>CM062292.1:199891232-200555204 GCA_031216915.1 Pictodentalium vernedei
AGACAGCCATGATTTGCCTAAAAGCAACTGCAAGGTACTTAAAATTTAAGTTGTGAAATAATCCAGAGACAGCATGTTGGAGCACCTGTTTTGTTGCAGTAAAAGTGATTAAAGTTGGAATTAGGCCCGTAAGGGTTAAAAAAATTTCATTAAAACCATATCATATGACCTCCTCATTGGAATGAGCTTGGAAAGATTGTTCCAATGAGAGGTCACATGGTAAGTTTTTTTTTTAACAAGTTTACAAAAATAAATTATTTTATTGTGTATTTTGGTTAATCGGTTAACCAATCTTGTTTGACAGCTCAATCCATTTTGCAAAAAAAGATTGAATTGTTTAAATTACTAGTTACATTATTGGAAAAAAAATTGTCTTGAAATATTGATATTGTATTTAATAAGTAGACGGTTAGATTATATCATGATCTTTCTTCAGATTAAGACTCTGTGTTTGACATGATTCGACCGAGGCTGATAAAAGATAACAGCACCAAAATAAATTTCTTATGAACAATGGAAAACAATTTTCTTTTGAAGTCAAGACCAAAAACACTGCCCACAGGGTAACAGTATGATTGAAAGAGATTGCACAAATTGTGTGTTTCCTCTTAATTTGTAATTCAAAATATAAACCAAAATGAAATGTATTGTTTGATTCAGCTTTTTAGTTAGCGCCACACAATACTGGCACCGGTATTTGTGTAATTAAGCCAATTTTTCTTATCCCATAGAATCGATCTTTAAATCCAAGTAAAATTAGGTCTTTGAAAAATAAGGGTTGTTGTTGTTTATTTGTATAAAGTAGTTTTGTTTTACAGAAAAGAGCAAGCTAGTTATTTAATGATAAATTCAAGAAAAGTTCATATTCAGGTATTCATTTGTCATGAATGTTCTTCATTTCAGATATCTTTATTAACCTTTTACCTGACATGAAAAGCAGACGACTCATGAAAACAAAATTCTTGAATAACTATATTTTGTCTCAAAAACATAGGTTGTACACCTCATTGGAATGAGCTCGTTCCAGAGGGGGGTCATAACCTATGTTTTTGAGACAAAAAATGAAAAAATAATGAAAATTCATTGGCAATTTTTGTGAATAGCGCTGGCCTGTTTTTTGTTTTTCTCTGGGGAGAAAGTCTTCTCTCTACAATCACTTTTCACTCTGGACAGCTTCTAGTAGTTCCATAACACAGCCTGTGAAAATGGTGTCATCCCAACAAGGCGAATTGGTAAAATATCCGAACATGACGAATCCCAACAAGACAATTTTTTTTTCTCATCAAATGTGGGGGAAATTTACTTTAAGAAGAACATGTACATTACAGTGTATGCCATTTGAAGTATTTTAGGGTTTTATTTCATGCATGTGTTTGGGAGTTTTGTTGATAAAAAATACACCAAAAACTGTACCAAATAGCTTCTTGTAACAAAGCATGGCACCTCTGTTAACTGGTAGCATGCTAAGTTTTTCTTTCGTTGTCAGAATTTTGTTACATATTATTGCCTTGTTACAATTAATGTAATTAATTAATTGTAGTGGGGCAAATCCACTCAAACTTAATAATATCACATCAAAAATTAATCAAAGTACATCCACAGAATATGAAGCCTTTTAGCTTTGATACCCACACTTAGGTTAAAGCCCCAAAATAGGCTTCCAACGCGCAACCAATTAATTGAAATCTCTTTATCTAAAAGTAAGCTGTGTTAGCAGTTTATGATGAAAAACCTCAAAATGAATGGGTTATATAGTCATTTTAATTAAATTTGTCATTTGGGGATTTGTCTTATTGGGATAACCAATGACATTCGTCTTGTTAGGATTCGTCTTGTTGGGAATAAACCAATGCCTTTTTTATCCCATATACATTACAAGTCGAAAGTAGCTGTAGTAACAACTGCGGTATAATCAGGAATCGAAAGGCTGTTGTGAACATTCAAAAAGCATGTTTAGCATTTTTTTTTTGTTGAGGTTACTTGTTTACTTGTTTATCAGCTCATTTCTAGTCCTATTTATAAATGATGATAAACGTGGTTGTGAACGATGATAAATGTTCATGCAAATCAAAAATGAGAATGTGGAAAGGGGGGGGGGGGGGGGGGTGAAACCATGTCTTCTGATCCTCTATTCCTATATTTTGCACCCCCCCCCCCCCCACGCACACACACAAACATTTTTGAATAAAATTGGGGTTTTTTAAATCAATATATAATCATTTTTAAACCTTGCCTTACATAAATGAAAGATAGCATTTGCCTTTAGATAAATTTCTGCAGTAGAGCCTACATATGTAGTAGATCTACTGAAAAAATTCATTTTTTTGCCCCCAAAACCTACTTTATTAACCCACATTGAAACTAGCTCGTACTGATGAGGAGTCACAGCTCGTATTTTTTTAGGGAAGAAGTGGAAAAACAACTAAATTTGAATGGCGGGGAGTGGGGACCTGAGGGTGTATCTGTTCACCTATGGGTAATTATATGGCAGATATAGGCCTTATAGCAGGGTTTCCGCTAGGTGAAAATTTGTGGGTCCAGTAGTTTAAAGAAAGTGAAACTCAGATGCTGAAGGCATCGGCACGTGCATATAGAGGGGGGTCTGGGGGTGTTCTCCCCCCAGAAAAATTTTGATTTTTAGGTGCTCTCTGGGGACATTCTGGTTGCTAAAATGCTGAATAATTGAAGTGGAAAATATGTATTTTTTCCTCATACAATTCTCTAAATTCCCACGGGACACACAATACTACATCTGGCCGGAGGTTTCATAAAAATACAAACCCAAAACAACACAAAATCCACGAATCCTGACAGTGACTGCGACGCTTGACCTCAATTTTTTTTTATACAACCCGATACATGCCAACGTAAATAATTGGAAATGCAGAGAGAACGAAATATTCAAAAAGATGCGGATGTGTGACGTTATGCACGTGCAATTACATCATTTATCGCTCGAAATAAAAGCCAGTGATTTTGGACCAAACACAACAATTTGAGTCCAAAATTTTCTAGGCGACATTTAGGATTTGAACTTTGTTTCCCCCTCTCGTCTGGGGGTTATAAAGTATCAGGTTGTCGCCAGTAATAGTAGGCAAAGTATACAACATAATTGTGCCTATGTTACGTGGAAACAAAGGATCCTTGCTCTATCCTACAAAAGAACAAAATAGAAACACTTTTTGTCAGATATGTTCACAAGAGACTGTTTAGGATATCAACACTCCCCCTCCCCCACTCTCGGGACCATTTTATCTTATTTGACCCTAACCAATTAGGAACACTTCTCTTTAACTGGACGTCAATAGATATCAAGTGCAACCGCCAAAACACAACCGCAGCATACACTTTCGAAAATGCATCCACCAAATACAACGGCCGTGTGCACCCGCCAACATGTATCTGTCTAGTGCATCCACCAACACATATCCGTCCAGTGCATCCGCCTAAATGCATCTGCCAAAATGCACCCGCCAGAGCTTCAGATATATAAGGCTGAGCCACAAGTGTTTCCATTGCCTCTGACGAAGTGTACAAGCGCACAAAACCGGTTAGGCTATATACTATACGGGATTGTCCAAAAAGAAGTTCCCTTGAACTCTTGTAGTTGTATTGAACAGTAAATGATCCTGAGTGTCGTTACGATACAGCATTGTACTCGACATTTTAACCACCAGCTTTTCTGACTGGTCATAGTATGATCGGCAGGGGGAATGGATCCAGTCGACAGACCCGCAGTCTGTCTAGCGGAAACCCTGCTTATAGTGTGAATGAATCTTATTGCATTTGAATTGCCCCACAGGCTATATCTTTCTCAGAATCTTCTTTTCTACAGTTCCCTCCCCAATCTTTCTTAAAAATAGTTGTTTTTGAGATATGCGTTAGACAAACGTTTACTTTTAAAATGTAATTGTCTCGTATATACATACATGTAAGTTTGTGTATTGTATTGTAACAAACCACCTTTGAAAACTAATTTGCCACCTCGCCAGTTAACACAGGAAAAGAAAAGGGAAGTGAGAGGAGGTGTAATGACCAAACAGTTTTAGTCAGGACTATAATAATCTGGTTAGGACTAGCATCATTACCATATACCTTGTGCTGTATTCCTTTTAAGAAGCAAGAGTTATTTCTCCTGTTTAACATGTTACCACATCGTCGCCTGAGTGCTAGAATGTTCTATGTCCCGTAGGGGACATAGAACATTCTAGCACTCTGGCGACGACATACGTCCTGCTATTTTTCATTATTAAAAGAAATTGCTGCTGCAAGAATCATTTGGAATATATTCTTTTACACATCTTTTACACATGTTTGAGGGGGCATTCATAATGCTACTCCTTGTGCTCCATGTTCTTAGTCAATTACATGAATTACTTCCTTGTTTGGCCATATTGTTGTACCTTAACCCTTCACTAAATGTAACCCTATCCACAAAAATCCTCATTGAAATCTTTTTTTTTAAATTTTCCTTCCAAAATTTATCTTGTGACCCCCCCCCCCCTAATTGGAATTAGTTCATTACGCTCGTTCCAATGTGAGTTATTAAGTGAAAGATTTTGTTGGAAATCTTCTCTGCCATCCATGGCAGCTCATTCAGCTGATTCTAGTCGATTCTAACGTCTTGGTGTAGGCCTAATTATGGTGATAGGGTGTCATTTGGCTGAGCATCACCACAACAGGACCAATGCCAACATGCTCCATTTGCACTAGCTGACTGTCACCACAGTATGACCGATCTTCACAACTTGTTGTTGAAATAACATGCTAATTTGGTAATTTTAGAAAACAAAATGGCTATGCCAGAAGTAAAAGGCCAGCAACCAAGAACCATCTCAATATTCATCATATTTAGTGCCCTGAAACACAGAACATGACTGTGGATCTTTCCATACATGTTTGTGGCCTTTCTGTACAAACAGGGAAATAACATGAATTTAATTATGAGAGTATCACTTGTCTTGTGTATTGTCAGTGCATAGAAAGTCCCAGTATCACCTTGTGGTCAAAACTGTTAATTGGTTGAGTACTGGAAGCCCATATAAGAGGTTTCTTCTGAAGTGCAGGGGTGTAGACATGTACCATTTCCCCACCTCCAACTCCTGTGACTCCCATCTACACCCTAGCTGCCTCTCCTCTGGGGGCAACCTGGACGTCATTAGTGTGGCGGAGGCAGAAATGGAAACTGGCTCTCCGAAGTCTCCTACTCCAATCTCTCCCCTCTCTCTGGATCAGGAGCAGGGTCGTGGACTTGCAGACCTCATGGCAGTTCTGGAAAGCATGAGGCAAGACGTTAGAGATACCATTAAGGAGACATCTGACAACACCCATGTGGCCGCACTCCTGGAAGAACGCAGCATCCACAGTTCTCCTGAAGCAGCTAGGACTCTTCTATTCCACCCTAGTCAGTCCTCAAACAAGAACATCAACAGCCTGAATACACCGACAACCACTACAGTCTCCATTACAGCCACCTCCACCCAAAAAGAAAAACAACTGGCATAAACGCTGCTAAAACAGTCAGAGAGAGTCAAACGGGGCTTGCCCCACACCATCCCTGCGCGCCTTCAGCACGCTAAAACCAATTCATCTGCAGGTGGTGCAACTTTAAGGGCTTTATGTTCTGTTGATGTTCTTCATATTAAATTATTTACTCAGCTTAGTGATTAACTTATTTACCGTACTCAGCCAATAGGCACCCTCCCATAATTGTATCAATGCAGATCTGTGAGTAAAAATTTTGACAACCAAAAAATATTTGGCACTCTACCTGTTGCGACATCTTTGGAAATATTGGGAGTTTTTTTCAAATAACAAAGTCATTGTGCAGCTTATGATGAAGACATTTAGGTTCCACTCATTTACACATTCGATACTGCACATATTTCCTTATAGAGACCACAGTTTGGAAAGTGTAAAGTTATGACAGAATTCCCCTGTGGGAACCCCAGGAAGTGAAGCTGTGCTGGTTTACTGTGGTAGACAAGCTCTGTTTTACTGATAAAATAGGACCCAGTCACCAATGCTTGGGGTGGAAGCCCTCTAAAATGGGCAACATGGGTATAAACAATTGACTAAACTTGACTTTATCTCCATGTTGCAGTCACGATTAGCAATTGTGACCTTAAACACCAATAAATAAATAAATATAACAGAATTAGGCCCTTCCAATCCTTCAATTAATGTTACTAGAAGATGGCAACAACAAAAAATTTTATGTATAGCTTATGACTCCTCATTGGCCCGAACTTTCCAAGCTTATTCCCATGAGTCATCATAGGGTATGTTTTAGAAGCAAAAATATCACTGCCCTGATAATGGATATTACATTTGGTAAAGGGTTAACTTGAAATTTGGGGTCTTTTTTTACCTATGAGTACAAAAGAGTGCTAATTGGGTGATTTAACTGATTGTTAAGAGTTTGTGTTAATTATAGGGAGCAATATTTTAATGATAATTTAATTTGAGTACTTTTGTGGAAGAGAGAAGTTTTGGACATGTTTATGAAGCTGTTACCCTTTCAAGGTTGTTTTATTTCAGGATAATATTTGATTGATTACTAAATCTTTTGAAAATTTTCTTATTTATTAATATTGAAATGATTTTATTATTTTACCACATATCTATTTAATGCTTCTTATGGAAAGATAGTCATCCAAAATAAATTTTTCAAAAACTGTTTTTTGTGTCTGCTATTGCCTATTTTGTTCAGAAACTAAAAGTCCAGAATGTTTTTATACCATCAGTGGGCATCTAGTGCCTATTAGCATTTTTATTTTTAGCTTAACTTGACATAGTCAAGATAAGCTATTGCCATCACGCGTGCGGAAGTCTGTGAGTCTGTTCACATTTTCCTTTAGCACGGGCTACACCCTGCAGTTCTTGTCTGATCATCACGAAATTTCATATGCAGGTTGGGGGTCATGTCTAGATGAGAATGTCCCCTTTTGGTTGCGATCGGGCAACTGGTATGGCTGCCCAAGCCCGAAAACCATTAGCACAGTCTAGAGGTCGTATTTATGAAGGGATTTCATTGTAACTTGGTAGGATGCCTCTGTATATTGCCTAGATGAGAACATCCCCTTTTGGGCATGATCTATCAACCGTGATGGCTGCCCAAGCCCGAAACCCAAAAACTTTTAGCACAGTCTGCAGGTCATGTTTAATATGGAGGGATTTCATTGTAACTTGGTAGGTTGACTCCTTATGATCTCTAGATGAGAATTTCCGCATTTGGGTGTGATCTGCCAACCGTGACGACTGCCCATGCCCAAAACCCAAAAACCTTTAGCACAGTCTACAGGTCATATGTAGTGAGGAATTTCATTGTAACTTGGTGGGTTGACTTCATACAGTGTCTGGATGAGAAAGTCCCCTTTTGGTCCTGATTGGGCAACTGTGATGGCTACAGGGGCCCGAAAACCTTTAGCACAGTCTACAGGTCATATTTGTGAAGGGATTTCATTGTAACTTGGTAGGATGACTCCAAATAATGTCTAGATGAGAATGGCCCATTTTGATCATGATCATTCAGCCTTGATGGGTGCCCGAGCCCAAAAACCTTTAGAACAGTCTACAGGTCATAATTATGGAAGGATTTTATTGTAACCTTTTAGGTTGACTTCATATAATGCCTAGATGATGACATCCCCTTTTGGTCGTGATTGGTCAGCTGTGATGGCTACAGGTGCCCGAAGCCCCAAAACCTTGAGCACAGTCTACAGGTCATATTTATAAAGGGATTTCAGTGTAACTTCGTAGGATCACTCCAGATGATGCCCAGAGGAGATTGTCCCCTTTGGTTGCAGTCATTCAACCATGATGGCTGCCCGAAGCCCGAAAACCTTTAGCACAGTCTACAGGTCATATTTATTAAGGGATTTCATTGTAACTTGGTATGTTGACTTCATATAATGTCTAGATGAGAATGTCCCTTTTTGGACACAATTGGGCAACTGTGACAGTCACAGGGGCCCGAAAACCTTTAGAACAGTCTACAGGTCAAAATTATGAAGGGATTTCATTGTAGCTTGGTAGGATGACTCCAAACAATGTCTAGATGAGAACATCCCCTTTTGGTCATTCAGCCTTTATAGCTGCCCGAGCCTGAAGCCCGAATACCTTTAGCACAGTCTACAGGTCATATTTATGAAGGGATTTCATTGTAACTTGGTAGGTTTGACTTTATATAATGTCTGGATGAGAACGTCCCCTTTTGGACACAATTGGGCAACTGTGACAGCTACAGGAGCCTGAAGCCCAAAAACTTTTAGAACAATCTACAGGTCATAATTATGAAGGGATTTCATTGTTGCTTAGTAGGATGACTCCAAATAATGTCTAGATGAGAACAGCCCATTTTGATCACGATCATTCAGCCTTGATGGCTGCCCTAGCACAAAAACCTTTAGCATAGTCTATAGGTCCTATTTATGGAAGGATTTCATTGTAACCTGTTAGGTTGACTCCTCATAATGCCTAGCTGATGACATCCCCTTTTGGTCGTGATTGGTCATCTGTGATGGCTACAGGTGCCTGCAGCCCGAAAATCTTGAGCACAGTCTGCAGGTAATATTTATGAAGGGATTTCATTGTAACTTCGTAGGATCACTCAAGATGATGCCCAGATGAGAATGTCCCCTTTTGGTTGCGATCATTCAACCATGATGGCTGCCCGAGCCCAATGCCCAAAAACCTTTAGCACAGTCTACTGGTCATATTTATGAAGGGATTTCATTGTAACTTAGTAGGTTGACTTCATATAATGTCTAGATGAGAACGTCCCCTTTGGACGCAATTGGGAAACTGATGGCTACAGGAGCCCGAAGCCTGAAAACCTTTAGCACAGTCTACAGGCCATATTTATAAAGGGATTTCAATGTAATTTGATAGGATGACTCGTTTTGGAATAATTTCACTGTAACTTGGTAACTTTCGTTGATATACGTTAACTGTGAGGGCCACATACATTAACTGCAAGGTCATATTAACCCACCCCTCAGCTCTTTAGTACAGTGTACACCTCTTATTTTTTATCAAAAACATAGCATACAGGGAACAGAAATGAACATATTCCCAATTAACACAATTCTTGTCTTATTTCATAATCCTTTCATAAACATTGAACATTATTCTTTTCATCAAACACAACACACAAGTTAAGCTACAGTGTTATTGACACTTTCATTATTCACATAAAACTCGGTTATTCAGGATGAGAATGCATTGTTGCCTACAGGTGTAACTCCAGTCTCTTTAAAATTTTAGGTTCCCATGGGGCCTTGGATTTAAAGAATGGCCTTCAATTTGGCTAAGGGTCATGCAAGGCCTTGAAATCCTGGAAAATGTGTCAGAGGGCCTTGAAAAGTCTTGAATATTTGTGAAATAAAACTGCTGACTAAGCATTAATGTAGTGTTACGTAGTTTTATATGCCAGAATTTGTGAAGGCATGGTCCTAACTAGGATATCAGGTTATTACCCTCTCCTCCCTCTTCCCTTATAGGGAAGTGGAAGGATGGGGGTAATGTCCAGAGATCCTAGTTAGGATTAGTGAAGGCAGAGCCTTGAAATTCCTTGAATTTGGTTATTGTAATGCCTTGAAAAATGCCAAAATATATCCAGAAAAGAGCTTGAATAGCCTTGAATTTAATTAGTCCTTGCCAACAGGAACCCTGCTTTAGAAAAAGGTTCAAAATACATGTTATGCACATGTGATTTTTGATTTTATAACAGTACCAGGTATACAGTCGCTTGATCCTTTAATAAAAAGTTTCCTGTGTGGCCCCACAAGGTAGATCTGTTTCTCTGGCCATTTTTTGTAAAATTGCATGTGAGCATGTGTATTTAGCTCACCTTGACAAAGTCAAGCTGACCTAATTTCATCGCTCTCCGTCCGGCATCCGTCAACACCATGTTTTGGTCTTCTCCAATACCACAGGCCCAATTCACATGATAGTTTGTGTGAGTGATGGTCCCAAAGGGGCATTCTATTATTGTTTAACTCAGCGTTCCCAGCCCCATAGGGAGGTGGTGGGGGAAAATGCTCCAAAATATTTTTAGCTCAACTTTGGCGAAGCCAAATTTGAGCTTTTGTCATGGCCCGTCGTCCGTCTGTCCATTTGTCTGTACGTCAACAATTGGATACGGCTCCGGCTAGAGGCCGTATTTATGAACCGATCTTTACGAAACTTCTTGGGTACCTTTGTTATGACCGTGGGACTAGAACGAGTGTTTTTGGGTGCGGTCCAAAATTCAAGATGGCTGCCAGCCGCCATTTTGTACCGACGATGCAGAAATCTGTTTTTTGTACAGAACTTCCATATGAAAGCTCTGATTTGAATAATTTTTTGTATGAATGTTTAGTACCATGAGATACATCACATATAATACGGGTTTTTTTCTCGTGCGTAAATTGTGCAAATTAGACTAATTTTGATGTTTTTTGTGTTACTTTCAGCACTGTAAGTGCAAATGCCAATACGGCTCGGGCTAGAGGCCGTATTTATGAACCGATCTTTACGAAACATCTTGGGTCCCTTTGGTATCACCGTGGGACGAGAACGAGTGTTTTTGGGTCCGGTCCGAAATTCAAGATGGCCGATGGCAGCCATTTTGTACAAAATTAGGTGCAATCAGATTTTTGCACAGAACTTCCATATGAAAGTGCTGATTTGAATAATTTTTTGTGTGAATGTTTAGTACCATGGGATACATCACATATAATACGAGTTTTTTTCTCGTGCAGAAATTATGCAAATTAGATGAACTTTGATTTTTTCAGTGCGACTTACACACAGTAAGTACACATGTCAATACGGCTCAGACTAGAGTCTGAATTTATGAACTGATCTTCACGAAATGTCTTGGGTACCTTTGTTATCACCTTGGGACGAGAACGAATGTTTCTGGGTGCGGTTTAAAATTCAAGATGGCTGCCAGTGGCCATTTTGTACCGAAATTAGCTCTAATCAGTTTTTTGTACACAACTTCTATACAGCTCAGACTAGAGGCCATATTTATGAACCAATCTTTACGAAACTTCTTGGGTACCTTTGTTATCACCGTGGGATGAGAGCGAGTGTTTTTGGGTGTGGTCTGAAATTCAAGATGGCCACCAGCAGCCATTTTGTACCAAAATTAGTGCAATCAGTCTTTTGTACAGAACTTCTGTATGAAAGTTCTGATTTGAATAAATTTTTGTATGAATGTTTAGTAACATGGAATACATCACATATTGTAAGGGTTTTTTTTCGTGCAAAAATTATGCAAATTAGATGAACTTTGATACAAGTTTGTTAAAATAAAGCTCATTGGTTCATATTTGGGTTCAATACAGGCGCCCAAATTTTTAACTTGGGGCAATATGGTAAGGCTTCCACATTTACACGTGTAAACGTGAACGTTTCGTTTATGGGCATTAAACGTTTACAGTTCTGGTAAACGTGTACACGGAAAAAAAATTTCCAACTTTGCAATGCAATATTTTGGTAATGCTTCAGAAAAACTATGTACTGGTTCCGACTAGCGCCGCCGCCACAGTAACCGAACGAAATCATCTTCAAATCATTTGATATCATATGTGACACAGTCACGTGAGCCGCATGGCACGTGCTTATCTTTGGTGTTTCCTTTGAAATATGTGTGGGATGTTTTAGTTTATTCGGATTTACATGTATATTCCCAAAGTTATACACAATTGTTCTCGATGATTTCGTTCACTTGACATGGATTATTAATTTATTATTCACACATGGGATGATCTTAGGATCAATTTATGGAGTTTGACAGACAGACTGGCACTTGCGTGTTTGAAAATTTGGATTCCCCTGCATGGTTTGTAGACTTTGTTTATTTTTGCGACATTGCATTCCACTCTCAAGTCCGGTATTGTCACTATTGTGTGCCATGGCAACTCACTCCAACATTACTGTTTGAAAAAACACAAGGAATTTCACCCCGAACCCACCAGAATGAGCTCAGAGACCCCGATAAATTTCAAAATTTACCTGGGGGAGAATCCTCCAGACCCCTCCACCCATAGACCGAGCGACTTTGTCTTCGGCATCTGCATGCTGTGATCGTTCGTCTACGTCGTTTTTGGACGAACTGTAAATCGGCTGTCTCAATAACATAAATTGTGTGCCCTGTACGCAAAGATATGATGAACTTACTGTGTATTATTACACACTTCTATCAAATATTGACTACTTGTATTGTTACTGTTAGTACGTGTAAACGTTTCTGTTTCGTTTACAGACAGTCGTTTAAACGTTTACAATTTTGTCTAAACGTGGAAGCCTTACAATATGGGGAATATTCTTTAAAAATCTTCTTCAGAACCGCCAATCAGATTCTTTTAATGTTTGGTATACATCATTGTTATAAGGGTCAGATTCAAGATTGTTCAAACCAAGTCCCTATGTTAATGTGGAAGCCCAAATTTTAACTTAGTTCCATATGGGGAATAACTTTTAAAAATCTTTTTCTTCAGGTCCACCAGTCAGAATGCTTTCATCCACCATTCATCGGAATGCTTTCGTATTTGGTGTACAACATCTCGGAGATGGGGGGAGGGGGGGGGGGGGGGGGGGGGGGGGTCAGATTCAAGTTTTCAAGTTTGTGCAATTCGAGTGCCTGGGTTAATATTTGGGCTCCATATGGGAACTTGAAAATTTCCCATAATGTAGTTGAAAATGTAACCAACCAAATCTTGTTTGACAGAGCTGTGCTGTGAGCTCTGCCAAACAAGGTTCATGTATAGTTGGTTAAATATTTATCCTACAAGTGCAAAGTCGTGTCATAGAAGAGATTTCCAGGTGAAAAAAAGGCGATGAGGCAGATTTTCTATGATGAGGGAGGTGCCTGAGAAACAAGAATTTTTTTTAGCTCACCGAAGGGAGCTCAACTTATCACTGGCCGTCCATCGTCGTGAACATTTTTCAAACGACTTCTCCTCTGAAACCACTGGTCCGATTTTCACAAAACTTCATGTGGATGTTCATTACTATATGGCAATTCATGTTTGTTAAAATGAAATGGTCACGTCCCTTGGGGGCTCTTATGGGGCTTAACTCGGATAGCACCGTATGAATTATAGAAAAATTATTAAAAAATCTTCTTCTCCAGAACCAGTGGGCAGAATCTTTTGATACTTGGTATGCCACATCTTGGTATGGGTCTGATTCAAGTTTGTTCAAATCGGCCCCCTGGATTCATATTTGGGCTCACTATAGAAGCCCAAATTCGAACTTAGTGCATTTCATGCAAATTTCTTAAAAAATCTTCTTCTCCAGATCCAGCATGCAGAATCTTTTGATATTTGGTATGCAACATTGTGGGTTGGATCTGATTCAAGTTTGTTCAAATCAGCCCCCTGGATTCATATTTGGGCTCACTATAAAAGCTCGAATTCGAACTTAGTGCATTTCAGGCAAATTTCTTCAAAAATCTTCTTCTCCAGATCCAGCAGGCAGAATCTTTTAATATTTGGTATGCAACATTGTGGGGTGGATCTGATTCAAGTTTGTTCAAATCGGCCCCCTGGGTTCATATTTGGGCTCAGTATAGGAGCCCAATTTGAACATAGTGCATTTCAGGCAAATTTCTTTAAAAATCTTCTTCTCAAGATCCAGCAGGCAGAATCATTTGATATTGGGTATGCAGCATGCTTAGGGGGGTGAGATTCAAGTTTGTTCAAGCCAAGTCCCTGGGTTCATATTTGGGCTCACTGTGGTAGCCCGAATTATAACTTAGTTCAAAATGAGGAATTTTCTTTAAAAATCTTCTTCTTCAGATCCAGAACTCAAAATGTTTTGATATTTGGTATGCAGCATCCTTAAGGGGGTGAGATTCAAGTTTGTTCAAGCCATGTCCCTAGGTCTATACTTGGGCTCACTGTGGGAGCTTGAATTGTAACTTAGTTTGAAATGAGGCGTTTTCTTTAAAAAAAATCTTCTTCAGATCCAGCAGTCGGAATGTTTTGATATGTGGTGTGTAGCATCCTTGGGGGTGGGGGGGGGTGGGGCGGGAGGGGGGGGTTCATGTATAGTTGGTTAAATATTTATCCTACAAGTGCAAAGTCGTATCATAGAAGAGATTTCCAGGTGAAAAAAAGGCGATGAGGCAGATTTTCTATGATGAGGGAGGTGCCTGAGAAACAAGAATTTTTTTTAGCTCACCAAAGGGAGCTCAACTTATCACTTGCCGTCTGTCGTCGTGAACATTTTTCAAACAACTTCTCCTCTGAAACCTCTGGTCCGATTTTCACGAAACTTCATGTGGATGTTCATTACTATATGGCAATTCATGTTTGTTAAAATAAAATGGCCACGTCCCTTGGGGCTCTCTATGGGGCATAACTCTGATAGCACCATATGAATAAAAGAAAAATTATTAAAAAATCTTCTTCTCCAGAACCAGTGGGCAGAATCTTTTGATACTTGGTGTGCAGCATCTTGGTATGGGTCTGATTCAAGTTTGTTCAAATCGAGCCCCTCAACCAATATTGGGGCTCACTATGGGGGTGTGAATTTTTACTTAGTGCAATTTAAGGAAAAATCTTCTCCAGAACCAGTGGGCAGAATCTTTTGATATTTGGTATACAGCATCTTGGTATGGGTCTGATTCAAGTTTGTTCAAATGGAGTCACTTGATTAAGTTTGGGGCTCACTATGGGGACCTGAATTTTTACTTAGTGCAATTTAAGAAAAAAATTAAAAAATCTTCTTCTCCAGAACCAATGGGCAGGATCTTTTGATATTTGGTATACAGCATCTTGGTATGGGTCGGATTCAAGTTTGTTCAAATTGAGTCCCTCGATCAATATTGGGTCTCACTAAAGGGGTGTGAATATTTATTTAGTGCAATTTAAGAAAATTTCTTTAAAAATCTTCTTTTCCGGAACCGATGGGCAGAATCTTTTGATATTTGGTATACAGCATCTTGGTATGGGTCTGATTCAAGTTTGTTAAAATTGAATTCGCCATTCAATATTGGGGATCACTATGGGGGTGTGAATTTTTACTTAGTGCAATTTAAGAAAAAATCTTGAACAATCTTCTTCACCAGAACCAGTGGGCAGAATCTTTAGATATTTGGTATGCAGCATCTTGGTATGGGTTGGATTCACATTTGTTCAAATTGAGCCTTTTGATCAATATTGGGGCTCACTATGGGGGCGTGAACAATGTCTTAAAGGAGTTCAAAAACTGGTACGGTTTGGCCATACTGAACAGAGTTATGGCCTTTAATTAGTTCACTCTTGTCCATTTTCTGCTCATTAGCACGATAACTTGAACAAATATCAATGGGTGTGATCAATATTTAGTATGTTAGACTTTCTTAACAATGCCTTGAATGAGTTCCGAAACTGATATGGTTCGACCATACTGAAAGGAGTTATGGCTCTTAATTAGTTCATTTTTGCCTATTTTCAGCTCGTTAGCATGATAACTTGGAAATATCATTGGATTTGGTCAGTATTTGGTATGCAAGACTTTAACATTATGTCTTAAATGAGTTCAAAAACTGGTATGGTTCAGACATACCAAGTAGAGTAATGGTTCTTAATTATACCCCCAGCAATGAGTTGGGGAGGGGAAACTGGAATCACCTTGTCCGCCCATCCATTTGTCCAAAGACATAATTTTGTCTGGAGATTTTCTCAGACGTTTATGGACCAATCTGCTTGATACAAATGTCCACCACTATGGGAACCTGTGCACATGCGATTGTCATTCCAATCAGATTATTTTTGCCAGAATTGTGTCCCTTATTCGACTTGAAAAAAGCAGGCGTATAATTTTGATGATGGAGATTTTCTCAGATGTTTATGGGTTGATTCCTTTGAAACTTGGTATGGATGTTTACTACCATGGGAACCTGACACCTGTGATTATAGTTTAAATCTGGACTGTTTTTTGCAAGAGTTATGGCCCTTTTCATCTTAGAATGCCTGAATTTTGTCTGGAGATTTATGGGTCGATTCCTTTGAAACTTGGTACAGATGTTTACTACCATGGGAACCTGTGCAACTGCAGTCCTGCAATTATAGTTTCGATCGAACCTTTTTTGCCAGAGTTATGCCCCTTTTCGTCTTAGAATGCCAACATACCTAAAAACTTTGTCCGGAGATTTTCTCAAGAAGTTTATGTGTCGATTCCTTTGAAACTTGGTATGGATGTTCACTACCATGGGAACCTGTGCACCTGAGATTATAGTTTTGATTTAACTTCTTTGCTAGAGTTATGCCCCTTTTTGTCGTAGAATGTCTGAATTTTGTCCAGAGATTTTTTCAGATGTTTATGGGTGGATTCATTTGAAACTTGGTATAGATGTTCACTGCCATGGAAACCTGTGCACCTGCAATCATAGTTTCGATCAGACATTTTGATACGCCCATTTGAAAAGCAGGATGTATTATGTGAATGGTCTTGCCGTCCATCCGTCTGTCCGGGCTTAGCAGAGGTACATTGTGGGGTTTACAATTTAGGGTCAGTGGTAGTTGTTGGGTTAGATTAGTACAGTGGCCATTTGTGGGGTTATTTTTTGCAGTGTGGGGTTAATTTTTTGACCTTGTGGGGGTTAAGGTTTAACATGGGAAAAACCCCACGTGTAAGAACGTCCGAAAGTGGACACATTTTGTTTCCAGATGATAACTTTAATTGTAATGATTTGAGCTGAGTTCAATTTGGCATGTGGATTTAGTATAACAAAATAAGGATGGGTTCGGTTTCTGTTTCTAGCGGCCCATTTGCAGTAGAGTTATGTCCCTCTATTTATGGGAATTTAGCCCAAGTTTCCAGACGATAACTTCGGATGTTATACACGGAATGGAAAGAAATTCGGTATGTGGGTTTATTACAACAAAATACAGGATGGGTTTCATTTCGGTTTTTGAAAGCCCATTTGCAGTAGAGTTATGGCCCTTTGTTTATGAGAATTTAGCCCTTTTTTCATTTCGGGATAATAACTTCAGCTATAATAGATCGAATGGAAGGAAATTTGGTATGTGGGCTTATTGCTACAAAATACAGGATGAGTTCAATTTCGGGTTCTGTTGGCCAATTTCAACTAGAGTTGTGGCCCTTTTTAAGAGAATTTAGCCCAATTTAACGCTTCTGGACAATAACTCCAGTTATAATGATTCAAACGGAAATAAATTTGGTATGTGGGCTTATTACAACAAAATACAGGGTTAGTTTCATTTCGGGTTTTGGAAGACCATTTGCAGTAGAGTTATGGCCCTTTGGTTATGAGTATATAGCCCAATTTCTCATTTCCTGATGAGTCAGTTTTGATTTCGTGCATTTTTATTTGTGTTGATTAGTGGTGACAAGGGGAAGGTTTCTTTCAAAAATCAGTTTCCTGCCATATCCAATATAACCACAAAGGCAGCCACCTTGGACTTTTCGTAATTTTTTAGTTGTCTGTGCAATAACTTGAAAATGAAATGCACCATGGGTCCTATCTTTTTGTAGTGTATTACTGGTGATTAGAGGACGGTTCCTTTCGACAGTCAGTTTTCTGCCAAACCTAATACGGCAGCCATCAAGGATTTTTTGTAATTTATGCTTATCCACGCAATAACAAAAATGAAAAGCACCATGGACCCTTTTTACAGTACGTGGAGAGTGTATTATCACTAAATCACCCGCAGAGTGGGGATTCCACCCAAGCAATAATTGCGAATTTGTTGCAAAGCACAACCAGCAGCAGTAATGTTTCAGCCAATGGACCTCCGGGTTAAACCCGGAGGTCCATTGGCTGAAACATTGCTTGTGTTTTTTGTCGATATAAACAAAATTTGAAAGTTATAGCTTGGGTGATAACCCCACTCCGGGGGTGATTTACTTACAATCCACTCTCCACGTACTGTATATGCCCGTTTGTAAAAACAGTCATATTATGTGAAAGGTCGCTGCCTGTCTGTAAACAACTGGTTTCCGACCGATAACATGAGCTTGGATTATTTGATCTCAACCAACGTTTGTATGTGTATTACCCAGCTAGTAATACAGGCTAAGTTTGATTATGGTTCTGTCCAATTATTTTTACATGACTTGAGGCCCTTTTTCGAACAAGAATTTGACCGTCTATTATTAACATTTTTGGTTTCCGACCGATAACTCCAGTTTGGATTACTTGATCTCAGTCAAGTTTGTTTGTGTATTACCCAGCTAGTAATACAGGCCAAGTTCGAATGTGGGTTCTGTACAATTATTTTTACATGGGTTAAGACGCTTTTTCGACTGAGAATATTGCTCTCTATTAACATTTTTGGTATCCGACCGATAACTCCAATTTGAATTGTTTAATCTCAACCTAAGTTGGTATGTGTATTACCCAGCTAGTAATACAGGCCAAGTTCAATTAGGGGCTCCGTACATTTATTTTTACCTGAGTTATGACCCCCTTTTGACTTAGAATTCGACTGTCTATTAACATTTTTGGTTTACAATCGATAACTCCACTTTGGATTATTTGATCTCAACCAAAGTTGGTACAATTCAAAATGGCTAACGGGCATATTTAGCCATGTCTGGTGGTGCTATTGTTTGCCAGAGTTATGCCCCTTTTTGTCTTAGAATAAGCATGGCGGCGGAGGGTATGGACAGGCCCATTTGGGACAGTCACACCTCTAGTTTTTGCCTGTTCTCAGCTTGTTAGTGCATTAACTTGATTGAACAAATAACAGTGGATTCAGTAAGTATTTGAAACTTTTTAATCATGTCTTGCGTGAGTTCAAAAAAACGGTGCAGCTTGGACATACTGAGCAGAGTCATGGCCTTTAACAAGTGATTTTTTTTACTGTTTGCAGCTTGCTAGCACGATAACTTCAACAAATAATATCAATCAATTTTGTCAATAGTTGGTGTTTGAGACTTTCTTAGTAATGTTTTGAATGATTTGGAAACCTGGTACAGTTCGGCCTTATTGAGCAGAGTCGGCTCCTTAATTAGTTAATTTTTTTTCCAGCACATTACAGTGATAATTTAAACAGATATCAATGGATTTGATTCCCTTAATATGACAAGCCTTACGTGTGCACAAAAAAACTCGACCCCGCATCGGCGATGCGTAATCCTTGTTTTTTTTTCAACCTCATAATTTGTAAGGTATGCAGCTGATTCATTAGGTAAAGGATTAAAATTGTGTAGGCGGGAAATTGTCATAGAAAACAAATTGTCCCTGTATCCCGATAAATTCTGTCTTTTGATTGGTCAGAATGCCTTGGACAAGTAGCCATGGCAAAGGATGCACCCAACATCCAAGGTATATGAGAGCGTGGAACATCCAGGCGCACGCGAAACATCGGGGGTATGGTTTAAACGAAAGCTTTTCGCTTTTGCTCGCCTCGAAATACTCGAACCAAAAAACACGAAAATAGTCACAAATATCATCGGATTTCCAACAATTCTATCATAAAAATAAAATAAGAGCAAATAATTCGTTCCCTGAGTACCAATGTGTTCTACATGCCAGAAGGCACATTGGAACTCAGGGACGATATGTCAACAAAATACTGTTTACTCGTTTCCTTAACGACCCAAGGGATGTAACTATATCTGTTGTCTTCTGCGATTATAAAAAACAAAATAATTATCACGAATATGGTCCAAGTGATTATGGAGCTGAGAAATGCGTCCACAAATTTATTTCCACTATATTTGTATTGTGTTTCAAACGGGACAAAATCTTTATCTACACCAACATGTATGGCATATGGTGATTTAATACCTGGATGTTAAACACGTCGCCTGCTGCTCGGTGTTTAAAAACCTACATCCAGGTATTAAATCTCCATATACCTTACATACTGGTGGAGCTAACTTATAATGAAAGTTATTTTTGGTCATCAAAATTTACTCACTTGACTGTTTTGTTACAGTTTATTGGAGAGTGCCGACACTCTCCCATAAAATTGTAACAAGGCACATCCAAACAGACAAAATAATTTCACTTAAAAATTAATATGAAACACATCCACAGAATATGAAGCTTTGGGTTGCGATACCTGTACTTTCTAAAGGACTGGAGGTTTCCATACATTTTTGCTTCACCTTGATAGTCTACATTATATGGCTTTGCAGCTGCCATATGATCCCTGCTATCAAAGTGAACAGGGCTTTAGATTACTCCAATATCACACCGTTGACAGGTGTCTCCCAATTAGAGAAGGTGTGGAGAAATCAAGAAAAATATACACAGTTTCTGTACCTCTACTACATTTGAGACAAACTTCCATCATAATATGACCACAGAAACACAAAGAAAGGGATGGCAATAAAACATAACAGGATAAGGCTGTTATTTCTGGTTTTAATATATCCAAATTTTGACAAAACGGTGTCCCCAAAATAATTGAATTTAAAGGCATGAAGGTGAAGCAAAATGCATTGGAGTAAATAAATAAAAATCACGTGCAACTGAACATTACTCCATCTCAAGTTCTGTTGCCTCAAGATTAACCCTGGATCCCCTTACAGCCACAAGCGAGAAATTTTGTGGTGGGGCTTTGAAAAAGCTGCCCCAAGTATATTCGTTTTTGAGAACTCTACCGATAGGCTGTATTTATCTTTTATTAATGTTTTTACATCATTGTTGGTTGCCTGTATAGACAGCCAACAATGGTGTAATGACACTGTTAAGTCATCTGCATCTATGTACATGTACATATGGTAGTTATTAGTGTAAAAGGGGGTGTGGTGGCTCAGTGGATGCGGTATTGGACTTCAAACCGAAAGGTCAAGGGGTCGATCCCAGCCAGGGGTAACTGCATTGTGTCCTTGGGAAAGGTACTTAATCCCGGTTACTCACTTGGGGCGCTTTGTACTAAGGCGTACTGCACGTTGATGGTGTACTTGTCTTCAACCAATGCAAACCCTGCATGTGTGGAGTGAGTAGGTTGGGGAGTCTGACAGTTGCTTACCGTTGCTCAGTGGTTCTCTCCGGCTTCTTCTGCCCATAAAACTATCCGACGCGAGATGACCCTGGCTGTCAAAAGTGTCATTACTCCCAATAAATAAATATTAGTGTAAAATTAATCTGAAGCTTTGCCCCGTTGGAACCTCGGGAAATGAAGCAGTGCTTGTTTGCTGTGGTAAACAGCTTCTGTTTTACTGGTAATTGGGTATAAACGATTGACTAAACTTCACTTTATCTCCATGTTGCGGTCACGAGTAGCCATTCTGAAGATACATATGACCTTAATCACCAATAAATAAATGGTTAGAGGCATTAATAGTTAAATTGTCACATCAAAGATTATGTTTCTTTACATCCTGAAAAACATTCCTTAACCCTCTACGCGCTGTTGTTAAAATACTGGAAAATTTCTAGCTACAAGTGTTTGCCATAATGTGACGAGTGGGGCAGCAACAATTAATCGGGCTTGACCTGCAATACATTGCTCGTGAGTCAATATTTATTACACGCTAAACGATAGATTATCGAAGAAATTGCGGAAAGATAGAAATCGCCCCCCCCCCCCCCCCCCCCCCCCCCCCCCCCCCCACTGTGAAGATATAGAATTTTTTTTTTGCATAGTAACTAGAAGTACAGATACAACACTAGATACAAAAGAGGTTTCTGAAGTATACATAACAATTCATAACACTTTTTCTACATTTCACTAAATTCCGCACTTTCCAACGGTAGTTGTTGCAGAGTATATAACCAGAAGAACATAAAAAAGAAAAAAGTTTGTATTTTCGGTTCGAGGTTTATTTAGTCGCAAAAAAGTCCTTTTATTGACTCCCATCTTAACCTTATATTATCCTGCTTCTTTAGGGGATAATTATGGAGTGATAGAAGCTCCACATCACGGTGAAAGCGTAATTGAACCAAGAAACTTGAGAAGGATAGCGCTCACCTCACCTTGCAGGAATAAATATATTTTTTGAAGAGGAGTACTAGTAAATCTGTTACATGTTCATCTACTTAGTTATTAAAATTAGTTTCCTTAAAGGTCTGATCCATTTGTTCTGGGACGGTGGGGGTGGTGTAACAAGCTTCAAGAATGGTGGGTTAAAAACTGTATTCACTTATTTGTTTAATTCATTTTTTCGATGTTCTCATTTGTAACCGACTGATTCCTTCCTTTTCCTTTGAGAAGTTTCCATGTCTGAGGAATTGTATTTATTACACCCTGGTAAACAGTGAATGGAGTCGAGAAGCCATATCTCGCACAAAATTCGTCAAACCCTAGAAAATTACCTTGTTCCTCCAATAGATCATTTACAAAAATATACCATTTTTACACTATTTCTGATTAAAAAATAGCCCAGTCTCGATTTTTATATTTTCATTGTAGAAAATGGATTGGGCGCATATTTCATCTGAATTTGAGGTGGAGTCCTTTGCAATGAGTGACCAGGCCTTGAGGACTGTTCTCCAAAATCTATTCGTGCCTTCACCCAATTTTAGTAAACTCTCCTTACTCAAGGACCATATCTTATAACTGCCATACTTTTCAAAGTCATCCAATATCAGCGTTTTCCAAGGCGCAAAAACATTAAGGTCTAAAGGTTTCTTGATCCAGAATATGTTTAGCGAGTAACTGTATGATCTAATGTGCGGGAACTTAATGCCACCCCTGTCTATGCGATTAATAAGAATATTTCTTTTAATTTCTTCACATGTCCCTGCCCATAAAAACTTGAAGAACGAAGTTAGTATATTGTTTAATACGTTTTCGGGTGGGTCTGGTAAGACAGAAAGGCAGTATATTAAAATTGGTAATACTAGGGTTTTTATCACTGTTGTATTTCATATCCGGGACAGACTCCTGAACTACCAGTCGTTGAGAAGTTTATCGATCGTTTGCGACTTATTGAGGAAATTTTGTATTGTGTAGTCTTCTGAGAATATGTCATACTTGATACCTAGTACTGTGAACTTGCCACTGTGGTTCCACAGGATCTTTTGCTTTGTTGAGATTACGTCGCCCGACCTCTTTTTTGGACCTATCCATACAATTTGCGTCTTATCAAAATTAGCTCTGAGGCTCGAGAGAGCAGCAAAGCGGTGTACTTCGAGAGCTGTGTTTAAGGAGTGACTATCATCATTAAGAAAGAGCGCTGAGTCATCGGCATATTGGCTTATCAGATATTCTGAGTTGTTTGTTTTTAGTCCACTAATGTTTGGGTTATATTTTAGAGAAGCTCAAAGTACTTCGACACTCAAGATAAAAAGATAGGGGGAGAGTGGGTCGTCCTGTCGGACTCCTCTTTGCAAATTAAATTTTTCTGAGCAGTGTCTATTGTTTATAACGTAACTAAAAATATTGTAAAATGTTCTAAACCACTTTATAATGGATGGGAGTAGTGTGTCAGGTACATTTCACCTCTAGGTTGCCGAACCCCGGAAGTGGCGTCATAGTCACTTGACCCAGTGGCGCCATGTTGTGTTGTCTTGGTAACCCGTGTGGGCGGCCATCTTGTGACGTCATCGCCATAGTGATACGTGGTGTTAGTGCGCATGCGCAGCGCGTATTGTTAGGGTGATACGTGTTTCCGTCGTCCATTTTCTTTACTGGATTTTCCCCATTTTATCGGCTTAGCACGTAGTGCTATAGTACCGAGAGGGTACCGGGGGAGTGTTCGATTGAATCGGAGTATCACGAATTACAACAAATAACCCCGACAAGTTTTACCCTTTCGAATTTTTTCAGAATTCTCTGTTTCTATCTATATATGCAATAGTTTTCGTCTATCTGGCCATGTTCCTATGTTCTAGAGTATACTCCAATAGCTATTCTGGTCTATTCTTGTTAGTTCTGACCCTATTCCAAGTACTCTTGTTGTTTCATTTATGTAGATCATTCATATAAATTATAACTAACCAATCAGATTGCTTGATGTCCCATAACCTGTACTTAATCGTACAGAGTTATCTCCAATTATTAGAACGAAGTTGTATCCGATTCTCATCAGCTCTATATCCAATGGCAATATCCCCAGGCACCCCATTTTCGGCACCCCTTTTTTGAAAAACATATGACCTTCGGCACCCCTTTTTTGTCATATGTGCTTATGTGAAAAAGCACAATGTGCCCTAGCACATAGGCCATGCTTTATGTGCCGATATGTGCTTATGTGAAAAGGCACAACGTGACACAATGTGCCCTAGCTCATAGGTACATACGGGTATTTGAGGATACCTATGGCCTGGTATTGTATTATTTGAGGATACCTACTGGTGAATCCATTTTTGTCATATGTGCTTATGTGAAAAGGCACAATGTGACACAATGTGCCCTAGAACAAAGGCACATGCTTTATGTGTCGATATGTGCTTATGTGAAAAGGCACAATGTGACACAGTGTGCTCTAGCACATAGGCACATATGGGTATTTGAGAATACCTATGGCCTGGTATTGTATTATTTGAGGATACTTATCTAGGATACCTTCTGGAGAATCCCTTTTTGTCATGTGCTTGTGTGAAAAGGCACAACGTGACAATGTGCCCAAGCTCATAGGTACATACGGGTATTTGATGATACCTATGGCCTGGTATTGTATTATTTGAGGATACCTACTGGTTAATCCATTTTTTGTCATATGTGCTTATGTGAAAAGGCACAATGTGACACAATGTGCCCTAGCACAAAGGCACATGCTTTATGTGCCGATATGTGCTTATGTGAAAAGGCACAATGTGACACAGTGTGCTCTAGCACATAGGCACATAAGGGTATTTGAGGATACCTATGGCCTGGTATTGTATTATTTGAGGATACCTATCTAGGATACCTTCTGGAGAATCCCTTTTTGTCACAGGTGCTTATGTGAAAAGGCACAATGTGCCCTAGCACATAGGCACATACGACCAAAAAGGGATTCCATAGCCATAGGTGTTTTCCAAAAGGGATTCTTTAAAAGGGGTTTGTCCTCATTTGGCCCATATACCGCGGTAAGAGTGAGTCTCTGGTCTTGAATAGTAATGTCTAAAATCATGTCGTTACCCTACTTATCCTTAAGTACCTTGTTAATTTGAAATGCAAAAGTATTTTTAAAAAGGATGGCTACCCCCCTACTTCGGCTTGGAAATGAGTTAAAAAGGGCCTTGTAACCCCACTCGTATTTCCAAGTATTTTCCACCTCTTCACATGAATATGTGTTTACTAAGATGGTAATATCGAATTTATTTCCGCAACGTGAGAAGATGTCCCGGCGCTTATTTTCTTCTGAAGATAAACCTCGACAGCTCACGGAACCTATTGTAATATTTTTCATGATCCGTCTTAAAATTGCTTTCATTTCTATAACAACTGTTATTAACGATAATTTTGTAATTCAAAGTTCAGTGCATAAAAAGGTTATATTTGTACCAACATTGATAAAAATTATCCGAAATTTTCTTTTTGGAAAAACAAAAAACAAGTGTCTTAACGGAAGCATCTTTGAACAGTTCTGCATTCAAAGCCGGTTTCTGATGGGAATAAGCATAAAACTTGGGTTCAACCAATTAAAAGCAGTCTATATTTGTCAGGAGGATTGTCTACTACTAAACTGCAAGGGAAAGTCATTTTCACCCAAAATATTACTAGTTTGTCATAATATCACAATATTCATCCGTGTATTCCCATCCCAAGGACCCCAAAATTGTGATGAACAAATACATATCACAAAAAATAGTCCAGCCCTCAACAAGCTAACAGAAACTAAGTACTAGTGCAAGAAGACACTATCAGGGCCTTCAAACAAGTAGTGGTATCAGAGCAAAACCCAACATTTTCCACACTCACGTTCCATAGTGAGTTAAACGTAATTATTGTTTTGTTTATATGAATCTGCTCTTCTACAAACCATTGGTGAACGCCTGTGAGAACTCTGCAGGTTTTATCTATTTGATCTATTTGATATGGAAATTTCCACTGTCACGGCAGCAATCAAAATGGCGGGATTCAAAGCATCACTTCTTGGTGAATACAAGTCAAATTATCACTGGAAATGAACAATTTGTTCAAAAAACAAATATAATGAAAAGTATAATGAAAAGTAAATCTAGTGTTTTTGAGTGGATACCCATCATTTCCAGCAATAATTCAACACGTATTCACCTTGAATTGATGCATGAAACCCGCTAGTCCAAACATGGCCTGAAAGTCCATAATATAAGTTTTTGGTTTGGTACGTCCTTTCAAAGGACGCACCAAACCAAAAACTTATATTACGAACTTTCAGGCCATGTTTGGACCAGAAACCCGTCAGCTGTTTGTTTGTTTGTTGGTGGTTAACGTCACATATTTATGCACCATGGCTAATCGTGACACAACATGGAGATGAAGTCAAGTTTAGTCAATCGTTGATCAACATGTTGCCCATTTTAGAGGACTTTCACCCCAAGCATTGGTGACTGGGTCCTATTTTACTAGTAAAGCGGAACTGGTTTACCACTGTAAACAAGTGCTGCTTACTTCCCGGGGTTCCCACGGGGAAAACCCGTCAGCTGAATAATAATAATTAATAATATTAATTTTAAAGCCTAGCATCCACACACGGTGCTCAATGGCTGTACAATATTTGCATACATACATGTACACACATACATTCTCTCACCGATACATTGATACATGGATCACTGTTATCATTTATTGGCGCCCAACGCCACATCAGCAGCCGAGGCTATATCGTGGCGATAAGCGACAGAACCTAAAAGAAAAAGGTTATTGAATTAAAATATGAGAAAAACAAACAAAACAAAAACTACAACTTTACTAAAACAAGTATGTGAGTGTAACGTGACGAGTAACGAGGCAATCCTCACTGACTCAGTCACCCCCAGGCACCTGGTAATGTCAGTTTATGACCAAAATTAAAAGACCACTGAAGGAAATGCCTTTCGAAAAAGGTTGGTTTTAAAACCAGACTTGAATGATTCAAATGATTTACTATTATTTATGTCGATTGGAAGAGAATTCCAAAGCCTTGGTCCAGCAACCGCAAAGGCCCTTTCACCAGCACTAGTAAATTTCGATACGGGCTTAACCAGACTGAGTTGGACAGGTAGGATGGTGCAGATCCCGAGATACACTTAAACTCCAAAAGGACAATTTTAAATTGAATTCTTTGCTTAACGGGTAGCCAGTGTAACTCAGAGAGTACTGGTGATATATGGCAGTACTTTTGAGTTCTGGTTATGACCCGTGCAGCACAATTTTTGATGTGTTGTAGCTTTTCAAGAATAGATGTTTAAAGCCAATGAGAAGAGAGTTGCAGTAGTCGAGGCGACTGGTAACAAAGGCGTGGACAAGCTGTTGTGACGTCTGCGTATCAATGAAGGATCGAATTTTGATAATATTTCGAAGATGAAAAAATGCACTGCGACAGACATGTTTGATATGTTCATCAGCGGCCAAATTTTCATCCATGAAATAACCTAAGTTTCGAACACAGCCTCCAATATTGGGGGACAGTTTAGATATTTTTGAAAGTTGATGAGGAAGACCTTTATATTTTACTTCTGTCTTGTCATCGTTCAATTTAAGAAAGTGTTCAGTCATCCATGCCTTGATGTCTGAAATACAAAGTTCAATCTTACTACATGCTTCAGGCTCAAAGGCGCGAGTAAAACTAATATACAGTTGTGTGTCATCTGCGTAAAAATGAAAGTCAAGGCTTCGGATAATGTCACCAAGAGGTAAGACATAGACAGTGTACAGTAGGGGACCCAACACCGATCCTTGAGGGACGCCAAAACGTAGTGTGACCTTGTCTGACGACTCACTTCCAATAAGGACACTTTGTGTGCGACCATTAAGGTACGACGAAAACCAATTAAGTGCTCGGTCAGTGGGGCCTATTCTCACTGCCAGTCTTTCAATAAGTATGTTATGGTCTATGGTGTCAAAAGCGGTGCTTAAATCCAACAAAATAAGACATGTTAGATTGTGCCGGTCCGTGGATAGGAGGATGTCATTTTGGACCCTTAGAAGCGCTGTTTCTGTACTGCAATTAGATCTGTATGAAGATTTGTTAACTTCGGCTGCGTCGTGGGCTGCCAAATGAGAATTCAGCTGAGAAGCTACCGCACGCTCAATAATCTTTGATAGGAACGGAAGATTAGAAACCGGTTGGTAGTTTTTCTGAACCCCTGGGTCAAGTGTTGGCTTTTTGAGAAGAGGTTTTACTAAAGCGTGTTTCATGCTTGTCGGAAAGATACCAGAGTGGAGGGAGGCATTGACCAGTTTCAAGGTCGGTGTAGTTAACTCCGAAAGAGATTCTTTTATCAACCAAGTTGGAATGATATCTAGCACGCATTGCTTAGATGGTGCCTTAGATATTAACCTCTGGATATCTGTTGTATCCAAAGGTTTGAATTGGGACAACTGTGCAACAGCTTTGACACATGTGCATGGCATGTGCCATCTGTCGAAGATCAGATTGTGAGTTTGCATCAAGCGAAGCTCTTATAGTCTCATTTTTTCAGAAAAGAAAGAAGAAAATCTATTGCAAGACGCTATCTGTTCCGAGTATCAATCAAATCACTTCGTGTTTCAATGATTCAATGTGCTGTTTACTTTCATGCACCAATTCAAGGTTGAAACGAGTGGAATTGTCAGATTCTTATAAAAAGCTTATAATAAAAAGAAAATGTAGTGTTTTTGAGTGGGTACTGAAAATTATCTCACTTGTAACCGAGACAAATGGTTATTTTTGCTCGCGTAAGCGCTCGCGAAAAACAAACATCTGTCTCTCTCACTCATGAGATTATTTTCGGTATCCACTAAAAAACACTAGATATCATCTATGTATCGTTGTTCACTATGTATCACAATACAGTAAATATAAATAATATGCGAAACAACTCCTTCGATTTTGAAAACTGGTTCAAGGAAACCCTGTTTTTGCATGCCAACACTGATAGTCATAAATATGCCTTTAAAGGGATTATTCATTTTACCAAAATTTGGTAATTTCTATCTATTTTACTAAATATATATATGATTAATCCATTGTATCTTGTTTGACAGAGCTCATTGAGTCATAAAATCAACATTTTAAATTACTTAATGTCATGGGTTATCACAATGAGAAGTCACGTATTGTTTAAAGAATACATCCTGATTTGTGATAGAAGTAAGCTACTGGAAGTGAATACATGTACCTGAGTCTCTAAAGTTGCTGACATCTGTAGTTAGTTGTATGCCACTAGAGATCATGTGTATCATGATACATATCGTATCGTTAGGGAAGCATATCGTCGCTGCCCTAGTGACTAGGAATTTAACCAATTCAATCTTTCTTGACAGAGTCCAGTTGTAAAAACTTGCGTCTGTTGTTTTTTTCTGTATTTCGGAGGAACTTGAAACAGTACTTTCCATTTCTTTTCACCTTGATCATGAAGATACTGATGGAACTCAAGATAAACAAGGTGGTAATGTTTTTGATGATTCCTTTCACAAATGAGCTGTGCCCTGGTATCCTAGAGCGGTGGAACTCTTCTCTTAAAGATGAACCTTTTATCCTGATAAAAGTGGACACACGCCACTATCAGCTATAAAATAAGTTATTCATTGTTTTATTTGCAGGTTAAAATTCATCCTTTCAGACACTACAGTTCTACAAATATATATCACTTGCCTTATATTTTATGTTTTGAGAGAGAATCACTGAAAGAAATTGTTCATACCTTTAGAATCAGATCATTGACTCTGCAATGCAAAGCAATCATAAACTGATACAAAAGTAAACAAACGTGACAATAATAAAGGAGAGGACCCCAAGGATCCGTTCTCAGTCCCCTCCTATATATCAACTACGTCAATGATCTCAAAATCTCAGATAATCTCGTTCAAATCTCACATTCACGGACGATAAGGGACTTTGAAACTCTAATAACACCGCTAATGTAATTCATAAACCTCTTCAATGCGCCCTCGATGACCTGGAGCAACGGTGTGCCAAATGGAGAATCACGCTGAACGCTAACAAAACCCAAAAGAATCACGCTCACCCGTAAGAAAAACAATCGAAACTTTGACCTACAACTACTGGACAAAGTCCTCCCTGAATATATAGAGGCGAAATTCCTTGGCATAACCACTGACCAAAGCCCATCCTTCAACAAACACCGTGACACCAACGATATTGCCAGCGAATCGACAAGTCGTATTAACTTGCTAAAAATGCTACGAAGCACATCCTGGGAAGCCAACCAGACAATTCTACATAAACTATACAAAACTTTCGTGCGCCCAGTACTCGAGTACGCAGCACTAATCCTAACCGACTTAAACCAATATGGGAAACTCCAAAAACTCCACAACCACGCGCTCAGGGTCACCCTCCGTGATTCCTGGGATACACATACCCAAATATTCCACGACAGAGCCGGAATTCCAACCATAGAGGACCGCCTCGCCTCCATAGCTGCGAAAAATCGGGACCGCCACGCCGACAGCCAACTAATATCCGAAATCCAGGACATTTGCGCCAGCCGATAAAAACCTAAAAACGCCACAATTTAATCTAACCACCCTGTTAGTAGGAATCAAACCGCGAAGGAACGAGCAGGAAAGAACACCCTAAGGTGTGGCATTTGATTGTGAAAGCCTGCTCCCCTCCTTCAAATGTTGATCTCAACATACCTAACGAAGATGACCCATATCGACTATAATACGCACCATTAATAACAGGTACATGTTACTAGGAACTTAGGGAAGGTGGATTAACAGGCAGTAAAATCAGTACATAATCACATAACCATTAATAGCAGGTAACTATGAACATAGGGAAGGTGAATACAAAGGCAATACAATCAGTTCAGCTGAGTCCATTTACTAGAATGGGCTGACTTCATCTATTTTAACGTAACCATTAACCCTTTACCTAACCTGAAAAGCAGACGACACTTGCAAAAATAATTCTTGAATAACTAATTTTTTTCATTTTTTGTCTCAAAAACATAGGTTATGACCCCTCGTTGGAACGAGCTCGACGAGCTCGTTTCAACGAGGGGTCATAACCTATGTTTTTGAGACAAAAAATGAAAAAAATAATGAAAATTAATTGGCGATTTTTGAGAATAGCGCTGGCCGGTTTTTGCCGTTACGTTAGGTAAAGGGTTAATAGCAGGTAATTAGGAACAGGGAAGGTGAATAAACAGGCAGTGAAATCAGCTCAGCTTAACTAAAACCATTTACCAGAGTGGGCTGCCTTCACCTATTTAGCTATAATAATCACTTAACCATTAATAGCAGGTAACTAGGAACACAGGGAAGGTGACTACAAAGACAGTAAAATCAGTTCAGCTGAGACCATTTACCGGTGTGGCTGTCTTCACCTATTTTAACTTAACCATTAATAGCAGGTAACTTGGAACATAGGGAAGGTGAAAAAAACAGGCAGTGAAATCAGCTCAGCTGAGACCATTTACAAGAATGGGCTTCCTTCACCTGTTTAGCTATCACAATCACTTAACCATTATTAGCAAGTGTCTAGGAAAATAAAAAACAGGCCACAGGAACATTATGGGCTGCTCCCAGGGATCGATTACCTACAACGATGTAAATTGCATATTTTTGTTAATTTTAAAAACCACTAATTCTGCCTTCTCTCTATGAGCAGGTACACACAGATGCTTTCTTTTTTATCTCCAGCTCCCCAATAACCGCTATGGAAAATCTCCAACCGATATGGAATACAGTAGCCGCAAAAGACTCTGAACATCCTTCGTTCCATCCCTAGAAGTGGTCATCCACCTCCTGGGAGGCGAGCGTTGGTACTGCGTCCCATTTTTACCACTTTTTGTAAGCTCCGTTAGCGTGCTTTCTACCCCGGCGAAATAGGTTACAATCAATTCAGGCCTGCCCCCGAACCAGGAAAGTTCGGATCTTTCTCTGGGTGGTCCGCGAAAGGGGCCATTGTTGTTTTTTCCACGATGCGACGGAATGCTCAAACAGAATCCAATAAAATGAACCAACACCACTAACCATCGACCGCCTGAGGCAGACTATACTTGCCAATGATGGCCCACCACCACAACATGACAACCCTATATGTTTATTGGCCTGAAAATACCATCACAGCACCCTCGGAGAGAGGTAGTACCTTTGCTGAGAGGACCCCCCCCCCCCCCCCCATCGCTTTGGTCCTCACCCGAGGGTTCAGACCAACGACCATCAAAAAGACGAGCCACAACTCCCAAGATCACCTAATCCTGGACATCTAGCGATTATCTGACCCTTTTCTCCATTCAACGCGCCTGGATATGTCGCTACAAAATATCTTATACAGTTAAAGAGGGTCGAAAGGGGCTTGTCCCACAGTGTCCCTGCGCTTTCGGCGCGCGAAACCATTTCATCTGCTTTAGTAATAATGCACTTATAAGAAACATCATACCAAAATCAAGTCATTAGAATGGTATTACTGTGATTAACTTGAACAGATCATCATATTAAACTTTAACACGGCCACTAGTGCCCTTTTCTGCTGGAGGTGATTGTAGAGTATTCATTTTTCCCATATCATGGTGACCATTTTTTGTCATTAACACACACCAACCAATCATTTTTTTCCAGAAGAAACACCATTCATTGAGTAATAATAATAACACTTCAGCAAGTCGCTTTTTTATCGTGGTTCTCATGTGAGAAGGCCTAGATTATCCCTGCATTCCCAAATGTTGCTCCCACCTCTTCTTTCCTCCCAACCCTTGGAAATGAACCCTGATGATATCCTATTCCTCAATCTTCACAATTTTCGCTATGTGCATACTAACTCTCTCCTTTGTGTCGCACAATAACCACATATAATTCATTTCTCATACCACTTCTACTTCTATTGAATCTTATTCTGTCAGACTGTTATTTTGACATTTCAACAGAAAATGCTGCATATTCACCATTACAAGCCACACATTTGGAACTCACCGTCTTTGTAAACTTTTCCATAACCCTTTACCTAATCTGAAAAGCAGACGACACTTGCAAAAATAATTCTTGAATAACTAATTTTTTTCATTTTTTGTCTCAAAAACATAGGTTATGACCCCTCGTTGGAACGAGCTCGACGAGCTCGTTCCAACGAGGGGTCATAACCTATGTTTTTGAGACAAAAAATGAAAAAAATAATGAAAATTAAATGGCGATTTTTGAGAATAGCGCTGGCCGGTTTTGGCCGTTACGTTAGGTAAAGGGTTAATGTTCTAGTGACATCTACGTTAGTTTGAACAGCTGTGACTCCTCTAAAGGTGCCTCATAGCCTGACTTCTCTTTATCGTGCAGGCCACCCAAAGACCTCTTTGCGTTGCCCCCCCCCCCCACCCCTCTCCCCACCCCACCCCATTCTCTCCATTTTCGGTTGCAAACCTCCATGATTTTGATATTTTTTATCCTGGATTGCCCCCTTCCAAGTCAGATTTTGATTGAATTATGCTCTGTTAACTCCCTCACTTGCCTAATCCACTCTGCTCTAATATTAGTATTCCATATATTCTGGAACATTATTTTACACCCATCTCTGTCTGTAGGAACCCTGGGATGTGAAGCAGTGCTGTTCACTGTAGGAAACAAGCTCTGCTTCACTGGTAAAACAGGCCCATGTCACCAATGCCCGGGTGGAAGTCGTCTAAAATGTGCAATATGGGTATAAATAATTGACTGGACTTGACCTTATATCTATGTTGCAGTCACGAATGGCCATTGTGACCTTATAAACACGAATAAATTTACACTCAACCCTGTAACTAACTCAAAAATATTTGGGGTGACTTTGGCCCAATACTGCCATGCTAATGGCGCAAATTGCCCTGTTTATATCCCACCCCTCAAAAACTGTACATTTAGAATTGGCCTGTCATTTAAATCACTTAGCTCTAACCAGGTAGTACCGATAGAAAATGATTGTAAGGCACCAGACTTGGCGTGATGAAATATTAACAAGCTGGGCAGTATTCCCACATCTGAAAATTGTAACCCAGGTTCGTATGGCAGTTGATTGGCCGGCTGAGTGCAACATGCCTAATAACTCCCCTGCTAACGGATAACTCAATAATTTGGGGCAGTAAAAGAGGTACTATCTCCCAGACTGCCGATAGTGTAAACAGGGGCATAAATACCCCCCCCCCCCCCTTTCCAAGATTTACGCCCTTGTTTACACCATCTTTGAGATTTACCAAATACACTAATCAAAGTTTGCTAAGCACCAAATATTTGACACATCATTGTGAAATTTGCTTGTGACATATTTGCGATATTTTTTGGTGGATAGGACTGAGGAATGTATTGAGATGGTCCCCAGTGTTTACATTAGCTCTCTTGATAGGCAGACTTTTCGTGACAGTCATGGAACGTATGTACCCCTTGATTTTCACGATGTTTTCGTGTACTGTCTACATGTACATGACATGTGTAGGGTATCCAATCTTCATTTCAACACAAACCCTTGTGATTTAATGATTGAATATGGCAAATTCAAATGTAAGAAGACATTTGTCAGAAAGCAGAAATGTGGCGGGCTGTAGGGATGGTGGAGCGAGGGGCTACTCATCGTCAGGTTGGTGAAGCCCTTGGTGTGCACCATACACTGATCACCAGAGCCTAAGGAAGATTTCAGCAGTATGGCACACCAGTAAGACGGCATGGTGGCGGCAGAGACAGGGCAACATCTGCAGCTAAAGACCGGTTTTTGATCATTCAGGCCCGTAGGAACCGCTTTGCCACAGCAACCCAGCTTCGCAGTGATCTTCAGAATGCATCCGGGGTAAATGCTTCGACGCAGACTATCCGGGCAAGGTTGCACTAAGGTGGTCTCCGATCGAGAAGACCATGTATTCGGATTCCGCTGTCCTAGAACCACCACCAGGCACGATATGAATGAGCCATTGACCGCGTTGGATGGACCAGAGAAGATTGGCGACCTGTCATTTTTACAGATGAGTCAAGGTACTGCCTAGACCACACAGATAGGCGTTCTAGGGTATGGAGAAGACCAGGAGAGCGATTCCATGCAGCCAACATTGCTGAGCATGACCGCTATGGTAGAGGGTCAATCATGGTCTGGGGCGGCATCAGCGGGGATGGACGTACAGAGCCCTGTGTCCTTGTACGTGGTACATTGACTACACAGCGGTATATTGATGAGATCCTGGATGTCCACGTCAGATTGTATGCAGGTGCAGTGGGTGATCGATTCATTCTGATGGACGATAATGCCCGTTCTCATGTTGCCCATGCTGTTAGGGGGGGGGGGGGGGAGTACCGACAGAGGGAGGGGATTGAGCGTATGGACTGGCCAGCAAGATCCTCTGACCTCAATCCAATCGAACATGTCTGGAATGAGTTGCAGCTTGCAATTTCAGCCCTCCAGTCCAGCCAAGAAGTGTCCAGGAGCTTGGTGGCATGCTGGTCCAAGAATGGAACAACATCCCACAAAGGACCACCAGGAACCTGATTTGGTGCATGAGAAGGCGTTGTCAAGCTGTAATTAACGGTAATGGGTCTCATACTCGATATAGAACCTATACCAGTTCGCTCCGTCAACTTTTTGGCAAATTGAAAAATCTCCTCTTTTAACAATAATATCCATTTTCCATGGTTATCATATTCAAAAGCTAAAACATAATGTCAAACACAAATAAAATCTTAATTTCTGTACTTAAATCATTAAAGATATAATTAAATAAAATATATATACACTTTTCATTACAATATTTCAACTAAAACGTAAAACAGGTAGATGGATATACTTGGTGCTTAGCAAACTTTCAGTAGTATATAATTGCGATAACGGAGTTTCACGTCAATCCTGTCTCTGAACCTGTACTTTGTCCTAACTATCATACATCCAAGCTTACCCCTGACTGCTTCCAGTGTTGCGGCATAAATTCTCCTGTACTTTGTCCTAACTATCCTACATCCAAGCTTACCCCTGATTGCTTCCAGTGTTGCAGCATAAATACTCTGTTATCCAACCACCTGTATTGTTCTTCAGTTTCCAAACTCTTCAAAATCCTTTGGTTTTGAAGTATCACTCCCGTACCATAGTTTTCCTTGGTACAACCCACAATGGGCCCTACTAAACGCCGAGGGATACCGAGGTGAAGAAAAATGAGTAAGTATAAAGGTCGTTTAAATATATACTATTCAAAAAAAGTAGGGGATATTTGATAAAAGTGACATATATGAAGAAATATATTTATATTTTCATCAAAAAGACAGTTGAGGCATTGCACTGTGACATCTGGTGAATGATTTCAGCGATAGTTGGGTGTCTGACAAACACACATTCCACGCACTGAGCTGTAGAAGACATGGACGGTCAGTTAGAGAATTTACCACATTCATTCCAAGATCTCAGTACCTTGTAAATCCTCCTCGGTTCGTGAGACAAGCGCGGATCCGACGTGACATACTCCTCATCAAATGTCGAATATCAGCATGGCCTCGTGTTATTCCATTCTTCCTGCAGTGTAGCGGCGAGTTCCGGGACATTGGTATGGTGGTGGTGGGGGGGGGGGGGGGGGGAGTTGGCGTTGTCGTAGGTGCCTGCCAAGCATATCCCAGATGTGTTCAATTGGGGAAAGGTCTGGACTTAGTGCTGGCCAAGGCAGTGTAGTGATGTTCTGCTCCTGGAGGAACTCTGTAGCGACACGGACCCTGTGTGCTCTTCCATTGTCATCTTGGAACATGAATCGAAGGCCGTGATGTAGCGCAAATGGCACCGCGTGGGCTGCTAACATGTTGTCACTGTAGTACTGCCCTGTGACACGCCCTTGGATGACATGTAATGCTGTTCTGCTTGTCATGGTTATGCCTCCCCACACCATAACCGATTCACCACCAAAACGATCGTGCTGTCTAACGGTTACGTCATGGTATCGTTCGTTCCCACACTATTACCAATCCACCACCAAAACAATCGTCCTGACTAACGGTTACGTCATGGTATCGTTTGTTCCGCCGCTGCCATACTCTGTTTCTCCTGTCGTGGAAGTCGAGTGTGAAGAGCGATTCATCGGAAAGCATGACTTTGCTCCACCGACGATTGTCCCAGCGCTGTCGTGCTCTACACCAATTACGCCTTGCTGCGATGTGACGTTCAGTAAAATGTGGAATTAACCGAGGTCGTCGAGTGTACAAATTCCAGATGTGCAGGCGATTTCGGATAGTGTGACTACTGACTCGCACATCTGTCGCCCGGTGCAGATGCTGTCCAATTTCTGAGGCACTTTGATGGCGGTTACGTAATGCTGTGGTTCGGATGAAACGATCCTGTTGTCGCGCTCAACAGACAAAACAACTGCAAACCCAACTGGTAAAGGTCACGTTTAAGCCTTTACCCAACGTAACGGCCAAAACCGGCCAGCGCTATTCTCAAAAATCGCCAATTAATTTTCATTTTTTGTCTCAAAAACATAGGTTATGACCCCTCATTGGAACGAGCTCGTTGAGCTCGTCCCAATGAGAGGTCATAACCTATGTTTTTGAGACAAAAAATGAAAAAAATAAGTTATTCAAGAATATTTTTACAAGTGTCGTCTGCATTTCATGTTAGGTAAAGGGTTAACAGTTGCCGTGATGTTATATGACAGAGAAAAACTAAATGTATTCACTTATAAACTAGATAAACAGTTCTACCTTTTTGGAGTGAGACTTAAAGGGAATAAAAGGGATAAAAATTATATTTCAGTATAACGTGAAATAATTGCCTTTTTATAACAAAACCGTAATTGGGCCTTTTTCTAACGAATCCAAATCAGCTAATAAAGTTAGTGATGGTTTGCATCAATTAGCAATCGCACATGGTGCTCTCTCCAACACGAGGCAAGTCATCAATATCAGGGTTATTTGTTTAATAAACCGCCATAGCATAAATAAACCTTCCTGTTTTCTGCAAGTACCCAGAAAGATATTTTGTTTTTTATGCTACACAAGTTTGTGACATTTTACATTTATTGGAAGTCGCGGTTGGTGCGCCACCCACTGAAATATAAAATATCAGTAACAAGGTTTTACTAAATCACAAACTGCAAGTATTTATCGCTGTTACTATAAAATAAACTCGCATGCGCCTATACATAAAATATTTGTAATTTCTTTAATGATTTATGCACGCTATTTTAAATTAGCGATATTCACGTCTGTTGGAAATCGTAGACTGTGGTCTTTCCATCAAGTCGACGCAAAATATCACTAACAACACTGTTAAACACGGTCAGCTTTGAACATCTATTATGAACATCTAATTCTTACTAGCATTTAGTTAAGTGAGAAGCGAAAGTTATTATTTATATTTAACTTATTTGAAAACCGAAAACGATAAATGAGTACCATTCTTATTTCCATTAAAATGTAAAACAAAACTTATCTATGCACTCAGCCGAAGAAAGATATAAATTCCGCAACTAGGATTTATTTACATGACTGAACGATCAAATTCCTTCAGTCAAGTAAAGCTTAAAATACTTTTTTCAATGTATTGTTGTTGTCAACCGCTACCTTGCAAGCACGCTAATTCACAACTCACTTAGCTTGTTAGTTGACTAAAAGCAAACCCTGATTACTTCCCAATTGAATTAAAAACTAATTCTATTCATACGGACCGCCGTGGTCAAAAATGAAAACTAATTATGCTATTGAGCAAATCACTAATAACTTGATATTTCATTATACAATTTCTGTCAACAACTCTCAAAATTACATTGAAAATAAAATTTCACAGTACAGTTTAATCTGAAAGAAAATACTGGAAATACGCAATTGTACTCTTTCACCCAGAAAGATAATTACCTAAAAGTTTCTCCTTTTTCCACCCTATAACATTAGTGCAGTGAGGAAATTTCTTTAAAAATCTTCTTCTTCAGATCCACCATTCAGAATCCTTTCATATTTGGTATACATCTCTTGGTGGGTCAGATTCACGTTTGTTCGAATCGAGTCCCTGAATTAATATTTGGCCTCCCTATGAGAGCCCAAATTTTAACTTAGTGCAGTATGAGAAACTTTTTTTCAAAATGTTTTTCTTCAGATTCACCAGTTAGAATGTTTTCATATTTATTATACAATATTTTTAAGGTGTGGGGGGGGGGGGGGGCAATATGAGGGAATTTCTTTAAAAGACTTCTTCTCCAGAACCATCTCTTAGAATGTTTTTATATTTGGTATGCAACATCCCGGGGGGGGGGGGGGGAGGCAGATTCAAGTTTGTTCAAATTGAGCCCCTAAGTTTGCATGGGCTCCCTATGGGAGTCTGAATATTAACTTAGTGCACTATGAGGGTATTTCTTTAAGAATCATCTTCTCCAGATCCACCAGTCATAATGCTTTCGTATTTGTTTTCAACATCTCTTGGAAGGTGAGATCAAGTTTGTTCAAATCAAGTCCCTGGGTTAATATTTGGTCTCCCTATGGTAGCCCGAATTTCAGCTTAGTGCAATAAGTGCAATATGAGTAAATTTTTTTAAAAATCTTCTACAAATCCACCAGTCAGAATGCTTTCATATTTGGTATACAGCATCCTGGTGGTGGTGGTGGGGCGGGGGGGGGGGGGTGTTCACAGACTCCAGTTTGTTCAAGTTAACTTCCTAGGTTGATATTTTGACTCCCTAGTTTTGCATTACTGGAAAGCTGGGCATTATTTCTGTTGTAGCATCCCAATACTAGAACAAAATCATTTGGCATGGACAACAGAGTTATAAATACTTAAATAACTTCATTTCTCTGTAGTATTAACTAGCTATAGATGATAATTAAATCCCTCTTTAAACAACTATTGTCAGGTGCGCGCCTCAGTCCCCATGGGGCCTCTTGTTAAAGTTACTACCAAAATTGTGCAGAGTTTTCTTTGGTTCTGTATTCTCATGAACGATAGATATAGCCAAACTGAAAATGTTGACTTGTATTTGGTATTGTTGAATTAATATCTCACACATATTGTGACACATAGGTTCAGTTAGTTAGTTAGTTAGTTAACCAATTACTCATACTTTGGAAGCATAATATTAGATCAGATTTATTTGCAAAATATGCCGATTATGGACAGAATGCGTAGCAATATAAAATAACGTAGATTCATAACGAACGGTAAAATGGCTGAACAATGGTTAGAGTTTTTATCCATGAAAAATGACATCCACATCAGACATCAGTTTAACGGAGCTGAAAAAATGATTGGTCGAAGACAGTTGCCTGTTGATGGTTGGTGCAAAGAGACACAGACTGTATACCAGTTCCATGGCTGCTTCTGGCACGGACATACCTGCATGAAAGATAAGAATGGCCTTCCTATCATCCATAATGAAGTCAGAGATAAACCGATGAAAGAACTGCTACAAGACACCCGTACCAATGCAAAGTACATCACCGATTTGGGCTATAAACTTATTGAAATCTGGGAGTGTGAGTGGAGAGAGATGAAGAAGACCGATGCCACACTCAAAGCCTTCCTGAAAGAGAACTTTTCAGACAAAATAGATGGTGCGATGACAGAGGAAGAAATACTGAACAAAGTGAAGTCCGGTGAACTGTTTGGTTTAGTCGAATGTGATATACATGTACCAGATCACCTGAAAGAGTACTTTGAAGAGATGACACCTATCTTCAAGAATACAGATATTTCCATAGATGATATTGGTGAACACATGAAGTCCTTTGCCGAGAAGAATGGAATCATGAAGAAACCCCGTAGAAGTTTGATCGGAAGCTATGGAGTGGAAAAAAGGTTGTTTCCAACCCCTTTACTGCAGTGGTACCTCCAGCATTGTATTGAAGTTGATCACGTCTTTCAAGTTATCCAATATAAACCAAGAAGATGTTTTGAAAAATTTGGAGATGAAGTATCTGAAGCAAGAAGACAAGGAGATGTTGACCCCGACAAGTCGATCGTTGCCGACACCATGAAGCTGTTGGGAAATTCTGGATATGGAAAAACCGTCACCAACAAAGAGAAGCATCGACGTGTGTGCTATTGCGACGACGAAGAAATTACCAAAGCTGCAAATGACATGTCCTTCAGAGCCTTGAATCCATTAGATGAAACATTATATGAAGTCGAACTCAACAAGAAGACCATCAAGTTGGATCTGCCACTTCACATCGGATTCTTTGTTTACCAGTATGCGAAACTCCGGATGCTTCAGTTCTATTATGATGTCATCGATACGTTTATCAACCGCCAAGATTTCGAATATGCTGAAATGGACACAGATTCTGCATATCTATGTACTTCGTCACCATCCATAGATGAATTAGTGAAACCAGAGAAGAGAGTAAAATTTTACAAAGAGAATCACAAGTGGTTTCCATCAGAGTGTTGTGATTTCCACAGAGATGATTATGTGAAAACCAAATTAGAAGGCAAAGAATGGCTGTCACCCTCATGCTGCCAAGAAAGAAAGCGTTTTGACAGGAGAACTCCAGGCTTGTTCAAGGTAGAATGGCAAGGAACCGGCATTGTTGGACTGTGTAGTAAAAAATATTATTGTTTCGGTGCCACCAATAAATTTAGTTGTAAGGGAATCAGCAAACGCCACAATGATTTGACGAAAGACAGATATTTGCAAGTTTTGAATACTCAACAAAGTGGATCTGGCATCAACCGAGGATTTGTGATGAATGACAACACTATGTATACCTACCAGCAGAGCAGAGATGGACTATCATATTTCTACTCCAAACGAAGAGTTTTAGAAGATGGAGTTAGCACTAGAGATTTAAAGAAGAAACAACTGAGTGAGTGTCATATTTTCTACAACCTGAACCAAGTCTAGCTTTTGCCTACAAAAAGTCCTATTTAGTTGACCGAAAAATTCCTAAAAAACCGAAATGGTTTTTAGGTGGTCTACTCAATCATATTAGGCTTATCAAATTTTTAAAGTCCTTTATGGCATTCTCTAAAGTCCTTTATGGCAGTCTTCATAAAGTCCTACATGGCATTCTCTAAAGTCCTTTATGGCAGTTTTTCTCTAAACTCCTTTATGGCATTCTCTAAAGTCATTTATGGCAATCCTCATGAAGTCCTGTATGGCATTCTCTAAAGTCCTTTATGGCAAGTTTTTCTCTAAAGTCCTACATGGCAGTCCTCATAAAGTCCTTTTTGGCAGTTTTTCTCTAAAGTCTTTTATGGCAAGTTTTTCTCTAAAGTCCTACATGGCAGTCCTCATAAAGTCCTACATGGCATTCTCTAAAGTCCTATATGGCAAGTTTTTTCAAAGTAAAAAGTCCTTTATGGCACTCTCTAAAGTCCTTTATGGCAGTCCTCATAAAGTCCTACATGGCAAGTTTTTCTCAAAGTAAAAAGTCCTTTATGGCATTCTCTAAAGTCCTTTATGGCAGTCCTCATAAAGTCCTATATGGCAAGTTTTTCTCTCAAAGTAAAAAGTCCTACATGGCATTCTCTCAAGTCCGTTATGGCAGTCCTCATAAAGTCCTATATGGCAAGTTTTTTCTCTCTAAGTAAAAAGTCCTATATGGCAGTCTTCCAAAAAAAAATTCTAAATGGCAAGTCTTACAAGGCAATACATTTTTCTGGCGTAAAGATTTTTTCAATTTTTTTATTTATTCTAATACAGAGAGTTTTTTCATCATTATCATCATCATCATGTTCCTGATATACTTTAGGCTAACCCTATTGGAAGTGGAGGATACTTCTTTACTTTTTAGTTTCATCCAAAACTTAGTTTCATTCAAAACTTTTTAGTTCCATTTATTTTTAAAAAATGTTGATTCATGGTATCTTTTAGGTTACACCTATTGGAACCAGATGATACTTCTTTATTCAAAATTTAGTTTCATTCAAAAGTTTTTAGTTCCATTTATTTTTAAAAACATGTTGATTCATGGCATCTTTTAGGTTACACCTATTGGAACCAGATAATACGTGTTTACTTTTTAGTTTCATTCAAAACTTAGTTTCATTCAAAACTTTTTAGTTCCATTTATTTTTAAAAACATGTTGATTCATGGTATCTTTTAGGTTACACCTATTGGAACCAGATGATACTTCTTTACTTTTTAGTTTCATTTCATTTTTTTTTAAAGTTGATTCCTGGTGTCTTTTAGGCTACCCCTTCTGTTTTACCAAAGGAATAAATCATCATCATCATCACTAAGAAATTCTCTGTTGTGAATATTTAAAAGAAATGAGAAATTTTTATGATAGAAAAACTAAATTGCTAAGTTGGACATGTTGTTTTCGTTTTCTTTTTTGATGAACAAAAAAAAATTCCCTCAAAGAGGATACGAACTGTAGGGGGTGGGAATGCACTCGAGCTATTTGACTTATCTCCATTGGGCAGAGGTTTGTAGCTTGACCTGTCCCAAGCCAGTATAAAATGCAGAGGGCCATATCCTACAGTTTAAGGATCAAGATTGCAGTTTGATCGCCAAACTGACCAATCAGATCGAAGTTAATCAGCCAATCAAATTTCTGTATTCTCATTGTGTTTCTTTCCCATTACTTTCTATACTAAATTTCTAAATTTTCCAACTTTAACCTATAATCCTATAGGAAACAAACACAAACCCCAACCAAGAATCAAAAACTCAATCAAAATTTGTTGAACTGGTGTGATGTTTTCAATCACGTCCGTCAAAGATATATAAGATTAGGCAAAGCATGGACTTGGCATCATTCACGAACGAACCATTGACCAGAGAAGATGTTCCGAATTGGCACCAAGCAGACTTATGCTAACGTCACTCAGTACCAGGGTGAACTGAAGATTCATCTCAGAAGATACTTTGAGGGAAAAGACCAGAAACCTTATCCTACGAAGACTGGTATTGCTCTATCTTTAGAAGAATGGAATGCCTTGAAATCCCAAATAGAAGAAGTAGATGCAGCCATCAAAACCCAACAAACAACTTTAATTGAAGACACTAAACCTACTAACCATGAAGACTTCAAAAAACCAAATCAAGAACCACCTTTGAAGAAAAAGAAGAAGAAGAAGAAGATCACAGTGAGAATAACCCAACCACGACCATTGATCGTTGATGAAATTGATAGTGAACTCAGGCAAGTTCGCTTGCAGCATGAACTTTGCTTGGCATTTGCTCATTATGTCGAAGAGAACATTGACGCTGTAGTGAAAGAAAAATGCTATGGATGTACAGTCGATCACCCAAGTCAGATTCAGCATAATGTATGCCTAATGATGTCTGAAGAAGAGAAGATTATAACATGTTTAGTGACGCACTTGAAAGAGTTAACAAGAATGATGTTCATCTACTGTGGCACCATAATACTTCTGGAATGAATCCACCACCAGTACAGAAAGAATATGAAGATATGTTCGAGAAACCTCTCACAAATGAACAGAGACGTTGTATTATGGATTTGGTGATAGAATTTTTGACCATCAAGAAACCTGTTACAATTGGATTCTAATTGAAGATGTAAATAGATGTTGTAAATAGATGATTTTTATAAAAAAAAAAGAAAAAAAGAAGAAAAAAAATATAAAATGAAGAAACAAGAAAAAAAGTGGTAATGACGCTTAAGTTATTTGATGTTTATCAACAAATATCAAACAAACTTAAACTGTCCCCAGCCAGTAAGTCAGAGGGCCACCAATTTTAATTATTTTTTGGATGACTGGTCATATTGACCACCTCTCCAAAAGGTATAAAAGGGGGAGTAGTCCCCACGTTCAGTGGGGGCCACCTCCCCAAAAGGTATAAAAGGGAAGTAGTACCCACATAGAACAACAAAGATGGATCCTCGTTGGAAGCATCCATTCACTTGTTTATTGTGTGGTCCCACGGGTAGTGGTAAATCATCCTTCGTAAATCGGGCTATTCAAAACATTCAAAATATTATATCACCTGTCCCAAGTCACATCATTTGGTGTTATATTGAATGGCAACCATTATACAATACTTTACCCCAAGTAGAATTCGTAGAGGGTCTCCCTCAAGAATTAAAATCTGATAGTTTAGTCATATTGGATGATCTGATGCTCGATGCAGATGTTCGAGTGTCTAGATTATTTACTAAAGGTAGTCATCACCGTAACATTAGTGTGATCTACATTGTTCAAAATTTATTCGATAAAAATAAAGTCCATAGGACTGTAGCTCTCAATAGTCATTACATGATCTTCTTTAAAAATCCTAGGGATCGTTCTCAGATCTCACACTTGGCAGCACAGATGTATCCTGGTCATTCCAAGTTTCTGAGAGAAGTTTTTGAAGATGCCACTTCGACACCATATGGTTACCTTTTAATAGATCTCAAACAAGATACTCCTGAACACATGAGATTAAGAAGTCAAATTTTTCCTGGGAAACCCAATATGTGTACCTCCGAAAAGTATAAAAGGGGAGCAACAAGTCTGACTCGTGTCAGAAGCATGTCTGACCGTCTCAAGCGCAACATCGCTCTTCTCAAGGTTCTTATTAAATCGAAACCCACACTCGTCAAATCCATACTAAAACATGCAGACAAAGAATTGATAACTTGTTTGTGTGACTGTGCCTCGAATATACTGAAGGGAGCAGTACCTCTGACCAAAGCTCAGAGAACCAAACTCGTTCGTCAGAAACAACTAGTGAGGGCAGTGGCAAACAAAGGTACCTCTGACAAAAAGAGGAGACAAATCTTACAGAAAGGGGGATTCTTGGGGGCATTGCTACCTCCTGTACTATTGGGTGCTGTTAAAGGTATATTTGGATGATGGAATATGCAAAGAAGATGGCTTTGGTAGAACCAAGGTTATTGGAACGTCTACAAGAGACTCCAAGACAACCGAATGAACTGGCTGTTTCATCACTGGATAGAGAAATGAGAGATATTCTCGATGCCCCTTTTCTTTCGGCTGATGAAAAGATGACTCAATATAATCAAATTTTACAAAGATACTTGACATTTCAACAAAAGGTAATGGCTCCTCGACCAATTAAAGTCGAATTCGAGAAAGATAATAAAGACGAAGACATTCTCGATTCTGTACCTATGACAATGAAGAGAAAGGGAAAGTTGTTGAATCGTATTAGAAGTGACCCAAATATATCTTGGAATGAGAAGGGTGAATTAGGCTACAAAGATCAAACAGTGGTAGGGTCGAATGTAACAGATCTTCTAAACGATTTACTTAGAAGACGAAAATCTTTCCAACCAAAGGGATGGAAAATGTTGGCCGAAGCTTTGAGAGATAGTAACATACCCCAAGAATTAATTGGTCATAAAGAACGTTGGGATTTTATGAAACAGGCACTGATAAAGTCGGAACCAAAACACCCAAAGAAAACAGAAACGCCAAAGTGGACCGAAAAAGGTATAAATAGAGTTGACACTTGAACAAGGCAATCATGGAAGAATTGTACTATGATTCTGAAGTGCCTGGTAGTTTTGGTGGTGTAGACGCTCTTCGTAGAGCGTCCAAGAAAAAAACTAAACAAGTTGTAAAATGGTTAGAGACTCAAGACACATACACTCTTCACAAACCTGTTCGTCGTACATTTCCTAGAAGAAAAGTAATAGTTAGTGGTATAGATGCACAATGGCAAGCTGACTTGGTAGATGTTTCAAACATAAGTAAATTCAACAAAAACATAAAATTTTTGTTGACATGTATAGATGTATTTAGTAAATATGCTTGGGTGATGCCATTACAAAACGAACTTGGTGATTCCATCGTGAAAGCTTTTAGTAAAATTTTCAAACAAGGTCGTAAACCAGAAAAATTACAAACTGATCAAGGCAAAGAATTTCTAAACAGAAAATTTCAGAATTTTCTCAAAGATCACAAAGTCGACTTTTTCACTACACAAAATGTGGAAACAAAATGTTCCATAGTAGAAAGATTCAATAGAACTTTGAAAACCAAAATGTGGAAATATTTTACCAAGAACAATACACTAACTTTTCCACTTCAAAACTTGGTGAAATCATATAATCATTCTCATCATCGCAGTATAGGTATGGCCCCCATTTCCGTGAACTTTGAAAATCAAGAAGAGGTTTGGCAAAGGTTGTATGGGCAACCCATAAAACACAAGACACCAAAGTACAAAGTAGGAGACAGAGTGAGAATCAATAAAGTTAAGAAAACTTTTGAGAAAGGTTATTTGCCCAATTGGACCGAAGAGTTATTCACAGTAGAAGCCATCAAGAAAGGACATCCAGTCACATACATCTTACAAGATGATAATGGAGAAATATTGAAAGGGTCATTCTACACTGAAGAGCTTCAGTGAGTTTCACATAAAACTATTTACAAAATCGAACACGTACTCAAGAAACGTGGTCGAGGTAAGAAAAGGGAATTGTTCGTAAAGTGGTTGGGATACCCAACTTCGTTCAATTCGTGGATCAAACAGAGTCAGCTCGCCTATAAAAGGAAGTGAACCTCTGAAGTTTCTTCAAAATGGAAGAAGGATCGAACGGTTCTTGGCCTCTGTTTGGTAAAAGAATTCCAAGGAGCGAGATCACTTATTTTTCACAAATAATCATTTTGTATATCATCATCATTACCAGTGTCGTTAATCTCACTCTCGAAAACACAGACAGCAAGTTGTGGACTGCTCTCTTGAGTAGTAGCATAGGATATTTGTTACCAAATCCAACCATTAAGAAAAAGTAATGTTTTATTTGACTCTACCAAGTAATAGTTCTATGAACGTGTTTCCAGAAAACACGTTGACTACGTACACCACCCAGTTATCACAACCAGTGAATCTCACGGGAGAATGGGAAGTGGGTCTGGCAGAGATTCAGTATCCAAATACTTGGTTCAATATTCGTGGAGAAGAAGCTTTCGTTACAGTGTTCTGGTCTTCAAAAAAGAATTACCGACTTACTCTCAAGGAAGGTCGTTATTCGGATCCCATTGATGTGATACGAGCTATCAATGGTGTTAAAGAATTACTCTTGCCTCGTCACGATAAGGTAGCTTTTGAACTGGATGAAGTGACTGGTAAAGTTCGTATCACGGTGCGTGATGGAGTCGTGGTCACATTGAGCCCTACTCTTCAAAATATTTTGGGATTTAATGAGTGTGTTTTTAAGTCAGGAACTTACAATTCTTTCAGAGTTGCCGATGTCAACCAAGGATTTTATTCACTCTATGTATATACTGTGACTTGGTTCGTGACCAAGTCGTAGGAGATACAAGAATACCACTTCATCGTATCGTACCCGTGCGTGGGAAATATGGGGATATCATCTCTAAAACATTTGAGAATGTGTATTATGTACCAGTTGAACGAAAAAATTTCAGTACCGTCCAGGTGTATATAAGGGGTGACACAGGAGCCATAGTACCATTCGAGTTCGGGAAAGTGACAGTGACACTTCATTTCAGAAATCGTAGATCTCTTCATTTCACATAAACATGACTTATTGTTGTAAGTCCAAATTATACGAAGAATATTACACGAAACAAGCTGGGAACGGTCTACCGGCTTTTTCTGGAGCTCAAATACAGAGAGGATATGGTTTGGGAAGTATATTGGGAGGACTGAAGAATATGGTGTTACCTTTATTGAAAACTACAGCCAGGACCGTGGGGAAACAGTTATTGAGAAAAGGAGCAGCCTTTGCCGAAGATGTCATTGAAGGGGAAAATGTAAAAATGGAAGCAATCAAAAGAGTCAAAGAGGCTGGTGCAGGAGCTTGGAATGAAGTGGTTGGTGGTTCAAAACCACCCGGCAGGAAAAGTATAAAAAGGCCCGCACCACGCAAAACTAGCAAATCGACAAAAAGAAGGAGAACTGTTCAGACCCAAGACCATCTCGGTGCATGATGTCTCTCATTAATGAAAAATCTTGTGAGTGTGTCAACAGCGAACTCGACTTGTTTTCCATACCACCAACACAGACTAGTGTGGAACATGGGCAATGGGTAGAACACAGGCCTTTGGCGACTATAGGAAACAGTGGTCCAATAGAATTCCACATTGCAGGATTAGGAGATGATTATTTGAATTTGGCACAGACATACTTGTATGTTAAAGCAACGGTTGTAGATTCCAATGGGGCATCAATTGCACCCGATGCCAAAGTGGGCCCAGTCAATTTATGGATGCATTCCTTATTTAATCAAATCGATATCAGCTTGAATGAAAAACTGGTATCTCCTTCCAACAACACTTATCAATACAGAGCTTTCATAGAAACTTTGTTGAGTTATGGACCAGCTGCCAAGAAGTCACAACTGACTAATGCATTATGGTACAAGGATACGGCCGGACACATGGAAGATTTGACAGATGATAACAAGGGATTTCTTCTTCGAAAGAAATTTATAGAGAAAAGTAAAATCGTGGACATGACTGGAAGATTACATTTGGACATGTTTTTTCCAAACTCGTTACTTGCTGAATGGAGTTAATGTTCATGTTAAAATGAATAGAGCCAAAGATGCTTTCGCATTGATGGCCGATACCGATACATACAAGATCAAAATTCTAGATGTATCCATGTTTGTACATAAAGAGAGACTCCAATCATTCGTGAGAATGGCTCACGAGAAAGCACTAACAAAAGCAACTGCAAAATATCCTATCGACCGTGTGGAAACCAAGGTGTTTTCAGTGCCGAAAGGAAATCTGAGCATTACACAAGAAAACTTATTTTTAGGCCAACTACCTAAACGCATCGTAGTGGGATGTATAGACAACGATGCTTTCAATGGAAACTTTTCAAATAATCCATATAATTTCAAGAACTACAAAATCAATTACTTGGCATTGTACGTGGATGGGCAGCAGATTCCAGCCAAACCATTACAACCTAGATTCGAACAACAAGAAGTGGCGAGATGTTATGCAACTCTGTTCCAAGGAACTGGACAAATGTATGAGAATGAAGGAAACCACATCAGCCGAGAAGAGTACATAAATGGATACACCCTATTTGTATTCGACCTGACTCCAGATCTATCACTTGGACAACACTTCGATCTGGTTAAGAGAGGAAACTTGAGACTAGAAGTCCATTTCGAAAACCCATTACCAACCACAATCAACGTACTGGTGTATGCAGAATTCCAGAACATCACAGAAGTGGATAAGAATAGACAAGTAATCTTCGATTACTCAACATGAACACGTTGCAGTTAGAGAGTGCACTTCGATCAGATAGTTGTTTGAAGAGAATATGTTTGGGTGTATTTGCAAGAAACAAATTACCAAGAAGATTACCAGATCACAGACCAGTGGCTTTGATAGCCAACACGGATCCAGACCACAGAATAGGAGAACATTGGGTGGCTCTCTTTGTGAGTCACCACAACGCAGAATACTTTGATTCTTATGGATTACCACCACAATACAGACCATTCGAGAATTTCCTGAAGAAGAATTCCAGATATTGGAAGTATAATACAAAACGCCTTCAAGGACCATTACCAGTGTGTGGACAATTACTCAGCCTAGACACAAAAACTAGGAATATCTTCACATAATTTATTAAGGCAATAGTTATTTGATACACATGTACGACAGACATATACATATGTATATGTCTGTCGACTTCCTCTCGCACATCACAACACTTACATATAAACATATAATACAAACAAACATCGCATAACATGCAAATATCATGCATGAAAAAATATTAACATCTGAACACATGCACATGCATATCAATGCAGACCTATCCGATTCAAGGTGAGTTGCAAGATCTGGGGCAATGCATATCTAGAAACTCTCCCTGTAAGTCCTTATCAGCCTATCAATATCCGTTTTCAAGGTGAGTTGCAAGATACACAGCCACAGATCTTGAAACTCTCATTGTAAGCCGCCCAGTCTCTTAAACTAAATAGATCCGCACAGAAATAAATCAACTCGGGTAGCATTGGCGATAAGCGGGTGGGTGGGTGGGAGATTTCAACACAGCTGTCTCAATTCAAATTTCGTCAACTGACGGTTGCTAATAAACAAAGTGACGTTTACGAGAAGAGCCAATGAGATCGGATTAAAACTACGGAAGTCAAGAAGAGACAGAGGAATAACCATAAGCAGTTGATGATGTATGGATGGGCGTTGTGTCCTCAGCAGAGCAATTATTTAATTTGTATACAAATTAACACAATACTGTCTGTTTTACTTGAAACATCGCTGTCGTGGTGTACCGATGGAAACCATATCCAACATGTTTACCACTGATCTAACGGATAATGATCTGTTGGTTAATGACATCATAGAGGAAACCAGCCACTAGATGTCGCTGTATTGAAGGAAAACTATAAAAACTGGTGCACTTGGTGTTCAGCTCATTTGTGTTTCGACAGCCAAAGAAGAAGGATGTCTACTAATGTGACCGTCTTCAAACTAAACAACGACTTACAGATTCAACTGTTCAAGAATGACGTTGGGTTCCAGTTTACAACAAGAGATTGGGAACAAGTGACCAAAGCAGTGGATATTGCAAAGAAGAGAAGTCTTGAAATAGGAGAACCCAAACCAAAAAGAGAAAGAAAACCAAAGAAGAATGAAGATAAAAAGGATTGAAGAATGTTCACTATTCCATGTTTGAACAGGATGGCACTGAATGATTATCAATCAAGAAACCAAGAAACAAGAAATCCAAGAGACTTTGTAGAGAGAATGAGTGTTTCATTCGAAACGTATTTTCGTGATGTTCCGCCACCAGTACTGGAGCAGCAGAAGAAAAAATAAGAAAGACAACAGAACAAAGACCACCAAAACACATCAAGTATGCATTGGAGGAAAATCGCCTCAAGACATTTCAATTCATATTACAAAGAAAGTGAAAGTGTGAAAACTCCGAATGAACTGACAAAAGCTGGATTCTTTTATTTGGGGACAGGAGACAGAACTCAGTGTTTTCATTGTGGTATTATTGTTCGTTTCTGGGAAACAGAAGATGATGTTATAGAAGAACACAGAAAATATTCTCCAAACTGTTATTACATTCATAATTTACCACCTGAATTCATGGACGTTGAAAAAGAAGAAGAAATGGCCATCAAAGAAGAAGAAGAAATGGACACATCATTTCAAGAAGAAGATTCACGGAGGACAAAATGTAGTGTGTGTTTATTAGCTGACGCCAATGTCGCTCTGCGACCATGTAACCATTTGTGCCTGTGCAAAGACTGTTGTAAACCACTCAGAAGATGTCCAATCTGCAGAAAGACCGTTTATGAATATCTGACAATCTACATACCATAAAAAGTTGTATGTTTTTCTTGTTGAATAAAAGAAATTTAAATTTATATTTAGTGTTGCTATTTTTTTTAACTTTCCATCGAAGTACAAAGAAAAATCAAAATGAAGGATAGTAAATTAGACCTCGTACGACACATCTGTTGGGTAGATCCTCATATGAGTATATGGTGGAACTTAGCTTCATGGCCTTCATGTACACATATGGGTCCTACTTGTAATTTAAATAATGGATTCTGGGTAAATTTGTCCTATAGCACTACGTGCTACTCTTAATAGGGAAATAATACGTCATGGGATCCAAAAAAAAGGATTCTTAAAGAATTCGAAATAATACAACTTGACGGGTTTATTTGGGTAATGAAATGAGGTTTCTGGGAAAATCCGAACCAGAAAATTACTCCACATCAGTCGAATGCACCCCCGATACCCTCTCGGTACTATAGCACTACGTGCTAAGCCGATCAATTGGGGAAATAAAGTCAATTTCGGTGATTTCGGGTGGATTTTGGTGATTTGGAGAGATTGTCGGGTTGTTTGTGGTAATTAGATTTACTCTTCTACAATCGAACACACCCTCTGAACATACCCCGTCCTATTGCAGAAACATTGAGTAACATAGCAATCACGTGCTACCATAGAAACCAAGATGGCGGCCTCCAGTATACAAAATGGACGACGGAAACACGTATCACCCTAACAACACGCGCTGCGCATGCGCACTAACACCACTATCACTATGGGGATGACGTCACAAGATGGCCGCTCACGCGGGTTACCATGACAATACAACATGGCGCCACTAGGTCACGTGACATGACGTCACTTCCGAGGTCCTGCACCGAGGTCCTGCCGAATAGGGGTGAAAACCACATCACATACTACTGGCAAATATTGAACAAATATTGGTGCCGCAGAAATGTACTCTCGTCAAGGCAGTGGTTCGATCCCCATCGGCGTCAGAGTCTTTCATTCTTAAAAATGCATAACAGAAGTGCCGAATTCTGTATTCTATACCTCAAGCAGGAAATTTGAAAAAGAGATTGATTCTCACTGATTTCATCTGCATTGCATGGTATAATTTTCATTGTGAACAAATATATATATATATATAAAATAATAAAATTTGAATGGAGATTTTTGTGTATATCGACGGTCGTATATGGTTTGTGTCACACTGGAGAAAATGTTAAATTCAATTTGCATTTCAGTTGTGCATTTGAGAAAAAATCAATACATTGAATTTCTGAAATTGGAGTGACTTGTGGAAAGAGTTATCTCCCTTGGGTTACGTGCCTTCCGCTTTTCAAAATAACTGCTGGGAACTCAACTGGCATGTGAAACAAGGGCGTAACTGGAGGGGGTGGGGTGGAGAGATGCCTCACCCCACCCCAATTATCGCCAAAAATTTCAAAAGTTGGAAATTCTGTGATGTGAATTCCAAAAGTTGGAAATTCAATAATATTAATCTAATTTTCCAATCAGCTGACAAAATTTTCCGAAATTCTGAATCGAATCTCTGACCGGTCTGGTTTTTCGAATTCATTGTTCCGTTTTTCCGACTCGGAGCAGTCAGTTGAAAGAAGTAGGTATTGGCTGAATAGCTGTCAACTAGTCAGGGGTTCAAAAATTGATTTTTTTTCCCTGGGGAGGGGAGCCCCCTGGCCCCACCATCGAGACCCCCATACCTCCTCTCGAACTTTCCCTCAACTCGAGCCTGCGACCATCGAGACATGCCTACATGTCGTGATGGGACCCTGACCCCAGTTAGAAGCCTAAATGATCACCCCTTCCTCCACTGAAGACCCACATATTGTGCTGGCACCTCTGCCCCCCCAGTTAGAAATTTAACTGCTCACCCCTTTTCCCCACTGAAGATTCTCTAGTTGCATCCCTGATGTGAAGTGTGCGTTAATACTCACGCCTCTGTGAGCTCTAGCTCTATGGTTAACAAGCTCTGTTTCATTAGTAAAATAGAACCAAGTAACCAACACCAAGATGGAAGCCCTTAAAGTGGGCAGCTTAGTGGTTTAAAAGATTGATCAACTCGTTCGGCTAGGAATCCCAATTCCGGAATTCCTTCTAGATATACAGGGAAAATGAAGCAATCAGATTGAACATTTTGAAGGTCTGAGCGAAGGTATAGCTAGGAAGTAGTGTTACAAGTCAATATTAATGGTTTAGACATGGGGCAGAATAACAGTAGCCAATAGTACTGGTACAAGGCCGCAATGGCACAAGACTCCTGTAGAAGCTAATGATAGGACAGATAGACCATAGAAAAGTTGTGGCCTTGGAGCTTTGGAGATAAGATGGAAGCCGTTGGTAGGACTACCTGTATAGGAGCTGGGTCATAGGTATGCTTAAATACCGAAATGAGGCTAAGAGGGATAGTAAATTAGACCTCATTGAGGGATTTTTTCATGGCCCTCATGCCTCAAACGAAATGAGGCTAAGAGGGATAGTAAATTAGACCTCACTGAGGGCTTTTCTCATAGCCCTCAAGGCCTCATATGACTAAAGGGGGTTGCCGAAGGCCAGACTTTTCCAAAAAGGGGTGCTGAAATTGGGATTCCAGGGGCTATGGCTGTTAAATACCGAGATGAGGCTAAGAGGGATAGTAAATTAGACCTCATTAAGGGATTTTCCATGTCCCTCATAGCCTCAAACGAAATGAGGCTACGCGGGATAGTAAATTAGACCTCGATGAGGGCTTTCTCATAGTTAAATACCGAGATGAGGCTAAGAGGGATAGTAAATTAGGCCTCACTGAGGGATTTTTTCATAGCCCTCATGGCCTCATACGACAAAAAAGGGATTCTCCAGAAAATATCCTCGATAGGTATCCTCAAATAATACAATACCAGGCCAAAGGTATCCTCAAATACCGAAATGAGGCTAAGAGGGATAGTAAATTAGGCCACATTGAGAAATTTTTTTATGACCCTCATGGCCTCAAAAGAAATGAGGTTAAGAGGGGTAGTATATTAGACCTCATTGAGGGATTTTCCCATGGCTCTCATGGCCTCATACGACAAAAAAAGGGATTCTCCCGAAGGTAACCTCGATACGTATCCTCAAATAATACAATGCCAGGTCATAGGTATCCTCAAATACCGAAATGAGACTGAGAGTCGTATGTGCGAGTCACTCGTTCGAGTAAATACTCTATGGCTTATTTGCTCGGTGGGATTCGAGTTGTTCGAGCAATGACTTATCGGGAACTACTCGATAGATTCTTGGCATTAGGAATGATATAGGCTTTTATGGAGGTTGTCTATCAGTTGGCTATAATCCAAAGCGCCCCTCAGTACTATAGCACTACGTGCTACTATTATAAGCCATGGTATGGCGGTCCTAAAAAGGATTCTGGGGGAAATCCGAAAAACTACTCTAGTTCAATCGAACTTGCCCCTAGAGGCCTTCTCGGTGCCTAGGGGCCCCTCGGTACTATGGTATGGCAGTCCTAAATAGGATTCTGGGGGAATCTGTATCAAATAAAGTCAATTTCGGTAGTTTGGGGTGGATTTTGCTGATTTGGAGGGATTATCGGGTTGTTTGTGGTAATTCTACGAATCTGGAAATTACTCCTGTACAAAGGAACATACCCTCCGAACATACCCCTGTCCTGTTATCTGCCTTTAGGTAACATAGCAACCACGTGCTACCATAGAAACCAAGATGGCGGCCTCCAGTTTACAAAATGGCCGACGGAAACACGTATCAACCTAACAACACGCGTTGCGCATGCGCACTAACACCACATATCACTATGGGATGACGCCACAACATGGCCGCTCACGCGGGTTATCATGACAACACAACATGGCGCCACCAGGCCACGTGACTATGACGTCATTTCAGCCTCCTCCATTCCCTCCCCAGTGATAGTAATGCGTAGTACTAAGGGCTAAGTGTAGACCAACAGATATATACAGTCAGTCCTATACTCCCGTACTAGACAACAAAGCATAACACCGCACGATCTTGTATTACGTAATATCCATGCCAACTGTGGAACGCATAATACCTTACGTGGATAGTAGTACTAAGGGCTCACAGTAGACCAATCGGATACAGACTGACTATCCTATACTACTGTATCAGATAATCAGGCATAACACCGCATGGCCTAGCATTACGTACTACCAATACCAACTGTAGGACAGTATAACGCCTTAGGTGAGTCAATAGAAGTATGGAGTGATAATAGACCAGTAGGGGTACAAACCGTATATCATATACTACCGCACTAGACAGCCATGCTCTATCTCCACCCACACTCCCACCCCCACCCCCACCCCGCCAATACCACCTAGCCTAGCATTATGTATGACTTAAACCTGTGATAGAATAATATAAAACATTCGGTAGGTTAGTGGTACCAGGGGCTAACAGTAGACCAAGAGGGTATATACCACCCATACTCTACTACCATGTCAGTCCAGTGCGAGAAGCCCGATACACCCTAACCCGGACAACGTAATGTGAGTTTGTATCTTTTATCTGATGTCTATGGTTTGTATATTGGACATCGATAACGTCCAACGTCGTGTGCGCATCGTGACGTCACAACGTAATGTCCAGGGTCAACCGTTTCGCGGGGAAAACTTTTTCAGAAAATCTCACCTTTCCGATCATTCTTCTATCACATACCCATATACCATATAATAAATAAACGAATAGGCGTTTTCTTACAAAGGATATATGAAACGTACAGGTAATTTTGCATAATGAGTATTAAGGCTATGTTGGTATGCAGGCCAACATTTTTTTCGACAGACGGGGTCATGGGGCGGCCCGAACCCTCCAACCCCAACCAGCTATCCTCTTAAGCTTCTGACCAGGTACAGACCATTCCAACGTGAATTTCGTTACAAACGTTGGGCACCAATGTAAACGATGGCAGCACAATGGCTTGGCGTATCATCCCAGAAAACATTATTTCCACCCATGATATGAATAGAATTGCATTTACAAAGAGATTCACATCAGTGTATGCTAAATGTCTCCCTTTACAAACCTCCCAAAGAGTAGCAAATTGTCCCTCAATGTACCTGTCATAACAACACTTTGCAACAGGTTGTAATAACAGCGCTCCGTTGCCACTGGCCCTCCCGAAAGCTAACACCGGTAACCAGCCGGATAAGCCTGTACCCACATGGAAGGGTACTTTTGAAAACGGTAACCTTCTTATCCATATCTATATTCATAACACCTACCAAACAGCATGTAATTATTTGGCGCTACCTTCCATATATCTGCCGTATTCATAAATGAATATAGGGAGCCCCCCCCCCCCCCCCCCTTTCACCACAATGGTTCATTATCCCCAGGACGAATAAAATAATTCCCCAATGCACCCTACCTACCACCACAATGGTTCATTATCCCCAGGACGAATACAATTTCCCAATGCATTAGAATGTATGTGAACACATCGGCTTCTGATTTCTAACATCTTCACCCTGCCGACCGGACACCCATGTCCCCCACCCTAACATTGACATTTCTTCGAGCTGGAGGTCGATCATTACCCCGTTTTCATTCAATGATCCTCAAGATGGAATATTGTTTTCCGGACGGACCTCACCCATATAAATTCCCAATTTTGCCCCTCGATATTGCCATCCGTTACCTAAAGGCAAATTAGAATTTAATACACCCTACTATATCCTAAAGTTAATGGTCAAATTAGCTGATGCTCTGTTCCAACACGTATTTACAAACGATGCCAGTTGACAAATGTTGTTCCAAATGGCATTTACCAAACGACTCCCATGAAATTACGTCTAATAAACTTTAAAATAAACCACCAAGCCTCACACGTTATTGACAAATACCGTTAAACCATATAACAATAAATCCCAAGAGTGCTTCTATAATACATTAGGCTCACTGAAGACACCTCACACCCTTGGATGCCTTCTCCATCCAGCCATTATAGCCCACCAAAAGTGCGATACACCCAAATGATCTCAGTGTACGAATATTTCTCCCACCTTCCAATAAGTAATGCTACACCCATTGTCCCCCACCCCAACTCCCCAAGAACACCTACCTCCAGGAAAATGCTACCAACTAAATATCACTGGAGTAGTTTGCCCTAACAAAGACATGCAACTCTTACCCAGTTGTCCAACAATTACAAATGAAATAACGCTCTCGGTTTCTCCATTTCACCAACGCCCATAATCAGGCGCGTAGCCAGGATATCAAATTTAGGGGGGGGGGGGGGGGGGAGGGGGGATGGCAAGAGTAATATCTAGGGGGACTAATTTAGCGAGCCCTACTTAGGCGGAGAGCCGCTACGTTCAGATTGCTGAACTACTAGGGGGCATAGAGGATAGGATGCGCATCATCATCCGAGCCACGCCGCCGTGAGAAGGGGCGAGCACAAGAGGGGACGCCCCTCTTGCTGGAGAGGGGGCTTCCCCGGGGAAAATTTTGAAATTTGAGACAACTAAACGCAATTTCCTTGACTCTGAGTCCGTTTGTGTCCAAAATGTATAAGTGGTGAAAGGCATCAATAATTAGGCTACATCACCTGGGTGGGTGGGGGGGGGGGGGGGGGGGGGCATGACTGAACGGGGGGGGGGGCGAGGCATTTGGCTCCCTCAGCCACCCCCTGGCTACGCCACTGCCCATAACAGACGAAGATCAAAATGGAACACATTTTATCCAAGCCAAGTGAATTGTCCTTGTGTGTACTGATAAACAGCAAATGCGCTTCATCGTCGTAGCTGATTGGGACAACAAGTGTTCCACAAAATGTCGAAATATCGATATAAAAAGTCGAAATTTCGACTTCAAATTTCGAGATAAAATGCCGTAGTTTCGAGATAAAAAGTCGAAATTTAGAAGTTAAAAAAAATTCTCATGTCATTTAGACGCTTCCTTACATTTCAAAGTAAATTGTTCATGATTTGTTTTCCAGATTTAATATATTGCTTTTTGGTGATAATATTATGAAAGGAGAAGATAGGGAAACAGCTGTGTTCAAGTATTTATTGAAGAGTTATTGCCCTTATTGGAATTAGCATTTCTTGTCACATTGCCATTTCTTGTCATCACATTTCAAAGAGAACCGTTCAAGATTTTTTTTCTCATTTAATATATGGCTTTTTGGTGATAACATCATAAAGTCATGAAGGGGATTGCGAATCAACTGTGTGGAAGTATTTCCTTGAGAGTTATGGCTGTTTTGGACTTCAATGGGACTTGGATGGGATGGAATTGGCATGGCGTTGCTCTTGTTTAGCCTCCTTTGCCCTCCTCACCCCTCCCACATTCTAGGTCCGAGATCTCCATTGAATAGTCTTCCGTTAACTCTCTCGCTTGTTCAATCTAACCTGCCTGGTTCACAGAAATCCAAGTAGTTTGAAATATTAGTTTACACCATCGAAGCTAGGAGAGTGGCGGTGGGGTTACACCCCACCATAACCCTGTCGGAGTTTTTGTAGTCTGTCGGGAAACTGAACGAACACCAACATTTTTTCGGGAAGCCGTTAATTTGAAAAAAAAAAGTTAACCATTTGATAAAAGCAGCATAATGTTAGGTGTACAAAAATACTCTTATGTTAACTATGTTTCAAAATGTCCTTTGTGTGAAAGCAGGGATTCTTCTACCCTCTTTAGGGAGGGGTCCGGGGTCATTGTAATTGGGAAAATTCCTGTCACAAAGGATCTAGTTGGGAATTTGTTTGGAAGAAGAAACACACAAAGAATAAAAATGTTACATTCATATTGATCTGAAAGCATCAATACAGATGCCACTTTATGTTTAGTATATGTAGAAAGATTTATAACAAACAGTCGCATAAAATAATGATCAGTCTTTGTAATTTCTATTAAATAAAATGCTGTATTAAATGATAAAGATATTTATGCATTTTGTTACACTTCAGTGGTCTACATTCTGTGGCTTAACAGTTGAATCTAGGCAAGTCTTGATCTATATAGGCAGCCAAGACTTCCCATGCAAGAAACAACTGACAAGGTCCTTGGGAAAAAACTTGCAAATGTATCAAAAAGCTGCCTGTTGGTGAACCTGTTTTGTTGCAGTAAAAAGTTACTAAAGTCAAAATTAGACCTTCAAGAGTTAAAGAAGAATTAAATTTTATTTGAATGAGGACTGAGATTGGGAAATTTTTGGTTTCAATTGGGAAAATCATATCACAATGCCATTGAGGAAGGGTCCCATATTCAGCCCATGTAGACAACCAAAACGATCCCTGGAAAGTGCCCGTTTCGATTAAATCAATTAATTGGAAGGCGAGAATTTATATACTTTTTCCAAAAACGAATAATGTTCGTTTATTATCATTATTGTAAAGAATTACTTTCGTTAGACGAAAGTAATTCTTTAAAATGGGAGCGCGGTGCTCAAGTTGAGGCTGCAAGCCGAGGGGTCCTCGGTTCGAATCCATCCTGCGGCAACCGCGTTGTGTCCTGTGGTGTTGTGTAATAAAGCGTACTTCACGTCGGTGGTGCACTTCGTTTCAACCAATGCAAACCCTGCTTGTGTGGAGTTATTACCATAGTTATACGTGGTCTTAGTGCGCATGTGCAGCTCGCGTTGTTAGGGTGACACGTGTTTGCGGCGTCCATTTTGTATACTGGAGGCCGTCAGCTTGGTTTCTATGGTAGCACGTAATAGGACAGGAGTATGTTCTGAGCGTGAGTCCCTTTGTACAAGGGTGGTTTGCTGGTCGGCTACTTCGTAGAATTAAACATGTCATCCCCCCCACCCCACCCCTCCCCCAACTCCAAAAAAAAAAACTACCGAAAAGGACTTGGATTTCCCCTTTTGGACTTATGGGAGTAGCAAGTAGTGTTATAGGATCGAGGGGTCTCCGGGGGAGGGGGGTCGATTGAACTAGAGTAGCATATGGGTAGATCGGGTATATGCTATACTGAGGTCAGTGGAGTTTTAGGGTTAGTTTGGAGAGTGGGTGTTAAAGACTGCCAAATGTGTAATTTGGGAGTGTACAAACACTGGAATACTTTCTCTAGAATGTTCAAAATATAATTCTAAGACTCGCCGGGTGTATAATAATAACAGGGCCTAATATTTGTGCGGCAGGAAAAGTATAAAAAGGCCCGCACCACGCAAAACTAGCAAATCGACAAAAAGAAGGAGAACTGTTCAGACCCAAGACCATCTCGGTGCATGATGTCTCTCATTAATGAAAAATCTTGTGAGTGTGTCAACAGCGAACTCGACTTGTTTTCCATACCACCAACACAGACTAGTGTGGAACATGGGCAATGGGTAGAACACAGGCCTTTGGCGACTATAGGAAACAGTGGTCCAATAGAATTCCACATTGCAGGATTAGGAGATGATTATTTGAATTTGGCACAGACATACTTGTATGTTAAAGCAACGGTTGTAGATTCCAATGGGGCATCAATTCCGCCACCAGTACTGGAGCAGCAGAAGAAAAAATAAGAAAGACAACAGAACAAAGACCACCAAAACACATCAAGTATGCATTGGAGGAAAATCGCCTCAAGACATTTCAATTCATGTTACAAAATGAAAGTGTGAAAACTCCGAATGAACTGACAAAAGCTGGATTCTTTTATTTGGGGACAGGAGACAGAACTCAATGTTTTCATTGTGGTATTATTGTTCGTTTCTGGGAAACAGAAGATGATGTTATAGAAGAACACAGAAAATATTCTCCAAACTGTTATTACATTCATAATTTACCACCTGAATTCATGGACGTTGAAAAAGAAGAAGAAATGGCCATCAAAGAAGAAGAAGAAATGGACACATCATTTCAAGAAGAAGATTCACGGAGGACAAAATGTAGTGTGTGTTTATTAGCTGATGCCAATGTCGCTCTGCGACCATGTAACCATTTGTGCCTGTGCAAAGACTGTTGTAAACCACTCAGAAGATGTCCAATCTGCAGAAAGACTGTTTATGAATATCTGACAATCTACATACCATAAAAAGTTGTATGTTTTTCTTGTTGAATAAAAGAAATTTAAATTTATATTTAGTGTTGCTATTTTTTTTTAACTTTCCATCGAAGTACAAAGAAAAATCAAAATGAAGGATAGTAAATTAGACCTCGTACGACACATCTGTTGGGTAGATCCTCATATGAGTATATGGTGGAACTTAGCTTCATGGCCTTCATGTACACATATGGGTCCTACTTGTAATTTAAATAATGGATTCTGGGTAAATTTGTCCTATAGCACTACGTGCTACTCTTAATAGGGAAATAATACGTCATGGGATCCAAAAAAAAGGATTCTTAAAGAATTCGAAATAATACAAATTGACGGGTTTATTTGGGTAATTAAATGAGGTTTCTGGGAAAATCCGAACCAGAAAATTACTCCACTTCAGTCGAATGCACCCCCGATACCCTCTCGGTACTATAGCACTACGTGCTAAGCCGATCGATTGGGGAAATAAAGTCAATTTCGGTGATTTCGGGTGGATTTTGGTGATTTGGAGAGATTGTCGGGTTGTTTGTGGTAATTAGATTTACTCTTCTACAATCGAACACACCCTCTGAACATACCCCGTCCTATTGCAGAAACATTGAGTAACATAGCAATCACGTGCTACCATAGAAACCAAGATGGCGGCCTCCAGTATACAAAATGGACGACGGAAACACGTATCACCCTAACAACACGCGCTGCGCATGCGCACTAACACCACTATCACTATGGGGATGACGTCACAAGATGGCCGCTCACGCGGGTTACCATGACAATACAACATGGCGCCACTAGGTCACGTGACATGACGTCACTTCCGAGGTCCTGCACCGAGGTCCTGCCGAATAGGGGTGAAAACCACATCACATACTACTGGCAAATATTGAACAAATATTGGTGCCGCAGAAATGTACTCTCGTCAAGGCAGTGGTTCGATCCCCATCGGCGTCAGAGTCTTTCATTCTTAAAAATGCATAACAGAAGTGCCGAATTCTGTATTCTATACCTCAAGCAGGAAATTTGAAAAAGAGATTGATTCTCACTGATTTCATCTGCATTGCATGGTATAATTTTCATTGTGAACAAATATATATATATATATAAAATAATAAAATTTGAATGGAGATTTTTGTGTATATCGACGGTCGTATATGGTTTGTGTCACACTGGAGAAAATGTTAAATTCAATTTGCATTTCAGTTGTGCATTTGAGAAAAAATCAATACATTGAATTTCTGAAATTGGAGTGACTTGTGGAAAGAGTTATCTCCCTTGGGTTACGTGCCTTCCGCTTTTCAAAATAACTGCTGGGAACTCAACTGGCATGTGAAACAAGGGCGTAACTGGAGGGGGTGGGGTGGAGAGATGCCTCACCCCACCCCAATTATCGCCAAAAATTTCAAAAGTTGGAAATTCTGTGATGTGAATTCCAAAAGTTGGAAATTCAATAATATTAATCTAATTTTCCAATCAGCTGACAAAAGTTTCCGAAATTCTGAATCGAATCTCTGACCGGTCTGGTTTTTCGAATTCATTGTTCCGTTTTTCCGACTCGGAGCAGTCAGTTGAAAGAAGTAGGTATTGGCTGAATAGCTGTCAACTAGTCAGGGGTTCAAAAATTGATTTTTTTCCCTGGGGAGGGGAGCCCCCTGGCCCCACCATCGAGACCCCCATACCTCCTCTCGAACTTTCCCTCAACTCGAGCCTGCGACCATCGAGACATGCCTACATGTCGTGATGGGACCCTGACCCCAGTTAGAAGCCTAAATGATCACCCCTTCCTCCACTGAAGACCCACATATTGTGCTGGCACCTCTGCCCCCCAGTTAGAAATTTAACTGCTCACCCCTTTTCCCCACTGAAGATTCTCTAGTTGCATCCCTGATGTGAAGTGTGCGTTAATACTCACGCCTCTGTGAGCTCTAGCTCTATGGTTAACAAGCTCTGTTTCATTAGTAAAATAGAACCAAGTAACCAACACCAAGATGGAAGCCCTTAAAGTGGGCAGCTTAGTGGTTTAAAAGATTGATCAACTCGTTCGGCTAGGAATCCCAATTCCGGAATTCCTTCTAGATATACAGGGAAAATGAAGCAATCAGATTGAACATTTTGAAGGTCTGAGCGAAGGTATACCTAGGAAGTAGTGTTACAAGTCAATATTAATGGTTTAGGCATGGGGCAGAATAACAGTAGCCAATAGTACTGGTACAAGGCCGCAATGGCACAAGACTCCTGTAAAAGCTAATGATAGGACAGATAGACCATAGACAAGTCGTGGCCTTGGAGCTTTGGAGATAAGATGGAAGCCGTTGGTAGGACTACCTGTATAGGAGCTGGGTCATAGGTATGCTTAAATACCGAAATGAGGCTAAGAGGGATAGTAAATTAGACCTCATTGAGGGATTTTTTCATGGCCCTCATGCCTCAAACGAAATGAGGCTAAGAGGGATAGTAAATTAGACCTCACTGAGGGCTTTTCTCATAGCCCTCAAGGCCTCATACGACTAAAGGGGGTTGCCGAAGGCCAGACTTTTCCAAAAAGGGGTGCTGAAATTGGGATTCCAGGGGCTATGGCTGTTAAATACCGAGATGAGGCTAAGAGGGATAGTAAATTAGACCTCATTAAGGGATTTTCCATGTCCCTCATAGCCTCAAACGAAATGAGGCTAAGCGGGATAGTAAATTAGACCTCGATGAGGGCTTTCTCATAGTTAAATACCGAGATGAGTCTAAGAGGGATAGTAAATTAGGCCTCACTGAGGGATTTTTTCATAGCCCTCATGGCCTCATACGACAAAAAAGGGATTCTCCAGAAAATATCCTCGATAGGTATCCTCAAATAATACAATACCAGGCCAAAGGTATCCTCAAATACCGAAATGAGGCAAAGAGGGATCGTAAATTAGGCCACATTGAGAGATTTTTTCATGACCCTCATGGCCTCAAAAGAAATGAGGTTAAGAGGGATAGTATATTAGACCTCATTGAGGGATTTTCCCATGGCTCTCATGGCCTCATACGACAAAAAAAAAGGGATTCTCCCGAAGGTAACCTCGATACGTATCCTCAAATAATACAATGCCAGGTCATAGGTATCCTCAAATACCGAAATGAGACTAAGAGTCGTATGTGCGAGTCACTCGTTCGAGTAAATACTCTATGGCTTATTTGCTCGGTGGGATTCGAGTTGTTCGAGCAATGACTTATCGGGAACTACTCGATAGATTCTTGGCATTAGGAATGATATAGGCTTTTATGGAGGTTGTCTATCAGTTGGCTATAATCCAAAGCGCCCCTCAGTACTATAGCACTACGTGCTACTATTATAAGCCATGGTATGGCGGTCCTAAAAAGGATTCTGGGGGAAATCCGAAAAACTACTCTAGTTCAATCGAACTTGCCCCTAGAGGCCTTCTCGGTGCCTAGGGGCCCCTTGGTACTATGGTATGGCAGTCCTAAATAGGATTCTGGGGGAATCTGTATCAAATAAAGTCAATTTCGGTAGTTTGGGGTGGATTTTGCTGATTTGGAGGGATTATCGGGTTGTTTGTGGTAATTCTACGAATCTGGAAATTACTCCTGTACAAAGGAACATACCCTCCGAACATACCCCTGTCCTGTTATCTGCCTTTAGGTAACATAGCAACCACGTGCTACCATAGAAACCAAGATGGCGGCCTCCAGTTTACAAAATGGCCGACGGAAACACGTATCAACCTAACAACACGCGTTGCGCATGCGCACTAACACCATATCACTATGGGATGACGCCACAACATGGCCGCTCACGCGGGTTATCATGACAACACAACATGGCGCCACCAGGCCACGTGACTATGACGTCATTTCAGCCTCCTCCATTCCCTCCCCAGTGATAGTAATGCGTAGTACTAAGGGCTAAGTGTAGACCAACAGATATATACAGTCTGTCCTATACTCCCGTACTAGACAACAAAGCATAACACCGCACGATCTTGTATTACGTAATATCCATGCCAACTGTGGAACACATAATACCTTACGTGGATAGTAGTACTAAGGGCTCACAGTAGACCAATCGGATACAGACTGACTATCCTATACTACTGTATCAGATAATCAGGCATAACACCGCATGGCCTAGCATTACGTACTACCAATACCAACTGTAGGACAGTATAACGCCTTAGGTGAGTCAATAGAAGTATGGAGTGATAATAGACCAGTAGGGGTACAAACCGTATATCATATACTACCGCACTAGACAGCCATGCTTTATCTCCACCCACACTCCCACCCCCACCCCGCCAATACCACCTAGCCTAGCATTATGTATGACTTAAACCTGTGATAGAATAATATAAAACATTCGGTAGGTTAGTGGTACCAGGGGCTAACAGTAGACCAACAGGGTATATACCACCATACTCTACTACCATGTCAGTCCAGTGCGAGAAGCCCGATACACCCAAACCCGGACAACGTAATGTGAGTTTGTATCTTTTATCTGATGTCTATGGTTTGTATATTGGACATCGATAACGTCCAACGTCGTGTGCGCATCGTGACGTCACAACGTAATGTCCAGGGTCAACCGTTTCGCGGGGAAAACTTTTTCAGAAAATCTCACCTTTCCGATCATTCTTCTATCACATACCCATATACTATATAATAAATAAACGAATAGGCGTTTTCTTACAAAGGATATATGAAACGTACAGGTAATTTTGCATAATGAATATTAAGGCTATGTTGGCATGCAGGCCAACATTTTTTTCGACAGACGGGGTCATGGGGCGGCCCGAACCCTCCAACCCCAACCAGCTATCCTCTTAAGCTTCTGACCAGGTACAGACCATTCCAACGTGAATTTCGTTACAAACGTTGGGCACCAATGTAAACGATGGCAGCACAATGGCTTGGCGCATCATCCCAGAAAACATTATTTCCACCCATGATATGAATAGAATTGCATTTACAAAGAGATTCACATCAGTGTATGCTAAATGTCTCCCTTTACAAACCTCCCAAAGAGTAGCAAATTGTCCCTCAATGTACCTGTCATAACAACACTTTGCAACAGGTTGTAATAACAGCGCTCCGATGCCACTGGCCCTCCCGAAAGCTAACACCGGTAACCAGCCGGATAAGCCTGTACCCACATGGAAAGGTACTTTTGAAAACGGTAACCTTCTTATCCATATCTATATTCATAACACCTACCAAACAGCATGTAATTATTTGGCGCTACCTTCCATATATCTGCCGTATTCATAAATGAATATAGGGAGCCCCCCCCCCTTTCACCACAATGGTTCATTATCCCCAGGACGAATAAAATAATTCCCCAATGCACCCTACCTACCACCACAATGGTTCATTATCCCCAGGACGAATACAATTTCCCAATGCATTAGAATGTATGTGAACACATCGGCTTCTGATTTCTAACATCTTCACCCTGCCGACCGGACACCCATGTCCCCCACCCTAACATTGACATTTCTTCGAGCTGGAGGTCGATCATTACCCCGTTTTCATTCAATGATCCTCAAGATGGAATATTGTTTTCCGGACGGACCTCACCCATATAAATTCCCAATTTTGCCCCTCGATATTGCCATCCGTTACCTAAAGGCAAATTAGAATTTAATACACCCTACTATATCCTAAAGTTAATGGTCAAATTAGCTGATGCTCTGTTCCAACACGTATTTACAAACGATGCCAGTTGACAAATGTTGTTCCAAATGGCATTTACCAAACGACTCCCATGAAATTACGTCTAATAAACTTTAAAATAAACCACCAAGCCTCACACGTTATTGACAAATACCGTTAAACCATATAACAATAAATCCCAAGAGTGCTTCCATAATACATTAGGCTCACTGAAGACACCTCACACTCTTGGATGCCTTCTCCACCCAGCCATTATAGCCCACCAAAAGTGCGATACACCCAAATGATCTCAGTGTACGAATATTTCTCCCACCTTCCAATAAGTAATGCTACACCCATTGTCCCCCACCCCCACTCCCCAAGAACACCTACCTCCAGGAAAATGCTACCAACTAAATATCACTGGAGTAGTTTGCCCTAACAAAGACATGCAACTCTTACCCAGTTGTCCAACAATTACAAATGAAATAACGCTCTCGGTTTCTCCATTTCACCAACGCCCATAATCAGGCGCGTAGCCAGGATATCAAATTTAGGGGGGGGGGGGAGGGGGGATGGCAAGAGTAATATCTAGGGGGACTAATTTAGCGAGCCCTACTTAGGCGGGTAGCCGCTACGTTCAGATTGCTGAACTACTAGGGGGCATAGAGGATAGGATGCGCATCATCATCCGAGCCACGCCGCCGTGAGAAGGGGCGAGCACAAGAGGGGACACCCCTCTTGCTGGAAAGGGGGCTTCCCCGGGAAAAATTTTGAAATTTGAGACAACTAAACGCAATTTCCTTGACTCTGAGTCCGTTTGTGTCCAAAATGTATAAGTGGTGAAAGGCATCAATAATTAGGCTACATCACCTGGGTGGGTGGGGGGGGGGGGGGGCATGACTGAACGGGGGGGGGGGGGGCGAGGCATTTGGCTCCCTCAGCCACCCCCTGGCTACGCCACTGCCCATAACAGACGAAGATCAAAATGGAACACATTTTATCCAAGCCAAGTGAATTGTCCTTGTGTGTACTGATAAACAGCAAATGCGCTTCATCGTCGTAGATGATTGGGACAACAAGTGTTCCACAAAATGTCGAAATATCGATATAAAAAGTCGAAATTTCGACTTCAAATTTCGAGATAAAATGCCGAAGTTTCGAGATAAAAAGTCGAAATTTAGAAGTTAAAAAAAATTCTCATGTCATTTAGACGCTTCCTTACATTTCAAAGTAAATTGTTCATGATTTGTTTTCCAGATTTAATATATTGCTTTTTGGTGATAATATTATGAAAGGAGAAGATAGGGAAACAGCTGTGTTCAAGTATTTATTGAAGAGTTATTGCCCTTATTGGAATTAGCATTTCTTGTCACATTGCCATTTCTTGTCATCACATTTCAAAGAGAACCGTTCAAGATTTTTTTTCTCATTTAATATATGGCTTTTTGGTGATAACATCATAAAGTCATGAAGGGGATTGCGAATCAACTGTGTGGAAGTATTTCCTTGAGAGTTATGGCTGTTTTGGACTTCAATGGGACTTGGATGGGATGGAATTGGCATGGCGTTGCTCTTGTTTAGCCTCCTTTGCCCTCCTCACCCCTCCCACATTCTAGGTCCGAGATCTCCATTGAATAGTCTTCCGTTAACTCTCTCGCTTGTTCAATCTAACCTGCCTGGTTCACAGAAATCCAAGTAGTTTGAAATATTAGTTTACACCATCGAAGCTAGGAGAGTGGCGGTGGGGTTACACCCCACCATAACCCTGTCGGAGTTTTTGTAGTCTGTCGGGAAACTGAACGAACACCAACATTTTTTCGGGAAGCCGTTAATTTGAAAAAAAAAAGTTAACCATTTGATAAAAGCATAATGTTAGGTGTGCAAAAATACTCTTATGTTAACTATGTTTCAAAATGTCCTTTGTGTGAAAGCAGGGATTCTTCTACCCTCTTTAGGGAGGGGTCCGGGGTCATTGTAATTGGGAAAATTCCTGTCACAAAGGCTCTAGTTGGGAATTTGTTTGGAAGAAGAAACACACAAAGAATAAAAATGTTACATTCATATTGATCTGAAAGCATCAATACAGATGCCACTTTATGTTTAGTATATGTAGAAAGATTTATAACAAACAGTCGCATAAAATAATGATCAGTCTTTGTAATTTCTATTAAATAAAATGCTGTATTAAATGATAAAGATATTTATGCATTTTGTTACACTTCAGTGGTCTACATTCTGTGGCTTAACAGTTGAATCTAGGCAAGTCTTGATCTATATAGGCAGCCAAGACTTCCCATGCAAGAAACAACTGACAAGGTCCTTGGGAAAAAACTTGCAAATGTATCAAAAAGCTGCCTGTTGGTGAACCTGTTTTGTTGCAGTAAAAAGTTATTAAAGTCAAAATTAGACCTTCAAGAGTTAAAGAAGAATTAAATTTTATTTGAATGAGGACTGAGATTGGGAAATTTTTGGTTTCAATTGGGAAAATCATATCACAATGCCATTGAGGAAGGGTCCCATATTCAGCCCATGTAGACAACCAAAACGATCCCTGGAAAGTGCCCGTTTCGATTAAATCAATTAATTGGAAGGCGAGAATTTATATACTTTTTCCAAAAACGAATAATGTTCGTTTATTATCATTATTGTAAAGAATTACTTTCGTTAGACGAAAGTAATTCTTTAAAATGGGAGCGCGGTGCTCAAGTTGAGGCTGCAAGCCGAGGGGTCCTCGGTTCGAATCCATCCTGCGGCAACCGCGTTGTGTCCTGTGGTGTTGTGTAATAAAGCGTACTTCACGTCGGTGGTGCACTTCGTTTCAACCAATGCAAACCCTGCTTGTGTGGAGTTATTACCATAGTTATACGTGGTCTTAGTGCGCATGTGCAGCTCGCGTTGTTAGGGTGACACGTGTTTGCGGCGTCCATTTTGTATACTGGAGGCCGTCAGCTTGGTTTCTATGGTAGCACGTAATAGGACAGGAGTATGTTCTGAGCGTGAGTCCCTTTGTACAAGGGTGGTTTGCTGGTCGGCTACTTCGTAGAATTAAACATGTCATTCCCCCCCACCCCACCTCTCCCCCAACTCCAAAAAAAAAAACTACCGAAAAGTACTTGGATTTCCCCTTTTGGACTTATGGGAGTAGCAAGTAGTGTTATAGGATCGAGGGGTCTCCGGGGGAGGGGGGTCGATTGAACTAGAGTAGCATATGGGTAGATCGGGTATATGCTATACTGAGGTCAGTGGAGTTTTAGGGTTAGTTTGGAGAGTGGGTGTTAAAGACTGCCAAATGTGTAATTTGGGAGTGTACAAACACTGGAATACTTTCTCTAGAATGTTCAAAATATAATTCTAAGACTCGCCGGGTGTATAATAATAACAGGGCCTAATATTTGTGCGTTCCGCTGATTTGGCGCGGTCCAGTATCGAGGATACCAACACCAATCCCGTCGCCCGCCAGGTACTTCTCCACTCCCCTCCTAATCTTCCAGAATTCACACTCTAAAATCAGTTTGGTTAAAAAATAAGCCAAATCAACTGGGTTAAGTGAATATGTACCCAACTGGGTTCATATTCACTCAACCCAGTTGATTTGAGTTGGTTTACAAATTAGGCAGTTACAAAATTTACAAAAAAGTTTCATAAAATCATATCATGTGACCCATCACTGAAACGAGCTCGTCGAGATCGCTTCCAAATTTTGATATCGTGTCCCGTGAATATAAAGTGTTAAAATGGTCACCGTTTTCAAATTGGTGATTTTCAGATAAATTGTTGGTATTGGATCGACCAGCAGTTTTCCGAACGACGTCAACCTTTTCAGGCAAACATAGAACCCCATTAGCTTCGGGCTTGGTTGTATTTTTATTATATTGTACAGTAGATGTAGCAAACTTGAATCAAATCGTCAAATTTAGCTGAGGACGCCGAGCCTGGTGTCTAGGCTCGGACAAGATTTCCAGGAGTCTCTGTATCGAATTTATCTTCGTAAAGAAGATGATCACTAACCTGGGTAGATCAGTATGCAGAGAGTACTCCCAGCCCAGATCTGAACTGTAAATTGTCCCGCCTGGAGAATCCCTATATTCACATTTGGGCTCTATTGAAGGCTGATGATACCATAATATTAAACGCCCCATGTTCTGTGGGGGTTCAGCGAATTCCATTAGTAGCATGTTTTTTCATCTCAACATGCCATCTTGCAATTTACTGGAGAGTGCCATTTTTGAAGCAGTGGTGGCGTAACTTATATGAAGTTATGGGGAGTAGTAGACATGGTCTCCTCAAGCCTTTTCTTATGGGCCCCACTTATGGACCCCGGATGCGACGTTATACCACACTGCATTATGGGTATCTCGTGGTTGTCATGGTAAACCATGGGTACGCCCATGTTGTGACGTCGATGTCATGGTGAATTGGTGATGGGTAAGATAGATCTTCAAAAAAGAAAACGAGTGTGTAATTCAAGGATTAGACAGTATCAAAAACTCTCTTCAACAGGACAAATCAGCTGCCGGCCAAAGAGTTGTTATCTACTCGTGACGATTCACGACCTGGAACCCGAAACGGGTGACTAACATTTCATTGAATATTAATTTTGCCATACCGGCTACGTCAGACAGGGTTAAAGTGGCTGTTCGTGTGGGACCATTCAATCAGGTAAATATTCAAATGTATTTGATCACCGACTTGTTTTACCCCTTAGAGAGATTCTAATATCAACCGAAATCTCAAACAGTTCGGGCATAATCTATTTTTAATAGTTATCCTTGTGGAAACATCTATGATCTCCTTCTACGATGGTATACGGATTCAGAAAAAGGAACTGGTAGTCTTGCTCCCATGACCCCACGAAGCTCTGAGATTGGGTTCGATACTGAATTGCCCAACAAATGCGTTTTACTTCGACTTAACACACGCTTTAAGGACATATGAATTCTGCTGCTATAGCATGGTCACGCGCATTTGGGTAAACAGTTTTTAAAGGTTCAATCAATGAGAGAAAAAAAGTTACTTCGAAATTCAGCGGGACCTCGAAAACACGACGATATTCGTGTGTATCGCGCTTGCTTAAAAAGTGCGTAAGTTGTCCAGTCAGGGCCCACTCAACGAGCCTTGTTCGAGTCGAGTATAAAAAAACTGGAAGCCATTTCAAATGTTAGGCCAAAGGTAAACTGGTTCGAATTTCAAATTACCTAAATGGGCCGACAAGTGCCCACAGCACCCAAATGAGTTCCGAAACTCATTTATTTGGCTCATTTTCTTCCAGAATCCTCGCTTTTACGTACACCACACTCCCCACGTATCCCTCAACTCGATTTTTTCAGTATCCTCGATTGATCCATTTATATACCCCCTTCTCCTCTTCTGTGTGTTACTAATTTGGATTAAATAGGCAATCAGATAATATGATTGAACTGATTGCAAAATAGTGATCATAAAAGTTATTCAGAAGAGCCATGTGTTGTAAACAACACAGGTGTGGCGGTGCTGGTGGGCACAGGGGGCACGTGCCCCCCCCCCCCCCCCCCCCCCATTTTGTTCACCAGTTATAGGTACCTGAACGGCCTGGTCACTACACATCACCTATACATATAAGAGATAAGATAAGATAAGATTTATTCAGCAAATTCACCAGAATAAAGGCAGATTGCTACACACAAAATCAACATAAACAGAATCATAAAACACACTAATTCATATGACATACATAAATCATATTACAGATAAGTCCCTCTTGTGAAGGAAGAGCTGGACCATGTTACAAATAACATTGCATAGCACTGGATTATCATTAGTCATTAATACTTTAAATTTGTTCATTGTATCCATCAGAGGAAAGACATTTTTTTCGTCAGAAATTGCGCGAAATAATTTTTCTCTGAATGGTGCATAAACCGGACATTCCATTACGAAATGCCATTCCGATTCCACCTCCCCCATTGTACAAGCTTCACATATTCTGTGTTCCATCGGACGAGGAGGTTGTCAATGCCTTCTACGTTCGATCCACAGTTTATGGTTGCTGATGCATAGTCGCGTGAAATTCTTTCTAGCTTCAATGGAAGAAGTGTGAATGAGATAGGTTCCATTTGATAATCTACTTTGAATAGTCGATAAGTCATAAGTTTGTTTTTTTTTTCCTGTTCTCTTATTATGATTGTGTATATCTTCTTTAAATAATTTAATATGGTCCGATTCAAGTTTGGACTTTAGAAGATTAATTTATTTTGGAAATTTCAGTTTCATTCAAACTGTTAAATCCAAATCCTTTAAGCTTTTCGCTTATTGAGTCAGGGAGTTTACATTTCTTAGCTTCCACAAAAGCATCATTCAGAATGGTACCCGGGAAAATAGTAAGCCATTTATCAGTATAATTTGCTAATCGTACTAAAGCATCTAATGTTATTGGGTACCGACATAGCTTCGCGCGTATCGCATGGTTGGAAGAATGTTTACCTACAGATCAGTTTGCAGAACTTGATATGAGCCCTTTCACTCGAAGCAGTATCTCTGTTCCTCATATTCAGCTCCGTCGACCATATTTCACTGCCGTATAATAATATAGGCTTAATTAGTTTACCAAACAGCTTAGAAAAGACAACCTCGATTGGTGTGCATGTTTCAGGGCGCCATTTTCCGAAAGGGTTAACCCTAGGTATGTGTATTTTGGGGGGTATATTCGAGGTATATTCCAGTTCTTTACCCCTTACTGAAAATTTTGGGATGTTCTTTATCTTTTGGGCCTTAACAATCATATATATATATATATATATATCTTGTCTATGTTTATCAACAAGTTGTTTTGCTTTCTGTACGCTTCTAGTCAGTTCCAGCAGTTCTGTATAGTCCCCTTTGTGAGTCTGAGGTCAGCACTAAGTCACCCGCAAATAGTAAGTGATTCAATTTACGGTTGTTGTTGTTCAAGTTTATTGGATCACAGTCTTTATCAAAAAACCCACTGATGTCATCTATAAATATTTTAAACAAAGTAGGTGAAATGGTACATCCCTGCATCACACCAATTGTCGACAACAATACCCCGATTTGTTTTTATGCAGTAGTGACTTGATCGATAGAGCGATTCTGTTATCTGTGAAACAGGTCCTGTGCCTCCAATTCTTTTCATTTTTTTCAAAAAGTATTGATCGATCCACAGTGTCGAACGCTTTCTTAAAGTCCACAAACGCAGCGTATAAGGGTTTCTTTGGCTCTTTATATTTGTTGATTGCAGACTTGAGAACAAACACACTGTCGATCGTATTCCATTTTTCTCGAAATCCAAATTAATTTTCACTAATGAAGTTATTATCTTCTACAAAATCATTAATTCTGCGGTTTATAATTTTGTTGAACAGCTTCTCCAGTGTACAGCTCAGGGCGATGGCCCTGTACATCAGCTCAGGGCGATGGCCCTGTACATCAGCTCAGGGCGATGGTTATATGACCACATTGATTTTCAAGATTTTATTGAATAAAAACAGAAAGCTCCAAATGGAGCGCAATATTTCAGAGGACGGTTTCAAAGTTATGATTAGCCCGTTGAACCCGAGAAGCTGTTTTCCGGCCCATGAATATGATGATACTTTATAAATCCATTAAGTATGATAGCTGATAAGTGATTGTGTGGGGAAGACCAATCAATATTTTCAACGTGAAGCCCTGAGGCTGCATGCTAAAAATATTAATTGGTCTGCCCACAAATAATGAATATAGCCTCTTCCAATTGCTGCCATTGAATTGATATGGAAGATGCCACCAGGGTTCTAAGGGTTAAGTAAAAACAAAATAAATACGCTGAGGTTAGTGTCTTAAATAGAGTGGGTTCAAGGGTGAGGGGTAGCGTATATAAATTTATATATTTTGAATGAATATACCGGCCCACCCCCATTCACCCCCCCCCCATCCGAATATACCGCTCCACCCCTAAGAAAAAATATTTTTCATCCTACACCCTTGCGGTACCCAGAAAGGTGTGACACCGCCCCCCCCCCCCTCTCCACCTACACTTTTTTGGAGCTTTCGCCGCCTCTGAAACAACAAGCTATTTCAAATGTACAACCCCCTCCTCCAACGCGAAACCGTGATCACAAAAGTCACTCAGATGTACCAAATGCCTGAGCAAAAGGTGAATCATTTAACATATTTAAAAAAATAAGAATATGGTTGGTGAAAATAACCAATGTTGTTTAAAAAGCTAAATAAATCGATATGCTAACCAACTTTTTTCCAAACCACATTGTTCATGAATGTAATATAATGTAAGTTTATGTAATGTAGCTTGTGTTTCTTGGTCAGAAGGAGCTCTCGAGCATGTTTCGATGATGACCCATTGGCTTAACTTTGAGAGCAAAACCCGCACAACTGTACATTCGTGAAAACGCCATAAAAGTTATTCAGTTGAATCAATTGTTACAGAAAACTGTGACTTATAAGAGCCGAAACGGTTAACTGATTAATCGATTAATCAATGATGAACATCTTGATCGATCCAAAAAGTAATTGATCTATTAACCGTTACTTTTGAACTACTGTATTATATGGGTTAACAAAGGAATAAACTTGCTCAAAACAAGCAAACATTGCCACACTGACTCACATCAACTATATGAGACAGAGTAACGCATGCAAGTTACTTGCTGACATACTTGTTTACTTGCATGACCGTTATACTGTATCATTAGCTGGAAATGGTCATTCTTAACACTTTACCCTTTGCGGGTAGCAGACGATACTTGCAAAATAAATTCATGAATTACTAAAAAATTTCACTTTTTGTCTCAAAAACATAGCTTATGGCCCCTCATTGGAACGAGCTCCAACAGCTTGTTCCAATGAGGGTCATAAGATATGTTTTTGATACAAAAATTGAAAACATAATGAAATTTGAATGGAGATTTTTGTATGTAGGCCTAGTCGGTTTTGTTTGTTACGTTGGGTAAAGGGTTAATGCTGTAAATCATCAACGGTATGGCAGTTACTCAGATATCTATTTGGACAAGTGATTAATCGGTTAACCAAGGTTAATCCACGTGATTAATCGGTCAAGAAAACCCCTTAAACGTTTCATCTCTATGAATTATTTCTGCTATTTTTGGAAATAACATGGGTGGCGTCTGTAACCAATGTTGTTTAAAAAGGTCGATTTGATCGTGTTGCAAACAAGTTTTTCTACATTTATTATTTATTTATTTATTTGTGTTTAAGGTCATATATTTCTGCACAATGGCTAACCATGACCGTGACAGTTTTACGGGTGGAGGAAGCCGGAGTACCCGGAGACAACCACCCAGCAACGGCGAGCAACTGTCAGCTCCCCAACATACCAACTCCACACAAGCAGGGTTAGCATTGGTTGAAGACAGGTGCACCATCGACCGGCAGTACGCCTTAGTACACAGCGTCACCGTGCCCCCACGTGGGCAATGGGGGTGAAGTGTCTTGCCCAAGGACACAACGCGATTGCCGCAGGTGGGATTCGAACCGAGGACCTCTCGGCTTGCAGCCTGCACCTCTACCAACTGAGCCACCGCGCCCCCAGAATTGCGTAGTAATATAAAGTAATGTAGCTTGTGACCCCTCATCGGAGTGAGCTCGTCGAGTACGCCTCGATGAGGAGTCACAGGCTATGTTTTCAGAACAAAACCTGTATAATTGAACTTATTGCGAAAAAAAGCTTGTCCTAAGAATTTTTCTGATTAACCATGTGTTGCAAACATCAATTTTTTTTTCTTTCTTCTTTTCTTTGTTTGTCCAAACTATGTTGTTCCTGAAGTAATATAAGGTAGTTTATACCCTGATTACCTACTCTACTATATATAAAAAGCCTATGACCTAAATTTTAGCTTTACACACCAACCAGCAATGGGATTTCAATAGGTAAAATTTACACCTACAATGGAACTACATCCATGTTGACCTTTGGTGACCTCGCCTTGAATGCAAACATGAATGCAAACGTGTCTAAATTTATCACTCGTCGCCTCATGAAGAGTGAAATGAAACCGGCAATTATGTATTGCGTTATTAAATAACTGTACCTCATAGGATACCACAAATTAACAAATATACGTTGTCTCATGTTAATAAAGCATCCATAACTCGAAATAGTGTGTTATTATGTTATTAAAGTGAAAAAGGCCCCGTACTTTGCACTTTTCGTTTGCTATTTCGTTTCGGCGATAAAATTGCCAGAGGAAGTACTGCCCACCAGTGCCCAATGTAAACAAAAACAGATTCGCATGTGTGAATATTGATTTATTTAAAATTTAAACTCTTATTAATCTGACCATCATGGTATAAATAAAATATACCCCAAGTAGCTTGGTGTACCAAACGTTCACCACTCGTGGTGAAGTGGTATTAACCGCGCGCCAAAGGCTCGCGGTAAAAACCACTCCACCACTCGTGGTGAGCATTTAGTACACCAAGCTACTATGGGTGTATTCTATATATAGCATGCGAATACGCATCATCCTGCACAAGTGAACTTATTGCGAACGAAAGCAGCATATGACCTTCCACTGGCATGAGAACAAACCACCTCCTGTTCTACTGTGTCTGTCTGGTTCAGGCTCAGATGACCTTCCAGTTTCGTTAGATACAAGATTTTGTATGCCCTTGAGAGTTGTATATTTGTGCTATTGTCTCGTCTTATCAAATATGGCGATATAGAATTGAATCCAGGCCCCTACCATGATAAGGGTAGTGATAAACCAAAGACGTCTATTTCCATCCTTAATTACAATGTTCGAACCATATGTAGGCCTAACAAAGTTTCGGATGTAGTAGACTTAACTAACGATTTTGATTTTCTGGTTTCACAGAAACACACTTAAATGAAAACTATGATACCAATTTATTTATTTATTTATTGGTGTTTAAGGTCACATATTTCTGCACAATGGCTAACCATAACCGTGACAGTTTTACGGGTGGAGGAAGCCGGAGTACCCGGAGAGAACCACCGAGCAACGGCGAGCAACTGTCAGCTCCACAACATACCAACTCCACACAAGCAGGGTTAGCATTGGTTGAAGACAGGTGCACCATCGACATTCTGTATGCCTTAGTACACAACGTCACCGTGCCCCCACGTGGAAAATGGGGGTGAAGTGTCTTGCCCAAGGACACAACACGGTTGCCGCAGATGGGATTCGAATCGAGGACCTGTCGACTTGCAGTCTGCACCTCTACCAACTGAGCTACCGCGCCCCCCTATGATACCAATGAAATTCTATTTCCGAGTTTTTCTGCGCCAATGAGACGAGACAGGAATCGGTATGGGTGGTATTGCAGTGTATTTCGCAGACAGTCTTTACTATACAAACAAATTAATTGTCTTGCATTTGATGACGACATACCCTGGTTTAAGGTTGGAGCCGAGGAAAAATTCATTTTATGCGTCACTTATACACATGTAGCACATACAAGTGCTCAATGTGCGCACAACGTGTTCTGGACCACGTTTGACCATATTTTGAGGATTAGTGGTGACCAATGTTTGGGGACAACTGTCGGAAATATCATTGTCGCTGAACCACCGTCTTAGTCCGCACTAAAGTAGTTCGTCGCCCTTACTACTTTCTACTAACAACACTATTACCGTTTACATTCACTGCTGCTAAACCCATCACTACTACTATGAGATGCTGCGCTAGAAACCGAAGGTATGTGGTCACATTCGGCCTGTGCTCGTGTGCAACACGAGAGGTGTGTAGTAACCCGCAAGCACATCTCATAGCAGAAGTGATGGATTTAGTAGCTGCGGAAAATGTCAAGGCAGTGGATGGAAAACGTAATAGTGCTGGCAGCAAAAGCCAGACGTGGTGGTGAATTACATTACTACAGGGTTAACCCTTTACCTAACGTAACGGCCAAAACCGGCCAGCGCTATTCTCAAAAATCACCAATTAATTTTCATTATTTTTTTCATTTTTTGTCTCACAAACATAGGTTATGACCCCTCGTTGGAACGAGCTCGTCGAGTTCGTTCCAACGAGGGGTCATAACCTATGTTTTTGAGACAAAAAAGAAAAAAATTAATTATTCAAAAATTATTTTTGCAAGTGTCGTCTGCTTTTCAGGTTAGGTAAAGGGTTAAGACAGTGTTCGACGATAACGATATTTCTGACAGGGGCCCCCAACATCGGTACAAAACATTTGTTCCCATTAGTTCCCAACATTGGTCTCTGCTGGTCTCCAAATACCCGAATGTGCCCATGTGTCGCATGTGTTGTACGCACATTGTGCACTTGCACACTGACACATACCAGCACTTTCGGCCTCTGTTCATGTGTTACATGTGCTATTCGTACATTGTGTACAAACACACACACACAGACAGACATTACAATCGTTGGAGCGAAGAAAATGATGGGCGGGAGCTAAGGTGAATAGATCGATTTCATTGGTTGTTTAATCCCGGACAAGTAATCTGATTTCTAGTTTAAACATAATTTTATTTGTCACTTAACAAGTCAAACTGGGATTGGGGAACAAGTGCTTTTCCACTAAGGAAACTCTCCTCTCCCATTCAGTGCAGACAAATACTGTTTGTCAACAGAGATAAATTGGCAACAGAGGTAAATATTTACAAAATGAAAAGAATAAAATGGAAGGGTGATACCCTCTCCCATACCCACCCCTACGGCCTTCAGATATCCCTGTGGCATATACCGGCCTAGCCCCCTCCCCACCCCCCTAAAAAAATTATCCCCCCTCCCCAACAGAAAATCCTAGCTACGCCCCTGATTTTGCCACCACGAGAGAGCCATTGATCTGGAAAGTGACTTTAACCCTTTACCCAATGTGAAAAGCAGACGACACTTGCAAAAAAAATTCTTGGATAACTAATTTTTTTCATTTTTTGTCTCAAAAACATAGGTTATGACCCCTCGTTGGAACGAGCTCGACGAGCTCGTTCCAACGAGGGGTCATAACCTATGTTTTTGAAACAAAAAATGAAAAAAATAGTGAAAATTAATTGGCGATTTTTGAGAATAGCGCTGGCCGGTTTTGGCCGTTACGTTGGGTAAAGGGTTAAGCGCCAATAAATGAGTAAATATCAAAGAAACCATTCTAGACTTGTTATGTAAGTTTGATCTTGAATTAAAGGGTTATGGCGGGCAATAAACGGGCCATAATTGATTCTTCGTGAATATTTCCTGGGTTAGTTTCACCTCGTCGATATGCACTTTCGAGCACATATAAATGGAATCGATACAGCGTTGTTATTATTGACGACGAAGTGTTATATACACACGAAGTAACTCTATCCACGGTTTGTCATTCGGGGATTTAGGCGTGATAAACCAGGTATCCGTTAATTGATTTATACTGTGTTTTCAAAAAGACCGAAAATAATGTGTTGTCAACGGGATTATTAGGGTGCTATTCATAGAGGCCAATGACATTTACAGTATTTGGTTGTTTGGTAAAATATTAAAAGAAAACGAGTGTGTAATTCAAGGATTAGACAGTATCAAAATCTCTCTATAGCAGGACAAATCAGCTGCCGGCCAAAGAGTTATTATCTACTCGTGACGATTCACTACCTGGAACCCGAAACGGGTGACTAACATTTCATTGAATATTAATTTTGCCATGCCGGCTACGTCAGACAGCGTTAAAGTGGCTGTTCGTGTGAGACCATTCAATCAGGTAAATATTCAAATGTATTTGATCACCGACTCGTTTTACCCCTAAGAGAGATTTTAATATCAACCCGAATCTCAAACAGTTCGGGCATCATCAATTTTTTACAGTTATCATCGTGGAAAATCTGTGCTCCTTCTGCCATGGTGTACGGAATCAGGAAAAGGAATTGGGAGTCCTGCTACCATGACCGCACGAATTTCTGAGATTGGGTTCGATGCTGAATTGGCCAACAAATACGTTTTGCTTCGAATTAAAACTTAACACGCGCTTTAACCCTTTACCTAACATGAAAAGCAGACGACACTTGTAAAAAAATTCTTGAATAACTCATTTTTTTCATTTTTTGTCTCAAAAACATAGGTTATGACCCCTCACTGGAACGAGCTAGACGACGGCTCGTTCCAATGAGGGGGTCATAAAGTATGTTTTTGAGACAAAAAAAAAATGAAAATTATTTGGCGATTTTTGAGAATAGCGCTGGCCGGTTTTGGCCGTTACGTTGAGTAAAGGGTTGAAAATATATGAATTCTAACATTTTTTTAACGATTCAATGAGATAAAAACTTTTTTCTGTTACTTCGAAATTCAGCTGGACCTCGAAAACACGACTTTATTCGTGTGTATCAGGCTTTCTTAAAAAGTGTGTAAGTTGTCCAGTGACCACTCAAGGAGCCTCCCTCGAGTCCAGTGTAAAAGAAACTGGAAGTCATTTGAAATGTTAGTCCCAAAGGTAAATTGGTTTGAATTTCAACAAACTATCTTAAAGTATAAATTACTTTAACCCTTTACCTGAATTAATGTTACCTTCACATGCGCTATATTCATAAAATCGCTGTTCAGATTTTTTTTCCAATTTTTAACCCAAAGAACGTATGCCCCCCTCACTGGAACGGGCTTATTCCAATGATGAGCCATGGTCTATGTTTTTGAGGAAAGGGGAGAGGGTATGTGTAGTGTCGGAGAGAGAGGGGGGGGGGGGGAGAAAGAGATAGAGACAAACGGGTGAAAGATAGAGGATATGTATTTATGCTAAAAACTAAATTAACTGGTTGAGGGCTTCATTGTTTTGAGTGGTCTGAATTTGTTTTATTACAAATTATTACATAGGCACTCTTCAATAATCTGTGATAAAACAAATTTATATAAACAAAATATTATTTGCGTTTGACTGAATATGAAACATGAGCAAGGAAATTGTTCGCTTTTCGTCTGGTACCCTCATTTTTGAGAAAACCCTGATAGTGGCTTCTAGCACTCAACCAGTTAAATGATTAGTGTTCAAGTATTCTCGTCACAATATATATTGTTAATCCTTTATTTTTTTATTTCTGTTCGGGGGCAATATCTTTATCAATTTACAGGCTAAAAATCATGTTCAGTTCATTCATTTATTAGATTACCAGTGCCTGGCATATACCGTCTATTTTGACTAAAACATGTGTATGTTGGGGGTGGGGGTGGGTGGGTGGGTATCAAGGGCGTAAATATTTCAGTCGGAACATTTTCATCTGGATGGGAGACTTTGATATCAATTTGTTCCTGTTTGTTATCGTGCACTTTCTTGCGAGACTTTTTTATTGGGGTTTAGCGACACTTTTGACAGCCAGAATCACCTAGTGTCGAACAGTTTTGCGGGTGGTGGAAGCCGGAGATAACCACCGAGTAGTGTGGCGTGCATCTATCAGACATCACAACGTACTAACTCCACACAAGCAGGGTTAGCATAGGTTAAAAGCAAGCACACCATCGACGTGCAGTACGCCTTAGTACGCAACGCCGTGGTGCCCCCTCATGGGAAATGGGGATTAAGTGTCTTGCCCAGGGACAAAACGCGGTTACCCCTGCTGAAGATCGAATCGTGGAACTTTCTGTTTGGAGTCCAGTGCCATAACCAATGAGTCAACGCGCACCATCTAACGAGACTAGACTTCAGGGTCGGACTGGGCCAAGAAAAGTTACCGTGAAATGAACCGGAGGGGGAGGGGCGGACCCGGAGAAAATTTAGATTTTTCGAACTGAATGAACGCTGCTTCCCTGCATCTGAGCGATCAATTGCAATCCACATACACTGCAAAAAATATAGGTTCTCTTTAGAACCAAAAACTGGTTCTAATCTTGTCCCTGAGATGGAACCAGTTCTGTTTAAACAGTATTTATTTCAAATCAAATAAATTTACCAAGATTAGCATTCAATTTTAACAGAATATTATATGAACTGAAGTAGGTTCAGCAGTAAACTTGGAGCTTATTCAACGCAGTCGCCAAACATTTTGAAACAAGGGAGATATGAACAGTTGGCATATCGAACCAGTTTTGGTTCTGTATAGAACCAAAACTGGTTCGATATGCCAACTGTTCATATCTCCTTTGCTTTATAATGATTTGAGACAACTTCGTATAAGCTCTAAACTTAAGACTGAAACCCCCTCAATTTATGTTGAATTCTGTTAATATTTAATGTTAATCTTTATAAATTTATTTGATTTGAAATAAATACTGTTTAAACAGAACTGGTTCCATCTCAGGGACAAGATTAGAACCAGTTTTGGTTCTAAAGAGAACCTATATTTTTTGCAGTGTACATGTAGAGGGCATGTGGAGGCATGTTTATATCATCTTCGTCGCTCATTTGGAAAAAATGGTTACGGGTGGGGGAGGAGGCTTGGATTTATCGAGCAGACCATAGTTCTACCCACTGGGAGCACATTTTGATTTTTCAAACTGACAGAACGCTGTTTCCTTGCATTTGAGCGATCAAATGCAGACAAGACTGCTGGTCTATCGAAGTGTCTTTATGTGGACTGCCAATGACAGCCCACACGGAGAGCATTTCGTTATACTGGCAGTTAGATCCATTTCGCCTGTTGGTCATTTTCACAAAATTTCATGCACCAACACGCGTTGGACCGCATCAATTTTGGGACCCCAGGAGGATCCCCAATAGATTAATATTCCTGGTGAACCATTTGGCCAACCCGCCTCTGCTAGATTTGGTAGTTGGGCCTAACGTTACCCACATCGTCGGTTATACAAATGAATGTCTATATAACAAGACCCAGACTGATGAAACCCTAGAACATTTCATTTTAGAATGCCCCAAGTATTTGTCTAGTAGAACAAGACTCTTTGAGGGACTAATGGAAAAATGGGATGAAAACATGAAGGATAATTGGATGAGGAATGATACGAGGAAAAGGGTCAATTTTATAATTGGTGAGATTGAGAAGGGGTCAATGTAGGCAATTATTAAACAGTCCTTGATTGAATGCTGGGAGATTAGGAGGGAGAGTAGGGGAGGAATATCCCGACGAGGCATTGGGTTACTTAGAGCCTCCTCACTAGAGGACCGCGGCAAATTTTAAGATTTATTACTATTATTATTAGATTATAACAAGGCAAATTCTTATGGACTAAATAATTTTGCTTCAAAGATAATCCAAAGTAAACCGACCAATTAAGCATGAAGTCTTTAATTTGGGGTACCTGTACCTGAGGGCAAAGCCCAAATATGGGGTTCCAACTTTCTACCAGTTAAGATATGCCTTCAACGTTGGAATATTTGGTCAGTCGGGATTTGTGCCAGCACAGTCGGGGCAAATCAGGTTTACCCCCACCCCCCTCCCCCCCACAATCGGTCATCTTCGCGAAGCCACTGTTGTGGTTATTGTGAAGTTGTGAGTTCATAGATAATCTGTACTTTAGCTTGATATGAGAAGGCCCAAATAAGTTAAAAAGCTGTTTATCATGGTCATTTTGGCTGCCGCATGCTCTCTTTTTATAACCAATGCAGGGGGCGCGGTGGCTCAGTTGGTAGAGGCGCAGGCTGCCAGCCGAGAGGTCGAGTCCCTCCTGCGGCAACCGCGTTGTGTCCTTGGGCAAGACACTTCACCCCCATTGCTCACGTGGGGGCACGGTGACGCTGTGTACTAAGGCGTACTTCACGTCGATAGTGCACCTGTCTTCAACCAATGCTAACCCTGCTTGTGTGGAGTTAGTATGTTGGGGAACTGACAGTTGCTCGCCGTTGATCGGTGGTTCTCTCCGGGTACTCCGGCTTCCTCCACCCGTAAAACTGTCGTGGTCATGATTAGCCATTGTGCAGAAATATGTGACCTTAAACACCAATAAATACATAATAAATATAACCGTTGCATACTTAAATAAAAATTAAATGGTTTATGTCTGATATGCTACCCAAGTTAATAATATTGATAAATTTATCTCTTGAGTGCGACAAGGCTTTGCAATGCTTTAGCATTGCAAAGCCTTGTTGCACTGAAGGGACAAAATACCCCACCACCCATGCTATTCTGTAGAATATGAGGCCTAAAACATAAAACAAACCAAGAACACGAACTTCTGATGGAATATAAATAATTACCAAAATAAAAAAAAAACTCCCTCTCACACGCAGTTTTACAAAAATGGCTTGAGGAACAACATCTACTTTGTGGGGCTCAATATAATATTATTGTTGACTTGGTTAATCGGCTACAATGGGAGCGCGGTGGCTCAGTTGGTAGAGGTGCAGGCTGCAAGTCGAGAGGTCCTCGGTTCGAATCCCACCTGCGGCAACCGCGTTGTGTCCTTGGGCAAGACACTTCATCTCCATTGCCCGCATGGGGGCACGATGACTCCGTGTACTAAGGCGTACTGCACGTCGATGGTACGCATGTCTTCAACCAATCTAACCCTGCCTGTGCTGCAGTGCGGAGTTACGATGTTGGGGAGCTGGCAGCTGCTCGTCGTTGCTCGGTGGTTCTCTCCGGGTACTCCGGCTTCCTCCACCCGTAAAACTGTCACGATCATGATTAGCCATTGTGCATAAATATGTGACCTTAAACATCAATAAATAAATAAATAAATAATCGGCTACAATACAAAAAAATGTATAATTGACTACAGTCAGGGAACGAAAAGAAGCACAAGCGATGTTTCAATAAATAGACTTGCGGGATGAACTAGGGATCTAATGGCCGAAACTTTTCCAATACGTCTAATGCTTTTTCACAGCATGCAAAGCATTGTCTGGGGAAACCCCACCCTCGTAAGTATCTTTGTGACAATCCACTGTCCACGTTTACGGTAGATGAAACAATAATTGCCACAACTACAGATACCAGATTTTCCAATTAAGCAAATTAGTGTCCCAACGGAAAATCATGCACACAGGGGGAAGGCCAGTGTATAAGTTATTCTAATAGAGTTAATTTGATAACCGACTCTGAAGGTTTTTAACTTTCTTTAACCATTTGCCTAACAGGTAACAGACGACACCTAAAAAATCTCGAGTAATCTGGAGTAACAAGAAAAATTAATTTTTCTGACAGAAAATATAGTTTTTAACCCCTCATATGAAGGAAGTGAACCAGCTCGTTCCAATGAGTGGTTATAAGCTATCTTTTAACCAGCTCGTTCCAACGAGAGGTTATAAGATATGTTTTGGAGGCAAAAATTAAAATAAGCAAACAAAGAAACAAAAAGGGAAAGGCGATTTCTGTGAATAGTTATGGCCGTATGGGGCGCGGTGGCGTTGCGGTAACCGGTTCTTGTCAGATCACCGAAGTTAAGCAAAGTCGAGCCCGGTTAGTTCTCGGATGGGTGAGCGATCGATTCGGACTCCCGCGTTGTGTCCTTGGGCAAGGCACTAAACCCCGATTGTCCACATGGGGGCACGATGACGCCGTGCACTAAGGCGTACTGCACGTCGATGGCGCGCATGTCTTCAACCAATCTAACCCTGCCTGTGCTGCAGTGTGGAGGTACGATGTTGGGGAGCTGGCAGCTGCTCGTCGTTGCTCGGTGGTTCTCTCCGGGTACTCCGGCTTCCTCCACCCGTAAAACTGTTACGGTCATGATTAGCCATTGTGCATAAGTATGTGACCTTAAACACCAATAAATAATATAAATAATATGGCCGTATATATGGGTATTACATTGGATAAAGGACTAAGATCCCTCCACTACCCCCCCCCCCCCCAAAAAAAAAAAAATACAATGTAGATGTGAGTAGTGCCGTGGCCATAAGTACCCTGGGCCCCCAAATCCCTACCGTCCCCACCAAAAAAATCATAAATTCTACGACCTGACGAAAATCCTGACGACATATCACGCTTGCCGTTCTTTTGAGCCTCAAAATGTTTCCAAATAGTGCCACTGGGGTCGTTTTTCAAAATTTCAGTGGGGGAGGCCCATGCTCCGACGGAGGAAGTATTTGAAAAATATACTCCGGCCACTACTCGGCCGACCAACCGTGACAAAAGGGAATACGTTTCATACTTTTCCCCCCAACTCCAGACTTCAGTCTTCGTGATATGTCTTCGGACCATCCAAAAGATCCACGTTGCCCCCGCCCAGTATAGATACTTGGCTACGCGCCTGAATGGAAGATTTATCCTTTCCCATGATCTACGCCCATGAATATTATCATGACAGAGGAGAATGCAGGTCACTTTATTTCTTAGCTACTGACAGCTTATTACCAAATACAGAGGCGTAGCTAGGATTTCCTATTGAGGGGGCCATATTTTTTAGGCCAGATCGATATATGCTCCGAGACAGTTTTTTAAAATTCAATGCCCTAAGAGTTAATCTGGCATCCACTTTTGCTTTAATTTTCCCATTGAGGGTGTCACTGTTATTTTTAGGGGGGCATGCCCCCTAGCCCCCCACCCACCCCCCGGCTTCGCCACTGACCAAATAGCAACCGCATTTTGAAATTGGATCGAGAAATAACGCCAACCCCTCCCCGCACTCCACAAACTCGAAGAATCGAAGAAAAACTAGTAACAAACAATGTATCCATTCGTCTGTATCCTCCTCCTTCTTCAAGTCAAAATGTAAGATACCGGTACTCAAATGATTTCGTATTTAAGCCTTTTGGGGGAGCTTATCAAAAGGAATCGACTGACGAAAGATGGTGAATTAAACTTTTCGCAATCTCAAGTTTCCAACTTCTCAGCCAAAACAAATGGTAGAAGTTCATTGTCACACTGACCGCGCTGTTCAAAGAATGAAAACCAGAAGTTTTTCTTTTCTAAATATCACACATAATCTTCAATCTAGGGCCAATACTATAAAACTTTTACATAGATCATTAGCATTTTAAAAGATATGGCAATTTGCCAACTGGCAAATTGCCACATCTTTAAGAATGCTAATGGTTCATTTCAGTCCATCAGTCCAAACTTGGAAATACAATTCTAGAAAATACTATTGTAAAAGTTTTATAGTATTGGCCTCTGCTGTACATAAGTGGTTATGATTTTGTGCTCTCTTATTCGGACCACTGTATTTAGAAGAACTGTGCGGTGGCCCGGTGGTTATGTCATTGGACTTCAAACAGAAAGGTCCACGGTTCGCTAGGGGTAATTGCGTTGTGTCATTGGGCAAGGCACTTAATCCCGATTGCCCACGTAGGGGCACGGTGATGCTGTGTACTTGCGTGCTGTATGCCGATGATGCACTTATCTTCAACCAATGGTAATCCTTCTTGTGCATGTGGAGTTAGGACGTTGGGGTATGACAGTTGTTCGCCGCTGTTTGGTGGTTCTCTCCGGGTACTCCGGCTTCCTCCACCCGTAAGACTGCCCGACTCGAGGTGACCTTGGCTGTCGAAAGGGTCTTTAAACCACAATAAATAAATAAATAAATAAATAAATAAATAAATAAATAAATAAATAAAAATTAATAAATGCCAACACCTGTGGGCTTCAAACTTAAGTCAAGGTCGCTACTAACTATTTGGACTTGCAAAGTGCTCGTGAAATCCCAAGAAAGTAAATTTTGTTTATAGAAGATATTCAAGTGATAGATTTAGACGCGTTATTCAATCTGTTTTAATTGAGTTGTTTTGGGGGTTTGATTTTTGGTTTGTTTTGTTTTTTGTCGTTTTTTTTTTCTTTGTTTTTTTTTTTTGTTTTTTGTTTTTTGTTTATTATTTTAGGGGAGAAGTGTAGTAGGTATGAATCGTCCGCCATTGAGCGAACTTTTGTCGCTGCAAATAGTGTTAAAGTCCCCCAAATCAATGGGGCTATGGGGACCGTGAGAAAATCCCCAGTGGGGTATAATCTTTCATTTCTCGTATTCAGGGATGTGAGTTTTCTGGGGGTTTTGTGAGAATATGATCACTTCCGGGGTGAATTTCTGGTGAAAACTGACCATTTGTTTAGTGAAAACCCACCTGATCATCGAGGTTCAAGGTTTTTCACCAACAGTTACTTACATCCCTAATCATATCGGTAAATAAGGATTGAAGAGAGTAGTGTTTTTTTTTTTTTGGGGGGGGGGGGGGGGGGCGGGGGGGGGCTAGAGGGAAGTGGTGGGGAGTATTGTCAACGTCTCTATGACGTAGCGTGTGCATCACGACGTCATAGACGACGTAATGGACAACGTCAACCGTTTCATGGGAATTTTCCATCACATACCAATACTATATATCCAAAGTTCTGTGTATACATGAGTCACTATATATACCATAGCATACTACATATGCACACTTGCCGGGGGCAGTTCTGAATGATGTCGTCGTTTTGCATCCGAAAAGGTTGCACCGACCAAAGTCCGGTTTCTGAGGGAATTTAACAACTAGTTGCGCCGGCAAAAGTCCGGGGTAATGGGGTACGATTGATACGTACTATACTACTTAGAGTGGTGGTGGGTGTGTGTGTGTGTGTGGGGGGGGGGGGGGGGGGGTTACATTGCAATGTGTATTAAGATGCTATGATATTTTATTTATATTTTAGAGAGAGATTAATGCCGGGTCAACATGTGTAATTTCAATGAAAGGAAGCAACACGCTCATAAAAGATGTCAGCAATCAGGACGTGAAAACATTTACTTTCGACCATTCTTACTGGTCACATGACGGATTCACAGTTGACAAAAGTGGTGTTTATGTTCCCATCGACGCCAATTACACCGATCAGGTATTGATAGTGTGATATAAATGCAATATAGACCCTTAGTTAGGAAAAAATGATGCCGAGTATTATAGTTTGGGTCACACCAAAGGCAGAATGGGCAATAATGTTCCTGTTGGTAGATGTAAAACTAATAGCTCTAAAGAGGTTATATACATAATACGTTTTGAAGAAGAAAACCTCCCACAGAACAGTGAAGAAACAGAAGGATCTGGCAACATGTTTCTATAGAAATGATACGGCCCGTTAACCTTTTAAACACGAAAGGTTGTTTTCCGGCACTGGGTCGTGATACGACCTGAATTCATAAAGTAAACAGTTGCTTGTTAGTGAATTTGTGTGGTAAAACAATCAAGATTTTCAACGTGCAGCCCAAGGCTACACGTTGAAAATAACGATTGATATTCTCCCAAGTTACGAATACAGAGCTTGCATGGAAACCATGCAGAACGATGCCGGCCGATGGATAATGAGATCGAGTAATGCCGCAGCACTAGAAACAATCGGGGGTGCTTGGGTGGATAAGGATCAGGGACAGGATAGACTTGTTGAAACTCTGTTACCTTAACTAGTTGGTAAATCTCCCCGACAGCCGGTGGTGTAAAGTAATGTTCCAGAATAATTGGAATTCAAATACAAAGACATGGTGGATGGTCCAAGTGAGGGAGTTAATAGAGAACTACTCACTGGAGATCTCGGACTTCGAAGTAGGGACAACCCAGGGTAAAAAAAATGTCATAGAAAGAGTCATGGAGAATGGTAACCTCAATTGGCGAGAGGCGGTCAAATCAAAGAGGTCTTTGGATGGCCTGCGTGTTAAAAAGAAGCCAGGTTCTGAAGAGTATCTTGATGACACCTTTGGGGTGTCAGTGTTGTTCAAGCTAAGGTCGCGGTGCCTGGACCTGAGGGGGGAGATGGAAAAACGATGAAAAGGTGTGCCAGGTGTGTAATTTAGGCGTGGTGGAGACCCTGTAACACCTTCTACTAGAATGCCCCAAATACTAGTCTAACAGAATAAGATTCACTGCGAGTATAATGGGGAAGTGGGATGGGAGAATGAAGGACATGTGGTTTGTGAGTGATACAAAGGAGAAAGTTAATATGCTTATCGGAGAGACTGGGAAGAATGGGGCATGGGATGTCATTAAGCATTTCGCCTTGTGTTGGGAAGAGAGAAGAAGCGTGGGAATAGGGAGGCTATTGGGATCACAAGGGTAACCACGGCATTCTCACCTGAGAATCGCGACAAATCAGCGGCCGTCCAAAGTGTTTTTAGACTCAACCAGTTGATGGCTCTGAATTGTCCCGGAATATACCATCAGGTTCCAAAGGGTTAAACACCATACGGACAAACTATGTGATTCGCATCTGATCGGTCATATGTGTTACTGGAAAATTTACAGGTGGGCCCCGTCGCTGGAGGCCCCACATATATTCACCAAGCACGCGAATGACGGTATGTGTTCAACCTGTAAGTCATTATGGCTATTGGTCAAGACAGATGCATGGTCATAATTGCTCCCATTGCATGACGACACACTACCAACATCTGAGGTGTTGTTCCGCTAACATCGAGGAAATGGATTGATAGTGTGAATAATATAAATACCTGACAATAAACAAAAACGTTTATTCCCACTGTCACATTACGCAAGGACCAATTGTATTATTAGCCGTCATAAAACATTTATATCCATGATTTAACCTTCAGACACGAAGGACACCTGATAAGACAAGAATAAACGTGCTGTGGTCATTTTTATTCTGGCGTTAATGCTTAGAATTGAATAGAAGCTTGTCTCATAACGCTTATATACACCTGGAACTTAATTAAGCACCCCATGAAATGTTTCATGGCAAGGAAGTTGCTGTTTCTGATTATGTTTTGCAGTACATTTCATCTAGTGAAACATGCTGTTTCTGGTTGATAGCGTACCCCAAACACAGCCCCTCGTCCACATGAAGCATGCTTCCCACGAATGTCACAAAAACATTATCATCCGCATGCAATATCTGGGTATAAAACAAGAAAATTTGTCACTTCTTTTATCAATAAATGTTGACATGGAATGAGGAGCCTGTCAGATGCACTAATATGGCAAATCGTTGGCATGCATGCGACAAGCATGTCATTCAAAGCTATTGGAAGGCAACTTGGCTATAGTCATTCTGTCATCAACAGACTTGTCAGAAAATATCAACAAACAAACAATGTTAGGGACAGACCAAGGCCTGGACAACCCCAAAAAACCTCTCCTCGGGAAAATCAGAGTCTGGCACGTCTCGTTAGGCGTGAACCCTCCAGCTTCAAGTGGGGTTTTGAAAGGCATTTGGCTCCTCAACAGGATTTTGTGCAAAAGAACTGCCCGAAACCGTCTCAAAGCACTGGGTATGAGGTCCAGAAGGGTCATCAAACGTCCAGCTCTGTCCGATCAGCATCAAAGACGATGTTTGGAGTGGTGTATGCCATGACAACATTGGAATCTCAGGACGTGGAGTAGAGTCCATTGGTCAGACGAGAGTAGGTTCCTGCGTCACGTCACAGATGGTCGCATGAGAGTGTGGAAGAAAAGAATTACTGCTTACGTGCCCAGGAACATCAGACCTACTGTTCCTTATGGTGGAGGATCAGTAATGATTGGGGGTGCTCTCTCGTGATTGTAAACTTGATATGGTGACTGTACGTGGGAATCTCAGTGGTCATCAGTACATCCGGGGCATTCTCAATCCTGTTGTCGTGCCTCATTTTGACAACCACTCGTTGGCTACTCGCCCTGTATTCGTGGACGACAATGCAAGGCCGTACCGTTCCCATGCTGCGAGAGCTACCCTGGACTGCAATGACCCCTGATTTGAATTCCTTAGGACACATCTGGGACTTTTTTGGTCGTCGTTTGCAAGGAAGGGATCCGCCTGTACAGAATTTGGCCGATTTGGAAGCTGCCTTCCATGAGAAGTGGCAGCAGTTGCCTCTGGACCGTATCAGAAGGTTTCACTGATAGCATTAGGAGGGGGGTTCAAGCTGCCATGCGGACACTTGGTGGATACACTCGCTACTGACGTCAGACACTGCTATTGTGGTCAGGAGAACACAAGTTACATTCTTTGTCAGTAATTACCCGGCATTGTTTCATCATGGATGGACCTTTCCAGCACCATACTTTTTGGGAGAACATTTTTTCATCAAAAACATTAGTGACAGATATGTTTAATTAGCACCATTAAAATACTGCATATTTTCATAATTGTGTTTTCTTTCATTTGTCAATAGACCATTCTTTCCGCAAACAATCACTTTGGGCCACCTGAAAGATAGCATGAAAGTAATATCAGTTTCTTTTAACACCGCTGCGAAAATAACAGGGGGTGCTTAATTAGGTTCCAGGTGTATACATTACACTTTGCATAGCAGGCATTGAATGGTATTCACATTTTGTATTAAGCCGTTTAAACACGCCTTAGTTAATATGTGTTGTTAACCGAATAACCGATTTGTTTTCGTTTAAAAAAAAACATAAGAAAGAGAATATTACCGCAACGTTCGGTTATTCTACGTAGAACATTCACAGTTTGTTCAATGGGTATGGTGACCTACTCGTTTATAACTTCAGATGGGAGCGCAGAGGACCTTTCGGTTTGAAGTCCAATGCCGTAACCACTGAGCCACCGTGCTCCTCAGCACAAATTGTTTCAAAGGTACTAGTTGAGTTGATTCCCCATCCAATGGCTGATAGCTATTCCACTGCAAATCAAAAGACAATTAAAGATTCGCGGAAGCAAACTAAGGAAGGTAATCAAAATATTAGACTTGAACGAGTGGCATGAACGTATGTGCATTTTCACCTCATTTCCACCCCTTTGGCTCTCTGAAAAGATCTGAGTCTGAAATGCGTCATCTTCCGGCGACAATTAAGGAGCCAGATATCGAATTAAACAATGGCTACATAACCGCTAGAGAAATATTAGACGCTGTTAGGCAGCTCCAAAACAAAAAGTCATCGGCTGCAGATAACATTCCGAATGAATTATTAAAATTTATTGTTCCATTTATTATAGATGATGTTGTCAAGCTATTTAATCAAATATTATTATCAGGTCATTACCATGTATGTTGGAGTGATTCTATAATAAAAACTCTCTATAAGAAAGGCGATCGACATGATCCTAACAATTACAGACCGATTGCGCTGAGTAGCAATTTCGGAAAATTATCTAATAAAGTAATAAACTCGAGGCTGAATGAGTATTTAGAACTCAACGATTTAATAAGCGATAACCAATTTGGATTCAGAAAGTATCGTGGAACAACAGACACTGCATTCATTTTGCGCACGTAAATATAAAGAAGAGAAGAAACTAATGAATGCGGCTTTTGTTGATTTTAAGAAAGCATTTGATTCGATAGATAGGTCATTACTTTTTGAGAAAACGAAGTCATTGTGTATCGGTGGGAAAGTCCTCAAAATTCTGAACTCTCTTTATGAGTCCAATTCCTATTCTATAAATACTTCTGTAGGATTGAGCCCACCTTTACTATATCCCCCACACTTTTCAAATTTTTTATTGATGACATATGTGGGATATTTGATGAATCCTGTTCACCCGTTGATGTGAATGGACAATGACTCAATCACCTACTTTTTGCCGATGACCTGGTAATGTTATCAGAGTCTCCAGCCGGATTGAATAAATGTGTTCAGAAGTTAGAACACTGTGCGGATAAAAAGAAACTTAGTGTCAATATTAATAAAACAAAATGTATGATTTTCAAAAGTAGAAAAGATGAAAAAAATCCTACGTTTTGTATTGGAACAGCGAAATTAGATATCGTAGATCAATATAAATACTTAGGTCTTGAATTCACATACAATGGAAACACAAAACAAGTTCAAGAGAATTTAAGTACAAAAGGATCGAAAGCAATGTTTTTCCTTACAAATTCTCTCTGAAAGTCACTTGACTTAACTCTTGATGTGAAATGTAAACTTTTTGATGAAGCCTATTTTATTATATTGTTGCGAGATATGGTCCCCTGACCTTAATGCTCCTTTTGCGGACACTACAGCCTGTCAAGTTCACTTGAAATTTTGTAAACAAATATTAATGTTGAGTAGAAAAACATCTAATCACGCAGCACAAAGAGAGTTGGGTCGATATCCTATTGTGAACGATGCTATCTTACATCTCCATAAATATGTCGATAAATTATCCAAAATTGCTTGCGATAACATACTCTCCAGCTCATTCAAGGAGTCGTTCAAATGAAAACTTGGATAAATCAGTTATTTCGTTACAATATCAAAGTTTCCGATGCTAATACGTTAACCAAATTTCGTCGCGTGAGAATCACAAGGTTCTATCTTCCAGTGGAAGATAGAACCTTGTGGTTCTCACACGACGCAATGGTAATGGAAAATGCCTGAAAGATGTATTAGAATCTCAGCATAGAGAAAGATTTACAAAAGATATGTTTAATGATGACAAAATGAAAGACAGTAATAAGTTACACATGTATCGATTAGTTAAAATGAATACAAGCTTGAACCTTATCTGAAAATCACCAGATCTCGACAGGCTCGTGAACTGTTTACTGGACTTAGGGTTAGTAACTATAATTTAGAAATAGAAAAGAGTAGACATAAACAACCCCCAATGTCCCTAAATGATAGGAGATGCCAGGTGTGCGATACCGGTGAAATAAAGAGCGAAAAACATTTTGCTATGGATTTTGAGGCACATGTCAAAATTAGGAAAATGGGGTTTGAAGAAATTATAAAAGAAAACAAAGAATTTGAATAATTAAATGATTCGGAGAAATACTATTTTATATTGAAAAACTGTAATAGTAAATCGATTAATATTATTTCTAACATGATCTGGTCATTCTTCTGTAAGCGAGATCACCTTGTTAAAGAAAAAAGTCATTAGTACTTTATATTATACATCATGTTTATTATATCTTCTTATTTGTTATGTTTCTATTGTGCAACTGCCATTATGGTGTAATGCATTAAACTATTAAACTAAACTAAACGATGGAAAATCAACCTCTGAATTACACCCTATGGACTGAGCTGAGTACACGTTCCAAGTTTGTGGTGCTTCGATTTGCGGTTTCGAGGAGTGAGCGTGGCACGTAGCCAGGTTTCTATTTTGAGGTGGGGTGGGGCACGGGAAGCTTTTTTATGCTGTAGGCTTAAACACGAAATTTGAAGTGTTGCGTTAAAGTGGTCTCTCTTGCCAAGTCTGGAAATAAGCAGACTGCCATCTGCAGAATGAGGTCCCCAGAGGGTGAGTTTGATGATGCTACCCCCGCGTTGCAGGGCAGGATTACTAAATTTCCCCTCTGGAGACCTCAATCTGAATCAATGTCATCTCTAATTTTATTAGTTGACGCTGCATACAGATGGTAGATTTCAGATTTTGTAGGGGGTGCACGCAATGGGTATTTTTTTTTTTTTTGATGGGACAAGTCTCCCCGGCCCCTTCCCCTAGATACGCCACTGGTGTGAGCGAACAAAAACGCGAACAAACTTTCGCAAATTATAGAATAGGTTCAGATATCGTTCTGAGCATGATAGTGATAACTTGTCATAACTTTTTTTAAGTTCGCCGCCATAAAAAGTTTACGCAAACGGCGATTCAACCTGACCAGTCATCTTTAGGGGAATAAAAGTATTGGTGTGCATGAATGATATTTTGTTTTATTTGCGAAAATGTTTTGTAGTCATCCATTGCATAAAATTGAAATTGCACCTCATGTACTTTCAGCAACGTGTTTTCACAGATCTTGGAAGGGGTGTACTGGACAATGCTTGGAAAGGATACAATGCAGCATTGTTCGCATATGGGCAAACTGGATCCGGTAAAAGTTATTCAATGACGGGATACGGACCAAACAAAGGTATTGTACCCATATTGTGCAATGACCTGTTTCGAGTAATAAAAGAGAATGAAGATGAGAAGCGGCAACTGAGGGTACGTATTTTTCCGCCTACGGACGTCATTAACCCTCTGGTGGTTACAATTAGCCATTGTGCAGAAATGTGTGACTGTACAAACTGTTTTCGCATTTTAAAGACTTGAACCCTTTTTCCTAACGTAATCTATATTCGATCAGCTATGTTCATAAAAATCGCGATTCAGATTTTCATTACTGTTTTTGTTTTCAATGCTGGTCTCCATGATATAGCTTATGATCCCACATTGGAACGCGCTCAGTGAACTGGTTCCAATGATGGATTATAAGCTATATTTTTGAGCCCAAAATGAAATGCTTAGTTTTCTTTTGCAAGTGTCCCCCTAGTGGTGTTAAGCAAAGGGCTAACCTATCTAATCAATGGAGCGTGGTGGCTGAGTGGTTGCGACATTGGACTTCAAACCGATAGTCCGCGATTGATTGATGATTATTTATTCAGTAAAATACAACGTGTTCACAAATCTATTGTGGATAAAATAAATGCGTTATAATATGTGAGTATATTGCTTGGAGATGGCATAGCCATTGGCTGGCTTCCTGCCATCCCCACAAAAAAAAAACAAAATAAACAAAACAAAACAAAAATAATTTATGATGCAAAGCGCCGTGATACAATACTAATGTACATGTAATATTCTTGCACTATAGTTGCTGGCATACAGTACGCCGTGGTCCAGATTTCTATTCAAATAAGAGTGAATTATCAATGAAGGTTAACAGGAGTTTTTGGTGGATTAACAGGATTTAGGAGCTCCAATACAAGAATGGTTGGCGACCCCACCGCGCGGGTCACAGTGGAGCCCAGCCCCTACCAAGGCGATTCGATCCCCACCAGAGTAACTGCGTTGTGGGGGCACGGTGGCGCTGTGCACTTAGACGCACTGCACGTTAATGGTGCACTTGTTTTAAACTATGCTACCTCTACTTGTGAGGTGTTTCTACATGGGGAGTCTGACAGTCTGACAGTAGCTCGCTGTTGCTCGATGGTTCTCTCCGGATACTCACTCCGGCTTCCTCCACCCGTCAAATGGTCCGACTTGAGGTGACCCGGCTGTTGAAAGTGTCGTTAGCAGTATGTCTCGCACCTTTCGTGCCTTGTCAAGTGGATCTCATCGGTGGATCTCATGTGAGGTCATAATCACTTGACCCAGTGACGCCATGTTGGATTTTCATGGTGAGCCTGCGTGAGCGGCCATGCTGTTACGTTATTACCATAGTGACAGACTGGTCTCAGCGTGCATGCGCAGCGCGTGTTGTTAGGGTGACACGTGTTTCCGTCGTCCATTTCGTATATTACCGCCATCTTGGTTTCTATGATGGCACGTGGTTGCCATGCCACCCAAAGTCCTTTAATAGGACGAGGTATACCCGGAAGGAATGTTCAATTCAAAGGGAGTATATCTAATTACCCACATTGATCTGACAACAGTGGTGATTTAGAAACAAGTGGGGATTAGTGGGGACTGGTGGGAACTATTGGAGGATACCGGTCGATGCCTTCTACCTCTATTTGTACGTTGTCTATCACACTACCTCCACTTCTACTTTCTACCCCAAAGCATCCTTGGATTCTTCCAGAATCCTTTTTATTAGAGTAGCACGTAGTGCTCTAGAACCCTATGTTCGATTCAAGGAGAGTAAGTCGAATAACCATAAACAACCAGACAATCACTCCAAATCACCAAAAATGACTTCATTTTGTTCGGATTCTCCCGAATCCTGTTTTATTAGAGTAGCACGCAGTGCTATAGGCCCTGGAAGGTTTCTAATATAGTGGTGTGTAATGGGGATGTGTTTGACTCGATATTAGTAATCCTGTTGGTTCAGAGTTTCAGTAGCACATGGTGCCACAGGACTGGAAGGGTGTTGTTTTATTGTTTAAGAATTCTTTTGCTGGTTCGGATCCCCCTCCCCCGTATCCCCATTGTAATAGTACCACGTAGTGTTATAGGACTGTGTGGGTGTTGTTCCTTTGTATAAGAGTATCTTTACTGACTCTGAATCCACCCAAAATAATCGCTTTCTACCTATTACAGACGCTAATATAGCTACTCTAACTCTAACAGTCTATCTATTCCTAACTAATCTTGACTACCTCTGGTTCTCAGCTCTGCCTTCGTCCAAGTCTTATAATCACCAGTCAGATTGCTTGATTTCCTGTAACCTGTAAGTACCCATACATAGTTATCTCGGTTGTGTATACCGAAGGCCTCTGCTTAATTTTGTTTAATTGTATTAGCGATATTATTCGTTCTGCCATATTGTAAATTGCACACTGTCAGTCAATGTACGGGATCGAAGGGTCTTCTAAGTGCTAAACACTTGTCCTCCAATTCCGATTTGGACTGTTAAATGGCAAATAAAAAATATGTTTAATCTGAAGGAGGCCCCTGTGATTCTTAAACCCGAAAGACAATCGAGCAGCAGGAACAGGTATTGCTCGAATGACTCGAATCCCATCGAGCAAAGTAGCTATCGAGTAGTGACTTGAACAGGCAGCGCTCGAATGACTCAAATAAGCTATCGAGCAATTGCCCGAACGAGTGACTCCACATGCATACGACTTTATGACTCATCTCGATATTTGCGGACTGAAACAGTGGTGATTTAGGAACAAGTGGGGATTAGTGGGGACTGGTGGGAACTATTGGAGGATACCGGTCGACGCCTTCTACCTCTGTTTGTACGTTGTCTGTCACACTACCTCCAGTTTGTTAAGTAATTAAGTACTATCTACTACTACTAGCAGTCGAATACAGTCTGCTTGCTCGAACGACTGGAATTTTATCGAGCAGATAAGCAACAGAGTAATTGCTCGAACGAGTGACTCCATATACATCTCATCTCGGTATTTGGAGATGGACGACAGTGGTGTTTGGGGACTTGGAGGATACTTTTTAGAGGATAGGATGGTTCCTAATGCCTCTTTGTTCCCTGTCTTCTAGACCATCCAGGACCTTTATAACCCCAATGCCACTACTGCTGATTTGTCCGTAGTCACTGCCATCTATCCTATGATCAGCTTCCACTATAGACATCATTACTATACTCGTCTACCACTCTTGCATTCTTGTAACACTACTGTCCTGTACCATTTCTGTTGGCTACCACTATTCTGTCCCGTGCTAGAGTGCTAACTTGTGGTACTACTATGGCTCTTAGTACCTACCATTGCATTACTGCCGCTACGGTCTCGTTTAATATCACTATCATATTTGGTTTTCACTACTACTAACAATTGAATTCAGTATACCGGCAAAAAAGGATTCGACTAGCCCAGACAGACTGAAAAAAACAATTCCGTAATTGGGATTCCTAGCCAGTTCCATGAAAAAACCTTCTTATTGGGGACGTTCCCGTTTCTCACGCGCCCCGTTTGTTTTAGGCTTACAATTGTGTTGAAAAACTGCCAAAGAGCTGAAATAGCCCCCCCCCCCCCCCCCCCCCCCCACCAAATGAAAATTGAGATACGGTTGGGACTTGTTACAGACAGATGCAGACCTTAGGTTTTGGTGTGTGTCCCTGTTGAGAGCAATAACGGTGTGTGTAGGTGGTGGGGTGGATGGTGGATGTGAGTATATGTGGAGTGTGGGTGGGGTCACTAGTCACACTAGTCATACTCCTGCATAGGACCAGAGACTATTTCTCGAATCTTATCTTGCGTTGTTCAGCAATGTTTTTATCAGAGTCGCTCCATAATTGCTCCAAAGAAACTCGTTGGTACTGTATGTACATGTATCACGTAAATGCCAATTTTCTGTACTTTTAAAAGTTTAACGGTAAACCTTCCTTGTATACTTCAGCTATTTATAGATATCCTCTTTTGATTAATTTTAGGTGCCAAACGTTTGAAAATAGCATATATATATATATATAATGAATTGTACCATGTAATGCAGATGAAATCAGTGAGAATCAATCTCTTTTCCAAATTTCCTGCTTACGGTACAGAATACAGAATTCGGCACTTCTGTTATGCATTTTTTAGGATGAAAGACTCTGACGCCGATGGGGATCGAACCACTGCCTTGATGAGAGTACACTTCTGCGGCACCAATCGCCTAGCGAAACTGGACCAGCGCCATAGACCACTCGACTACCGACAATATATATATATACGACTACCGACCGTATATATATACGTGAAAGTAAAACACGAGCTCAGTATGATCATGTATTCTGCTTTTGTTCAGATCAAAGCATCTTTTCTAGTTATGAATATGGGGATGATCTTGAAAAATATATAGACCAACGTCAACTCGAACATAATTCAGACATCCACATCTAATGTGGAATAGTGAATGTGAATACATCACAGTTGTCAATTGTCTATGATATTAATAGTTTATGAAGATCAGAAATTACATTCCCACGATTGGAGTGTTACTCTAACTATAAACGCAATTAGAAACATATTCTGAACCACATTATTAAAAATTTATATCCCTTGGGACTGACAGGGTTATGTTTCGAAAAAAAATCAAAATGATTTACTGATTAACCACTGAAAAAGTAGAGTTTTTCCCTCCCCTCCTCAAGGTTTATGTTGCTCCAAATCAAGTTATTTGTTGAAGCTTAAGTTGAGCTTTTACCAGGATCTTATTGGTTTTGTTTATTCACGATGTCATCAGCCTGTTATTTGTTATGCTGTATTAAAAGCGCGAGTAGTTAAGAAACCCGACTCACCGTATGTACACATGCAGCCAAAATGTCCTTTGATACCCACACCATTATGTCACTAGAGGAATAAAACCGCGCAATTCGGTAAGCTAATTATGTACCACGAGAATAACAAATTAACAATGGGATTGGGGCGGGGGAAGTGTAAACCTGATTTGTCTCAACCATGATGGCTCAAGTACAGACTAATATTCCAACTACATCATCAAGGCATGCCTTCGTCGAAGGCATGCCTTGAGAATGTAGTTAGAATTTTAGTCTCTGAATGAATGAATAATTTATTTTGCAATATACAAATACAACCATAAGTTCATATGACACACCTACAATATAAGTTTAACCCTTTACCCAACGAAGACGATATCAAAATTTATTATTTTAAATTTTATTTGTTTTACATTTTTCAAAAAATTTCAACAAAACCATATCATGTGACCCCTCATTGGAACGAGCTCAATGAGCTCGTTTCAATGAGGGGTAACATGATATGGTTTTGTTGAAATATTTTGAAAAAATTAATTTTTTCAACTGCTCAATTTGCATATTACGCGGGCGGATACGGGCGATTCGTTAGGAAAAGGATTAATAACGACATAGCGACCGTTAAGTTAGCGGGGAAGTTGTGTTCAATGCAAGGAGAAGGCATACCCAGAATGGCTGTCTTTCTGCCAACTCCTGCAGATTCTACGGATATCAATTTCTGCAGATTACGAGGATTGACGGATTGGATATTGAATATATGCATAGTTGGCCCGAGTAAGACGATATTCTCAAGGACGATTTTCATGAACTGATAATTTATCATCCCCTGCCTTAAGATTGCAGCCTGTGGCCCCCACACCATCACCCCTACCGGTGGAAATTCGGCGTGGTCGCTCATCCGGAGGGGGAGTTAACACCAGTCATTCTCGAAGCCAGGAGAAAGGCAGACACAACGTGAATGATAATGTGCGTGTGTTGCAATGGCAGACCTTGATTAACGTCTATTAGTCAGTCGGGATTATAGTTAAAAAAAAACACGACTTCATGGAAATTTATTAGTAAAGAAATACAATTTATTACACGCCTGTTCTATGTAATCCCCATCTACAGCAACACTAAACCATGCGGAAAATGAAAATCGGTTCCGCATATATGTGCTGAGCGGAAATCTTTGACGGACTATTTTTAAATAGAAGCGAAATTTCACTGAAAGTTTCTACAATTCGTGCAACGCAATTGCAATTTGAATCGCTAATGATATCTGAAAATCGACCCCTCATTTCCAATGTGTTCCATGTGCAAGCCTGAAAATAAGCAGACTGTCATCTGTAAAGTGAGGTCCCCAGAGGGTGAATTTAGTGATGCTACCCTGCATAGCAGGGTAGCATCACTACATTTACCCTGTGAACCTCAATCTGAATCAGGGTCTCGAAACTTAACAGAAAGAGGTACCCAGGGGAAAAATTGGCCCACTGTATGGGATAGAATTCTCAAATTCACCCTCTGGGGACCTCATTCTGCAAATGTCAGACTGCTTATTTTCAGGCCTCCCTATGTGCCTCTAGACACATGGAACACATTGGGCACGGGGGACGAAATAGTAACACGGGTTCTCCTCACAAATTTGGTTGGCGGTAAAGTGTGTTCTTTTCGTTGATAGTTGTCAAATGAATTGCTGGGTGTCCTTCTAATAATTGTTTTATAGACGTAAAGGCGTGAAATAAACACAGAACGACACACGCGTGTCATCGTTCTATCCTTCCACGCTTGCACTCGGGCCATATCGATTAACCCATTCACACGCGTGTGTCGTTCTGTGTATAAACACATTGTAGTTTTGATGCAACTTTTTATTCAAGTAACACGTGCCGTTTCGGTACTCTGGAATGGTAATGCTGAGCACCCAACGGCTCGAATCGAGTATTACAGACATTCATCTGTATGACCGACTGTGTGTGTGACAGTAGTCCAAATATCAAATCTAGTCTTTTATCTTTTGAGATTGTACATGATACCAAGAGGAAATTGATATCTTCGACTCCTGTAAACGTCCTTAGCCACACCCCTACGTAAAACACCCACGACGCCCCATTTGCGTAAACATGATGCCTGCATGATTTCGAAGTGAATCAGCTGAGGTTATCGAGCATAGAAGTGTATGGTACTCGGTTCCAATCAATTTTGAAACCACTCTATTGGATTATTTTAGTTCAAGAAGACAACGTCGGACTTTTGAAAGCAGACGAATCTCAGTCGGCGTCAGCAGGAATGTTTTTCGCTGTTCAGTCCGTCTAGAACACAATAGCTAGATTGTGGCAACCATGCCAACAAAATATAGTGGTATACCTGGCCAGTGATCCCATGTTTGTATTAACTGCAGCCAATCCAAAACTACTTCATACGAATACATTTACGACTTGTCACAATATTCTTACCACAGCTGCAGTTCCAGAATCATGTCGGTTGTCTTGACAGCTAAGTAGGTTCCAGATCCAAGAGTACGGAAGCGCATTTAAAACTTGTGGAATGTTTTTCTTAGTCATGATGTTCTGATACATGAAATATTGTTATCCCTGAGACAAGGGTGCAGCTAACGTCTGACCCAACGAATGGGATCTCATTAATTCAAAAGGGTGTATAACGACGGCATGGCCCACTATTTGAACTGATTCATCCTGTATCAATAAACTGGGATGTCCAGAAGACCAGGGGCGATGTTGGGTTGCAGTTGAACTCTCAAATAGCCTCAACTTGTTACTTTGCCGAAAGAGTTTGGAAATAGTTTTATGCGTGAGCGACACTGAGCGCCCGAGAGGCTGAATGGACCGTTTTCAGAAAATATTTAAATCAATGAACGGATTCTGAAAACCGTTCAAGGCAGTTATTTGAACAAACGAATTGTAGAGTTTAAAATAGGCTTTCGACTATGACCTCTGATAGAGATGAACATTTGACAGTTAACTTTAAACTAATTAAAGTTTTTTGATTTGAAACCTAAAGTTGTTGTTAGGCCGCAAGAAAGCATACATATAGGACAAATACTGGGGGTCTGTTTCTTTTGAGTTTCGATGATATAAGACGTAAAGTTAAATAATATCCCATGCAGATCGTTTTCCGAGTATTCATGGTCCAAAAGTGAACGCACTCGATATCATCAAATATTCTACTCAAAGTTTGCTAAGCACCAAGTACATCCAATTACCTGTTTTACGTTTTAGTTGAAATATTGTAATGAAAAGTGTATATATTATTTATCTAATTATATCTTTAATGATTTAAGAACAAAAATTAAGATTCTGTCTGTGTTTGACATTATTTTTATTTTGCTTTTGAATACGATAACCATGGAAAATGGATATTATTGGTAAAAACATTTTGTTCAATATGCCAAAAAGTTGACGGAGCGAAATGACATGACTTCACTCTCGAGTATGAGACCCATTACTGTTAGTTACAGCTTGACAACGCCTTCTCGTGCTCCCAGTCAGGTTCTCGGTGGTCCTTTGTGGGTTGTTGTTCCATTTTTTTGCCAGCATGGCACCAATCTCCTGGACACTTCTTGGATGGGCTGAAATTGCAAACTGCAACTCATTCCAGACATGTTCGATTAGATTGAGGTCAGGGGATCTTGCTGACCAGTCCATACGCTCAATCCCCTCCCTCAGTTGGTACTCCCCGACAACATGGGCAACATAAGGACGAGCATTATCGGCCGTCAGAATGAATCTATCACCCACTGCACCTGCATACAATCCTGACGTGGGCATCCAGGATCTCATCAATATACCGTTGTGCAGCCAATGTACCACGTTCAAGAGCACAGAGCTCTGTACGTCCATTCCAGCTGATGCCGCCCCAGACCATGATTGACCCTCCACCATAGCGGTCATGCTCAGCAACGTTGGCTGCATGGAATGGCTCTCCTGGTCTTCCCCATACCCTAGAACGTCTTCTGGATCGGAGACCACCCTCGTGCAACCTTGCCCGGATAGTCTGCGTAGAAACATTTACCCCGGATGCATTCTGGAGGTCACTGCGAAGCTGGGTTGCTGTGACAAAGCGGTTCATGTGGACCTGAATGATCAAAAACCGGCCTTCAGATGCAGATGTTGCCCTGTCTCTGCCACCACCATGCCGTCTTACTGGTATGCCATACCGCTAAAATCGTGCCCAGGCTCCGGTGATCACAGTATGGCGCACACCAAGGGCCTCACCAGCCTGACAATGGATAGCCCTTTGTTCCACCATCCCTAAAGCCCGCCACGTTTCTGCTCCAGACAAATGCCTTCTTACATTTGCATTTGCCATATTCAATCATTAAATCAGAAGGGTTTGTGTTGAAATGAAGATTGAATACCCTACACATGCCATGTACATGTAGACAGTGCATGAAAACATCATGAAAATCAAGGGGTACATGCTTTCCATGACTGTCCCGAAACGTCTGCCTGTCTAGAGAGCTATGTAAACACTGGGGGCCATTTCAATACATTCCCCAGTCATATCCACCAAAAATTATCGCAAATATGTCACAAGCAAATTTCACAATGATGTGTCAAATATTTGGTGCTTAGCAAACACTGAGTAGTATAATTCGACGTCATTGCCATCGCTGTAACATGTATTTTTAACTGGTTGAGGGCTAAATTAATTTTGGTGTTTTAAATTTGTTATTCAAAATTTGTCTTATTGCAAATTACTGGAGAGTGCCAATAGGCACTTTCCAATAATTTGTAATAGAAGAAACGTGTATAAACAAAATATTAGGCATTTCACTGAATAGGAAATATGAACAAGGAAAATGTTGGCTTTTGCTCTGAAACTCTTATTTTTTTTAAAGCCCTAATAGTGGCTTCTAGCAGTCGACCAGTTAACCCTTCACACATGCCGAATAGAAGATGTATTTGCAAAAAATCTTCTTGAAAAACTAAAAAAATTCATTCTTGACGTAAAGGGACAATAAACCGCGAATTTGGAAAAAGTAAGTTCAGTATTTCGTCCCCTGAGTTCCAAAGTGTTCTATGTGCCAGCAGGCACATAGAACACATTGGAACTCAGTGGACGATTTGACAAAACCATAATTTTCGTTAATGCAAAAATGCCCTTGTATTTCATATATCATTCGTATGAACCCACTCCTGTCGTTTAAATAAATTAACTTGGCGGTGAGAAAATACTGGCGTTATTGAAAATCTATGCCAAAGTTTTTCATCCCGATTTTGTTACCCGAGCACTCACGGAAATTTCCGTGTATTGTCATTTTTCACATTCGTAAAAATTTCCTTTCTCAGAAAGACAAATGTGAAGTTTGTTTTCTCGGGTTTGTTAGAGAGTACCCGTCGACAAAAAATCTATTTCAGACTGCCATTGTCACTAAACGTGCTATGTGTTTTATTGTTCACATGACTGCAGTTTATTTGAAATAATGCATTTTTTGTCTAAGTATGCCCAATTAGTGCTAAAATAAGACACGCTTCAAGAACATCAGAGGTTTTGCGCTCTGAAGGCGCGCAGGTACGGGCTGGGACAAGTCCTTTTCTGTTCGGGGTGGCTAATTATACAAACGGCAGTAAAGTTAAAAAATGATGTAACTAGGATTTGCATATTTGCGATAACTTTCGTGTAATTTCGTTTGTGTCTTCGTGGTGTCGCGTTTTCTTAAATTTCGTCCTCATTAAAACCCTTTGAACCCCAGCGGCCGCTTTTCCGGCCAGGAACATGATACGTCATAACGTAATTATATAGGATGGATGTTCAACAAATATTGTGGGATAGACCAAACAGTATTTTCAACGTGCAGGCTGAGGCTGCACGTTGAAAATACGGATTGGTCTACCCCAAATAATGAAAATGGACTCTTCTAATTTCTGTCATTGAACTGATATGGAAGATACCACTAGAGTTCAAATGGTTAAAGTTTTTTAATTACAGATTTAAGTAATTTGTCTTTGCTTCTGGTGTCTTACACGTTGCATACAGCGGGGTTTTTTTACATATTCTTTCACACTCGAGCGAAATATGAGACTCAATATTTTTGAAATATCGTCTCTTTAACAACCTCTTATGACTCCCCATTGGAACGAGCTAGTTTAGATATTTCCAATGAGGGGTCACAAGATATGTTTTGGGGGACAAAAATGGAGAACACATAATAAAACTTGAAATGAGATTTTTGTGAATAGCGGTGGTCGTGTTTGTCCACTACGATGAGGTGAAAGGTTATGCCGCCACCCGTAAAGCATTTGACTATTACCCTATTATCTTGAAAGTGTTAATTTTCTAATTGATATCCAATCCTGAATTCAAGGTCTACAGTTTTGTTCTGGTAAAGCAGGTTAAAGTACAAGTTTTCGAAAATAGAATACTGAGCTCGGTATCTGGACTTTAAACCGAAAGTTCGACGGGTCGATCCTGTCGCGCATCATCTTCGTTGTATCCTTGGGCAAGACACTTGAACCCGATTGCCCACGTAGGGGGCACTGTGACACTGTGTACTAAGGCATGCTTCAAGTCAATGGTGTTTTTGCCTTTAGCCGCTGCCAACTCTGTGCCAGGTTGGTAAGTTGGAGAGTCTGGCAGATGCTCGCCGTTGCTCGATGGTTCTCTCCGGGTGATCCGACTTCCTCCATTCGTAAACATGCCACGGACACGATGTGACAGTGGCTGTTGAAAGTGTCTTTATACCTCAACAACCAAACAAACTAAGCATAGTGGGGAGTGTGTGATTCAGTCAAGCTAAAAATTCAAGCTTTGATTATCTTCCTTCATATGTAATACAACTAATTTTCATAAATTAGACGCGGTGATTGCATTACATAACTCTTTGCGGACCTCGAATAGATGACAACACCTGCAAAAAATTTCATTTTGTGTCTCGAAAACATAGTTAAGCCCCCTCAATTGAACGAGCTCGACGAGCTCGTTCCAGTGATAGATCATAACCTATATTTTAAGCAAAAATTTAAAAAATAAAATTTGAATGGCGAATACTTCTTGTAGTTTATTTATTTATGTTACGGTCGAAAAAGGTTAAAAGACAGCAGGAAGTCGTGTATCATGCATGCATATGCATCCACGTGCTTTTTTTAGAATTCATGAATATTATGAATGAATCAAGTGCGTGAAGCATATCGTTCGTTGTGAATGTCGTTGGTTGGCCACATTAAACATTGTATGAGTATGTGTTGTGTGGCGGCGCAAACATTCATATTACAGGTGTAAAATCGTATATACAAGTCACTAATTGAAAATCTTTCGTGCACTCAGAATATGTGTAGATATATAATCCATGCATCCCTTAACTCTTTACCCAACGTAAAGGTCAAAACCGGCCAGCACTATTCTCAAAAAAATCGCCTATTAATTTTCATTATTTTTTCATTTTTTGTCTCAAAAACATAGGTTATGATCCCTCGTTGGAACGAGCTCGTCAAGCTCGCTCCAACGAGGTGTCATAACCTATGTTTTTGAGACACAAAATGAAAAAAATTGTTATTCAAGAATTTTTTTGTAAGTGTCGTCTGCTTTTCATGTTAGGTAAAGGGTTAAGTATACAAACGCTAGGATATATATTTCAAACATTAACGCTTTCTTTCCAAAATTATTCAAAACTTTCGACACCAATATTTACAAAATGCCTTGCAATGTTTTGTCATTTTTAGCTCAACTTTGGCGAAGCCAAATTTGAACTTATTCCATGGCCAGTTGTCCGTCGTCCGTCTGTCCGCCTGGCCGTTTGGCCGTCTGGCCGTCTGTCCGTCAACAATTCAATACGGCTCGGGCTAGAGGCCGTATTTATGAACCAATCTTTACGAAACTTCTTGGGTACCTTTGTTATGACCGTGGGACGAGAACGAGTGTTTTGGGGTCCGATCCGAAATTCAAGTTGGCCGCTGTACAAAATTAGGTGCAATCAGATTTTTGCACAGAACTTCCATATGAAAGCGCTAATTTGAATAATTTTTTGTGTGAATGTTTAGTACCATGGGATACATCACATATAATACAGGTTTTTGTCTCGTGCAGATATTATTCAAATTAGATGAACTTTGATTTTTTCAGTGCTATTTACACACAGTAAGTACACATGTCAATACGGCTCGGGCTAGAGTCTGTATTTACGAACCAATCTTCACGAAACGTCTTGGGTATCTTTGTTATCACCTTGGGACGAGAACGAGTGTTTCTGGGTGCGGTCCGAAATGCAGGATGGCTGCCAGTGGCCATTTTGTACCGAAATTAGGTCTAATCAGTTTTTTGTACACAACTTCTGTTAAGGCTCAGGCTAGAGGCCGTATTTATGAATCTTTACGAAACTTCTTGGGTACCTTGGTTATCACCGTGGTGTGGTCCAAAATTCAAGATGGCCACCAGCAGCCATTTTGTACCAAAATTAGTGCAATCAGTCTTTTGTAGAGAACTTCTGATCTGAATAAATTTTTGTATGAATGTTTAGTAACACGGAATACATCACATATAGCACGGTTTTTTTCTCGTGCAAAAATTATGCAAATTAGATGAACTTTGATTTATTCAGTGCTACCTATACAATGTAAGTGCACATGTCAATACGGCTCGGGCTAGAGGCTGTATTTATCAACCGATCTTCACGAAACTTCTTGGGTACCTTTGTTATCACCTTGGGACGAGAACGAGTGTTTCTGGGTGCGGTCCAAAATTCAAGGAGGCTGCCAGAGGCCATTTTGTACCGAAATTAGGTCCAATCAGTTTTTTGTCACAACTTCTATACAGCTCGTGTTTATGAACTGATCTTCACGAAACTTATTGGGTACCTTTGTTTTCACCTTGGGACAGGAACGGGTGTGTTTTGGGGGTGCCTTTGTTACCACTGTGCTATGAGAACAAATAGTTTGGGGTTCAGTCAGACCCACTCTGGGACTCAAAGATTTTTTTCTAGTTTAGCATCTGACTGTCACCCACCTTTACAATACTTTACCTATACATTTGTTACAGGCTACGGTCAGTATTTCTGTACAGACCGTTACAATATTTTATATGTACCTTTGTTATCAGGTCATCACCTAGATGTTTGTCATTGCTGTGTCACATACTATACATGTACATGTCTTAACAAGTTGAGCTACAGTGTCATTGACACTTTCATTGTCTTTGTCTTTTGAGGGATGTCTTTCTTCTCGTCGTTGGAATGGGCATCCAAGCTCGCTCTGATAGAGCCTAATAAACTATTTTCGGAGGAAATAATTTTTTCAATTTGAATTCTTTGGGAATATATTTTTTATTTTGTTTGCATCTTGTGTTTAACTGTAATTTTAAAAGTTTCTGTGAAGTTAAAAGAAAAGAATATTTACATTAGTCTATCAGCTTGATTACTCACATTTATTGGTACAAATATTTGTGTAAACGTCATCCATTTCACTACTCACTGAAAGGATCATATCATTCCCCAAGAAAGGATCATACCATTCCCCCAGATGCGATGTTTTGGTGAAATTGCAGTTTATCTTCACATATGCCACCAAGAAAAACAATATGTACATTTTCGCTTCTGGTTATCACTTCTCATCAAGTTTCACAACAGCCGTCTTGAAATGTAGAAATTAAACTGAAATACTTTGGTGATGAACGGACAGATGAACATCATCCCCCCCCCCCCCCCCTCGTCGAAGGGTAGTCCAACCTTTTTTTTGGTTTGGTGCGCCCTTTTTACCACAATGCAATTTATTTGGCGAAAATCGGTTGATAACGAATGTCGAATAATGAACCGGGAATAAGTAACGGTTGTCATGTCCCCAACCAAAAAGTCAAAATACGGTCTTTCAGGCCATGTTTGGACAAGTCAAACAAGGGATTACTTTTTTTTAGTCCCACCATCGAGGGATGTGGGTAAGGGGTCTTAAATGAAATCAGACTACCACCTCACTCCCCACCCCATCCCCACCCCACCCCGTGTACACACAATTAAATCTGATTTTGCAATGATCAATGATCAGATGGGGTTTTAAACTGGGAACCTTTCAAAGAAAACAGGCATATTTCATGGTGCCCTACAATCTCCAGTTACTCCGTTTCCAAAAGAACATTTTTAAGCACTTCAATCAGGGACGTGACAACCGTTACTTATTCCCAGTTCCTTATTCAACATTCGTTATCAACCGATGAAATCGGTTGATAGCGAATGTCGAATAAGGAACTGGGAATACGTAACGGTTGTCACGTCCCCAATTCATTCGTGCATTTTGCTTTCTCGTGGGAGTGTATTTCTCATTTCGCTCGAGACAAAAGTCTGGCTGCTCGGATATAATGTTCTTTCAGAGCTTAAACTTCATTTTACATTCAAAAAAATAAATGGATGCTGCAGTTTGCCTCATTTATAAACAAAGAGATTTCAAATGGAAGAGATTTGTTTTGTTAGGTGATTGTTGTATGTACTCTGTAAGTGCATAATTCAAGCACCAAAAGAAGCAATGATGTGCCGTGTTGTCGATTTGAGTGCAGGACAAAAGCCCTCCAGACAATTTAAAAGCCCTCGGCACAAAATCCATAAACAGAAAAGATGTCAACACAAAAGCTCTCAAAGAAAATGACAAAGGTGGACAAAGAACACTCAAATATTTTTTAAAAATTATTTTTATCATTTGATAACTACATTTTTGATCAATCAATTTCTTTGTATGTAAATATTGTGTTTATCATATTATTGATGCAACAATATTCTAGAATTAACTGAAGATACAAAAGATAGAGAAAAAAACTTACATTTGTTGTTCAATGATTTACATCTGGTTTATGCTAATCATGATGCATTCTGTGTAATCCAAATATTCGGCATAAGAATAACAGTCATGCCAACACACTTCATAGCCTTATAATAGCGGGGGAGGAATTCGTCACATACAGGTGAATTGTGCACTTGGTGATACCTTCTTGAAATTTGGCACACTGTTAGTGTAGGCTATGAGGTTCTCAAAAACGATCGGCTACAAGTTGACACCGACCGGTGGCGACCAGTAGCGGCACAATCCAAAATGGCCGCCAGCGGCTGAAGGGAACCTCCTTTTCGACGGTCTACCGACTATACATCCGATTGTAAGGGCGCGAAAGTGAACTCTGATCCACGCACGTGTTGGAAACAGACGTGGGAGATGATGTAGAATAAAACGAGATTCTCTATACGGACGCATCAATTTCTTGGAACTTGAAAAGAGCGTTGTTTCTCCGGGATCAGCGTCATTCAGGCAAACCTGAATGACGCTGATCCCGGAGAAACAACGCTCTTTATGAAGCAGTCTCTTTGCCATACAATCTCTTGTTTGGCGTAATTCCGCAAGCAATTCTGATTTGTCTGTCGAAATTAATTCGAGAACGCGATTGTTCACAAAAATCATTCACAGAATGAGTGAGAATCCTCTTCGTGTACGGACTAGTACTGACTGGGAACGTTGTTGCTTTTGCCAGCAAGACAGTTCCAAGAAATTGATGCGTCCGTATAGAGAATCTCGTTTTCATGACGCCTATAAAGCTATTGAGGAAGACATAACGCGCTTCCTAGATAATGGCGTTGAGCTTCCATATAATTTGACCATTGATTGTTTGATGAGAGAGAGTGATGAGTGTATGTCGATGTCACTGTTGACGAATAAGGCAATATATCATAAGACATGCCGTGACAGTATTCGGACTCACATCGTACAGCGCGTGCTACACAAGCGAGAGCGAAATGAGGCAGTGGCATCCTGCTCCACGCTGAGTCCTAAAAGAACACGGACAAGTTTTGAATCTGGCTGTGACAGGAAACTGCCCCAGTGTGTTTATTGTCACAAACGCGAAGGTGACAGCAGTGAGCCTATTTGCAGATCAATGTCTGATAACAATAAACTCAAAATTATGGCAAAGGAAGCCGAGAACTGGGTTGTTTTTTCTCGGGTCAATGCAGCATTTGATTCCGCTGCTAGTGATCTTTACTATCACAAAACCTGTTATTGTAAGCTTGCCAATGAAGCACGAGCGGCTAAATCTAAAAAGTCGAAGAACGCCGAACATTCCGCGTCAGGCCTGCCCTATGACCCTCTCGTTATGGCAGAGCTCATAACATTTGTTGAACACAACGATTCCGCGATGAAGCTTGTCGATCTCAAGAATCTGTACAGTCGGAGGTTGAAGCAAGTCGGTTCTGATTGGCTTAGTGAAGAAATACATTCCACTCGATTCAAAGAACATTTGTTGCAGAAATTGGGCGATGGCTGGGACGCCTTCACACAGGGTAGAGATGTGTTTATTTCAAGTAGGTTTCGAGTTGGCTCCTTGTTGTCCGAATCTTTAACTCGTATAGTGTCTGAGGAAGAGGCAAAAAAGATAGTTGATGTGGGTCTTCTTCTGCGTAAACACATACTCATATCTCAAGCTCCTTTCACGGGATCATTTTCATCTTATTGCTTGAGCGAGCCTGTACCCAACTCACTCCTGACTCTTCTTAGAGTTCTACTTGAGGGCACATGTAGTATACAGAACTTAGGCGATGATGAGACTGTTAATGCCAAGACTCGAGTGGCTTGTACTATTTCACAGATGTTGATCAGCAATTCAGCGAAACAATCCGAACATGCACAAAATGTTCACCAGAGACGTGACAGAGAAACTCCAATGCCTCTTTATGTGGGTTTGAAGTTGCATGCCCATGATCGTATGAAAAATCTTATCAGAGATTTTCATCAAATGGGACTCTCTGTCTCTTATGATCGCGTAATGGATGTTCGCAGGAGTTTCGCGAGAGCTGTTTCACTGCGGTTCAAGAACGAAGGTGTTGTAGTCCCAGCTAACTGCAAACGTAATGTTTTCTCGATAGGAACCACTGATAACATTGATGTATCTGGTAGATCTGATATGCATGGTACGTCCATCACACTCATTGGTCAACTGAGCAGGGACAATGTGGGTACTGATCCCCCACCACTGAGTTTAGATGTTCCAGAAGACACACAAATTGAACTCCCAGACGACTATGCATTTGTTCCTTTCGTTGAAGACTTTGGTGGGGACATCAGGCTTGAATCTCCAGATGAATGTAATGTACGGCCCAATGAATATGCAGATTTGAACGTGGGAGAGAATGACTGGTTGTCTCATGTGTCACAGATCAGCAATAAAGGGAAGGTTGATGGCAGCTGGCAGCTTGATGAAGTCCCTGTGACCTTTTCAGGCTTCTTTTCAAAACATGAAGATCAAGACAATGTCAAACCTCGTGCAGTTATTGGGGTATTCCCTGTTTTCAGTGAGCAGAAAGCGGACTCACTCAGTATGCAGAAGCATGCTATGTATGTGGTCAGGGAAGCTACTGCTTTCGTAAACCCCGGCCAGATACCTGTCATTGAAGGTGACTGTCCGTTGTATGCCAGGCAGAAAAAATGTCAATGGCTGTTCCCAGAGGAGATAGGTGAGGATCGAATGGTGTGTATGATTGGATTCCTGCATCTTGAAATGTGCACCCAAGAAGCTGGTGGTAAGCTTATGGGTGGTTCTGGTTGGGAGCGAATGTTTCACCTCGCAAAGATATTCACACCCGGTGTAGCATCATCCCTACTTGGTGGGAAACATGTCAAGAGGACGCGACAGGCATATCTTCTCACTCTAGCTTGGCTTGAGATCCTCAGAAAGAATGCTTATGAGATTTACTGTCAGCAGACTGGGCCCCATGAGTCATTTGAAATGTGGGAACAGAGGATTCTTTCACAATCTCCAACTGCGCGCTATTGGGGTGAAATCGTTCGGAACTTTCTCTTGACAAGCTGTCAATTCGTTCGGAACCAACGAATCGGTAACTGGCCTGGTACACTGTGTTCTATCGATGAGTTGTGCAGTTACTTTTTTGCCCTAGGACATACAAATTATTGTCGGTGGGTCCCCGTATTTCTGAGAGACATGTCTCAGCTACCCAGGCGGCATCCTTCAATCCACAACAAATTCATGGAAGGCCATTTTGTGGTCCAGCGTAGTGAGAGGAAGTTCAGTATGATGGGTTTAGATCAGAGCCAAGAACATAGTATCCAACTACTCAAAGAAGACAGTGGTCCAAAAGGTCTCTATGGCCAGGCTGAAGAGAAAGTCGTTATTGAGCTTTCAAGGTCAGAAGTTCTGCGTGTTATAGATGAGTATGAATATGCAAGTTTCCACACAACATCATCAGATAACACGGAACACCCGGAAAGTTCGGTATCAGAGCAGAAAAAATTTCTGAATCAATTGAAATCTCTCCTCGATCTGGTGAATCAGGGACTCATTATCAACCCTTATGATGAAACTAGTGGTCAGCTGGTGACATTAGATACTGGTGAATATATGGACCCCGAAGTTAGTAAGAGTTTACGGTCATTACCCGAAAGGGGCAAGCATTTATATTCCACTTTCTTGAAGGAAAGGCTTGTGGAATGCACCGTACCCCTGAATGATGTTATTCCCAAGGCAAATATATATACCTTCCTTAACCCACCCCCAGCCAACCTGGACAAAGGCCGAGACAAACTCATGTCAAGTAAAGCAACTGCCGCAATAGTTACCCAGATGTTCGTTTCACTGCAAGCCCGGCCTGATTCAAACATGGATGAGTTTTTCATGCACGAGAATGCACGTGATCCGCCAGCATTATCCGATAGAGGTAAGCTACGGAGTGGGACAAAATCTCAAATTCTCAATTGTTTACCAGCTATTCCTGCACAAGGGAAGAATTCAGCAGCTAGACAAGCTTCAGTTGTCATCTTGGATATGCCTGCTGTAGTCCATGTAATCAAACCACAGAAAGCGGATCTGTTTGGAGAATATGCTCGATTGCAATTATTGCCATACATCGAATCTCTGATTAACACGAACACCACAAGGGTTGATGCGATCTATGACTGTTACCCCGAAGGCAGTTTGAAGAATCAGACGCGAGCAAAACGCCTCGGTGAGACAGCAGTTAGGTTGATACGGGTGTCCGAGAACGTCCCTTTACCTAAAGGGAAGAATTGGCAGGCATTCTTGAAAGTTAGTGAGAATAAAGACGAATTTTTCAAGTTCCTGTCTGCTGAACTGCTGAAATTAACATCAACATCCGAGTACCAGTTGTTAACGACATCAGGAGAATATGTACTATGCAATAAGGATGTTAGCTTATGTGACATATCTCCATCGAACCACGAGGAAGCAGACACGCGCATGATGCTTCATCTCAACCATGCAGTCTCACAAGGTCACAAAATAGCTTTTCTTCGCACGGTTGATTCTGATGTCGTCATTCTGTCTTTGCACCATTTCGCAACATTCCGTGACCTTGGACTCAGTGAGCTGTGGATTGGGTTTGGAATTGGAAAGGCATATAAAGATATGCCAATTCATGAGATAGCTTCACAACTTGGACCTGATTACTGTAAGGCCCTGACTTTCTTCCACGCCTTCACAGGTTGTGATGTAACATCCAGCATGCTCGGCATTGGGAAGAAGACAGGATGGAATGCATGGATGAATTTTCCCGCATCAACTGAAATGATGATAGAATTGACTGAGAATCCGCAAGTCTTTTCAGAGGATTCCCCTCATATGCAGCATATCGAAAAACTCACCATACAGATGTACAGTAACAGTTGTGTCAGTACACGTGTCAATGATGCGAGACGGCATATGTTCACACATGGCCTTAAGTCTATGGAAAACATCCCGCCCACCAAAGCAGCTCTGTATCAACATGTAAAAAGGGTAATTCTTGTGTCATCTTTCATTTGGCATCGTGCTCTGCAGAAACACTTATGTGTGCCAGACCCATCACAGTACGGATGGGAGTGGAATCCACGTCTCAATATTCTGGTCCCATTTTGGACTCACCTAGGAGACGCAAGTGCTGCATGTGCACTGATGCTCCACTGTAGTTGTGCCAAGGCCTGCAAGGGCAATTGCAAATGCTTGAAAGCTGGATTAAGGTGCACACCTTTGTGTAAGTGTGAAGGTGGCTGTTGTAACAATATTGAGTAGTATACTGTCATGTTAGGACCAGTCATCTCCTATTCTGGTATTTTTTTTTCCATTTTCGGCCAGTTAACACATGTCATGTTTCTAGTTGAGTTGATTTTGCTAACAAATGTTCATCCCATGTGGCTTGCTACATTGTCCGGGGTATAGGAATACAGTTTTAGATTTCGGAAAATAGTCTGTTATTTACTGCACAAGACGGTGTTAATTCATGCATAGCATGATACAATATCCCCAACTATTTTGCCTCTGTACAACAGTTGATACCTTCGTTCACCCGTGTGTTCATCTATGGTATCCTTGTCTTTCTCTGGCCATAGGCCACATGTGACTAGTCAGTTCCTACTCCATAGCAAATCAACTTGGAAATCCTTCATCTTGTAGCGCACTCATGTCTCAATGAATCCATACCTGAGTTGATCTAATAAATCTAACGTAAGGTATCAAATTGCCATACCGGATCATATTTCGATAAGTTATTCGCTAAAACATTTCGACCACTCATCGACATCAAAGGTCATGTTTTGGCTCCCAGTGGTGGCTATATCTCTATATCCCTGGTAAAGTAGCATACCATGAGGGATGGGCATTAAGTGTCGGCAACATTAATCCTGACTTGGAACACACCACATCTTAACTGGCCGAAAATGAAGAATACTACTTGTAGTCAAAAAATATTCCTGTACCTCGAATGACTGCAAACATACACTCACCCCTTCTAGTCCCATTTTGCCAATGTTCTATACTGGCAAGATAACATTGTATAATTAACAACGGGAACTAATGCATCCCGAGTTCATTCCAGCACTGCCCTTGCTGGCAGACGTGTCGCTATGGTGTTGAGATTGAACCAGAACTCCTCTAGAAATTTGATAGTTTTATTTTCTTAGAAAATAAATCTATCGAAAATGCCGGAAGTTGAGAATAGACTGTCACTTTAATTGGATTATCAAATGTCCAAGTATCCCCACTGCTGCATACTATCGAGTACCCTTGTTCATGTGTTGACAGGAATCTCTCATACCATGTTCATTTGACCATTGCATTCCCGAGAAACATTCAACACTAATTTATCTACGGACGGACGATCATACTGACAGTCAGACACACAGACGCACACATCGACGGAAATTCTGATCCCATTATCCATTAATCTTCCCCCCAACTTGTTCCAAGGGCTTCACTCCATCATTCACATCAATTACAGCACATGTATGGTGTTAGGTTTGGAGCTTCAGTTGTGCGATCGGCGAAAATAGCTTTTTTTCGATCCGCTTGGCGGCCATTTTGGATTTCGCTGCTAGTGGTGGCTAGAGGATGGTGCCAACTTGTAGCCGATCGATTTTGAAATCTCTGATGCCTACCCTTACATCATGCCAAATTTCAGGAAGGTATCACCAAGTGCACAATTCTAGCGAATTCCTCCCCCGCTATAACAATATTTGCATTATCCATGGGTGCCGCGAAGGAGGATAAGAGTGTATGCCCCCCCCCCCCCGCCCCCTCCTCGCCAATTATTTTTCCAGTCGAGACATTTTCGTTTGGGTTTATAGTCTGAGATCTCGATTCGTCCTTGCTGGTTATCATGTTCTTTCTTACAAGACTAAATTTAATACTAAGACTAATGTCTCTCACACAGTCGCATACAGAAAAGGAGGTTTGTAACATCCGATTCAACACGACCAATTTGGTGTATAGTACCTGCTAATTAACCATTTACCCGACGTTACGGTCAAAACCGGCCAGAGCTAATCACAAAACTTTGCCATTCAATTTTCATTATTTTTTCATTTTTTGCGACAACGAAGTTAAGCAATGTAGAGCCCGGTTAGTCCTTAGATGGGTGACCTACCGTCTGAGTGATCGATTCGGACTCCCGCGTTGTGTCCTTGGACAAGGCAGTTCACCCCGATTGTACACATAGGGGCACGATGACGCCGTGTACTAAGGTGCACTGCATGCCTTCAACCAATATAACCCTGCCTGTGCTGCAGTTTGGAGTTAAATAAATAAATAAATAAATAAATATCTTTGCTTCAGAAACATAGCTTATGACCCCAAGTTGGAACGTTCCAATGAGGAATCATGAGCTATGTTTTTGACGCAAAAAAATGAAACAAATTAGTTATTCAGTAGTTTTGTTTGCAAGTGTCATCTGCTTTTCATGTCAGGTAAAGGGTTAAACGAGACGTTTAAACGAGTTCATGCATCTTCGACCAAAATAAAAAAAAATTAGTTATTCAGTAGTTTTTTCTTGCAAGTGTCGTCTGCTTTTCATGTAGGTAAAGGGTTAAATGAGACGTTTAAACAAGTCCATGCGTCTCCGACCACTACTTGTCTCTATCCACAAATAAATTCCACAGAACACTTGAGTTGTTGAACTATAATCCAGACTGACTAATATTCCAACTACATTATCAAGACAAGCCTTCTTCGAATGATGATGTTGATGATGATGACGTGGTTGGAAAACTCGATCAGTCGGGACTTCAGCCCTCACAGCCGGGACAAATCATGTTTACACCCCTCCCCCAATCGATCATCTCCGTGACGCTCCCGCGGCATTACCGTTACATTTTCGTTTGCTATTTCAACCGCCTGTGTTGGCGTGTGCTGCAAAGGGCGTCGCAAACATGAGGTTTTTGATGTGGATGGTTGAGGTGTTGTAAACCTAATTTTCTCGTCTGGCATTTTGTATTGGTGGAGAAAGTTTGGTGTTTTTTGGGAGGTGTAGATGTTAAAAGGTACCTCTAATTTCTCTTCTGACTCAAGGCATAGTTAATTAATTCCCAAAGTTCCACGCCATCGCCGGGTCATCGCTGTTAGTTGTCAGGCTGGGAATGCAAAATCAGTTTAAACGGGAGTGTCGATTGGCATCCGGACAATTGAGATGGGATGAGTACAACCTGTTTGAGAGTAGGCGGAAATAATATGGGCGGCCATTTGCATTTGTGGTTCGTACTTCTGCTAAAGTATAACTGTTCGTCCTGTTTGAGAAATTTTAAAATAATGTATGCTCTCTGAAGTGCGATTTTCTTGCATCTGGTTTGAAAATTTCATACATGTTTGGCATTGCTAGTGTTAAAGTTTTATGGTCTGAGACGGTCCAAAATTCGACTACCTCACTGTTCCTTCGAATCGTTATGTGCCTATATGCAGTGGAAAATGAGCGAACCAAGCAGGACCACCGTTGATCGCTTCTTTAATGGATCTTCCTAAAAACGCTCTAAAAATGTTATTCTCTTACATCGCAGAATACAGATTTTGATATTTTGTGCATTTAATCATGTTGCGGGAGGTGATGGCTGAGATCATATCCTGACTGACACATGTGTCTGATGCTGAATGCTAATCACCGGGTCGGGCCTGTTGGGAGCATCGAAAGTATGTCTTGATAATGTCATCGGATTACTGGACAATCGGGATTATAATTCAAAAGTTAGAGTTTTTGGAAAATCAGTTGGGGTAACTGGTAGTCGGGATGCTGGAGATTCCCTGCTTCTTATTTCATCACCCAAAGTGAGTCATGCATGGGCCCCGACAGCCTGACTTGGGTACCACAGACCTCCATTTGTATGACCGACTCTCTGTGTGACGTCATTCAGTAGAATAGGCACATGCATGGAACATCACTACTGCACCAGTCTTATCGGTTTGATACAATGGATTGTTGGGGGCCAGTAACTTAGCTTAACTTGACAAAGTCAAGATCAGCTATTGCCGTCACGCGTGCGGAAGTATGTGAGAATGTGAGTCTGTTCGAGCTTTCTTTAGCACAGGCTACACCCCGTAGTTCTTGTCCGATCATCACGAAATTGCATATGCAGGTTCGAGGTCATGTCTAGATGAGAACGTCCCATTTTCGTCGCAACTAGCCAGCCGTGGCAGCTGCAGAGCCCGAACCCGAAAACCTTTAGATATAGGTTGCATTTATGAAGGGATTTCATTGTAAATTGGTAGGATCACTCGGTATAATGTTCAGATGAAAACATCCTATATTGGCCGTGATCGGTCAACCGTGACGGCCGTACAGGTACGTGACCTAGATTTGTTTAGCACAGTCTACAGTTCATATTTATGAAGAGAGTTCCTTGTAATTTGGAAGGATAAATCTCTAGATGAGACTGACGTATTTTGGTCATGATCGGTCCGCCGTTACCGCCGCCTGGTCACATAACCTAGATTCCTTTAGCACTGTCTACATGTTGTTTATGGAGGGATTTCATTGTAACTTGGTAGGATAACTCAGTATGACATCTAGATGAGACTGTCCCGTTTTGGTCACCATCGGTCAACCGTGACGGCCGGACCGGCGTGTGACCTAGATTCCCTTAGCAAAATCTACGAGTTTTTTTATGAAGGGATTTCATTGTAACCTGGTAGGATGACTAGTTTTGGAAGGCTTTTACTGTAACTTGGTAACTTTGGTTAACATACGTTAACTGTGATGGCCACATCAACCTAGGCTTCAGTTCTTTAGTATAGTCCACACCTCAAATTTTTCTCATGAAAAACATAGCATGTAGGAAACAGAAATTAACTTATTCTCAACTATCACAATTCTTGTCTTATTTCATAATCCTTTCATAAACATTGAACATTATCCTTTTCATCAAACACTACACTCAGTCAAATTAAGCTACAGTGTCATTGACACTTTCATTAATATTTTCCAGCTTAAGACAAAAGGTATAGAAGCTCTCGAGTTAATCAATAATTCTGGAATGCAACTCCGCCCATCCCTACCCGTGATATTCTTCCGCAGCTGATGAGCTAGACTGACGACTTTCATAAGTCTTAGTGTCAAACCTCTTCTTGCAAGAAAGTAAAAATGTTCACACCAAGAGCGTATCTGAAACTCCATTCCCCACTGGAGAACGGAATGAGAGCCTCCTCATTTGGGCCTCTGTATCATTCTTAGTTTTGTGTCGGTTGTGCTTTTTAATTATGTTTTATTCAATAAAAGTAATAGAAGTTACGTAGACGTTTCATAAAATAATAATTCTGTTAAGTATTTCCTCGACTGGCAAAATATATTCTTTCAAAAGGTTGAAAAAATCTACGGATGGCTTTTTCCACCTTTATCATTTTCCTCGAGGGCTTTTGCGATGACAGCTTTTGTGTTCAGGGATCTTTTCGTGGGGGCTTTTTTCTTGTGAGCTTTTGTCCGTACCCCGTCAATTTATTTGAAATAGTTCTTGACTCCACATTTTTCTCGAAGATTATGTAAGTTTACTGAACCGTTAGTCCAAATACTGCCTCAGTTGGAATCAATCTTATTTAGTTCACATCTGTCGGAGACTCTGTTAGAGAGACTTTAGTCAAAATAGTTTATATTTTCCGATTTTCTGCTATGGAGCTTAGAATCTAGATCATACAAACGGTCCAAAACTCACATATTTTAAAGCTTTTCTGACAATTTATTTTGAACAATCGAATCCCATAAAATTTGAACATACTTTTTTTAATATTTCCTTTTGTTGCTGATCGATTTTGATGAAGATATTATGACTATATCGCATGCAAACCACAAAAGAAATTCCTTCCATAAAATTTTATTACTTACCCAGACGAAGAGCGTAAAAGTGTATGTCTCTCTTAATATACAAGAAACTTATATTTAAATATAGTATTTCGTCATAGGCGGTGTACATTATTTTATTAAAGGACCACATCCATCGTAAAACTAACAGAAATGGTTCAATTGATCAGTGAGCAGTGGTTCCGCAAGATTTTTGTTCATGGGAGGGCAAGTGCGGGACCGGTTCTCCATCGGGAGGTGGGGGGGGGGGGGGGGGAGCAGTTTCAAAATTTATTGTAACCTTTAATCTTTTACAAATTAAGCAGTTGAAAAAAAATAAAAAAAATATTTTTCCAAAAATTTCAACAAAACGATATCATGTGACCCCTCATTGGAACAAGCTCTTTCCAATGAGGGGTAGCATTATATGGATTGTTAAGATTTTTTTTTAATAATTTTTAAAATAATAAATTTTGATATCGTCTGCGTTGGGTGAAGAAATAACCCATCACAAATTGGAGACGACATCTGCAAAACAATTTCGCGTATAACAAAAGTGTTTATTTTTTGCCACCAAAACATAGTTTATGACCCTTATTGGAAAGAACGTGTTCCGTTATTGAAGGGTCATAAGCTTTGGGGGGGGGTGCGAAGAAGAAATTGAAAAAAATTGAAAATTGATTTTTGGGAATAGCGCTGGAAGGTTACGGTCGTTGTGTAAGGTTGACTAAGTGGTTAAAAGTTAATACTGCAATCATCTGTAGTATATTGGGGGGGGGGGGGGGGTAGAGGGCCTATTTGGTGCACCTCCCACCATTGCACTGTCACCGTAAGTGAAGTATAAGTGTATTGTGCAATGCAACATGCATATATATGGCAGCGTGGAAGCATCAGGCTCTATATAGTTAAGTTGAATTAACAAATTAGTCAATTGTTTATTCAAATTATCAATTTGTTTATTCAATTACTAATTTGAATATTTAGTTTATTACAAGACTATTTGTTCAAATTAGTAGAAGTCTGTTATTCAATTAAGTACAATGCTGTTAATTCAGTTTACTAATTTGTTTATTCAGTTTACCAATTTCAATATTCAACTTATTACAAGACTGTTCTTTTTAAAAATATTATGAGATTGTTTTTACAACTTAACTTCAAGTGGAAGTAGTATAACATGTGTGTTCTCCATCATAATGATCAGAAGGACCTGAAAGGGGCGTCAGGGGAAATATTTGGACGCGAGTCAGTTTGGACGAAGGGAACACATCATCTGAGCCCCGAAGCTTTGAGATGGGTCGATCACGAGAGGGGATGTTCCCCTCGTAGGTGTGGGTCCGAGAAAATTTTCATTTTTGAGGTGTCAAATGACGAAGTTTCTTGAATTCCTGCCGCGTATTACTCGATTGGGCAAAACAAATTTGTGAGTTTTCATATGTAGAACAAGAAACTTATATTTAAATATAGTATTTATTCATACCGGTTCTACACAAGCACGTATTCAATCTGTTTTAGGACTGACCCTTGCTTAAGTGTCAGGGCTCGCCCACTGGGGATCCGCGAGCGGGCCCAAATAACGCCGAGACCCGCGGTTAATATCCCGCTCCCCTGCCCCTCGACCTAAATTGGACCTCTCTTAGTTGTGCGAGAACGGTAGCAGAATCTCACCGAACCCACAATAAGCATCAATGAGTTTCTGAGTCATTTGAAGCTCGGAATTTTCCGCCGCAGCCACAGCAAGCCAGAGTCGCCGTGTAGCCCTCCACTCCATTATTGCGACAGACAGACGACGCGGCTCTCGTCCTTCCTACATAACTCCGACTGACTAATGTTTCAACTACATCATCAAGGCATACCTTGATGACATAGGTGAAATATTTTATCAGTCTGGACTTGAACCACTACCATCGGAACAAATCAAGTTTAGTTTAATTTAAACAGTATATTTATTTGTGAAAAGAAGTATAAATACAAAAACAATGGTGCAATGAGTAACATGAACAATAATGTCATACAGACTAGACACAAGATGAGATTCGGCAGCAAACATTTTTGCTTTTGTAAGCCGAAACCAAGCTTACCCTTCATACGCCATCACCCATCTTCGGGACTCCCCTAACTGGCTGTCTTTTGTTGACGCTGCGGGTTTAGGAGTTGTAAGAGACCTAGCACCATACGTCCCCGAGAGCCCATTTTACTGCGAACCTGCCAGTCTGGCTGATCTGGATTTGTTAGTCTCGTGGCAAGTCGGTTGCATCGTTTATAAATATATTTATTGGTGTTTAAGGTCACATATTTCTGCACAATGGCTAATCATGACCACGACAGTTTTACGGGTGGAGGAAGCCAGAGTACCCGGAGAGAACCACCGAGCAACGGCGAGCAACTGTCAGCTCCCCAACATACTAACTCCACACAAGCAGGGTTAGCGCTGGTTGAAGACAGGTGCACCATCGACGTGCATTACGCCTTAGTGCACAGCGTCACCGTGCCCCCACATTGGCAATGGTGGTGAAGTGTCTTGCCCAAAGGACACAACGCAGTTGCCGCCGGTGGGATTCGAACCGAGGACCTCTCGGCTTGCAGCCTGCACCTCTACCTACTGCCTGCTGAGCCACCGCGCCCCCGTCGTTTATAAATGGTTATTGGTTTGAACCCCTACTGTTGATAAGCTGTGCTTTTGTAAATGACAAGATAATCCTCGTTCTTGTTTGCTTAACAGTTTTTTTTACATGGATTTTTATGTCCAAGTTTAAAATTACCGCTATTATACAAAAGTAAAAACCAATATTTGTTTATGAACCAATGCAGATTGTTTATCTTGTTAATTTTGTTTGTTAAACTGCATGTTTGATTTTGATATGGTTCCAGTAACTATCTGCAAGCACTGAAGGCCCATAATAATAATAATAACGATGTTATGTAGCAAATGAATACGATATATGTTTCCATATACATTTTACTAAGTGTTCGGTAAGAGACGTTTAGGTGTGGGGTGGGGTGAGACACCCGCCCGTAACTTTTCCAATTGGAACATTTTCGTCCGGATTGGCTGGAAGTCTAAGATATCAGTTCTCTCTTGTTGGTAATCGTGTACTTTCCTGTCAGACTAGATTTGATACTTTGACTTGTGTCACACACAGTCAGTCATACAAATGGAGGTTTGTAGTATCCGATTAGGACTATTGGGGGTCATGATGACTAATTTGGAGCATCGATCCGGTGCGTGTTAGGCCTAATTCAATAAGAAGTTGCGTCACGACTACTACATACATGTATCGGTATATTTTGTTTATTGACTTATAAATTTTCAAGAAGCCTTGTGTTGTTTCCACCAATCGGTCATCTCCGCGACGTCCCTGCATTTTACACCGTGACAATGCTATTAAGTCTATATATAACTTGAGAGAAGGAGGTCGTGTCTGACAAAATGCGATAAAGAGAAAGAAAAAATTGTTGCAGTACGCTATTTTCTTAACCCTTTTCCTACAACGAATAGGAGACAACACTTTCAAAACAAAGTTCATGAATAACTAAAACATTTAATCATCCAAATCGTCTACTATCGAATGTGTACCCGCTTTCAGAAACAATCATGCGGATGGGAGGAGATGATTGTACAACCTGATAGCTAGCACATAATTCCCACTCTAGGGCAAATATGCATAATATCCCCTGCTGCACGATATTAGTCAGTCATACAAATGGAGGTTTGTAGTATCCGATTAGGACTATTGGGGGTCATGATGACTAATTTGGAGCATCGATCCGGTGCGTGTTAGGCCTAATTCAATAAGAAGTTGCGTCACGACTACTACATACATGTATCGGTATATTTTGTTTATTGACTTATAAATTTTCAAGAAGCCTTGTGTTGTTTCCACCAATCGGTCATCTCCGCGACGTCCCTGCATTTTACACCGTGACAATGCTATTAAGTCTATATATAACTTGAGAGAAGGAGGTCGTGTCTGACAAAATGCGATAAAGAGAAAGAAAAAATTGTTGCAGTACGCTATTTTCTTAACCCTTTTCCTACAACGAATAGGAGACAACACTTTCAAAACAAAGTTCATGAATAACTAAAACATTTAATCATCCAAATCGTCTACTATCGAATGTGTACCCGCTTTCAGAAACAATCATGCGGATGGGAGGAGATGATTGTACAACCTGATAGCTAGCACATAATTCCCACTCTAGGGCAAATATGCATAATATCCCCTGCTGCACGATATATAATATGAGTATTGAGGCCTCAAAGGGTGTCAACTGCGAGGCGTGACGTGGCGTGGCCGTGGCGTGGCCGTGGGGTGGCGTGGCGTGGCGTGGCGTGGCATCATTATCATATCTTTTGTTGTATGTGACTGATTGACAGTAAAGTGAATGTGCGAAATGTTACCCCAACGAAGAGAATAGCACAAATCTCTCTCTCTCTCTCTCACTCTCATTTTTTTTAATAAAACATACACCCATTTCATCCTGGTCTATAACTACTGCTTTCTCAAAAATGAAATACTGATAAATATACACTGTTATACTTGAATATAGGCCTAATATTGTATATTAGTATTATTACTCTATGTGAAAAATTATCTGTTTGAAAATAATTTTTAAAAATATTGAAAATAAAATTCAATACTGTTTGTTTCTGAAATGTCGCTTTTTACTCCCCGTTGGAACAAGCTCGAATGAAAACAAAATCTATCTTGGCCCAAGCAAGTTTTTAAAATCTCATTGAGTTTGTCGTAAAATCAATCAATGTGACTGAAGACAGATTGCTTTCCAAAAACTCAAACCACAAGGAATGTTGTTTCACCCTCCTTTGATACATTCGCGTATCAAGGGGAGACAACACTGCTTGGTGTTTGAGGCCAACTGTGATCATTGCACCAAAGGCAGTGTTCTCATCTGTTTGAAACTGTGACATTTTCAGTAAAACTTCACGTGTGACGTAAATTTAAACAGGCCTACGCGTCATCTAACCCACAGTTACTGGAAGTTTTGGCAACAACCACTTTTTTCACTGATAAATTAGGAAAGCACCACGTCAGCCCTGACCCCGTGTTACACATACAGTAGTCTATAATACTTATATAGACTGCTGTATGTGTAACACGGGGTCAGGGCTGACGTGGTGCTTTCAGTTTCATTGTTATCAGTGAAAAAAGTGGCTGTAGCCAAAACTTCCAGTAACTGTGCCCAACTCTACATGCTGACTGCATCCGGAATGAACCATTTACTGCAAGATGTACCCAATTAAACCTAAAGTATAATCGTGAAAGGATTTTTTTTGGTTTGCCATTAGCCATTACGTGTACACTCCATACGAAAAAAATATCCAAAAATCGACTGAGTGTGTTATGTGTAATTACATAATGTCAGACGTCCACTCACTAATCAGTGTTGATTGGACTGTATCCGGAAAAGATTCGCCAATTAACATATTAATTTCTGTTCACTAAATCTTTTTTTTTTATACCTGATACATTTTGTTTGGAAATTTTGGTTTTGACCATTATGTTGGGTCAAGAGTTGATAGATGAGATTTACACTAAGTCAGTACAGTGCACAAGGGTAGCTGCTCAGTTAATAATGACATTTTTTGTGACCAGAAAATGTGACTAACAGGGTTAGTCACTCTTCCTGGTTATAAAAAAATTGGTAATGCCATATCACACATGAAAATAATTAAATATATGCTGACTCAAGTTGTAAAAATGAGCAGGGTTAGTTGGTTACATATTACAAAGAGTGCAGGATTCAAGAAACTAATGGAAATACTTGTATTGGATTGTGGAAAATTTTTTTTAGAGTAAACTCCGAAAATGAAAACATATTCTATTTTCAATTAATAGCTTGTTTAAAATACTCTTATAAACATATATCAAAATCCAGTCTTTATTTAGTATGAATCTCTGCTTTATAAAATCACTCTCTCCAAACATAGACTTCCATGATGAATATAATGTATATATATTTTTTTTAATCCTTACCAAAAAAATCTTTTTTCCTAAGATCCAATCTACTCGTTCAGACTTCCCCAAACAAGTATTCTTTTTCATCAAAAGCAGCGACACTAAGCATATTTTATACTTCCAGTATTTGGGGCTATTAACTTCTGTTCTTAGCTAATAGAGTGCTGTAACCCCCACCCCCGACCCCCCATATTTGTTTTTTTTTTCTAAAGTGTCAGTACCACAAAATACAGGCTTCATATTCAGTGCTTGTTCTACATATCACCATTGAAGGGAAATTATTTAGTCTGTTAGGATTTGACTTCTTACAATTAATGGGAGAGTGCCTATTGGCACCCTCCCATAAATTGTAACAAGGCCAAGATATGGGAACAAATTTTGATGACCAAAAATAATTCAGCACTCTACCAGTTAAAATAACCATATATAACCTTTGTTCCATCCATACAAGTATGTATTTTCAAGCTGTTGGGTAACTGACACAGGAAATGAAGGAAGTTGAGAGTGAATGGTTGTATGAATTCAATTTCTTTTCATAGTGAGATCTCCTTGGACTACACCAATTAGAGGGGATTCAGCCCCTCCTATACTCTCCCCATTCACCCTTTCTGTATCATACCATGCCATTGTGAAAACCATGGTGCTGGTTCTGACACTGTAGCTTTATTTCTTGAGTTTCATGAATTATTTGAATAACATGCTGTTCTGTAAGTTTCATCATCATTATAAAGAAGATTGTGGTCCTGTAAAACTAAAATAGATAAACTAAAACCCTTTTAATTGGATAGCCAATTTGCCAGTGAAATTTATTTATTTATTTATTGATGTTTAAGGTCACATATTTATGCACAATGGCTAATCATGACCTTGACAGTTTTACGGGTGGAGGAAGCCGGAGTACCCGGAGAGAACCACCGAGCAACGACGAGCAGCTGCCAGCTCCCCAACATCGTAACTCCGCACTGCAGCACAGGCAGGGTTAGATTGGTTGAAGACATGCGTACCATCGACGTGCAGTACGCCTTAGTACACGGCGTCATCGTGCCCCCACATGGGCAATGGGGGTGAAGTGTCTTGCCCAAGGACACAACGCGATTGCCGCAGGTGGGATTCGAACCGAGGACCTCTCGGCTTGCAGCCTGCACCTCCACCTACTGAGCCACCACGCCCCCTGCCAGTGAAATCTATTCAGTTAACATGAGTACTGAATTAACAGAAATTTTGTCATTTTCCTTAATTCCAGTGAAAAGCTGATAATTTATTCTATTATATCTTGTTTGACAGAGCTCTCTGAGCTCTGTCAAACAAGATGTAATAGATTAAATATTTATATTGGCAGTTCTGCTGCCAGTCGGAATTCAGTGGCTGGCTGAGTAATTTTTCGATAGATCACAAAATGTTTTGTTCAGTTAACAGGAGTTTACTCTATAGCCTTTTTGCAAATGACAGCAGGGACAGATCCAGGAATTTTGGAGGGACACCTGTTTTTCAGTTGAGGATGTCCCCAAATAAACTGAACTGTCTTAATACAGATGATTAGACCACAGCATGTGTTTTGAAGAGTTTTTTATCAAATGCATGTGTATAGATTTCTACTAAATATTGTGAATAATTGCTTCAAACTAGTAGATTTCAATGTTGAATGATATTTTCCAGCAGGAATTTGGGGACATTTGGGCTTCAGAGTTTGGGCACCCATTACTGTAACAGGTACCAAATTGGCTCTGGATCCTCCCCTGAACAGATCAAATTTGTACTGAAAGTATGGTAAATGGTTTAGTGTATGGAATTTGTATGCATTCAACAGGATTATTCAATTATTTAGAAATGTCCAGTTAATAGGCTTCACTGTACTGAGGACCATTCCACGAAACTTTTATGTTATTTATCAAAGGTCTAGTAAAGAAGGTGAATTCCCCTAACTCTCCCCAGTGTTCCTTTATTTATAGACCTATTTGACCTAGGTACATCCAATACAGGCATTTAATCTGTCAAACAATATATAATAGAATAAATGCAAAGTTTTTCTCTAGAATACAGGAAAGTCTGTCACCCTGTTTGTTATTAGACTTGACAGTCTTTTGGGACTAACTAATCTTAAAGGGTGCACATTGCATCCCCACATGAATAGACTGGCATGCCATTTACATCCTTAACCCTTTACCTAACATGAAAAGCAGACGACACATGCAAACAAAATTCTTGAATAACTCATTTCTTTTCATTTTTTGTCTCAAAAACATAGGTTATGACCCCTCTTTGGAATGAGCTCGTCGAGCTCATTCCAAAGAGGGGTCATAACCTATGTTTTTAAGACAAAAAATGAAAAAATAATGAAAATTAATTGGTGATTTTTATGAATAGCGTTGGCCAGTTTTGGCTGTTGCATTGGTTAAAGGGTTAACACAATTTCTGCCTAAATATATAGCATCAACTAATACATGATTGATGATTTGTCAAAAATGAGCTTGCCCGTTAGTTATTGCTATTTATTTTGGAAGGAATTCTGTTAAGATGTAAACAGCATGGCTTGCATAGTTGAAAACAAAGTTGGCAGAAGAACATCGCAAATTGTTTTGGCTACAGGTTATCATTACCTTACATAGTGTAATTTGGTAATGGGTTAAAAGGGAATCACTTTATGTCCAGTCCGGTACAGACAAACAAAATGACTGATCACACACAATCTGTAGATACATTCAGTACTAACATCAGATTGGTGCAGTATTTATAATTCACTTTGTCATCTTCCGATTCATATAAATCATTCAGAACAAAAATGATTTGAACAGGTGTATGAAGTCTTTGAAACTGTTTAAATTTATAGTCCTAATTTCCATGTCTATCAAACCCTCAAAACAGTTCTTTTGATGTATACTTGGTTATTGATTTGTTTAGTACAAATGTTTGAGTCTTGTCAAATATCACATAGCCATTCTCAACAAAATATAAATTCTACTCAACAAAACATAAATACAGTGGAGCCCACTTAATTGGATATCTCTTAACTGAATAACCCTGTTACATGTAATTGAATATAATTTCCCAACACAAAATCATTTACCATATCTCCAATACAAACTTGTCCTGTTAAATGAATATAGGTTATAGAGTAAACTCCTGTTAAGTGTTAATTGAATAAAAAATCTTGTAACCTGCGAGAAATTACCCTAACTCTCCCCAGTTTTCCTTTATTTATAGAACTATTTGACCTAGGTACATCCAATACAGGCATTTAATCAGTCAAACAATATATAATAGAATAAATGCAAAGTTTTTCTCTAGAATATAGGAAAGTGACACAATCCCAGTTGATTGAATACTCCTGTTAATTGAATAATTTTCATTGGCAAAGTGCTATTCAATCACCACTGTTACGAGCAGGTACATCAAACTACCTTTGTTTTAAATAGAGGATCTGTGAGTCCACAGTTTATTGTGAAATTTATTAAATGAGCTTAGTACAGTATGGCTGGCCATGGACTGGTCACTTTTTACCAGTGGGAAATATTTCCACGGACGCAATAATATTATATTCCAAACACTGTTTATAGGAATAATCATAAACAATTTTGATTAATGAAGCACCAGGTAAAATCTGTTGCTTCATTAATTAAAATTTTGCAGCAGATGATTTTTATTAGTAGGTAAATGCATGCGTGGACATCACTGCCCGTGTGTGGATTATGACCAGTCCACGGAGACTGTACTGTAAATTAGGTCTGGACTGAGTATTGAGCTAGATATAAATTTATTTACTTACTAAGGTTTAAAGACACTTTAACAGCCAAGGTCATATCATGTCAGTGACAGTTTTACAGGTGGAGGAAGCTCGAGTACCCGGAGAGAACCACTGATACATAAAATAACCATATATAACCTTTGTTCCATCCATGCAAGTACGTATTTTGAACTATTTTCTAGCTGTTGGGTTACTGACACAGGAAATGAAGGAAGCTGAGAGGGAATGGTTCAACCGTTGTATGAATTCAATTTCGTTTCATAGTGAGATCTCCTTGGACCCCACCAATTAGAGGGGGATCAGTCCTTTCTATACTTTCCCCTTTCACCCTTTCTGCATCACAGCATACCAATGTGAAAACCATGGTGCTGCTTCTGACACTGTAGCTTAATTTCTTGAGTTTTATCAATTATTTGAATAACATACTGTTCTGTAATACACTCAGTCAGTTAAAAAGGGTTCAGGATACCTTATCGGCAAGGTGTTTCATGACAACATTTCACAATGTCAAAGTCATAGAGAACACCTGCTTCATCATCATTATAAAGAAGAACATGGTCCTCGAAAACTTAAATAGATAAACAAAAAGCCCTTTAATTGGATTGCCAATTTGCCAGTGAAATCTATTAACATGCGTACTCAATTAACAGAAATTTAGTCTTTCTCCTTAATTCCAGTGAAAAGCTGATATTTTATTCGGTTACAGTAGAACCTGTCTTGAGAGACCATGCCTTTTGACGAGCAAAAGTGTTCTCTCAAGACAGCTCTCATTACAGGTTTGAGGTTTTTGCTAGTAAGCGAATGACCAACCGAGTATATTTGTTGAGGAAATGGAGAACTGATTTTTCAACTTTTTTAATATTGTTTTATTTTAATTCAGTTTTAATACAAGTACAAAGGCATTGTGTAACCCTTTACCTAACCTGAAAAGTTCGTTCCAACGAGGGGTCATAACCTATGTTTTTGAGACAAAAAATGAAAAAAATAATAAAATTAATTGGCGATTTTTGAGAATAGCGCTGGCCGGTTTTGGCCATTACGTTGGGTAAAGGGTTAATAAATTACAGTTAAAAGTACATTTCCTGTGGGAACCCCAGACTGCAGCACAGACAGGGTTAGATTGGTTGAAGACATGCGCACCATTGACTTGCAGTACACTTTAATATACGGCATCATCATGTCCCCATGTGGACAATCGGGGTTAAGTGCCTTGCCCAAGGACACAATGCTGGAGTCTGAATCAATTGCTCAGACGGTCACCCAAGGACTAACCGGGCTTGATGTTGCTCAACTTCGTTGTTCTGACGAAAACTGGTTACCGCAACGAACACCACCACACCCCCCTAGATACAAATATAATTTGCAGAATGGGTTTAATATATTCAATTATGAGTTGAAGAATCTATTTATCACTTGATTTATTTATTTATTTATTGGTGTTTAAGGTCACATATTTCTGCACAATGGCTAACCATGACCGTGACAGTTTTACGGATGGAGGAAGCTGGAGTACCCGGAGAGAACCACCAAGCAGCGGCGAGCAACTGTCAGCTCCCCAACATACCAACTTCACACAAGCAGGGTTAGCATTGGTTGAAGACAGGTGCACCATCGACGTGCAGTACACCTCAGTACACAACGTCATCGTGCCCCCACATGGGCAATGGGGGTGAAGTGTCTTGCCCAAGGACACAACGCGGTTGCCGCAGGTGGGATTCAAACCGAGGACCTCTCGGCTTGCAGCCTGCACCTCTACCAACTGAGCCACTGAGCCCCCCTATTTATCACTTGATTCCAAACTCTATAAAAGGTGTCTAAACAGCTCAAGAAACAAACATTACCCCCTTACCCAATGAATCATCTGCATCCTCCCACCTAATTTTCAAATTGGGCAATTGAAATAAATTTCTTTTCGAAATATTTGAACAAAACCATATCATTTGACCCCCTCACTGGAATGAGCTCATCAAGTTCATTCCAATGAGGGGTCACATGGTATGAAAAAATAACATTTAACCCTTTGCCTAACACGAAAGGAAGACGACACTTGCAAATGAAATTCTTGAATAACTAATTTTATTCATTTTTTTTTCATTTTTTGTCTCAAAAACGTAGCTTATGACCCCTCATTGGGATGAGTGCAATGAGATCATTCCAATAAGCTATGTTTTGCAGACAAAAAATGAAAAATTCATTGGTGATTTTTGTGAATAGCGCTAGTCGTTTTGGCCACTACATTGGGTAAAGGTAAAACAATAAATTTTGATACGTGTGCATTGGGTAAAGAGTTAATAACACAAGAGAAACAAACAGTATACAATTGATGTCAAAAAGATTTGCAATCTGAACTGATTATGTTTTTTGTTTTAAGTTTATTAATTTTACAAGGATTGGGGAGCAAGTTACACAATCTTTATTAGTGTCTCTCGTCTGCTATGTTAGTAATTTTAAATCTGAGGTCCAACCATGGCTAGCCTGGAAATTAGCAGACTGTCATCTGCAGAATGAGGATCCCAGAGGGTGAATTTGGTGATGCTACCCTGCATAGCAGGTTAGCATAATTAAATTTACCCTCTGTGAACCTCAATCTCAATCAAGCGATCAGGCCTGAACAGAGAGAGGCACCCACAGGTAACATTGGCCCACTGTATAGAATAGCATCAGCAAATTCACCCTAAGGGGACCTCATTCTGCAAATGACAGATTGCATGTTCCAGGCTTGGACCATTGTATGACCTTGATCATATCTAGGGCCCCATGGTAAATGAGAATTTCAAACTCTGATGAAATAACCCCATCTGCAGCCTTAGGCTAGTTACAGCTAATAAACCTTATCTTCTGGTGTTTTATGAAAAAATATATAACTTTATATTATTAATGGAATGTCACTATTACACAAATGTTATTGATAAGGCTGGATAAGGTTCTGAAAAAGTAAAGTAAATAAGTGAACCCCAATCTCAAAAAATCTGTGCGCAAAATTTGATGAGAACGCTCGTTTCATTCACATGGTGGTTACGCAGATTTGAATTTACGTGAACGGATGACCGGTTATCCAAAAGTTGTATCTTGAATGGTAAAGTCCAAGTAATTTAACTGGTAGAGGGCTATATTTTTTATGAGCCTCAAGATTTGTTCACACATATTTGTCTTGTTACAATTAATGGGAGAGTGCCATATCCTTTTGATGTCCTTTATATTATCTTGGAAGTACAATTACTTCATCTCCATCGATTTGCATTGTTACAATTTATGGGAGAGTGCCTGCACTCTCCCATAAATTGTAACAATGCAAATCGATGGAGATGAAGTAATTGTACTTCCAAGATAATATAAAGGACATCAACAGAATATGAAACCTTTAACTTTAGGTACCTGCAGTTCAGAATAAATCCCAAACATGGCTTCTAGTACTCTACCAGTTAACCAGCCTTTCTTGTGTCTTGGTAGATTTTTAGACTTTTGCCTTGAGAGGCTATATATATTTTAATTCCACACAATATATGAATATTTCTTAATGATAAAAAGGCAGTTTCCCCAAGAATTTTTATGTAGCTGAGCGTTTGGTTAGCCATCCCCAAAGTTTGAAACTGCAGGAACGGTCAGTCAGTTAGAGTAATTTTTGAAATTTTGCACACTGAAAAATCACAATTGCTTCCCCAGTATCGGCTTCTCTTGCTCCTTATTGTCCTTGGTGCATTGAGTTTGATGACTTCTGATTTATTTAGGGTGCAGTGATGCCTACCTAGCTTCAGTGCAAAGATGACCACTTTTTGTATTCCATGGACAATGCTGTCTGCATGTTTTACACATGGTCTCTGGTGGGTTCAGCTTGACTGCCTTCCTGAGTGCAGTCACATTTGCTTTATGGGCTGTATGTAGGGGGAGAATGGTACCCAGCCTGATGACAAACCTTCAGAGAGTGGCTGTTCTAGAGTCCTGACTGTGCCAGGACAAGACAAATTCTCAGTGTGCTGTATCTATTTGTCATCTGTAAGTCATAATCGTAAAAACTAGTTTTTGTGCAAATTTGATGTTATTGGTGACAAGACTTATGAAAATGCACACAAAACACCCTCTGATATATATATATATTTTTGTTGAAACATGTAATCAAATCAAGTGATGGCTGTCTTGCAGCAGCCACACCATGATTCTGTTACTATCACATGTTTCATAGTTCAGGTTGTTCCAGAGTGTCACCACTGATGGCAGGAAGGAATCAGTTGAGGAAAAGGGCAGACTCAGTTTTGCCAAATTCTGTAGAGCATATTGAGTTTACCTGTATAACTTGTTGGGGAACGAAATTTGATAAATCTTGGGGACAGGCCAGAAAATAAGCAGTCTGACATTTGCAGAATGAGGTCCCCAGAGGGTGAATTTGATGATGCTATCCCATACAGTGGGCTAATTTATCCAGTGGGTATCTCTTTCTGTTTTGTTTTGAGACCCTGATTCAGATTGAGATTCACAGAGGGTAAATTTAGTGATGCTACTCTGCTATGCAGGGTAGCATCACTAAATTCACCCTCTGGGGACCTCATTTTTCAGATGTCAGTCTGCTTATTTTCTGGCTTGCTTGGGGACTAATACTGACTTTTTCCAGGTGTTATGTCACCAGTTTCATTGTAGATAAGTGTCTGACTTGTGGCTTGCGTGACTCCACATATTGTCTGCAAAGCACCAAGTTGAAAATTTTCTAACAAAGTTTATTTTTCTGTTGAACAGTAATCCCAAATAACACCCTTGTAAACGAAAAGGGGCAATATAAAATAACTATATAATGTTTCCACAGCTGATCTTTCACATTTTCAAAAATAAGCTAAAGCGATTTGGGCAGGCAGGATTATTAAATTTCATGGTCGACTTCTGAAGAAAAATAATCGATTATAGTCGACTTTGTGACCTCAAGAAACAACTATATAGAAAACAATGTTTTTGGTCATTAGTTCCTCAGGCAGGATATTGTTTAAGCAAGCAAGCATGTTGCACGCCTACTGCTCTCTGAGGACAATGCAGACACCTGACTATCTCAGTCCTAAACAAACTTGAGCTTTGGCAAAGGTTTGGACCTGAGTTAGTCAAGAGTTGCACTCTTGGCAAACTGAGCAGTGCAATTATTTGTAGTTCCGTACTTTCTAGAATACCCAATCTGGTGTCTTGTTGTCAAGCCAGAAAATAAGCAGACTGTCATATGGAAAATGAGGTCTTCAGAGGGTGAATTTAGTAATGCTACCCTGCACAGCAGGGTAGCATCACTAAATTTACCCTCTGTGAACCTCAATCTGAATCAGGGTCTCAAAACTAAACAGAAAGAGGTACCCAGAGGATAAATTGGTCCACTGTATTGGATAGCATCTGCAAATTCACACTCTAGGGACCTCATTCTGCAAATATCAGATTGCTTATTTTTAGGCCTGCTTGTTTTGTATCTTTATACTTCATTCCCATATGAATTACAATGTATTTTGATATTCTGCAACCTCTGACACTTCTTACGCACATGATAGGTGGGTGGGGGTGGGGAGTAATAACTAATAATCCATCAGTAAAGGAGTGATGAAAACCTATAATCGTCGACTTAGAAATTGTAGTCAATTATGGGTGTTTCTGAAGTTTAGTCGACTTCTCAATTAATCATAATAGGCCTAAAAACAACAAGATAAGGACATACTCAATCAAGTATTGTGGTGAAATACTCCATTCAAAATTATGGTTGAGCTGCAGAATCTGAACACTCATGAAGCTGAAAGATTTTTGTTTGATGGTTCCGTATGTGTTCCTCACATTGACGATAAACAGCAGTTTATGTTTGATTGTCAGCTATACTCCCCATAGTGACAGGTGCTGTACAATAAATTTTTTTTTTTTGATATAACAAAATATACTTTTTGCTAACCCTGAAATGCTAAAATCTGGCAACTTTTTGATGTTTGTTGCCTTTTGAGAAAGGCATGTCTTGATGATTTAGTTTAAACATTAGTTAGTTGGGATTTTGGTTAAAAACTCAATACTTCAGTGAGATTTTTTTGTGGATACCAGGGTAAATAAAATATACATGTAGTATCTGTGACATAACATCATAGTTAATTAATATGTACCATGCTCCAAATTGGTCCTGTGGGGGCCCCATTTGCATGAATTGTGTACTTCAACCATTTTTTTTAATCACCAACTGTTACGTTCAAGAGTCAGATCTAGTCTCATAAGAAAGTACATTTCTGCTATCAAGAGGAAATCAATGTCTAAAACTCCAATCCAAATAAAAATTTCCCAACTGTAAAAATTATTGAGTTTGTCACATTGCTCATAAAACCCCTTTCTCAGCACCTTTGTATCTAAAGTTGTAAACAATGAATAGCACTGATTATTTATTTATTTATTGGGGTTTAACAACACTTTTAACAGCCAGGGTCACCTCAGGTCGGACAGTTTTACGGGTGGGGTAAGCCAAAGTACCCTGAGAGAACCGCCAAACAGTAGCAAACAACTGTCAGACTCCCCAATATACTAACTCCACACAAGCAAGGGTCGCATTGCTTGAAGACAAGTGCACCATTGACTTGCAGTACATGTGTACACCTTAGGATTAAGTGCCTTGCCCAATTACACAATGCAGTTGACCCTGGTGGTGATTGAACCATGGACCTTTCGGTTTGAAGTCCAGTGCAGTAGAGGTCATCCCAACAAGACGAATCGGTAAGATATCACAATTAGACGATCCCAACAGAACGAATCCCAACAAGATGAAAATGCTTTCAAGTCATTTCTGGTAAAACTGACATAATGTCTGACAGCCAAGTCAGTGGGCAGGCTAAGGGCTGCAATCTTTTGTTTGACGGCTTCAGGTTCAAATTTATGTCTCATTTTTCAAAAAAAATCATGAATACCATGCAAATGTAAATATTCCTATGCAAAGATAAAATATAAAATAAGGAAATAAGTTAACCCTTTACCTAACGTGAAAAGCAGACGACACTTGCAAAAAAAATTCTTGAATAACTAATTTTTTTCATTTTTTGTCTCAAAAACATAGGTTATGACCCCTCGTTGGAATGAGCTCGTCGAGCTCGTTCCAACGAGGGGTCATAACCTATGTTTTTGAGACAAAAAATGAAAAAAATAGTGAAAATTAATTGGCGATTTTTGAGAATAGCGCTGGCCGGTTTTGGCCGTTACGTTGGGTAAAGGGTTAAAAGTTATACATGTGGTAGTCTTTTTGTATATTCCTTGTCATATTTTCCAGTTTTATAAAGCATAAATAACGTGCAAAAAGAAAAACTTTTTTAAAAAAATATTGTGGTACAAGATGTCAACTCCTTTATTTTTTGTTACTAGATTATGATTTTATTGAGTTTTTTCTAGTTGGTTTATAATAAATGAAATATCTCAAATACATTGGTTTTTTTTCAAATTTCATTTCAAATTACTCTTCTCATATGCATTTAAATACTATAAATGGGTTATATAAGTCAGTTTAATTAAATTCGTCTTGCTAGGATTCATCTTGTTCAGATGACCATTTTCGACATTTGTCTTGTTGGGATTGGTCTTGTTGGGAATAAACCATGCTGTAATCACTGAGCCACTGTGTTTGTTCCCATGGAACTGATTGGCTGAACTTTTCTGTACATGTATGCAGAATAATGAAATATAAAAAAATTAGGTGGTCTTTCTCACCACAAACATTGAGGATTTGATTGTTTGTTTATTAGGGCTTAATAACACTTTCAACAGCCAGAGTCATATCGTGTTGGGGCAGTTTTACAGATGGAGGAAGCCAGAGTATCTGGAGAGAACCAGTGAGCAACAGCAAGCAACAGAGCAACCTCCAACTCACTCATCCTGCCTTAAGCAGAGTTAGCTGCGGTTGAAGGCAAGTGCACCATTGATGTGCAGTATGCATTAGTACACGGTGGCACATGCCCCTGAGTGGATCATCAGGATTAAGTGCCTACGGTCACAATGCAGATAGCACAGGGCAGGATCAAACTCAGAAAGTCCAGTATTCTAACCACGGAGCCACCACATTCCCACATAGTAGAGCTGGGTGTCATTTTGGGTTTTCTGGTTCGGTTCTGGTTTTTGTGAAAGAGACGAATACATCATGTTCAGATTGTCACATTTTCACCCTTATTGACTCGTCCAGTGGACGAGTCAGTAAGGGAGAAAATGTGTCAATCAGAACACTACATAGATCAAATGAACTTTCTTCGTTTGTTACTCTGATTTGTGGGGTTTTTTCTGAATGTATAGGCCTAGCAACTGATCCCATGGAACCCATAAGAATGATCAAAGGGAAGTTAGGTTGAACTCAGTGGAGATACTTGCAGATAAGGCTTTTGTGGTGAGTGATGTACAATTTATTGTGTATTTTTGTCCAAAACAAGGAGCCTGCAGTGTCATTTACTATCTGTTATAAAAACAGAGAAACAGAAAAACCAAACTGAAACCAAGGTTTTTTCCTGAAACCAAACTGATAGCGAATCTGAAAAATCAAATCCTCCCGGCTCTACCACATAGAGCATTGAAAGAAGGAAAAACATAATTTTTTTTCTTTCTTGTTAACAGGTAACATTTAGCATGCTGGAAATATACAATGAACAGGTCAGAGATTTACTTGTAAAAGCCAAACCACAGATTGGTGGACTCCGAGTCAGACAAAATCCAGCATTTGGATTTTATGTTGAAGGCTTAAAGGTTAGTATAGTGAGAGGGGTTTTTGCTGTTTACTTGTCAATGCATAATAAATTCATTTCTTAAGGAGATAAAAAAGTACACAAGTAGAGAATGTCATGTACATGCTTTATGCATTATGATTTATAGGTTAAAATGTGATAAAATGTGTCTGGCTGTAAGATAATGAATGAAATCTTGTCTCTGTAGTCACGGTTTACACCAAATATTTTTTCATCAATTGATTTAGATATTTGAGTTTAGTAAGAGAGTACTTATAATTACTTAACTCTTAAAGGCCTATTTCTAACTTTTACAACTTCAGAATAAGTGCCTTTAACATGCCATCATGAGGAGGTCCTGATGACGACAGATAAATTAGGTAGGCAGTGATTTCTAGTCAAGTCTTGACTGCCCATTATGTGTACAGTCCATTTAAAATATTCTCTCCTCTCCACTAGTCGATTGCATAATAGGGAGTCTGAAAATAGGATAAGCTAATTGGCTTTGAGGGGAACTTTTTAGTATCTATGGTAATTACTTCAACAATAACAAGTGCAGTTGTCAATGATGATCTTATGGACAGTCAGCTGTATTGACTGATTATATGGGACAAATGATTTTAACAAACAATACTTTATTAAGCAATTTTTTTATTAATGATATCTGACTTTAGTGCTTTGCAAGTATCTACAAACATTTGCACACACAAATAACAGAATATATTATATTTTAAAAAAATATATACGCAAGCACTCTTTCAAAGCACTATAATATCGATCGGGTTTTGTTTGCACTTTTGAATAGAAAATCTCTGCTAATATTCCATGGAGTTAGCACTCAACTACTAATGGGTAAAAAATACACAGTACGTGACAGGTGGACGACTACCAAATCACTTGTCAAGTGAATGTTTTACAGAACTCATATTTTATTACACAAACTGATTTTTTTAAGGGCCACCAGATTTATCTACACATCCATCAAGAGACAATTTGCTTGCTTGTCTGCTGTTTATCGGCACCTGTAAGTTGAAGTTGAGTGGATAATTCACTCTGTGTGTAATTTGGTTGTAATCCACCCTGCACTTATCTACACACACAAAATAAATTGTGTGAACAAACTAGACACTTTGCAAGAAGCATTATTTATTTATTTATTTATTTATTTATTTATTTATTTATTTATTTATTGGTGTTTAAGGTCACTTTTCATCAGCTATGGCTAATTGTGCCCACCGGTCGCAACTGACCATAGTTGCAGAAAAGTGACATTAAACACCAATAAATAAATAAATTGTGACCACAACAAAGGTCTAAAGTCAAGTTTAGCCGATCGTTTATCCCTTTGATGCCCATTTTAGTGGACATCTATCCCAGGCACTGGTGACCGGGTCCTATTTCACCAGTAAAGTGGAACTTTCTTACCACAGTAAATAAGCACTGCTTCACTTCCCTTTACCACTGGGAAAGAAGCACTATTAAATATTATCATAGTGAACATTATTGTCTAAGAAATTCTGTGGAAATGCAATGAACCCCCCCCCCCCCCCCCCCCCAATATTTCAGACAGCACACCTCTTGAGTGAGGTAGTCATCCATTGAACATGTGTTTGTTTAAACACACAAAAATAATTTAACTGGGGGGTTTGACGTTGTGTAAAAACAGAAAGTTTGCTAGCGGTTTTCATGCTTTTTCCCGTATATTGGACGATTAATTTTTTTAATGAATAATACATTCTCATTTTAGTTCATCTAAACTATTTTGGTAAAATGCTTATGCCACAATAAAAATTAAATCACCGGGTTTTAACTTTGAAATGTTCGGGCACTCGGCACAGTATAGAATCCATAATCCCGTATCGGAAAAGCTATTACCACAGCGAAATGCCAGGATGTATCGCCAAGACTGTCATATTGTTGTTTCAAAAACACCATACACCAAGAACACATTTTATTCACTGAAAAACTCGCTCTATTCCATAATTTCATTTAAAAAATACAGATGAACCGTTACGAGAATGAATGAAGACAAGATCATTTTCCATAATTTCATTTAAAAAATACAGATGAACCGTTACGAGAATGAATGAAGACAAGATCATTTTGATGGAGATAATCCGACCTTCAATTATATTTTTTATTTTAATATGAAAACAAATCGAAAATCTCATGAATTAACAAACGAATTTTTAGCTCAACTTTGGTGAAGCCAAATTTGAGCTTATGCCATGGCCCGTCGTCCGTCGTCCGTCTGTCCGTCAACAATTGGATACGGCTCGGGCTAGAGGTCGTATTTATGAACCGATCTTTACAAAACTTCTTGGGTACCTTTGTTATGACTGTGGGACGAGAACGAGTGTTTTTGGGTGCGGTCCAAAATTCAAGATGGCTGCCAGCTGCCATTTTGTACCGACGATGCAGAAATCTGTTTTTTGTACAGAATTTCCATATGAAAGCTCTGATTTGAATAATTTTTTGTATGAATGTTTAGTACCATGGGATACATCACATATAGTACGGGGTTTTTTCTCGTGCGTAAATTATGCAAATTAGACTAACTTTGATGTTTTTTGGTGTTACTTTCAGCACGGTAAGTGCAAACGCCAATACGGCTCGGGCTAGAGGCCGTATTTATGAACCGATCTTTACGAAACTTCTTGGGTACCTTTGTTATCACCGTGGGACGAGAACGAGTGTTTTGGGGTCCGGTCCGAAATTCAAGATGGCCGATGGCAGCCATTTTGTACAAAATTAGGTGCAATCAGATTTTTGCACAGAACTTCCATATGAAAGCGCTGATTTGAATAATTTTTTGTGTGAATGTTTAGTACCATGGGATACATCACATATAATACAGGTTTTTTTCTCGTGCAGAAATTATGCAAATTAGATGAACTTTGATTTTTTCAGTGCTGCTTACACACAGTAAGTACACATGTCAATACGGCTCGGGCTAGAGTCTGTATTTATGAACCGATCTTCATGAAACATCTTGGGTACCTTTGTTATCACCTTGGGACGAAAATGAGTGTTTCTGGATGCGGTCCAAAATTCAAGTTGCCTGCCAGTGGCCATTTTGTATCGAAATTAGGTCTAATCAGTTTTTTGTACACAACTTCTATACGGCTCAGGCTAGATGCCGTATTTATGAACCGATCTTTACGAAACTTCTTGGGTACCTTTGTTATTACCGTGGGATGAGAACGAGTGTTTTTGGGTGTGGTCCAAAATTCAAGATGGCCACCAGCAGCCATTTTGTACAAAATTAGTGCAATCAGTCTTTTGTACAGAACTTCTGTATGAAAGTTCTGATTTGAATAAATTTTTGTATGAATGTTTAGTAACATGGAATACATCACATATAGTACGGGTTTTTTTCTCGTGCAGAAATTATGCAAATTAGATGAACTTTGATTTATTCAGTGCTACTTATACTCTGTAAGTGCACATGTCAATTCGGCTTGGGCTAGAGGCTGTATTTATGAACCGATCTTCACAAAACTTCTTGGGTACCTTTGTTATCACCTTGGGACGAGAACTAGTGTTTCTGGGCGTGGTCCAAAATTCAAGATGGCTGCCAGTGGCCATTTTGTACCGAAATTAGGTCCAATCAGTTTTTTGTCACAACTTCTACACAGCTCATATTTGTGAACTGATCTTCACGAAACTTCTTGGGTACCTTTGTTTTCACCTTGGGACAGGAATGAGTGTGTTTTTGGGTGCCTTTGTTATCACTGTTCTATGAGAACAAATATTTTGGGGTTCAGTCTGACCCACTCTGGGACTCAAAGATTTTTTCTAGTTTAGCATCTGACTGTCACCCACCTTTACAATACTTTACCTATACATTTGTTACATGCAACGCTCAGTATTTATGTACAGACCATTACAATACTTTATATGTACCTTTGTTATCAGGTCATTACCTAGATGTTTGTCATTGCTGTGTCACATACTATACATGTACATGTCTTTGTCTTGACAAGTTGAGCTACAGTGTCATTGACACTTTCATTTTCAATTCCTATATTAAAGCGCAGTACAGAGTTCTGGAAATGAAAGATATTGCACTTGTATCTGAATATTTTATTAAATGTAGGGTTTAGAAATTTTCTGACTGAACAATATAACTGCTAATCAGGGACAGTCTCTGAAAGATTTTTCTCCTCAAACATTAATTGGTTATGTAATCCTTCTCACATGACCGCACTAAAACAGCTTTTCATACCCGGTCGTTTCTATACAAACGACGGGATAATTAACAAGTGCACTTTTGTATGCAATGTACACGTAATGCTAACATGAGGGTGTTCTTGTTATCAATGTGCTTGAAATTAATTCGCATTCACAACAAACTTGTTGTCCATCATTTATGCTGTATTTTTGTTTAAATAAATAGTTGATTCCTATTGGGGGACAAATAATGAATCAGTCTGCATTCATTTTTATCATGTTTGAAAACGAATCGATGTATTAATTGCATAAACACAGAATGTTTTTCATATGCAATTGGATATCAGTAATTCGGTTTCATTGAGAAACGAACCACCTTTGATGTCTGGATTTTCCCATTGTCTTTAATTATCCTCGCAAAGGGGGTTGTGGACCCGTGAAGACAATGTGTTCACCAGGTGTGACGAAAGGGGGATTTAAATGGAGAGTACACGTAATGTGTTAAGGCAGCCAAGACTTGACGAGAAATCACTGCTAAGCCACCGGACATATATGTAAAGGCCGTGGGCTGGGGGGAATTCAGGACACTTGTCCAGGCCCTTAAGGGTTAAAAGTAAATTTAACCCTTTACATATAGAGGCTACCTACTGTTTTTGAGTACATGCTAGAATTATCTCATGAGTGACTGCAAGGAAAAGCATGTTTTCACAAGTGGCTTTAGCTGCTTGTGAGAAGTTTGATTTTTTGGAGCATGGAAAGAGATAATTTTGGTACGTACTCAAAAACAGTGGATATTATTTTTATTATACCCCACTTTCGAAGAAAATGGGGGGGTATACTGGATTACATGCTTCCGTCCGTATGTCCATCCGTCCGTGTGTGTGTCCATCCGAGAATATTCATAACTTAAGTAAATTATTATGGAACTTGTTTTTAATTCATTTATGCTTCATCAATCCAGCACTGCAGTGGGGGTATAATTGCCTTCAGCAATAGCTCTTGTTAAAACGTACTTTAATTGAAATTAACCCTTACATACACAGCTTAATTTTACGTTAATAACTACCATATTTTCATGTACACAGCTTAAGATGACTTAACTGGTACTGTGCTGAAAACCCACATTTGGGTTTTAATATGAAGCCCAGCCTAAAGGTCTCATATTCTGTGGATGTAGGATTAAAAGACTCAAATGCCAAAAATGCACAGCAATATCAATCTAAACTTAATGTGCGTCAATTCCGAAGAGATATTCTCTTATATCTTGTGATAACATAAATTCATTAAACAAGAAACTTTTATACAGTGGAACCCTGTTAATTGAATAGCCATTTTGCCAATGAAAATTATTCAATTAACAGGAGTATTCAATTAACAGGGATTGTCACTTTCCTGTATTCTAGAGATAAACTTGGCATATAATTCTATTATATCTTGTTTGACAGAGCTCCATGAGCTCTGTCAAACAAGATATAATAGATTAAATCCCTGTATTGGATGTACTGAGGCCAAATGGGCCTATGAATAAATTAAAACTAGGGCAATTCAGGGTAATTTCCCGACAGATTACAAGATTTTTTATTCAATTAACAGGAGTTTACTCTGAAACCTATATTCAATTAACAGGTTAAAGAAGTGTGGTAAATGGTTTTGTGTTGGAAAATAATATTCAATTAACAGGGATATACAATTAAGAGATATCCAATTAAGTGGACTCCACTGTATTATTAACTTGTTGAGTATTTTCAAATTATTTTTCATGAAATCAAGTCATGGCTGCTCTGAAGCAGCCATGACTAGATTTCATGAAAAATTCATCTAAATTTATCTCAAGAAATCATTGGTCAAATAGTCCCTGCAAGTTACCGGGGGAAATTTGGTTAATTGTGTCCAAATTATTCTCATTTTAGTGACAAGAGATTTTGTGTCCTGGGCAGGAATATCTGCCAGCAGCATGCATGGAGTTAATTGTTAATGTGGCAGTAGATATCAGTAGATATCAACAAATTCTGACAGTAGATATAAAAAAAAAATATTTGTTAAACATTTCCTTCTTTATTATATATAAAGTAGCATATAATAAAACATATTTTCACATTTCAGTTTTAATATTTTTGGAATTCAGGTAGTTGACTTCTTTTCTGCTGAATATTTTCTTTTGTTTAGTCCGTGTCATTGATGTGTTCAGTATTTATCTGCACATCTTTGAACCTATGAATATTGGCCATCAGAGGTGTAACAAGTCTTCATGGTACCTGGCAGAACCTTTATTTGCCCCTGCTCCCATAGGAAATTTCAGGCTTGGCAATTTCAGGAGAGCGATTTTTTATCTCTCCTTACTGCCCTCCTGAAAGAATTAAGGAGAGCGAAAAATTGCCCTCCTAAATATTTTGGTCTGGGATGATTGAGATTGCATGTATTAGGCTCACATTAAATTTTTGTTGTAAAGCAAAAATGTAATTTAACTTCGAAGTCACATAACATCACGTAATTTCATTTTGAAACTGGTTTAGTGGTAAAAGGTAATGGCTGCAACTGTGTTTGGATATGTACTTTGTACATACCCAAACACAGTTGCAATGATTTGAGGCAAAATGGGACACAGCAATATTTTTTTTTCTGTCAGTTTCAACAACTTGAAGCACATGCACCAGGATGTGACTGTAGATTCAAGCAGACCTGTTTCCAAGAAAGTCATATGCCTACCATTACCACCTTCAACCCACCCCCCAACTTGGGCACACACACAGGTCTTGTCAAGTGTGTGTTCGGTTGTTGAGTGAGACATCTAGATGTCTAAGAGATTTCGCTTTACCTTAGTAAAGTTAATAAAATCACTGATGTAATAGTCTGTTGGTTTCAGTTTCAATGAGTTCGTTCAACTGGATACTTAAAATGCTGTGTAAAGCTAATTGCTCTCCTAAGCTGATTGAGGAGAGTGATTTTTTGCTCTCCTGCATTCTTCAGAATGCCATGCCTGAAATTTGCAAGTTAGCATTGGATAGTTTTATTTATATACAGCATTGGACAGTTTTATTTATATATGCATGTACTGAATCAGCAATCTCAAGTGGTAGGAAAATGTACAGTAGATTCATTCTAAGAGTGTAAAAAATGTTTCGGTTTCTGACTGCGTTAAGTGGACACCAGAAATTGTAAGCATTTTTTGTTCTCTACTTCAGTTGTCAGAAACGGCTTAACTCTTAGCCAGCTGAATATTTTTTAGATGTTTTTCATTAGATCTAGTGATGGCTGTTTTAAAGCTGGCAACACTAAATTAGATTAAAAATTTACATAAATGTAACATAAGAAATCATTGGTGAAAAAATTCATTCAATTCACAGGGGGGAATATGATTAAATCTGGCCAAATTATACTTATTTCTGTAACAAAGGAAACCCTGTGCTGGGCAAGGAAATCCGCCAGCAGCATGCAAAGAGTTAAGTGTCCCTTGATGCATACATCCACTGTAGATGTCAGTGAAGATAAAATAATAAGTTAAATCATGTTGATGACTAATTTTGGAAATTAAAGTAAACAGTAGCTGCAGTTTTGGCACTCTTCCTCTCTTTGATGCACAAGGAAGCTGCTCCTGCCACACCATTGCTGCAGACCTATTGGTTAGTGGTTATGCCTCAAAATTTGCACATCTTACTAGATCTTATGAATCACTGTATTTTCGTGAAATTTGTATATTTAATTGTAACAGATCGAAAGAGAAGTGTGGGATTCGAGGCTCGACCCTCGACCCTCAATCTCTGTCAAACAAGTCGACCAATTTACCACGAGACTAAGAGATCCGGACCAACCAGGCTGGTTGGTAAATGACCCTTATACCTCGACTGCAACACTACTCTCACATTCTTTGAGATTTACCCATGGTGTATCTCACCCCATATTCCATCTCAGAGCAGTTGAAACATCCAGCAAGCTTCACCACAGTGCCCACAATGCCACCAACTGCTGAGGGCTGGTCACGGCACTAATGTAACAGATCAAGAGAGAAATGTGGGAGCCGAGGCTCGAACCATTGACCTCCAGCACACAAAGTGACCAATTAACTGGTTGAGTGCTATAAGCCACCATCAAGGCTCTATTAAAAGTGCCGGAAGGCACTTTAGTGGCTTTATACTTTATGCATCATCTTGATGTTTGCTCAGCAGTAGAAAAAAAATTTATATAACATTGTTTGGTTGTAATTTGTTTGAGAGTGCCTATTGGCACTTACCAATAAATTGTAACAAAACAACTATTTATGACCCAAATCTTGCTAAATTAATGCTACTCTTGCTAGTAGGATGGTATCTTTTAAAAAAAATACCCATGTTTCGAATCACCTTTGAAAAATAATTTAGCACTCAACCAGTTAACCACAAGACTAAAAGATCCAGACAAACCAGGCTGATTGGTAAATGGCCCTTATACCTCAACCGCTACATATTGAAAGCATAGTACAATTTAATACTGTTTCATTAAACAGAACTAGATAATTAACTGATACCATTCCTTGGAATACTAAATATTTAATGTTATATTTCTTTTATTGGAAATACCAGGTGATGACACTGTTATCAGAACTTGCTTAAAAAGATGAGCCTTAAAATTCATTCTAGAAAACATTCTAAACATTCTTTGCAAAAAAGATTTTGACAAAAATATCTTGCATTGATACATCATGTGAATTCTTACTAGCTACATTAATCAGAAATTTGGAAGCATAGTGTCCGGAGTCCTAGGATAGTGCATTCATGTGCAGTTAAATGTACTGTTAGTACTCCCATGCTCACCTTAAAGATTTTCCGATTTCAAGAGGGTAAAGATGACAACTATGTCACACATATCATATCCATCTCATCACTACAGTGGATCTCTCTTAATTGCATACGTCTTAACTGAATAACCCTGTTAATTCAATATAATTTCCAACCACAAAACCATTTACCGTACCTCCCCGTGGGAACCCCGGGAAGTGAAGCAGTGCCTGTTCAATGTGGTGAACAGGCTCTGTTTTACTGGTAACATAGGACCCAGTCACCGATGCTTAGGGGATGCAAACCCTCTCTAAAATGGGCACTATGGCTTATTAATGCTCACCCCTGGTCTTGAGCTGATTCGCATTTTGTGGTCATGATTAGCCATTGTGCCAAAATATGTGACCTTAAACACCAATAAATAAATAAATATTTACCATTCCTTCAGTACAAATTTGACCTGTTAATTGAATATAGATTATAGAGTAAACTCCTGTTAATTGAATAAAAAATCTTGTAACCCATTGAGAGATTAGCCATTGTGCCAAAATATGTGACCTTAAACACCAATAAATAAATAAATATTCACCATACCTCCAGTACAAATTTGACCTGTTAATTGAATATAGATTATAGAGTAAACTCCTGTTAATTGAATAAAAAATCTTGTAACCAATTGAGAGATTAGCCATTGTGCCAAAATATGTGACCTTAAACACCAATAAATAAATAAATATTCACCATACCTCCAGTACAAATTTGACCTGTTAAATGAATATATATTATAGAGTAAACCCCTGTTAATTGAATAAAAAATCTTGTAACCTGTTGAGAAATTACCCTGACTCTTCTCAATTTTACTATGTTTATAGACCTATTTGGTCTCAGTACATCCAATACAGGCATTTAATCTATTATATCTTGTTTGACAGAGCTCATTGTGCTCTGTCAAACAAGATATAATAGAATAAATGCTAGATTTATCTCTAAATACAGGAAAGTGACACAATCCCTGTTAATTCAATAATCCTGTTAATTGAATATTTTTCATTGGCAAAGTGGCTATTTCAATTAAAAGGGTTCCACTGTATTATTATTTAACTAAAACCCCTTTCATTTTTATCCAGTTAAGGCCTAAAAAAGTTTAAAGTTTGTTACCCAAGTTAATAAAATTTATAAATTTGTCCCTTGAGTGCAACGAGGCTTTGCAATTTAGCATTGCAAAGTCTTTTTGCACTCAAGGGATGAAATACACCACCACCCATGCTATTCTGTAAATTGTGAGGACTAAAACATAAAACAAACCAAGAACATGAACTTTTCATGGCAAAGAAATAATTATGAAAATAAAAAATTAAAATAAAAAAACACCCACCCACATGCAACTTTGTGGGGCCTAATAATTTCTTCCTTGTTTCAGGCCTGTTGATTTGAGGCGAGCAATCACCCTCACCCTATGTGGCCTGCCTGATTTGAAAATAAGGAAGGTAGCAAATGCCCAGTTTGAGAAAACTTGCTAAACTAAGGGATTCTGAGAGACATGGTTGCACAATAAATCTAATGCAATGGAAACTTACTTTGTCTCCTTTAATCCTTAAGGATCTGAGTAATTTCCCAGTACTGTTACTAAGAGAGTGGTGGCTGAGTGGATGAGTGCGCTGGTCTCTCATGCCAGAGGTCCCGGGATCGATCCCCAGTCGGGGAAAGTTCTTGAGGTGTCCGAACACTCTCTGTCAGCATCAATTGTCAGGTTGATGCTGTCACAGCGTATCGTCCTATCGGGTGGGGATGTAAAATGGCTGTCCTCTGTGCAGAGAGAGACACACTCCGTGCAGGCTAAAGATCCCTTCGTAGTATTCGAGAAGAGCAAGGCCACGAAGTTGCCGCTATGAAGGCCACACACCTACGCCATTGGGCCAAGGAGAGGCGTTAATATAAGTTGCATAACTTGTTCACCAATCCTCGTAAAATAAATAAGATTAAATTAACTACTAGACAACAAAGCATATGAGTTTATGGGTTAGCAGTGTCTTCTAAACAAGTCTTGCCTGCCTCTAGAGGCAGCCAAGACTTGATTAGAATTCAGTGACAAGGTAATTTGAATATTTTCTTTGTCTTGATTGTATTTCAAAGTACCAGTTCTGAGACAATATAGTTTGTTGAAGTCAGACAAAGAACTTTGACAGGTAACAGCTTCCAACTGATGGTATTTGAAGAAAAACCTATGGAATAGGTTTGCAATTACAGTAAAATTGAAATGAATGTTATACTGTGCCGGCAGTCACCTCCAGAACTGTTTCACAGGAGGGTGTCAATTGCTCTCCTGTTATTTTCAAAATGACAGGCATGTAAAGTTTCATGAATTTCAAAGAACTAGAGAGGTGTGATGTACTAAACCCATTAAGCCTTTACCTAATGAAGTGGCCGCATCTGCCTGCAAAATTTACAAATTAAGCAGTTGAAAGAAAAAATGAGCTCATTACATCAAGGATCACATGGTATGGTTTTGTTGAAATTTTTTCATTTGAAAAAAATAATTAAAATAATAAATTTTGATATTCCTTGTATTGGATAAAGGGTTAATTCCTTCCATTGAGGGAACTATGCTAGTCTTATAGGGTTGCTTAGGGAAGCAATAGTGTGCCAGAGTAATAGAACATAGTGCCCTCAATGGGAGGCATATATAGGTAGATATTTTGTCAGTATCATAGACCTTTTCTAATGGTTAGGCCCCTTCTGTTTCTGGGGCCATTTTTGGTAAAATTGCATGTGACGGTCAGTTTTTTTTATTTTATTTTTTATTTTTGTTCTTTGCCATCAAAATTTCATATTCTTGGTTTCTTTTATGTTTTAGGCCTTATAATCTACAGAATAGCATGGGTGGTTGTGCATTTCGTCCCTTGAGTGCAAGAAGGCTTTGCAATGCACTCAAGGGACAAATTTATCAATTTTATTAACTTCGGTAAAATATTAGACATAAACCATTACATTTTTTTTTTTTTCAAGTTTGCACTGGTTATAAAAAGTGAGCATGTGGCAGCCAAAATACCCATGTGGGAGGGCCTGAGAAACAGATTTTCAACTTTTTAGGCCTTATTGTTAGAAAGTTGGATTTTTGTTATTCTTAACAGAGTAAACATGTTTTGAAATACTTGAAAAGAATTGTTTTTTTGATTTACTTTTAAATTTTTCAATAGCATGTTCCCGTCAGCAGTTACAAAGAAATCGAGGGTTTGATGGATCAGGGGACAGTAAACAGGACAACAGCATCAACCAATATGAATGCAACTAGCAGTCGATCTCACATGGTCATCACCATAAAATTTGAGCAGGTATTTTCACATTTAGTTCAGATAAATTCTTCTCAACCCTATGCACACTCATCAAAATACCGAAATTTCAAATAGCAAATTTTCCCCATAATGCAAGTAGGAAGTTAACCAATTCAGTCTTGTTTGATAGAGCTCAATGAGCTTTATCAAACAAGATTGAATTTGTTAACCCTTTGCCCAACGTTATGGCCAAAACGGTCAGTGCTATTCACAAAAATTGCCATTCAATTTTCATTATTTTTTTTTATTATTTTCCTCAAAAACATAGCTTATGACCCTTCATTATAACGAGCTCATTGAGCAAGTTCTAATGAGGGGTCATAAGCTATGTTTTTGAGGGAAAAAATGAAAAAAATGAGTAATTCAATAATTTTGTTTGCAATTGTCCACTTTTCATGTTAGGTAAAGGATTAAATTACATGTTGTATTATGAAACAATTTGCTGTTTGAAATTTTGATATTTGACCTTAGGTGTTAAGCAGCCTTTCAAGATACTTTGTATGGATGTGCACAACCCCTCCAACATTTATGAACTGAGTTTGATTAAACTTCTCCAACATGACTACTAACAAGTGAATATGTGCATCCTCAAAATTTTTAATCTGTGACATTTTCAAACAAGTTATTTTCTCTTGAACTTAGGAGATTTAATATAGGAATCTGAGATTCTTGCGTGTGCAACTTCTTCTACATGTATGAACTGATTTCTATGAAACTTCTTAAACATGACCCGTAACAAGCAAATATGTGCGTATTCCACAATCTAATTTTAAACTAGATCGAGCTATTTGTTTGCAAAGCACACAATGGTGTATCCCCGCATTTTCTTAGCAACACCTTAGCATAGTCTTAATGTTTCGGATTAATACCCAAGGAGCCTTTCAATGAAAACTGATTTTCTAACGATAAAAGTGGCTCCACTGGAACCACCTGGGGCAAAATCAAAATTCCAAAACCTTCATGCACATCTAGAGATGTTACCTGAACACATTAGCATAGTTTAAACATTTCAAATTAAATACCTTAAGAGCCTTTTAATGAAAACTGATTTTCTAACAATAAAAGTGCTTCCACTGGAACCACCTGGGGCAAAATCAAAATTCCGAAACCTTCATACACATCTAGTGATGCTGCATGAACACATTAGCATAGTTTATATGATTCAAATTAAATATCCTAGAAGACTTTCGATGAAAACTGATTTTCCAATGATAAAAGTGGTTCCACTGGAACCACCTGGGGCCAAATCAAAATTCCAAAACCTTCATGCACATCTAGAGATGTTACCTGAACACCTTAGCATAGTTTTAACGTTTCAAATTAAATACCCTAGGAGCCTTTCGATGAAAACTGATTTTCTAACGATAAAAGTGGTTCCACTGGAACCACCTGGGGCAAAATCAAAATTTCGAAACCTTCATGCAAATCTAGAGATGTTACCTGAACACATTAGCATAGTTTAAGCGTTTCGAATTAAAGACCCTATGAGCCTTTCGATAAAAACTGATTTTCTAACAATAAAAGTGGTTTCACTAGAACCACCGGGGGCAAAATCAAAATTCCAAAACCTTCATGCATATCTAGAGGTGTTACCTGAACACATTAGCATAGTTTAAACGTTTCAAATTGAATACCCCAGGAGCCTTTCAATGAAAACTGATTTTCTAACGATAAAAGTGGTTCCACTGGAACCACCGGGGGGGCCGAATCAAAATTCCGAAACCTTCATGCACATCTAGAGTTGCTACCTGAACACATTAGCATAGTTTACGCCTTTCGAATTAAATACCCTAGGAGCCTTTCGATGAAAACTGATTTTCTAACGATAAAATTGGTTCCACTGGAACCACCGGGGGCAAAATCAAAATTCCAAAACCTTCATGCACATCTAGAGATGTTACCTGAACACATTAGCATAGTTTAAACATTTCGAATTGAGTACCCTAAGAGCCTTTCGATGAAAACTGATTTTCCAACGATAAAAGTGGTTCCACTGGAACCACCGGGGGCAAAATCAAAATTCCGAAACCTTCATGCACATCTAGAGATGTTACCTGAACACATTAGCATAGTTTAAATGTTTCGAATGGAGTACCCTAGGAGCCTTTCGATGAAAACTGATTTTCTAATGATAAAAGTGGTTCCACTTGAACCACCGGGGAAGGGGGGGGGGAACAAAATTCTGAAACCTTCATGCACATCTAGAAATGTTACCTCAACACATTAGCATAGTTTAAACATTTCGAATTGAATACCTTAGGAGGCTTTTGATGAAAACTGATTTTCTAACGATGAAAGTGGTTCCACTGAAACCACCGGGGACCGAATCAAAATTCCGAAACCTTCATGCACATCTAGAGATGTTACCTGAACACATTAGCATAGTTTAAACATTTCGAATGGAATACCCTAGGAGCCTTTCGATGAAAACTGATTTTCTAACGATAAAAGTGGTTCTACTGGATCCACCGGGGGCAAAATCAAAATTCCAAAACCTTCATGCACCTCTAGAGATGTTACCTGAACACATTAGCATAGTTTAAACATTTTGAATTGAATACCCTAGGAGCCTTTCGATGAAAACTGATTTTCTAACAATAAAAGTGGTTTCACTGGAACCACCGGGGGCAAAATCAAAATTTCGAAACCTTCATGCACATCTAGAGATGTTACCTGAACACATTAGCATAGTTTAAATGTTTCGAATTGAATACCCCAGGAGCCTTTCAATGAAAACTGATTTTCTAACGATAAAAGTGGTTCCACTGGAACCACCGGGGGCCAAATCAAAATTCCGAAACCTTCATGCACATCTGGAGTTGCTACCTGAACACATTAGCATAGTTTAAGCCTTTCAAATTAAATACCCTAGGAGCCTTTCGATGAAAACTGATTTTCTAACGATAAAAGTGGTTCCACTGGAACCACCGGGGGCAAAATCAAAATTCCGAAACCTTCATGCACATCAAGAGATATTCCTCAACACATTAGCATAGTTTAAACGTTTCGAATTGAATACCCTAGGAGCCTTTCGATGAAAACTGATTTTCTAACAATAAAAGTGCTTCTACTGGATCCACTGGGGGCAAAATCAAAATTCCGAAACCTTCATGCACCTCTAGAGATGTTACCTGAACACATTAGCATAGTTTAAACATTTTGAATTGAATACCCTAGGAGCCTTTCGATGAAAACTGATTTTCTAACGATAAAAGTGGTTCCACTGGAACCACCGGAGGCTGAATCAAAATTCCGAAACCTTCATGCACATTTAGAGATGTTACCTGAACACATTAGCATAGTTTAAACGTTTCGAATTGAATACCCTAGGAGCCTTTTGATGAAAACTGATTTTCTAACGATAAAAGTGGTTCCACTGGAACCACCAGGGGCAAAATCAAAATTCCAAAACCTTCATGCACATCTAGAGATGTTACCAGAACACATTAGCATAGTTTAAACGTTTCGAATTGAATACCCTACGAGCCTTTCAGGGTGTGACGTACGGATGGACGGACAGATGGACAGACAGATGTACGGACCGACATACGGATGGACGGAGATCACGACAATATCCCCGCATTTTTGAAAATGTGGGGATAACAAGTCTTTTCCACTCTTCAACTTAGATTTAGATTTAAAACACAGTTTTTTTAAGAAATTCTTCTGCTTGCAACTCATCCTTCATAGATGATTCAGATTTGACGAAACTTTTTATACATGATTACTTGCAAGGGTACAGTTTTTGACACAAAGTTATCTCCCCATGAACTTAGATTCAATAAAGATTTCTTTATGAATTGTTGGGAATGCAACTCATTCTAATTTTTTAATTGACCGTGATGAAACTTCTCAGATACGCCCGCAAACTTAGATTTAGATTTAAAACACAGTTTTTTTTAAGAAATTCTTCTGCTTGCAACTCATCCTTCATAGATGATTCAGATTTGACGAAACTTTTTATACATGATTACTTGCAAGGGTACAGTTTTTGACACAAAGTTATCTCCCCATGAACTTAGATTCAATAAAGATTTCTTTATGAATTGTTGGGAATGCAACTCATTCTAATTTTTTAATTGACCGTGATGAAACTTCTCAGATACGCCCGCAAACAGGCCGATGTCCACATATTCCAAAATTTCAAAGCACCACATTCAGAGGGACATACTTGAAATTCAAAAGTGTGGTTGACCATGATAAGCTGCTTACTTGCACATGCGATCTTATTGGATGAAAGGGATAAAGGTTTCCACTTAAACCTTTGAACCCAAAAGGCCACTTTTCCAGCCCAAGAATTCAATACAACCTGAGTTCATAAAGTAGAGAGTTCCTCCGTCAGTTGTGTGGTAGACCCAAGGTTGCCATTAACTGGTTGAGTTCTAGAAGCCTCTATCAGGGCTTTCAAAAAAATGAGGATATCGGAGCAAAAGCCAATATTTTCCGTGTTCCTGTTTCATATTCAGTCGAACACAAATAATATTTTGTTCATATAAATTTCTTTTATTACAACTTATTGGAGAGTGCCAGTGGGCACTCTCCAATAAATTTGTAATAAAACAAATTTTGAATAATAAATTCAGTCCACCAAAAATAATCTAGCCCTCAACCAGTTAAAAAATATTGTTTTGTCTTCCCTCAAGTAATGAATATAGACTCCATCATATGTTGGCTCTGACTGGCATGGAATATACAATCAGGGTTCAAGGGTTTAATATTGTTTATTTCAGATTTTTGTGAATGTGTCGGGTCAAAGCACAACCAAAAGTAGTAATATAAATTTAGTGGACTTGGCCGGAAGTGAAAGGGCTGATTCAACTGGAGCTACTGGAGACAGATTAAAAGAAGGCTCGGCAATCAATCAGAGTTTATCAACTTTAGGAAATGTAATAAGGTAAAATAACATTTGAATATGTCCAGATTTTCAAGACCAATCAAGACCTGTAAAAATTGTATTTTTTCTTCACCTCCTGGGAATCAATAGGATGTTTAAGTATTTTTTTTTTTTTTTGGCAGCAGGCGTTCTTTCAAGGGCAATTTCAGTAGGCAATTCGACCATGGTCTAATTATATAGAACACACAGCTGATGGAAATATTTTGGTCACCCGAATGCCAACATTTAACAGAATGATAAGAGAAGTGAGTGCTTTTTACTTGCAGCCGCATAGAAACTTGCTCCTGTGGTTTGTGATTTTCTCTTGGCTTTTTATGAGTCTGAAAGCTATATTTTACACTAAACCGTGTTGGGGATGCTGCTTTATCAAATACTGGGTTTTTTTTATGTTTTACTCACAAAAAGTAAATTATTTGAAGTTTTCCATATTTTTTCTGTCAAGGAACTGTGTGTTTCTAACTGTGTGTCCACTCATGTATGATTAGAATAATCCTTTTTCCACCTGGCTCATTGTTTCTGTACAGATTGGTGAACACAGCTTCAGCTTCAGAGATAAACTCATCATTAGCTCGACTGAATGTCAGGGTGAGCTGATCACTCACCAGCCATTGTCTGTCCATCATCCATTGACTGTCTGTTCACCATCTGTCCGTTGTATGTCGTCTGAACATGGTATTTGCACCTTCTCCTCCAAAACCGCTGAACCAATTTCAGTTAAATTTCAGGTAGTTGCTTGTTCTAAACACTGCATTTTGTTTTTGTTCAAATCAACTTGCCCAGTCCCATACTGTGCCAAAGTCGACTGACTGCTGGTAGTAGGGGGATTTAAACTTCCATTTTGATGACAGAACCAATGCTGACACTCTGCATTTCATGGAACTTCTTCAGTCTCTAAATCTGACTCAACAAATTAATGAACCAGCCCACAGATGAGCTCATATTTTAGATCCTATTTTTTTTTCACAAAACTATGACAACATTGTAGCATCAACCAATGTCATTGACTTGTCTGTATGTGATCACTTTTTGTTATTTGCAAATTGTCCTTCGACAAACCAAAGGTGCCTAAGAAACTTGTCTCCTTTCAAAAAGTTATAGATATTGACACTCACAGCTTCTTGTTGAAAATATCAGAATGCTTCATGAATGATAATAGCACTAACTTAGGTGGAAAGGTTGATTCCTATAACTCTAATCTCAAGAAAACATCTTGATGAAACCATGCCTGTTTTTTTCAAAGATTGTCACTATTCAGGCTTGAAAATAAGCAGTCTGACATTTGTAGAATGGGGTCCCCAGAGGGTGCATTTTATGATGCTATCACATTCAGTGGGCCAATTTATCCTTTGGGTACCTCTTTTTGTTTAGTTTTGAAACCCTGATTCAGATTGAGGTTCACAGAGGGTAAATTTAGTGATACTACCCTGCTATGCAGGGTAGCATCACTAAATTCACCCTCTGGGGACCTCATTTTGCAGATGACAGTCCGCTTATTTCTGGCTTGTCACTATTATGTTGATATGGCCCTGATTTAATAAAGAAATACCATCTGCCAAACAAGTATGCCTGCAGCTCGAAAGGCAGTGGTGCAAAATTAAGTTAACAATACATTAGAATCTGTCTTGAGAGAACACCCTTTTTGCCAGATAAAAGTGGTCTCTCAAAACAGGTGGTCTCCCATGACAGGTTCATTACAGAGTAAAACAGCGAATCAATACAATGTGACATGATCTCTCAAGACAGGTGGTCTCTCAATACAGTAGTCTCTCAAGACAGGTTTTACTGTACCTCATCACATGTTCAAATCACAGTGTAAGAAGGTTAAAAATCAAACTGCTGTTTCAGTGAAGCAATTCCTTGTCATAAAATCGTCAAGTGTGGCTCTAACCAAAAACAGTTCTTTCAAGACAGGAAAACTCTTGAGAAAAAATGAAGCCCAGCCCATCAGCAAAATTGCAACTAAGAGAAAATCCCTTGACAAGTCTTATGCCAACAAGGTCATAAGCTTGCCACATGTTCTGCATCCATCCCCTTTGACAAAATTAACTCAGTTCGGCAAAGTCTCCATGGAGGCTGTCGAGAAAATCATCATGTCATTAACTGCCAAATTTGTTTTTGGATCCTATCCCTACTACACAGCTTAACCCTTTACCTAACGAATCGCCCACATCCGGCCGTGTAATATGCATATTCAGCAGTTGAAAAAATATTGTTTTTCAAAATATTTCAACAAAACCATGTGTGACCCCTCGCTGGAATGAGCTTGTCAAGCTTGTTCCTATGAGGGGTCACATGATATGGTTTTGTTGAAATTTTTTGAAAAATTAAAAAAAAATTATATTTAAATATATTAAGATTATAACTTCGTCAAATTGCCGTCATGCTCGGAAGTTTACTTCCTTCTAAGCGGCTTTCATTTTTGACTAATACTTATTCCGTTACGTTAAGTGCCGTACCAATGTGTATCGCGTCATGGGAACGTAAAATTTAGCGTCACGCTGATCCTAATTGTTGAATGGGAATTATAAAATTGATCGTGATACGCGTACGTCTTACAGATCGATTTATTATTTGGCAAGTGGCTGCCTAGCTCCTAATCACGGACCCGTCATCGATTAAGAAAAACTTGGTATTGATGAGTCAGCACTTAGGTGGTTTCAATCCTATGTGAGTGACAGAACGCAGTGTATTACTATTGATGGTAGGCAATCAGAGTTGGTGCCACTAATATTTGGTGTGCCGCAAGAATCTGTACTGGGCCCAATATTCTATTTACATTGTACTTGTAACCTTTGGGTGCCTTCATTCGCTCACATGGAATTCCCTATCACTTCTATGCTGACATCTCTCAGATATATGCTGAATTCAATCCCTCTGACACCCATGATACCAACAAAACATTCAAGTGTCTTGAAAATTCTGTCATTGATATTATAAATTATTGTGATGGACTGATGGTAACATGGTCTGAGGTTTGCAGCTCCAAGCTTATGTTCAACTGAGACGCGAAGCATCAAGATTGAAAATACACTCGCAGCCACAAACCATGTTACCATCAACTCATCACAATAACGTATATGTTCCAATAAGGGAGCACGGTGGCTCAGTAGGTAGAGGTGCAGGCTGCAAGCTGAGAGGTCCTCGGTTCGAATCCCACCTGCGGCAACCGCATTGTGTCCTTGGGCAAGACACTTCATCTCCATTGCTGGCGTGGGGGCACGATGATGCCATGTACTAAGGCGTACTGCACATCGATGGTACGCATGTTTTCAACCAATCTAACCCTGTCTGTGCTGCAGTGTGGAGTTCCGATGTTGGGGAGCTGGCAGCTGCTCATCGTTGCTCGGTGGTTCTCTCCGGGTACTCCGGCTTCCTCCACCCGTAAAACTGTCACGGTCATGATTAGCCATTGTGCATAAATATGTGACCTTAAACATCAGTAAATAAATAAATATGTTCCAATAAGACACTACCCATATCCCAAAACCTGCATTGTGATGCACAAGAGGCTTAATTACTAAACTTATGATTGTTAAAAGTTGCCTTGTTCAAGGCAACTTTTAATGATCACACTTTTAGGAAATAAACTACATACTCATGATGGCACTGGATAAATAATCAAATTATAATCTAGATAAACTCATTCCATCTTAGTTCAAATCATAAATCAGTTTGTAATTTAAACAACACTTCATCTAGAACACCACCTGCATCACGTCGGAAACATCCAAAAAAATGAAGCGCCTTGCTAGTCACTCGATTGATGAAGCAAGTACGAAACAGGTGATGTCATTTCAAATATTTCACGCAGTGATGTCAGATAGTAACATTTACTACTGGAGCCCTGAACTTGAAAGAAACCATGATGCCAGCTCTCATCCAATCAGAGGGCAGGGATTTTACTCTTATTGGAACATAAGATCATTCATGACTGCAAACAAACTGAAGTTGAATGATGATAAAACAGAACTCATGTGTTCTCATCCAGACAAAAGCCAGCACCAGACGAATTGCGTAATTTCAAGGTGGGGAACATTGATTAATCAATCAATTACAATGAGAAACTTGGGTGTGTATCTACATCAACATTTAACAAGGAACAAACAAAAGCTTGCCATTCTGCTAATCTGCAGTTCAAAAGATGGGCCGCTGCAGAGAAATTATAACAAGGAAATTAGAGAATGTCTTGTCCATGTTTTTATCACTTCAAGACTGGATTACTGCAACTCTTTACTGTATGGTCTTCCTGGTAAACAAATAAACAAGCTGCAGCATATCCAAAATACAGCAGTCCATATTGTGTCTCTCACTAAGTGGTGCAAACGTGTAACATCTGTGTTGAAAACTCTGCATTGGCCACCCATTTCAGTAAGAGTAGAATTCAAGATTATGCTTTTCACTTACAAGGCACACACTAGTGGCCTAAGCCCATCCTATATATCAGACCTTCTGACTGAATACCACCCCGGCCATACTTTATGATCCTCTTGCCAGAACTGCCAGGAGAAAAGTACTTTTTCTCTCTCCTCATGGAAGTCATTCATTTACCTGCTATGCTGCTAGACTTTTCAATAGGTTTCCCACCTATGTGAAGTCTGGACAGTCAGTGAGTTTATTTTAAGTCCAGGTTGAAAGCCTATTTTTTTAACAGCATTATCATTAATCCTATTATCAGATAACCATGGAGCCACTATACTGTGTAATATTCCACCACTATCTTTGTACAGTATCATGGAACCTTCCAGTATTGTGATATGAGTGCTATATAAATGGCTGTTATTATTATTATTATCATTATTATTATTATTATTATTATTATTATTATTATTATTATTATTATTATTATTTCTCTAAAAGCTGCTAATTTGGAAAAAAACCTTGAGCATTTGAAGAAACCACAATTTTCATTATACAAAAGGACCTTTATGTTTTATATATCCTTTGTATGAAAGCTCTCATTTTGTAAATGATTATCAAGTTCTTATGTACATTAAGAATGTTTATGCATTATTTTCAAAAATTACTTTTGTGAAACGAAAGTAATCCTTTAAAATAATAATAATAAATTAATATTTCGGGTCTGTTTCATTTATTATTGTTTTGAATATTGAGTTAGGTTTCCGGTTCATGGCAATGGTCAACAACCCGATAATACTGTCAGAAAATGTTAACTCTTGCCTCACAATATCGGGAACTTTTTAAATCCTAGCTTCAGGCATAAGAACACATCACCCACAAACATATTTTTACAGGACATAAATGACACAAAGTGAAAATGGACAAAACATGGAATTATTTTAGAGGTATTAGGGTTGCTCTTATTGGCTTAGTATATTTTTCGGATTTTTACTGAAAATAGTAGACACCTTATTAACCTCTAGAATACTAATTTATTTTTCAGTGGTGATTTGAAACACAGGTATTTTTTCAATGATACCATTCTGCTAGCAAAAGTAGCCTTAATTTAGCAAGACTTTGGTCATAAATAACTGTTTTGTTATAATTTATTGGAGAGTGTCAACAGGCACTCTTCAATAAATTGTAACTCAACAGATTTATATAAAAAAAAAACTCTACTACTGCTGAGCAAACATGAAGCTAATGCATCCAGTCTAAAGCCACTAAAGTGGCTTCCCGCACTTTTCAATAGAGCCATGATAGTGGCTTCCAGAACTCAACCAGTTAACAATGTATTCTTCTTCTTTTAGTCTTCTTTTCTTCTGAAATAAACATTAAAAAAATATAAAAAAGTAAGGGCTTTTTAGGGGGAATTTCTTTTCAACCTACTCACAATTGTTTACAATTGGCTGTAGCATAGGTGCAAGCCCTACTTCGGAACTAACTCATGCTTTTAGAAACTTTTCCAAACAAGCTGGAAAAGTAATAGAGTGCAAAAGCACGAAAAAGATCGAAAAAGTGTCGAGCAAGACCAGCGCTCGAAATTACAGGTACTCTCTCTGCACACCTCTTGCATTTTCCGAGTGCATGCACAACAACCGCGATGTCAATTCCTTTTATTTCAGCCATTTGTACATGGTCGGAAATTTTTGTGACTCGTGCTATTCTTAACTGTTTTCTTCGTGAACAACATTTGTATGTGCTAATCTTCATTTGATTGTGTGCAAGTGGATTGTATCCTTTTTCAAGCTTTCAAAATTGTTATTAATTAATGCTATTTTTGATCATTTTTGCTTGTTTCTTCACACTTAGTCTTGTTCTTCCTCCACGTGTGAACACAACCTTTGTTCTGTTTTCCATCGACGGGAAGCTTGATTTCATCATTCACATTCATATTATGCCAAAGACTATTTCTTGTACCTCTTGCTTGTAAGTGAAGCATGCGGATGACTCTCATTCCACATGTGTCACTTGCAACAATTGTACTCAGGCCCAATCATGTGGTATTTGTGGGGGTTGGTCCTCAAAATTCTGGGCTTCTGTTAACAAGGTGGTTCTGTCCAGAGCTAGAACCCCTCGTTCTCGGGGTAAGGGTAGCCATGCCATATCAGACATTTCTGTTAGTGCACGTGGTGACTCTGTCACACAGGATTCTTTTTCTGTGGCGAGTTCCTCTGCAACTGTTGACGGTGCTAGTTCAGTGATACCTGACGTGGAGACTGTGGTCTCTTTGTCTTCTGATGTCACTCTTGAGGCGTCTGTTTTCGTAGAGAGCTTCTCGGAGGTCAGCTCGGTGATCCTCTCCGTTTTGCCTCCTACCTTGTCGACAGTTGCTGAGGAAGTTGTTACTACAGATCCTATTCTGTATGATGGTGGCTCTTCCATTTCCTCTGGGGATGGCATACAGTCTCGGGGGACCGAGGCTGTATCTGCTGGTGTGTCTGTGAGCTCTCAGCCTCCCCTGGCTTCGTGGCGAAGCTGTGCGGGTTTGCTGTCTGCTCCATCTCATCTGGCAAAGTTTGCTCCTAGTCGATTGAGCCGTTCTGTCGCTTCGACAGCGATTCCTCTCCCCTCGAGCGAATCGTTTATTGTTCCTCCTTCCCCTGCTAGTGTGGCGACTAGCAGGATGGGGTTGGGACATTGGCATCCAGGGCCTGCTGTTCAGCAGAGGTCAGTGACAGCCCCGGTTAGCTGTCACTCTCGGAACCTTCCTTCGGTGATTCCTCACTGTGTTCCGAGTCTGGATGTCGATCGATGCTTGCCGTCGGTCTCAGAGGATGGGCAGTTGACAGGTTCCTGTCATTCTTGGGACTATCCTCCGGTGTCTTCTCACAGTGTCCCAGGTCCAGCTACCGATCGACGTATGCCATCGGTCTCTTTAGAGGGTTTGCAGGCAGGACCTTCTGTTCCGCAGAGGTCAGTGATTGACACTGGGCATAACAATCCAGACTAGCCTCCGGTGTCTTCTCACAGTCTCCCTATTCTGTCTGCCCATCGACGTTTGACATCGGTCTCTTCTGAGGATTTGGGTTCTTCTACCAGAAGGGTCCATTGGGAGGACACCCCGTCGGGCTATGCTGCTGCGACGGATTCTCAGGGTGACCTGCGTCAGGCCATTTTGGCACTCACCCAGTTGCTTTCTGGAAACCCTCAAACTGGCCTCCCTGTGCCTCCTAAGGCACAACCTCCTTTGGTCGGTTGCCGAGATGTCTCGCCTGGCCCCTTTGATACTGCACAGTATTCACAGGAGGTTTCTGCTGGTCAGCCCGAGTTGGGCTACGTCTCCTCTGCAACGGAGGATGATGATTTTCTTGAAGGTGATGGGCCCCCCTCGTCAGTCTTGGGGCAGGCTTTGGATTTCGTCTTTGGCTTATTGCCAGACATTCAACCTTCTGACCAGCCATCTGTGACCGTCCATCCGCGGTCCTCTGTGGAGCGCCATAACCCTGTTGAGCCTTCTAGCTCTGGGGCTTTGCATCCTCTGTAATCAGCTCAGGTTGTTGAGTCCTTCCACGTCTTAGACGTCAAAATGCATTCTAAGACCCTCAAGAGTTCTTTCTTTTCTAGAGCTGATGCTTTTCTGCCTCCATCACAGTTTCGTGTTTACGATTCCGTCTGTCCACCAGTCTTCCAAGGGATGACTACTGTGGATGAGGATTCTTCTTCCCTCGGGTTAACTAAGCCTAAGTCGGCAGTTCTCCCGATGTTGGTAGATGAATCTATGGTGGGCCTGTCCCAAGAGATGGTAGGTATGTTATCTCTCGCGGACCATGTTGTTGCTGCCCTGGCTGAATATTTTCCACCGGGGGAGTTTGATGATGCTCCGGCACCTTGTCATGTATTGTCACAGGCTCTCATGAACTTGACACGCACTCACGCCTGTAACACAGCTGATTTGGAGCTGGCATGCCAGGATGCGGTGTTGGATTCTTCTCCATCCCTTCCTTCTGAGCAACGTGGTGTTCTAAGGTCTGCCTCTTTGGTTGGACCTCAGTTGTTCCATTGTTCCGTGGAAGCTGTCCGTGGCGAGGTTCTTCGTCATTCGAAGGACCAGCTTTTGCTGCGACAGCTGGACCAACCTGCTGCTGCGGGTGGTGGTCGTTCCAGGCCCACCAAGCATCATCAGCGATGTCGGCTATGCCTTTGGCTCCGTCTGCTCCTTCTGCTCAGAAGAAGCGCCGACATGGCCAGGCTCACTGGCAGCCTCAGGCAGGAAAGTCTCAGGACTCTGTCACTTCCCGAGGTGGTGGTTTCTCCTCTCTGGGGCCTCGTTGAGGCCGCAAGTGAAGGTTCTCACCTCTATTCGCCTCCAGTCGGGGGAAGGCTGTCGCAGTTTTACGACCGTTGGACAGAGATAACGTCGGACACTTGGGTCCTCAACGTCATACAATCCGGTTTGCGACTGTCCTTCCATCGGCACCCGAGTTTATCTCGGGTGCCCCTCCCGATTCGGGTTCCTTCCGATTCTCTACGTTGGGACCTTCTGGTGGAGAAGATGGACAATCTCCTCTCCAAAGGGGCGATCGAGGTGGTCAGGAACACCCTTTCACCGGGGTTTTACTCGAGACTTTTCTTGGTACCGAAGAAAAATGGCCAATTTCATCCTGTCATCGATCTGAGACTCCTGAACGAGTACATAATAGCTCCTTGTTTCAGTATGGAGACTTTCCGGTCGGTACGACGTTCAGTTCATTAGGGCAACATTGCTGCCAGTATCGACCTTAAGGATGCTTACTTCCATGTACCCATTCATCTGGCCTCATGGAAATACCTTCGGTTCTCGTTTCGGGATCGAGTCCATCAATTCAGAGCTCTCCCGTTCGGTTTGAACCTGGTTTCTTGGGCCTTCACCCGACTGATGTCACATGTGCTTGCTTTCCACCATACTCAGTCAGCTGTGACTTCGTCAGCCTACCTGGACGACATCCTCCAACAGCACCACGATGCTGCTGTTCTGGAGTTAGATGTCACGCAGTTTCTTTGCCTCCTAGCATCGCTGGGTTTCAGAGTCAATCGCAAGAAGTCGGATCTCCTTCCTTCTCAGCGATTTTGTCATTTGGGGATGGATTTCGACACTCTTCACAATGTAATGTCGGTCCCCATGCTCGGGCGACATTCTTTCCACCTTGACTCGGAACCTGCTTCAATCTTCCTCGGTCTCGGCCAGGACTTTCCTTCGGAGGCTGGGCCTTTGCGGTTCGGTGACAGATCTCATTGCACTCGGTCGCTTGTTTGTCCGACCTCTCCAACACTTCCTGTTGGATCATTGGCGTCCGAATGTAGATCCGCTGAACCTGAAACTTCCTATTCCTCAGTCACTGCTTTGTCACCTCCACCCTTGGGCCGATGTTCCCTGGCTGACACAGGGTGTTCCGTTGGATCTTCCTTTGGTCGCTCGCATCCTTTCTGTGGATGCCAGTGATCGGGGCTGGGGTGCAACATTGGATCCTCTTGGTCTGTCCACTCACGACGAGTGGGACAGCGAGCAGGTGAGTCTTCACATCAACCAGAAGGAGCTCCTTGCTTTTCTGTTGAGTTTTCGGCTTTGGATCCCTCACCTGTCAGACCATATTGTCCTACTTCTTTCGGACAATTTGACAGTAGTGGCCTACATATGGAATCAAGGAGGCACACATTCAATTCCCATGTATCGGCTGTCGCAGGATCTTCTTTCTGTTGGTGCGGGATGTAAATGCTCGGGCATCCATTCTGCACATTCTCGGGTGTCTCAGCGTCCTAGCAGACTCCCTGTCCTGACGCGACAGTGTCCTTCCAACCAAATGGATGCTACATCGGATGGTGTTTCAGGCGATTTGCGAGCAGTGGGGCCATCCTCAGGTCGACCTTTTCGCTACTCACTGGAAACATCAGGTAGAGACCTTTGTCTCCCCTTGTCCAGATTCTCTGGCGTTTGCGGTAGACGCTATGTCCCTGGACTGGTTGGGTTGGATTGGCTATGCCTTCCCTCCTGCACTGATTCTTCCTCAAGTATTAGCAAAGATTCGTGCTTGCAGTTGCAGGATCATTCTGCCTCTGTTGGCAGATCGGCCGATTCGTCTACCTCTACGCTCTTTCCCAGGGTCATCCCAGGAAGTACCACAACAACCTGGCAAGCCTGTCTCTTCACGCCTGTCTTTTATCAGGTCCTGCCTCCGACGAAGAGGTTTTCGAGACGATCAGTGGAGTACATATCTGCATCGCGGCAACATTCCACTGGCATGACTTATGCTGCGAAGTGGAAGGTTTTCTGTCGCTGATGCACAGATCACAATGTGGATTACCGTGATCCGTCAATCGCTGAAATTGCGGATTTTCTGGTATATCATTTTGACTCCAAGGGCCTCCAGCCTATTACGATTAAGGCCTATCGGTCTATGCAGTCTGATACTTTCTCTTATGTGGGAAAGCGGTGCATCGGTCGTAATCTTTTTCTCTCCAAACTCATTCGGCACTTTTCTTTGAAGAGGCCTCGAACTTGGCATGGGTGTTGCACTGTTTGGAGGGGGCGCCATTCGAGCCTTTATCTGAGACCGATAAGCGTTTTCTCACCTATAAGACGGCTTTTCTTCTAGCGTTTGCTTCTGCTCGACGAGTCAGTTTTCTTCATGCGCTATCTGTTGATTCTGCTTTCTTCAGAAATGAGGCTAACAGTGTCACCTTCACTACTGATTGCTCTTTTCTGGCTAAGGATCAACTACCTGATTCGGTACCTCCTCCCATCTGCATTCGGGCTCTCCCTGCTGTCGATGGTCGGAGACCTCTTCTTTGTCCTGTTCGTGTGATCATGACTTACATTTATCGCACTCAGTTCATTAGGAGGGGGTCGGAAGAGATTCTTTCTGTCTCTCATTCTTAAGAGGCAGTCTATCTCTTCCCATTCTATTTCCAGGTGGATCTGTCTTGTGATCAAGCTGGCTTATTCCCACTTGTCTGCTTCGGATCTTGTTTCGAGCCAGTTTAATGCTCATGAGGTTGGTGCCATTTCTACATCGCGGGCGTTCTCCAATTCCGTTTCACTCCGGGATGTTATGAATGCGGCTTACTGGAGGAATGCCTTCTCCTCCTTTTATCTCCGCCACCTACAGCAGAAATCTGAGGACCTTTATTCTTTTGGCCCTCTCATTGCTGCTCAGGATGTTGTGCACCCTCGTTAAATTGTTTTCTCGGGGTTGTGCTTCGCTCATCCTTGTTCTTTTCAGGTGCCTTTTCTCTATCTTCATTACAGGTTTCGCTATTGTTCTCTGCCCTCCTTGCTTTTCTTTCTGCTGCTCTTGTTGGTATTGGTTATGTGATTCACCTCCTCCTATTGTTTATTCAGCCAATTGTAAACAATTGTGAGTAGGTCGAAAAGAAATTAAAATTTTTTAGTAAATTTTGTTTCTTAACATACCTACCACAATTGTTTACCGGAGGCCCACCCTCCTTGGGGATATCTTTGATATCGCTGCCTCCCCGCTAAATCACAAACTTCTCATTGGCAGAAATACGGAATTGACGTCACGGTTGTTGTGCATGCGCTCGGTAAATGCAAGAGGTGTGCAGAGAGAGTACCTGTAATTTCGAGGGTTGGTCTCGCATGACCCTTTTTCGATCTTTTTTGTGCTTTTGCACTCTATTACTTTTCCAGCTTGTTTGGAAAAGTTTCTAAAAGCTTGAGTTAGTTCCGAAGTAGTGGTTGCACTTACGTTACAGCCAATTGTAAACAATTGTGGTAGGTATGTTAAGAACCAAAATTTACTAAAAAATTTTAATTTTTCTGTAGAGGAACATTAAGATTCTAAACAGGAAATTGGTGTTTCTTTCTGTCCTTTACTTATTTTTCCTGCTACTTATTCTGTTTCCTTATTTCCTTTTCTTTCTTTCCTGTATTTTTCTTTCCTACATTTGTCTGAACAAGATTACTTATGAAAATTTTTCATTATTCAAGATATTTGTAAGTGTTGCTTTCCATTCATGTTAGGGTTAAAATGTATCCTTCTCTTTATTTTTTTCATGTTATTGAAGCATTTCACATTCACTTTTTAAAAAAAATGCAGAAGTGTGTGAAAATTGGGATGATGACCCCTAATTATTTTGTTCAACTTTGCATGCTACCCTTCAATATGATTGTTTGTGTGTGTATTAGCCTGATAAATAGATGTGACAACTCTTACTTATTCACATTTCCTTATTCAACATTTATTATCAACCAATTGTATCGGTTGGTAACGAATGTCGTATAAGGAATTGAGAATTGCCTGATAAACATTCCACAAGCATTTCAAGAGGATATCCCTACATCCATGAATCGATAAGGAGGAAAAAGGAGTTAACTGGTAGCTTCAACGGGTGTTTTGTAGTGACATCGCCACCTAGCAAGATAGAAAATGTAGGTCTAGCATATTGCAGGGTCAGGGGTGGAAGCTCTAATAACTTAGTAATTCAGTTTTTACAGATTGGCATCTATAGCATGTTGCACCTAAATGGGAAACATCTATATCATATGGCATATACAGTGGGACCTTGTTAATTGAATAGCCACTTTGCCAATGAAAATTATTCAATTAACAGGAGTATTCAATTAGCAGGGATTGTGTCACTTTTCTGTATTCTAGAGATAAACTTAGCATTTATTCTATTATATCTTGTTTGACAGAGCTCCATGAGCTCTGTCAAACAAGATATAATAGATTAAATGCTTGTATTGGATGAACTGAGGTCAAACAGGTCAATAAACAAAGGGAAACTGGGGACAGTCAGGGTAATTTCGGGACAGGTTACAAGATTTTTTATTCAATTAACAGGAGTTTACTTTATAACCTATATTCAATTAACAGGTCAAATTTGTACTGGAGGTATGGTAAATGGTTTTGTGTTGGGAAATTATATTCAATTAATAGGGCTATTCTGTTAAGAGATATCCAATTAAGTGGGCTCCACTGTATCTGGGAAGTGACCATTTGGTACACATCTATCTGGGAAACGTATAGCTGGGAACTTTAAAAGGGTTAAGCAATAATTCATGTAATTAGGACCCGCTGTATTCTCTACCAGCTGAAATAGAATACTGCATATTTATAGAAAAAAAAATGAAAAAACATGATGATAATTCCATTCACATTAAATTGATACTGATACTAATTACCAAATGACAAGATATTTATATAAATAATAGAGTTATGGTTCTATGACTATAATGATTACTATGCCCCAAACATTGATTATGAAGTGAAAATATCCAACAATCAGATAACATATTCATGAATAATTACTTTCCAGAATCATATCAATCAATCTATCAGTATGTTTACTTGTTTTAATGAACTCTTCACCAAGTGATGGAAATGCCAGAGCTTGTGTAAAGGAATACACAAGAAATGAACAAGATCTATCTGTTTATATCTCTATTCGGGGTTTCCATGGAGCTTTGGATTCAAGGAACAGCCTCGAATTTGACTGAAGGCTATTCAAGGCCTTGACGAAGCAAATAATCCTAACTGTTGCGTTTTATGTGCCAGAATTTGTGAAGGTGTAGGGATTAACTAGGACCCTCTGGTCATTACCTCCTCCTCCCACTTCCCTATAGGGAAAGTGGGAGGAAGGGGTAATGACTCAAGGAGCCTACTTAGAATTATTGAATGCAGGGCCTTGAAAAACTTTGAATTTGGCTATTGTAGGGACTTGAAAAATGCTGCGAAATGTTGAGAAACGGTCTTGAATAGTCTTGAATTTTATCAGTCCTTGCCTGCAGGAACCCTGATATTTATGGCTGCAGGATGCTGGATATATTGCTTTACACATACAGAAAAGAAGCCACAGCGGAGAAAAGAACAGTCATAATTTGGAGTATTTATATATGTATTCGTTTTCTATATCCACACTTTAGCATGGGTATATAAGGATCCTTGAGTGCCATTGTCACAGGGGCGGACTGAGCCAAGAAAAGTTACCAGGAAATGCACCGGAGGTGAGGTGGGGTGGTGAGGGGTTGACAGACCTGGAAAAAATTTTTATTTATCAAACTGAATGAACACTGCTTCCCTGCATCTGAGCAATCAGTTGCCATCCACATAGAGGGCATTTCAATGGCATAGTTATAGCATCTCCACTCATTTAGAAAAAATAGTTACTGGTGGGTGAGTGTGGGAGGGGGGGGGGGGGGGGGCTTGGATTCATCGAGCCGACCATAGTTTGACCCACTCACTGGGAGCAAATTTTTATTTTTAGCTTAACTTGACAAAGTCAAAATAAGCTATTGCCATCACATGTTCGGAAGTCTGTGAGTCTGTTCACATTTTCCTTTAGCACAGGCTACACCCCGTAGTTCTTGTCCAATCATCATGAAATTTCATATGCAGGTTTGAGGTTATGTCTAGATGTCGAGAAGATCCCCTTTTGGGCGTGATCAGTCAACCGTGATGGCTGCCCAAGCCCAAAACCTGAAAACCTTTAGCACATGGCTGAACATGCACCACCAAAGTCAAAAGTTATAACTCATAGGGAAAAAGTGGAGTGGTTTACAGAAGACGTTAGAGCTGCTAAACAACAGCGTCGCAGACTTGAGCGTCTATACAACAAAACGAAGCTTGATATTCACCGGCAGATGTTCTGCCACCAAAGAAATACAACTAATAAGATCATCAAAAAAGCGAAGAGGGAGTACTACAATTCTCTGATAGAGGGGTCATCAAATACTGGGGTGTTATTCTCGGTAACCAATAGTCTCCTTGGTAAAGAACAAAAAGTCATTCTCCCAGATCATCTAAATACCAATGAAATTCTGGAAAAATTCAGTGATTTTTTCGTAACCAAAATTCAATTAATCCTGGATAGTATACCATCACGTGAACCACCAGAGTTTGATCAACTTGACATAAAAAGAGATTTTTCCAGTTTTCACACTGTCTTGGAAGAAGATATTCGAAAAATGATTTTGTCATCATCCAATAAATCCAATGATCTAGATGAAATTACAACATTCCTTCTGAAAGAGACAATTGATCATCTTCTGCCAGCCATATCATCTATTATATCTGCATCCCTTCATGAGGGATTTGTTTCACGCCCACTGAAAAAAGCACTTGTTACTCCACTCATCAAGAAGCCATCTCTTGATCCTGACAACCTGAAGAATTATCGACCAGTATCGAACCTCTCTTTCCTGTCTAAATTGTTGGAAAAGGTTGTTGCTTCACAACTCAAAAAACATCTGCATGAAAATGATCTTTTAGAGCCTTTCCAGTCTGCATACAGAGCCAATCACAGTACAGAGACAGCTTTACTGCGAGTCAACAATGACATTGTTAAATCATTGTCTGAGGGTAAGGCTGTACTGCTTGTTCTCTTGGATTTGTCAGCAGCATTCAACACAGTCGACCATGATATTCTTTTGCAGACATTGACACAGCATGGCATATGTGGAACTGTCTTATCATGGTTTGCATCATATCTAGAAGGTCGCAGTCAACAAATATATATCAACAAGACCGGTTCAGAAAGCAAGATGTTAAAGTGTGGTGTTCCTCAGGGCTCAGTTCTTGGTCCACTTTTGTTTACTCTGTACACTTCTTCTCTGGGTCGTCTTCTTAAAAGGCATGGCATATCATATCATCTGTATGCGGATGATACCCAACTGTACATTACATTTAATTCATCTCTTCAAAGTGACTCAATCACTGCAGTCAGCAACATGGAAACTTGCATAAATCTGGTGTGGGAATGGATGATAGATTTTAAACTGAAAATGAATGACTCTAAAACAGAATTCTTAGTGATATCCGGGGTTCGCATGCCTACACCCACTGTTACATCAATTCAGGTTGGAAACAACATCACCATGAAAAGTGAATCGGCCAGGAATATTGGACTGATTATGGACTCAAATTTAAAGCTAGACATCCATATCAATAAAATATGTCAAAAATGTTACTGGCAGCTTCGGAATATTGGAAGACTGAGAACTTATCTTAACCAATCAGCACTTGAAAAACTTGTGCATTCCTTCATCACCTCACAACTAGACTATTGTAATTCAGTGTTAGTGGGGCTGCCGCAGTATTTGATTCAGAAGCTTCAAAAAGTTCAGAATATTGCTGCTAGGATAATTACTGGTACCAAATGCTCTGAACACATAACACCTGTTTTAAGACAATTACATTGGCTTCCAGTTAAACAGAGAATCAATTTCAAAATATTGATCTTAGTATTCAAATGTATCCACAAACTGGCTCCAGTTTACCTGCAAGAGCTCATCACTGTATACACTCCATCACGCAGTCTGAGATCTAAAGATCAAATTCAACTAGTCATACCTTTTAGCAGATCTAATCTGGCTAATGATCGTGTGTTCTCCATCGTGGGTCCAAGATTGTGGAATGCGTTGCCTATTAGTGTCAGAAATTCAGAAACTATCAACATCTTCAAAAGAAATCTTAAAACATTCCTATTTACTGAAGCATTCTCCTGAACCTCCCTAGAGGAAACTGAAACATGAGACTCTTTATTTTCAGAAAAGTGTATTTTATTTCTGTGAAGCATTTTAGGGCACTCTTCGTGGTTTTACGCTTTTACAAAATCAATTATTATTATTATTATTATTATTAGTCTACAGGTTGTATTTATGAAGGGATTTCATTGCAACTTGATAGGATGACTCTGTATAATGTCTAAATGAGAACATCCCCTTTTGGTCATGATATGTCAGCCGTGACGACTGCCCAAGCCCAAAACCCAAACACTTTTAGCACAGTCTACAGGTCATATTTAATATGGAGGGATTTCATTGTAGCTTGGTAGGATAACTCTGCATGATGCCTAGATGAGAACTTCCCATTTGGTCGCTATCTGTCAACCGTGATGGCTACCCAAGCCCAATACCCCAAATCCTTTAGCACAGTCTACAGTTCCTATTTATGGAGGGATTTCATTGTGACTTACTTGGATGTCTAGATGAGAACATCCCCTTTTGGTCGCAATCGGTCAACTGTGACGGCTACAGGGACCCGAAGCTCAAAAACCTTTAGTACAGCCTACAGGTCGTATTTATGAAGGGATTTCTTTCTAACTTGGTAGGATGACTCCAGATAATGTCTAGATGAGAACGTCCCCTTTTGGTCACGATCATTCAACCGCGATGGCTACCCAAGCCCAAAACCCCAAAACCTTTAGCACAGACTACAGGTTGTATTTATGATGGGATTTCATTGTAACTTTGTAGGATGACTCAGTACAATGTATAGATGAGGACACCCCCTTTTGGTTGTGATGGGTCAACCGTGATGGCTACACACGCCCAAAGCCCAAAAACCTTTAGCACAGTCTTCAGGTCATATTTATGAAGGGATTTCTTATCAACCTACCCACAATTGTTTACTACAGGCTTGCATTACAGTGGAAGTTCCTAACTCAGATAATATACTCTCTATTTTTGTCTTTCCCAAGCAATTTGGGAAAGAAAAGTGGTGCAAAAGCACCAAGAAAAAATGAAAGTGTCAATGACACTGTAGCTCAACTTGTCAAGACAAAGACATGTACATGTATAGTATGTGACCTGATAACAAAGGTACATATAAAGTATTGTAACGGTCAGTACATAAATTCTGACCGTTGCCTGTAACAAATGTATAGGTAAAGTATTGTAAAGGTGGGTGACAGTCAGATGCTAAATTAGAAAAAAATCTTTGAGTCCCAGAGTGGGTCTGACTGAACCCCAAAATATTTGTTCTCATGGCACAGTGATAACAAAGGCACCCCAAAACACACTAGTTCCTGTCCCAAGGTGAAAACAAAGGTACCCAAGAAGTTTTGTGAAGATCAGTTCATAAATACGAGCTGTATAGAACTTGTGACAAAAAATTGATTGGACCTAATTTCGGTACAAAATAGCCACTGGCAGCCATCTTGAATTTTGGACCGCACCCAGAAACACTCATTATCGTCCTAAGGTGATAACAAAGGTATCCAAGAAGTTTTGTGAAGATCGGTTCATAAATACAGCCTCTACCCTGAGCCGTATTGACATGTGTACTTACATTGTGTAAGTAGCACTGAATAAATCAAAGTTCATCTAATTTGCATAATTTCTGCACGAAAAAAAACCCTTACAATATGTGATGTATTCCATGTTACTAAACATTCATACAAAAATTTATTCAAATCAGAACTTTCATACAGAAGTTCTGTACAAAAGACTGATTGCACTAATTTTGGTACAAAATGGCTGCTGGTGGCCATCTTGAATTTTGGACCACACCCAAAAACACTCGCTCTCATCCCACGGTGATAACAAAGGTACTCAAGAAGTTTTGTAAAGATTGGTTCATAAATATGGCCTCTAGTCTGAGCTGTATAGAAGTTGTGTACAAAAAACTGATTAGACTTAATTTCGGTACAAAATGGCCACTGGCAGCCATCTTGAATTTTAGATCGCACCCAGAAACACTCGTTCTCGTCCCAAGGTGATAACAAAGGTACCCAAGACATTTCATGAAGATCAGTTCATAAATACAGACTCTAGTCTAAGCCGTATTGACATGTGTACTTACTGTGTGTAAGTCGCACTGAAAAAATCAAAGTTCATCTAATTTGCATAATTTCTGCACGAGAAAAAAACCCGTATTATATGTGATGTATCCCATGGTACTAAACATTCACACAAAAAATTATTCAAATCAGCGCTTTCATGTGGAAGTTCTGTGCAAAAATCTGATTGCACCTAATTTTGTACAAAATGGCTGCCATCGGCCATCTTGAATTTCGGACCGGACCCCAAAACACTCGTTCTCGTCCCACAGTGATACCAAAGGTACCCAAGAAGTTTTGTAAAGATCGGTTCATAAATACGGCCTCTAGCCCGAGCCGTATTGGCATTTGCACTTACAGTGCTGAAAGTAACACCAAAAAACATCAAAATTAGTCTAATTTGCACAATTTACGCAAGAGAAAAAACCTCGTATTATATGTGACGTATACCATGGTACTAAACATTCATACAAAAAATTATTCAAATCAGAGCTTTCATATGGAAGTTCTGTACAAAAAACAGATTTCTGCATCGTCGGTACAAAATGGCGGCTGACAGCCATCTTGAATTTCGGACCGCACCCAATAACACTCGTTCTCGTCCCATGGTCATAACAAAGGTACCCAAGAAGTTTCGTAAAGATCAGTTCATAAATATGGCCTCTAGCCCGAGCCATATCCAATTGTTGACTTACGGACAGACGGACGACGGGCCATGACAAAAGATCAAATTTGGCTTCGCCAAAGTTGAGCTAATAAGCCAAAACTGGGTCGAGTGCAACCGGCGCAGACCCAGTACAGGACACTCTCTTCCAAGTACAACTCCACGACTTCCGTTGCCAGTGCGCATATGCGTCGCTAATGACTCATTCTTTTTTTATCCGAGACACGTGAAGGATGTGTCTCCTCCATATGCATTATGAAACAGTGATAATTCAACTCATCGATAATGGTTTTCCTGTGACTGGAATTATGGATCTGAAGATCCGTATAATAACAGGACTGTGTTTTATATATTCTCGTTAATATTTTCAACCACATTCTCATTGTATATTATTTATTATTCAGTTTTCGTGAATGTTTTTTCGACATCGTGTCAATGCGGTTCGACAGTGAAATTTTTCGGTTGATAAATTTAATTGTTATTGGAGTTAGGTGTCAATCAGGGACTGTCTGGACAGGATTTCTTCACTCTGTTGAGGCTGAATTTCTGGGGGGTTTTCGGTCCCTGTCGGCCATCTGGGTTCTGTCGTGTACCCATCGTTTTTTTTCTGCCACCTTCTCTTGTAGTTGAGGGTGTTCTTCTACTCTCTGTATCTGTTGAGTTCATCTTTTTCTTCTGCTCACACCTGTTTTTTCCGGTTCGGTTCCTTTTGGGCAATTCCTTTTGCCCTCGCCTTGGTGAGTTCTTGTGGCTGTTTCTTCCGCACCCGCGGGTGGTGTGGAACGCAGTCATTTTGGGCCCTCCCGACTCGACCACGTCTGGTGTGAGTTATACCCCCTCTGTGGGGGATGTGCAGCTCCTCCCACACCCACGGGGGGTGGGGAATGCTGTCGTTTCGGGGCCTCCTGACTCGACCACGTCTGGTGAGAATTACTCCCCCTATGTGGGGGATGTGCAGCTCCTCTCACACCAGCGGGAGGTGGGGAACGCTGTCGTTTCGGGGCCTCCCAACTCGACCATGTCTGGTGAGAGTTATTCCCCTTCTGTGGGGGATGTGCAGTTTTTTTTACCGTGGTGGATACAGCGGGAGCTGTTGGATTTCTGGTGAAGAGATGCCTGGTTCTGAGGCTGTCACTAGGGTTGTGACTCCTCATTTGGAGGCCGAGCTAGGTGGCTCTCTCCCCTTTTCCGCCAGTTCCAACAGCTCCCGTCGTATCTGCTGCAACTGCTGTTCCGTCTACAACGTCATCGGGCACCGTTTTTAGCCGGCCTCAAGGGTTTGCAGGGATGTCATCCCTGCAAGGGTCTGTAGTGTGGTTGTGGGGTATCGGCCTCAGCCTTCCCCGACTTCAACGGACCGAAATGGGAACTCAACCTACCGAACCGGGCCTCTACTCTATCGATCTGGGCATCGAAAAGACTGGAACGGGTCTGCGTGTGCTTGACGACCCCCTCCCCACTAATCTTGAAATTTTAGATCCCAGGATATCAATACTACTAAATTCCAGACCCACTCCTGATAATCATCATAATTCCATCGCGGTACTGAGGAACTCCTAATAAATAATAACCCATGAGAGTCGGGTTCAAGTTAACTTTTCCGACCGTTTCACAGTTAATGGGATAAAGGTTTTAATTTTCACCTGTGTGAAATAAAATTTTACGGCAGATTTTGAGAAAAGGTGCGCCCCTTCTTCCCTCATTGGTTTTATAACAAAAGATCCTACCCGCCAACCCCGTCTCATTTCAGCAAGCATTATCACGCAAATAGAACGAAGTGTGCATGGTCCAAAATGAGCAGTGAAAGTATCAGAACTGAATGAATAAAAGTCATTTCTATTGGTTGAGCGCCCGACCTAACACAAAGTTTGGGATCATGTTTTTTTTTTAAACCAGAGCTTTATCACAATAACAACACAAAGTGGGTGGTTTAACGATGTAAGCTGGTGATGTGTTGTCTTAGCGATGAGGTCTGTAGGCATGTGTTGGGTGGTCAGAAATGTGTGGCTTCAAAATTTTCCAAGTGTGAAAAGATAGCTTTCTGCTTTGGTTTCTTAGTGAAAGTGACAGTACATCTGTCTGCACTTGTGAAATCCAATAGAACCGCAGCGTTTTCAATTTCCAAATTTACACCGCGAGTGAAATAAGGGAGTGGCACACGAGATCTGGCCAGTGTGGTATATCTCTTAACCCACAAGCGGTGTAAATTTGGTAATTGACATATCCCACAAATGATGTAAAATTGATAGTGTATTTGAACAAGCTTCTGCTGGTGGGCAATGAAGTGATGTGGCCAAACAGTGATGCGCAATGACTGGTTTTATTGTGAACCATTAAACAAACTAAAATTTATGTCATTGGTTGAACAGTAGCCTGGTCAATACCACAGTGAGAGTCCCGAGCAGTGCCCCGGCATTGACCCTAAACGCAAATAAATAAATGGTATAAATATGGATATCATTGGAACCTACGGGGACCGTCGGTCTCAATGATATCCATAATAGCATGGTAGTTCTCAATCAAGATAGTTAACCCTATCCCCAACGCTTGTAGCAGACAACACTCATGAAAAAAAAAATTTGTGTAACTAAAAAAGACAAATTTTTCACTTCTAAAACATAGGTTATGACCCCTCATTCGAACGAGCGTGTCACGGCAGAAAGACCTTATCGCCCGTTTTAGTCTTTTGGGTGCATGTTTCGGTAGCTTAGTCTCCCATTTCAGTCGCATTTTAGTCCTTTATGGTAGGAAGACCCTCTTGTTTCCTGTTTCAGTCTTTTGGGTGCACGTTTTGGTAGATTACTCTCCCGTTTCGGTCCGTTTCGGGCACGTTTCGGTCCATTTCGATAGCATTTCGGTCCGTTTTGGTCCATTTCGGTAATTCGACGCACCGCCTACTGTGTCCTCTCAGCCGTTGAGCACAGTAGTTTTATACCTGCAGTTGTCTGCAGCGGTGTCTGGGAGTGTAGACGTGGGGGTATCGGCCGGCCTCAGCCTTCCCTGACTTCAACTCGGCAAAGTTGGAAGTGGCTGCCGGCCGGAGCCTCTACTGTGGTCTCTGCGCCATCGAGTACCACAGTTTTGTTATTGGCATTTTCCGTCCACTCATTCTGGTCACACGGCCAGTTTTGCTCGACCAACGCCTTCTGTGCAGCCTGAACCTTCTGCCTCGCAGAGGTCCACGGCAACTCTCCCAAGTTCCCGCTATGTTGATCCTCGGGGTGTGTCGTACCCCTATACACGTCTGCCCTCAGATGTTTCGGCTGCTGCCCGTCGCCCCGCTTCGGGTGTATTGGATGATCGTGACCCTTCGCTGGTTAAGAGGTTCAGGTGTGAAGCCACTTTGCTGGTTCGTTCTGGTTCGTTCCCATGTCGAACCGGCTGGTATGGGCAGTGAGCTTAGGAAGGCCCTCTCCTCAGGTTCTGTCCAAGAGCCTTTCCGTTACTTCCAGCGAGGCAGCGAGTGGTTTCCAGGCGCCCCTATGGCGCCGCCTCACGGGATTGGAAACATGCCGCTTTCTGATCCCCCTGGTGCCTACACCATGGTAGGCATCGGCTGGTTTGCCCATGATGGGCTATGTGTCTTCCGACTCCGGGGAGGAGTCAGACATCCTTGATGTCGAGAGCCAGCAGTCTTCTGACTTGGGGGCAGCTCTTGACTTTTTGTTTGGGTTCCTTCCGGATCTCAAACCATCAAACCAGCCGACAATATCCTTCCGAAGGCACCCCACTCTGTCCAGAATGCTTCTTCCAACTACAGTTCCTTCAGACGTTTTACTTCGGGAGCTTTTGTCTATGGAGATAGACAATCTCCTGGCCAAGGGGGCAATCGAGGTCGTCAAGAACATTCAGTTAGTGGGGTTTTATTATGTCTCTCCTTCCCAGAAGGGAGACATATTGTTTTAGTGCATATTCTTCTTTTTCTTCTTCTTCTCCTTTTGCTTCTTCTTATATTTGGCATGTGGATGTATCACCATGAGCCGGTGTGTCGCGTACCATAGTGACCTTTATGTGACCTTGACCTTTGACCTGAAGGTCAGATTTATGTGCTTTTTAAGGGTAACTTTGTCCAGGGCCTAACTTATTTTTCTTTTGACCTAGACCTTAGATATTTGGCATGTGGATGTATCACCATGAGCCGGTGTGTCGCGTACCATAGTGACCTTCATGTGACCTTTACCTTTGACCTAAAGGTCCGATTTATGTGCTTTTTGAGGGAAACTTTGTCCAGGGCATAACTTTTTTGTCTTTTGACCTAGACCTTAGATATTTGGCATGTGGATGTATCACCATGAGCCGGTGTATCATGTACCATAGTGACCTTCATGTGACCTTGACCTTTGACCTGAAGGTCAGATTTATGTGCTTTTTAAGGGAAACTTTGTCTGGGGCATAACTTTTTTGGCTTTTGACCTAGACCTTAGATATTTGGCATGTGGATGTATCACTGTGAGCCAGTGTGTCGCGTACCATAGTGACCTTCATGTGACCTTGATCTTTGACCTGAAGGTCAGATTTATGTGCTTTTTTAAGGGAAACTTCGTCCGGACTTTTTTGTCTTTTGACCCAAACCTTAGATATTTGGTATGGTTGTCAATATTATTCATGCATATATAATTTGCAGTGCATTCAATAGAAAGGAAGGGGAGACATATGTTTTAGTGTGCTAAAACAGTTTCTAGTTCCCACCTGTTCTTGGTGCCGAAGAAGGTCGGCCGACTCCGACCGGTTATCGATCTGAGTATCCTGAACCAGTCTATCATTGCTCCCAATTTCAGCATGGAGACTTTCAGGTCGGCCTGCCGTTCCATTCACCAGGGAGATTTCACTTCCAGCATCGACCTGTGAGGCGCTTACTTTCACGTTCCGATTCGTCGGGTGTCGCGGAAGTATCTCAGGTTCGCTTTTCTTGGGCGAGTTTACCAGTTGAAGGCCATGCCTTTTGGCCTCAACCTGGCTCCTTGGTCCTTCACCCGACTGATGTCGCATGTGATAGCCTTCCATCGCACACAGTCCAGGGTGACTACTTCAGAATATCTACACGATATCCTCCAGAGGCATTCCAATGCTGCCTTAATGGAGTTGGATGTCGACACTCTGTTGAATTTGCTCATGTCGCTAGGATTCAGAGACAATTAGGAGAAGTCGGATCTGGTCCCTTCTCAGTCGTTTTGTCATCTGGAAATGGCCTTCCGCACTCAGTTCAATACGGTGGTGGTTCCCCAGGCCAGGGCTGTGATTCTCTCAGCTTTTGCTCTGACTCTGTTCCCAGTCCACATCCACGACAGCACGGGGTATTCTCCGGGTGCTCAGTCTCTGTGGTTCGGTGATGAATCTCATTCCTCTAGGTCGGCTGCATGTTAGACCTCTCCAACACTTTCTGCTCAGTCATTGGAGGCCGAATGTCGATTCTCTGGATCTGGTGCTTCAGTTACCAGAATCTGTTATCCTCACCTTCTCCACTGGACGAATGTTCAGTGGATCACACAGGGTGTCCCATTGGACTTACCCACGTCCGATCGCGTTCTGACAGCAGATGTCAGCGATCTCGGATGGGGTGTGACGTTGGATCCTCTAGGTCTTTCCCTTCACGGGATGTGGGACCAAGATCAGGCATCTCTGCACATCAACCAGAAGGAGCTTCTTGCTCTTCTTCTGAGTTACAGACAGTGGATCCCTCAACTGTCGAATCGTCAGGTCCTTCTGTTGTTCAACAGTGGTTGCTTACATTCAGAACCAGGGTGGCACGCACTCGCTTCCAATGTACGAATTGGCTTGGGATCTTCTATCACTCGCTCAGGATGTCAACACGGGGGTGGTTGTTCGTCACATTTCCGGTCGTCTGAACATCCTAGCCGACTCCCTGTCCCGACGGGACAGGTTCTTTTCCACCGAGTGGATGCTCCACCAGGCGGTGTTCCATCGATCTCTTTGCAACTAGTTGGAACCTTCCAGTGGACACTTTTGTGTCCCTGTGTCCAGATGCTCTGGCTTTCGACGTGGATGCTCAGACCCTCCTTTGGGACGGTCTTGTCGGCTACGCCTTCCTGCTGGTTCCGATTCCGCCTCAGGTTCTCGCCCAGATATGAACCTGCAGTCGTTGAATCCTTTCGATCACACCCGTGTCGCCTTGGTGGGTGTGGATCAATCTGCTCCGCTCTCTGTTAGCGGCGGTTCCGGCATGTCTCCCTCTATGTCGCGACTTTCTTTTCCAAAGTTGCCCGAGGAGGTTTCAAGTTGACCCGACTTCATTGTGACTTCGCACATGTCTTTTATCGGGTCCTGTCTCCTCCGTAGTGGTTTTTCGAGACAAGCAGTGAAGTTGCTTTTCTTCTTCAAGGAGACACTCACTCCACTGGTTTAGCCTCTGTGGCTAAGTAGAAGGTTCTTCTGTCGATGGTGCGCGATCACTCTGTTGCTTCTGTCACTCCTTCGATCACACCCCTTGCGAAGTTTCTGGTACATGTTTGTTTCTGGGGGTCTCCAGCAATGGGTACAAGTCCATGCTTCGGAGACCTTTTTCATATACGGTACCACATTGTTTCGACACTCATCCTTGCCTCTCCAAGCTTGTTCAGCTCTTTTCCTTGAAAAGGCCTAGGACTTTGCAGTTTACTCCAAGATGGACGCTTTCTTGGGCACTGCTCTGCTTGGGGGTGGGGGCATTCATGCCTTTATCCTGGATGGATATGCGTTTTCTCACATGCCAGATCTCTCCTGCATCCATTTCTCGATGGATTTGTCTTGCTAATCGTGCAGCTTTTGCTCGTCTAGCTACTGGTGATTGTATTACCAATTGTTTTTTCTGCCACGAGGTGTGTGCATTGTCTTCCTCTCGGGGCTTTTACTAACTCCGGATGTTGTCGGATGTTATACTGGCAGCCTACTGGAGAAATGCTACCTTCTCCATTTTTTTGCAACAGTTGCAAGAGCTGACAGAGGACCTTTGTCCTACAGGCCCTCTTTTTTCATCTCAGGCTGTTGTCTATCCCAGCCATTCAGCTTTTTACAGGGTCAGTTCCAGCTCCGTGCTGTTACTGCCCTTTCTGTCTGTGCATCGCACAGAACCATACGCCTCATCTTTCATTGTCTTTTACTAATGTTTGTGATGCTATGGTTGATAAGCCTCGGGACCTCTTCCGTCTGTTCACGGTTCCAGTGCACTTGGGTTATGTGTAGGGTTGGTTATGTGATTCCCTCCAGCCTATTGTCTATTCAGCCTGTAGTAAACAATTGTGGGTAGGCTGATAAGAAATTTAAATTTTATAGTAAATTTCCTTTCTTATTATACCTATCACAATTCTTTACATGGAAGCCCTCCTGCCTTCTTATACGGGTAAGAATCCTTCCTCCCCGCTGATCACATAACTCTAACGTTGGCAGATTCAAAAGAATGAGTCATTAGCAACGCATATGTGCACTGGCAACGGAAGTCGTGGAGTTGTACTTGGAAGAGAGTGTCCTGTACTGGGTCTGCGCCGGTTGCACTCGACCCAGTTTTGGCTTATTTTTTCTTGGTGATTTTGCAACACTTTTCTTTCCCAAATTGCTTGGGAATGACAAAAATAGAGAGTTTATTATACAAGTTAGGGACTTCCACTGTAGTGCAAGCCTGTAGTAAACAATTGTGGTAGGTATAATAAGAAAGGAAATTTACTATAAAATTTAAATTTCATTGTAACTTGATAGGATGTCTCGTTTTGGAATAATTTAACTGTAACTTGGTAACTTTGGTTGACATTCATTAACTGTGAGGGCCACATTAACCGACCCCTCAATTCTTTTGTACAGTCTACACCTCAAATTATTTTTATTGAAAACATAGCATACAGGGAACAGAAATTAACATATTCTCAGTTATCACAATTCTTGTCGTATTTCATAATCCTTTCATAAACAGTGAACATTATCCTTTTCATCAAACACAACACACAGTCAAGTTAAGCTAAAGTGTCATTGACACTTTCATTCAAACTCACAGAATGCTGTTTCCTTGCATCTGAGTGATCAAGCCCGTGCCTATATATACTTTTTTGTGGCAGTTGTCCTGCCGGTTTCATAAACGGTTGTCATACTGGCAGTTGTCACTTGTTTGGTGGGCAGTTGTTGCTTGGCATTTTACATTTTACTTCCGCTTTATCTGGTGCTCCAGTCGTAGAATATTGGCGTATTATTGGAAAACCTGTGGCCTGACAGAATATCCCCACAACATTTGCTAACAGACGAATTGCCCATTGATGGGAGGGGGGGGGGGGGGGTGCAGGACCAATAATGAAGTGATATTCTTTCCGGATAAGGGGTAAGAGAAGAAGATGAGATTGAGAGTACATTTCTGTTGTCTACTCTGGTGTTGATACTGTGGTTTAGTTTATCAATTGTTTGGTCTCTTTGCATGCCCGGAATGTAGTCTTGCTGATGTGAATTTTAGAAAGCTGTCAGAGGCATACATGTCATATCTTGGTGGTTCTTTCCACATATTTTTAGTCAGATACTCCCGAAGTTTGAAAATCATTGTCGGGTGCTTTGTTTGTAGCCTACCTGTCTGTGCATAATTCTAAGTGCCCAGCAGTACATCGCCATTCAAATTTTATTATTTTTATTTTTTTAATTTTTGTTTCCAAAACATAGCTTATAACCCCTCATTGGAATACTCTCATCAAGCTCATTCAAGTTAGGCAAAAAAGTAATATTTTTTGTCATTCAAATATTTTTTGTCATTCAAATTCAAGAAATGTTTTTTGGAAGTATTGTCCTGTATCTGCAGTTTCAGTCGTGTTAGGAAAGGGGTTAAATTAACATTCAAAATTAATTAAGTGTGCTTAGTTGAAAACAGCAACATCTATTCTTGTTCTTCTTATAATAGTGCTTAGACAAGTGCTGATTGTATATACAAGCAAACACAATGAATAACATGATGGCTGAACTAACATTGATCATTCACACTTGTAAATGTCTTTTTATAAATAACTCGAATTAATTTTTTTTTTTCTTTCAAAACATTGATTTTGACATAAATTGTAACATGTTTAACCCCCAAAACTGACGTTGAAATATTATAATTTCAAGCTGTTAATTTTTCCCAGTATGCAATTATGAATTTAACCAACTCAATCTTGTTTGACAGATCTTCTGGAGCTTTGTCAAACAAGATTTAATTGGTTAAATTCCTAGTTGCATTTTGGGGAAAATTCCAACATGAAACTTTGACATCAGTGTGCAGGCAGTTAATGAGCTTGGTCCAGTGATGAGTTAGGAGCTGTGTTTGGAGCAAAGCAGAAAAATAACAAAATTTGAATGTCAGTTTGAGTGTGCAGTGGTTGGAAGATTCAGTCATTTTGTTAAGTAAGACTCAACCCTCCAACTCAGAGGGCCACACAAAATAAATTTTTATACTGTAGAATCCTCTTAATTGAATATCCATTTTGCCAGTGAAAATTATTCAATTAACAGGAGTATACAATTAACAGGGATTGGGTCAGTTTCCTGTGTTCTGGAGGTAAACTGAGCATTTATTCTATTATATCTTGTTTGACAGAGCTCACAGAGCTCTGTCAAACAAGATATAATAGAATAAATGCCTGCATTGGATGTAGTGAGGTCAAAAGGGTTGATAAATAAGGGGAATTTGGTGCTTGTCACAGTAATTTTTTCGACATATTACAAAAATTTATATACAATTAACAGGAGTTCACTCTACAGTCCATATGCAATTAACAGATCAAATTTGTACTGAAGATATGGTAAATGGTTTTGTGTTTGAAAATTATATTCAATTAACAGGGATATACAATTAAGAGATATCCAATTAAGTGGGCTCCACTGTATAAACAATAATGTATTTCACTTAAATGAAATAGGCTTCGGTGAACAGGCATGGCTTATATCAATGCCTCTGCCCTACAGACAGTAAACATAAGGCAAGTGCAAGTCAACAATAGAAATTATACAACTTATGACACAGACATGTTTATAAATTTACAAAATAAATTAATTCTTGGGTAATTGTTTTCAAATCAGTGCTGGAGGAAGAGTTTTATTTTTTATTTTTGTTTTTTCTTGCTAATAGTGAGCATGGACTGAGAGGCTTTCCACCAAGCCAGAAAATAAGCAGACTGTCATCTGCAAAATGAGGTCCCCAGAGGGTGAATTTAGTGATGCTGCCCTGCAAAGCAGGGTAGCATCACTAAATTTACCCTCTGTGAACCTCAGTCTGAATCAGGGTCTCAAAACTGAACAGAAAGAGGTACCCAGAGGATAAATTTGCCCACTGTATGGGATAGCATCATCAAATTCACCCTCTGGGGTCTCATTCTACAAATGTCAGACTGCTTATTTTCAGGCCTACTTTCCACACTGTTTTTCATGCACAGCTTATAGAAAGTTCATAATTATACAAATAAACTCATTTAAGTTTAAAGATAAAACAGTTCTGCATCTTCAGTTATGCTCTTCCAATTTCAGTTACACACATCATTAAAAAACATAAAAAGTTGGGTCTCCCGATTGTGTAGAAATAGTGGAAGACACTAGAACAAAATAAAAATTTGGCATAAAGCCAAATGATAAGGCCACACAAAGTTGATCTTCCATTTCTCAGGCCACCTATTGTAAAACTGCATGTGGGCAGGCAGTTTTTTATTTTATTTTTTATTTATATAATTATTTCTTTGCCATCAAAAGTTCTTGTTCTTGGATTGTTTTTATGTTTTAGGCCTCATATCTACAGAATAGCACAGGTGGTGGTGTATTTCGTCCCTTGAGTGCAAGAAGGCTTTGCAATGCTAAAGCATTACAAAGCCTTCTTTCACTCAAGGGACAAATTTATCAATTTTATTAAGTGGAGTAAAATATCAGACATAAACCATTTTATTTTTATTTTTTAAAGTTTGCATTGGTTATAAAAAGAGAGCATGTGGCAGCCAAAAGGACCATGCAGGAGGGCCTGAGAAACAGATTTTTTACTTTTTTTTAGGCCTTATATGACACAATACACAACAATGCAGAAATTTAGATTTGCATTAATTTAATCCTACAGCCCTCTGGGGCTGTAGTATTAAATTATTGCTGAACCTCCCTATGAATACATATAGATTCACCCATTTTGCTGTGAATTGTTTTCTTCAGGACGATACCATTCAGGAACTCAATGTTGAAAGGGTTAATAATACTGCAGTACCTTTTTCTGCCGTGTGTATTATACTTAAAGAAGTAATCAATATACATTATGTAAAGGTTCTTTTCTGTACACAACTTCATTAGCAGCTAATGAGTTTATTGAACAGGTAATAGAAATAAGAGGGAGATTGATGTGACCAAATGAACTTTTAAGAAATTATTAATGGAAGGGGGAACTTGAGGATTGCTATAATTCCAACTCAGGACTCCAAACAATTACATCTGACCTTTCAGAAAGCCCGTTAAATACATTGACAAATGCATGATTGATCCTCTTTGAAAATAAAAAAAATCAAGTTGATTAACATGAATCAACTAATCTATATTGATTTACTTTATCAATTAGCCAGATAATTGATATCCTTGCAGAGATTGAGAGATACGATACATGATTGTGTGTGTGCTTTCAGCCAAAGTGATTTAATACCAGTTACCCTTCATCTAACAAAAGTTGTAAATGTTCTTGCATTATTGTCCTCAGCAAAAACAAAATTTCAGTAAGTTTTTTTGTTTGAGACCTAATTGAAACAAGCTTGATGAACTTGTTAAATGAAAGGTTGTTGTTCAAATAAAGTTCTTACTAATCAGGCCTTCTGTCATCTAAACCCTTTCCACTTTATTAATCTGTATTCTGTGGAAATGTAATTTTCTGTTTTTATGTAATATTTGTAATAATGCAATTTCCTTGTGGGAACTCTGAGATGTTTGGCAGCACTTGTTCCCTCAAACCACTGCCCATCACTGGAAATCAACTTGTCTTTGTCAGGTGAGCACATCATGCCTCTTGTTTTTCTTGTAGTGAGGAGAAGGTGGAAAATGTAACCACAAGATGAAAGTGGGACCAAACTCAGCAGATATCTTTTAATTGTTGTTGTTGAAAAGCCTTAGGTACAGTCTGCCAAGTCTTTTGGGACAATCATGGTATGCCTTCAGTCAATGGAATCTTAAGCCTCTTAACTTCTCTTTAACCCTTAAGTCCTCATATAGCCCCAAACTGCCACTTCTTTTTTGATTTGAAGCAGGTGCTCCCAAGAGTAATATCCCTTGATAACTCCACATGTATGCTGAATTTATCTTGGCAGTGATTCTATATCATTGTTGGCTGCCTGTACAGGCAGCCAACAATGATGTAGAACCACTGCCAATTCATCTTCAACTGTGTAAGAATATCAGGTAGTACCTACTTTAAAATTAATCTGGGGACTTAAGGGTTAAATGTGCCTCTGTGTGCAAAGCTAGTGGCTACAACATGCCCTGGCTACTGAATGTATCAGTAAACCTCAATAATTATGTGTTTCAGTGCTTTAGCAGATCAAGCAATGGGGAAGAAAAAAGTGATGGTACCCTATAGAGATTCTGTGCTAACAAAGCTGCTTCAGTCAGCTCTTGGTGGAAATAGTCGAACTGTAATGGTAAGATCTCAACTCTTTTCTTTATTATTTTTTTTTTTCTTTTCAACTTGAGTTGTTTTGTTTAATGTCACAACTGAAGTAATTTATTATGTCCCTAACCTCTGAAGGAGGGTTCGGGGGTATCTAGTGGAGACCTCCAACCATCCATCCGTCCATTGATCCATTCGTTCATCTATCCATCTGTCCAGGCTTAGCAGAGGTACATTGTGGGTTTTACATTTTAGGGTCAGTGGTAGCTGTGGGGTTGTGTTAGTACAGTGGCCACTTGTGGAATTATTTTTTGCACTGTGGGGTTAATTTTTTTACCTTGTGGGGTTAGGGTTTAACATGAGAAAAAACCCACAAGTAAGAATGTGTAAGAATGTCCATCCATCCATCCATCCATCCATCCGTCCGGCCATCGGTCTGTCTGTTCATACAAACACTTTGGATTGTAATTTCCAAGCCATTAGTCGGATTTGGATCTCCTATGGTATGCTGATAGACCCGCATCAGAAAGCAGATATGCACAAGGAATAGGTTCTGTCCAATAATTTTTCCCAGAGTTATGGCCATTTTTCACTCTTTTGACTTAGAAAATTTTTCATCATGGCATTATGACACTTGTCAGTATATGCCATGCTTCACATTGCTCATGTTTCCATTTCCTCTTGCCTTGAACAAAACTACAGTGGAATCCTGTTGCTCGAATAGTTTCTTTGCCATTGGAAATTATTAAATTAACAGGAGTAGTCATTTAACAGGGATTGATCACTTTTTTGTATATTAGAGTTAAACCATTTATTCTATTATATCTTGTTTGACAGAGCTCATGGTCAGTCTGGACCACGTGATCATGGCGGGTGGAGGTTAGATTTTTTCTGTTCAAGCAGAGGAGGCAAAATGATCTACTAATTACATGATATATCTTGTTGGACGCACGTTTAAAGGTGCATTATGTGAAAACTTGTATTCAGAAGATCAATTTGGTGTGTGTATTTTCTGTGATCCTTGTTTTTTCAATCGCACTCTTAGTTATTTTTCATCATGAACTGAGTGTCCATTACTTTGTTTATGTGGTATAAAGCCTTGTCGACACTGCTGATATTTTTCTTCGTATGATATCAGATGAAATGGCCTTCACTGTTGCATTAAAGTATATTATTCAAAGTTATTCAAAGTACAATATGGCTAAAGAGTCAAGGTTCTCATAAATACTATTGAACTTGAGTGACAAACCATCTCATCTGCAATTTTCTGTATGATCACAGTTACCGATGTTATCGAGGTTCATTCGCATCTACTTCTGATCACTGCTGTATTCACCCACAATTGACAGATTGTTCTTGCTCAATACATTCTCATTGTTTCGCAGCTGATGTTCATTCTGCCATATTATTTGTGAACAGTTGCCTTGACTGTGCAATGACTGTAATACCTGGGAAACTTCTCGTCTTGATAGGATTTGTTGTGTTTTGACTTAAAAAGAATTTATCATAACCATCAACAATAATCAGTAATCCTGCCTAACTATTGATGGGTAGAAAGCATAACAAAAAAACTACAGGCAAACGCATTGCAAATCGGACGAAACAATACCAGCTACTCCAAATACAAAAAAAAACTAAACCTAAACAAAGTCCAGACAGCCTCTCAAGTAATTCCTATTTCGACGAGGAGGGTTCAGAATTGGGTCTGGACCCACACGAACAGTTACCAGTTGGTGAAAATTCCCCTGAATCGGAGTGTTTTGAGGCTGGTGAACACACAATGGCAATGGACATACAGCATACCCATAGTTCTGCTACAGATTTTGTAAATGCATTTAATAATCCAAGAGTTCAATCTGTGCTCGAAGGCATCATAAACAGAGCAGGCAGTAAGGCTATTAATGAATCTTTCTTGTCTAAGTCCATACAGTGGTCAAATAAAACAAAACTCTATCTAAATGAAGACCTAACCAGGAAGCGTGCCCAAACAGCTGCCAGAGTTAGAAAGCTCCAAAAAGAATAAAAAATTTTAGGCACCTATACATCTGATGGAATCGTCTTTGTCAAACTAAAGAATTATTCTGTGTGTCAGTTAAGTAACTTTCATCAACTTAGTGAACTTGAAGACAATCTTCGCATCAAAATAACCATATCGGCTTCCCAACCAGGCTCATCACGCTGAACGAAAGTTCCCTAATCACTGTCATCTATAAAGTGAAAATACTCTATTTGGGGCTCTGGCGTCTTTTTATGCTGTGAAGTGTAATGCCTTAACTTGGGGTGGTAGACACGTGCAGTGCTGCAATGGGCTGGGATGATCAGTTTTTCAACTCTTTCAAATGCTCCCTTGTTCAGAGGTCCTGGGTAATTTTTGAAATGCACTAGATTTTCAGTAATTCTGCTTGGTTGAGTGGACGGTGAAATTCGTCTGGATCGCACCAGAGTCGCGAAATCCTCTGAGCATTCGGTTATTCATAACATTGCGGAATCTCGCCTATGTGTTAAGGTAAAAGTAACGTTGTTACTGCATTTCCACAACTCAGTCTTTGCCTGAGAATAGCGGACAGAATATTTTCAGCTGAGCTGCGACATGGTCGCGTCCCAGTGAAAATTTCTAGTGTGCTTTTACTCGTAACATTGATGAATCCCAATTGTCAGAAAAAGGAAATACACTTACAATGTTCCCCTAGCTTTACTAATATCGCGTTCCCATTCTTGCGACATTCTTCCCACGAAAGGGAGCACTGGTTGGCGACCAAAGTGCTTTCCATATGTTAGTGCCAAGTCACAATGCTACTGAACGGGACGCGGTTACAATTTATTTCCCAGCCCTACTTAACCTTACCTACTTAGGTCCATGATATCCGTGGATATGTTCATCTCCTTGATCATAGGGCCCAGTGAATGACACTATTTTCGATTTGAATCGAACCTCGAATCGTATCAGATCATTTTTACTATTCGTAACTGAATTGAACCACAGATTGAATCGGTGGTGTCTTGCAGATGACCGATGGTGACTGGAGTGCTATAAACTTGATTTGCCCTTGCTGTGATGACTCAGATTCCGACTGATAAATTAACCCGAGTACATTCTCAGGGCATGCCATCGTTGATTGCATGCCTTGATGATGTGGTTGGAATAATACCCCTTGAGTATTACAGCTCATCGTCGACATTGCTTGGTAGCTCTAAATTTGTATTTAATTCGGGCATGCGATTAATGATAACAAACGTGGCATGCCTGTGAGGCACGATTCATATGTCATGCATCCTAATGTAGTTGAAGTTACATCTAGGCTTTCATTTTAACATTATTGCGTGCACTTTCCACTGGAACAAAATGGTTTGTGAGCCGACGAGTCGACTGATATTAAGCTATCTTATCTTAATTTATATGAAATGCCCAAATCAGTCTGAGTATACTATTTCCACCTCATTTGAACCCAAGACGTGGTGTGGTCTTGCTGTTACCCACTTACCTGTTCCAAACAATTAATATCCAAACCCTGTGCCCACATGCCACTGTTCCATTGCATCACTGTGTTAAGATGTAAGGCATTGAGATATTCTGTGCCTAGAAGATGCGTCAACTAATCCCAATGCTACTATACCCCTTCCTCCTTCTCTGGAAGCCGGCTAAGGTGTTTCCGCCATAACCGCTGCCCCCCTTGCCATGGTATGAAATGTGACATAAATGCCCAAAGCCTACAGCCGTGTGTACATACCACCCATGACATGGGGAAAAATCTTGAAAAATGTCAGAAGTGTTTTATGAACTCAACAAGAATCTTATACTGTGTTCAGATATCTCATCATGCGAGAAACATAGGGTTCAATCTTCTACTGGAGGTAAAAATGACTCTCATGCGACGATGCTATCTATCTTGAAGGCTATCCTCATTTCAGACCCTCTAACTATTGTAACGATTAAAATCTCAACAGCCATACACACGAGACTTACCATTCAATTCTCCCCAAACTATTGTTTCCAGAGCATCGCTCATGACCCTTGGGCCTTGGGGCTCGTTTTATGAGGTTTACAAGAATTTTATACTGTGTTTCTGACATGTCGTTGTGTGAGAGCCATGGGGTTCAATTATTTATTTATTGATGTTTAAGGTCACATATTTATGCACAATGGCTAATCATGACCGTGACAGTTTTACGGGTGGAGGAAGCCGAAGTACCCGGAGAGAACCACCAAGCAACGACGAGCAGCTGCCAGCTCCCCAACATCGTAACTCCGCACTGCAGCACAGGCAGGGTTAGATTGGTTGAAGACATGCGTACCATCGACGTGCAGTACGCCTTAGTACACAGCGTCATCGTGCCTCCACGCGGGCAATGGAGATGAAGTGTCTTGCCCAAGGACACAATGTGGTTGCTGCAGGTGGGATTCGAACCGAGGACCTCTCGGCTTGCAGCCTGCACCTCTACCTACTGAGCCACCGCGCTCCCCATGGGGTTCAAACTTCAATTGGAAGTTGGAATCTTATGGCTCTCATGCGAGGATGCTATCTAACCTGAAGGCTATCCTCATTCCAGACCCTCTAACTATTTAACGGTTAAAATCTCACAGCCCTACACACGTGACTCATTATTCAACTCTCCCCAAACCATTGTTTCCAAAGTATCACTCATTTCCTGTTGGGGGGGTGGGGGTGGGATTTGGGGTTTGTTCACTTGATGGATAATGTACTGTGTCTCAGAACAAAATATGTAATTGTACTTAACTACACAGTACTAATGTTTGCTGTTAAAATGACAGTGAAACAGTCCCTCAGATACTGCACAGTTCTTTGAAGTGAGGCATAAACTGTGATAAGTATAGTTTACTTACTTCCCCCAGTGACTGCTCGACGGTTAAAGATGTGAGCTCGTACCCTTGACTGATCATGTTCTGTCAGTCAGATTGTAAACATGTAATCATATTTTAGCTGCACAGCTCAAATGTTTACAGTTGAAATGATAGTGAAATGTCCCCGCTGATACTGCACCGTGCCCGAAGTGCGACACAAACTTTTGATCGGCAAAGCTGCATTTACCTACTTCCCTTAGTATCTGTTCGTGTGAGTCAACATGATATGCTTCCCCACAATTCTGGCTCTGACTTTTTAAGTATGACAGTATCACCATAAGCGATTGATTTGACTGGACCTCTCTCACAAATCATTGCTTCCATAGTACAGCTCATGACCCATCATGGGAGCGAGCTCTAGGGGCTCGTTCTGCTGTTGGGTCATGTTCTGTGAGCTGGATGGAAAATAGGAAAAATTTTTTATATGGCAGCCTGTTAATTATCGCAAATTATCTCAGAGATACTTCTCTATGTCATCCCTCGACTCAATGGATATCAAGAAATATTCCTCAGTGGCTTTCTGGGTGGCATCATGCTTTGCACATGACGTTGCCTTGAAGGAATGATCAGCAGATCTCTGTCATTGTCTTCTAACTATTTGCATCAAATTGGGCTGAATATTGCACAGTGAAAGGCTACGTAACATACAGTTGAAACTAGAAGTCCTGTCCCACTATTGTGCAATGTTCTGAAGAATTATAATGCTGGATAAGTGCACTACAGTCACTAGCAATACCACAAGGAATACTTGCAAACTTTCATCACATGGACCAACAAGGGTCAATCCTGTTTTGGTTAACCAGTGTATGTGTCACCCAGCTGATGATTTCCTGATGAGCCTTCAGATATCAGCGAGGTCCAACACCCTTCATCATTCTACCACCCATGTCTGCTAAACAATTATCCACAGCAGAAACATACTGGTCAGCTGTCCAATGCAATCCTGTAGGCCAAGATCACAACCCAGCATCATAAATATGTAGGGATGTTCTTAATTCTCAATTTGAGTTTGCTTTCTACTTCACTTGCATTTTCAATGCCATCCTATACATACTAAATCAGGAATATTAAACTTGTCACTGCTGGCTAGGTTGCAGATCCTACTACTGTTATAAACAAGCTACAGTGTCAACAATATTATTGCACATCTCATTCAGATAAAGTTAAGGATTTTACTTTTTGTCTATCTCCAATGCTTGAAACACAGGAAATGTACAATGTATATCATATGTTCGTTCTTAACCCTTTACCTAACGTAACGGCCAAAACTGGTCAGCGCTATTTTCAAAAATCGCCAATTAATTTTCACTATTTTTTTCACTTTTTGTCTCAAAAACATAGGTTATGACTCCTCGTTGGAACGAGCTCATCAAGCTCGTTCCAACGAGGGGTCATAACCTATGTTTTTGAGACAAAAAATGAAAAAAATTCAAGAATTATTTTTGCAAGTGTCGTCTGCTTTTCATGTTAGGTAAAGGGTTAAGTTGCAACCCAAATTAACATTTGCTGTTTTGTTTATTTTTATTATACAGCTCTATAAACCTTTGTTCTCTCTCCTATTCTTTATGTCAGCATATTTCCCCACCCTTTTTCCCCCTAACCATTCTAAAATTCTATTATCTGATTCTACACACACAGACCCAGGCAAGATTGACATGTTGCTTTCGTGATAAACTGGAGTACTATACCCCACTCTGCTATATTAGAATCGTCTTCTACACGTGTGATGGCATCTGACATTTAGACACATAGAATCAGAGTGGGAATGCTCCTCGTCAAAAGTAGGTCTGGAATGCATCGTAAGAAACAAATTGATATCCTTACTGTTCTTCTAATTATGTTATTTTACGTGTATAATACAAGGGGGTTAACAATAATTATAGTACTGGTTATCCTAAAATGGAGGGAAACCGTGACTGATAGTTCACTATCCCGGATCAATATTCCAGTGAATCGGTATTCACAACAGGTAGTTGTGTCCCACAATAGGAGTAAAGTGTACAATCAAGTGGTGAATTCAGATGTTTTCCTTAGGGATCATACTTGGCTCGGCGATCTGGCTCTGTGTACTGTATCTTCTCGCCGGTGAAATTGAATTAAATCCAGGCCCAACATGTTCTTCCACACTCTTATCTACTAACAGTTCAAGCTCTAACAGAGCTCTCCCCACGTCTATCTCAGGATAATGTTCATGCAGGCAAAGCCTACTCAGCCTATGTACGGCTTGCCTTCTAAAACAGGTAATACCTTTTACCTAAATGCGAATAGCTCCCTGAGCTCGTACTTCGTGTTATTGATCCTATTCGCATATATGGCCACCGACTTGGTCCGCGACAGCTCCTATTCTAAATATGAGCTCTGTGGCTCCTCTACATAACAAGGTGCCTATACTTTCGCACCGATGCGGCACCTCCTCTAACCTATAGCATGGGACCTCCCCATCTACTCGCAACAACCCACAGCCTTACACACCTTCTGACTGGATTTGGCTGGAATGAATTTTTCGAGAGATCCCCTATTTTTATTTAGATAGCCAGAACATTAATTCTCAGTTTATTCGCTTCTCTTAAACTTGGCCGCTTAGATCTATCTTAATTTAATACTCGCTTTAAAGTTCCTTTGAAAGACTCAAATTTTGGTATCTCCGTGACATTCGGTGACAGGATAGATGCGTAATATGGGTGTGTGTCCAAAACACGTGTGATGCACTAGCTGTTTCCCAATAATTAGCTATTAACTGGCCATAATTACATAGGTAATGACAACAGAATAATACCTCTTTGATCAGTTATCAGCCCATGTGGAGTTCAACAAATGCACCCTAATGGACATTAAATTTCATGCTTAATTTCCACCGCTAGAATTATTGCTCAAATGACAAATTGAATTGGTTTTCAGGGTCCATCATATACCTATCTTTACATTTTATATTTAACCCATTCAGAAAGATTATCGAAAATATTTACACTTTTAAACAAGAAAATCGCTACTTTTAGCTATCACCTTGACATTATATGCTATGTGACATTTTACTGTGCAATATTCCTCCCAACATGTACATTCCAAAACAATAACAAAGATCTGCTGATCATTCCTTTAAGGCGATTTCATGTGCTGAAGTGTGATGTCATTTAGGAAGCTACTGAGGGAGATTCCTCATTATCCATCAAGTTGATGGATATGAGAAATATCTTTTAGATGATTAGTGATAATTCACAAGCTAGCATATAATAAAAAGGGTTTTTTTCTCATTTTTACTACCAGAAATGCTTATAGACATTTATTTGAACAAGCTCATCCCAGTGAAGTGCCACAATATATGTTGTGGTTGTAAAAATTAGGAATATTGCTGAATTGTAAATGCTGATTTTTGAGTACTGCACTTTGTGAATGTAGGTTAGCCCATCATATAATATAATAGCAATACACTGCCAGAGCTGTTCACAAAAATCATAATTCATATTTTGCAATTTTTTTCGGTAGTTCTCACCAAAACATTAGCTTTGGACTACTCACTGTCAGGTCCATTCAGCTGAGTTGTCATATGCTATGTTTTTGAGGACAAAATTGAAATTGTGTTCATTATTCAATAAATTATTTTGAAAGTGTCACCTATTAGTCATGTTAGGTACAAAGTTAACTGATAGAGCGCTAAATTATTTTTGATCCTTAAAATTTCTTTGTGCATCTTTGCCTTGTTACAATTTATGGAAGAGTGCACTCTCCCATAAATTTTAACAAGGCAAATCCTAACAGATAAAATAATATCACTTCAAAGATAATATGAAGCACATTCACAATATTTGAAGCATTTAAACTATGCTACCGGCATTAAAGAATAAAGCCCAAATATGGGCATTCAGCATTCTACCAGTTATGTAAAGAGCAGACTTGATTTGACAATAATAAATTACAGGAACCGTATTGCTGCATATGAATTTATAGGTGAAGGTGAAGAAATGAGAGCTGCAAGCTCTCAGGTCACCGTCTAATTCTGTAAGTAATTTGATGCTGTTATGGCCTGGAACCAGTCTAGCCCTGAAATAGTCCAATGCTTATGTTTAGATTCAATCGGCTGGACTATTAACTGATCAACTGAAATATTCCAGTCGATTGAATGTAAAAACATTTGATAAACATTCATTTTCTTTGAATCAATGCAAGAAATGTTTTTCAATCCTGACTTGATTTGACGAGATCTTTGATGACGTTATCCTTATGAATGAAAACTCACCATTGCTGTAGTTTCATGATTATGCGCCACAGTTCCGTTCATTTTGTTAATATCTTGATATTTTTAAAGTGAATTAAAAATGTAGTGGTCGGAATATCTGTAACTGGAGGACTAAAGAATATCTGTACATCTTTGTGAGTAAAGGGATTTAACATTGTATGAACAGTCATCTGTGTACAAACTCCACCAAAATTAGGTAAATAAACAGTGCATAACAGTGTCTGATTCCAAACAGAATTAGACTGGTAGCCTCAGTGCTTGTGAGATTTGGTGCTGATTTGTTATAATTCATTGGTTAACCATCTTATCTTTTAGATTGCTGCTTTGAGTCCTGCTGATATTAATTATGATGAAACACTTTCAACACTCCGATATGCAGACAGGTAGATCAATTTCCTTTATTAGTATGCTTGTTTAATTCACCACAGAAAATAAAATGGTGTGGCTTGAAATGTAGCCAAACTCTTCTTTAGAAACGGGAGCAGTGATAAGGCCTAAAAAAATTTAAAATCTGTTTCTCAAAACCTCCTGCATGGTCCATTTGGCTACTGCATGCTCTCTTTTTATAATCAATGCGCTCAATGGTAGATTGTTGGACTTCTATGCTAGAGGTCCCGATTTCGATCCCTGTCCAGGACGGCTTGCGATGTGTCCTTGGGCAAAAAGCTTTATCCTGTTTGGGTGACATGATGATGCTGTGTACTAAGGCGTACTGCACGTCGATTGTGCACATGTCTTCAACTGCTGTAACCCTGTTTGAGAAGAGCTTGAACAAAGTTAGAATGTTGAGGAATGGCAGTTGCTCGTCGATGCTTGGTGGTTCTCTCCGGGTACTCCAGCTTCCTCCACCCGTACAATTGTCATGGACACAATTAGCCACTGTCCATAAGTATGTGACCTTAAACACCAATAAATAATAAATATAACCAATGCAAACTTGAAAAAGTAAAAATATTTTACCCAAGTTAATAAAATTGATAAATTTGTCCCTTAAGTGCAAGGCTTTGCAATGTTTTAGTATTGCAAAGCCTTCTTGCACTCAAGGGCCGAAATACACCACCACCCATGCTATTCTGTTCATTATGAGGCCTGAAACATAAAACAAACCAAGAATATGAACTTTTGGTGGCAAATAAATAACTATAAAAAATAAAATAAAAAATTGCCCACCCACCTGCCTGCAATTTTAAAAAAAAAAATGGCCTGAGAAACAGACAATGTGCTTTGTGGGCCTAACATAAAATTTGTTGGTTTATGAAGTACACTGGTTTTCACTGTTTCGATATTGCTTAACCCTTTACGTAACACTAATTGAACCTGACACTTGAACAAAAGTTACTTCAGTAACTAAATTTTTCACTTAAAAAAACATTGCTTGTGACCTCTCAATGATCTCATTCCAATAAGGGGTCATAAGCTGCATTTTCAAGGCAAAAATTGAAAAAATCATAAAATTTGAAAGGCACTTTCTGTGAATTGCGTTGGCTGTTTTTGGCCTTTATGTTCAGTAAAGGATGAACAGAATATATATGTTAACTGTATAAAATTTGGAAATCCTAAACCATTTACCACACCTTTATTATAAATTTGTCCTGATAATTTTATATAGATTATAGAGTTAATAAAGATTAAAAAATATTGCATTCTATCAAAAAATGCTATTGACACCCCCATAATTCAATAGTTCTGGCAACCTCTTATGCCTTATAACTTCAATGTAAGCATTGAATCTACTACATCTTGTTTGATAGGGCTCTCTCAGTTCTGTGAAACAAAATATAACCCAATAAATATTTAGTTTATCATCATAATGCAGGAAATTATCTGAGTTCTGCTTAATTGAATATTACTGTTAACCTCTCTCTCTCGTCAATTATAACGAGTCAAATCCATGTAGACAAAATAATGTCATTTCAAAGATAATTTGAAGCATATCTGCAGACAATGAAGCCTTTAAGTTATGGAACCTCCATTTCATAATAAAGCCATTCCGAAACTCAACAAGCTAATAAGTACACATACAAAATACTGAAAAAAACTGTTCTTTATAATTTATTTTGCATATAATTTATAAATTACTCTCAATCCAATAAGTATTTTTCTTGAATTGTTTTATAAAACAGTTAACTTTTTGCCTGCTACTGATGGATATTCCTGATCACCTGATTACCACTGAAATAAATCAAATTGAGATTCATTTAATCTGATTTTGCTCCTGTAAATTGAATGGGTTTTTTCATCAGTCATTCATTATACCCCCACAAAACGAAGTTTAGGGGGTTATATAGGAGTCAACTTATCTGTCGTCATCGTCGTCGGTCCGTTGCACATGTAAACTTGTGGAGCAAACTACTTCCACAGGTTCAGCCGCATTTTCATTAAACTTCACAAAAATTATTAACATGATAAGGGGAAGTGTGTGACATAATTTGTTTCCCACTCGGTTTCAAGATGCCCAACTGGTGGCCATATTGGATTTTGTTTTTATGTAAACTTGTGGAGCGAACTACTTCCACAGTTTTAGCCGCAGTTTCATGAAACATCACAAAAATGATCAACATGATTAGGGGAAGTGTGTGACATAATTTTTTTCCCGCTCGGTTTGAAGATGGCCCTCTGGTAGCCATACTGGATTTTTTTTTTATTAAGAAAAATTGAATGCCCCTTTTCAGTCACCCACACTAGGCGGTATGCCGGGCAACAGACATTCTCTAGTTGAGTTAAATTCAGATGAATTTTTCATCAAATCTAGCCATGGCTGCTGGGAAGCACCCATAACTAGATTTTAAGAAAAATATCTTGAAAATACTCTGCATGTTTAGAGGTAATAGTAGCTGGCAGAACTGATGCGATTCTTTCACTTTTCCCTATCTGATATGCATCTTTGAAAGCAAAATAATTTCTCTAACCCTAATAAAAACTGCTCTAAAACCACGATGGATTTACTGTGGCAAAGCTGATTGGCATGGTTAATTTTGAGAGCATTTAATTTTGTTATTTGTTGAAAAGATTTTACAAACCATAGATTATGACCCCCCCCCCCCCCCCCCCCCCCCCCCCCCCCCCCCCCAATTGGAATGATCTCATTGAGCTCATTCAGTGAGAATTCCTAAGTTTTGCAAGAGACAAAAAAATGATTTTTTTCAAATTGTAAAAAAATTGGAACTAAGGTATGCTGTTATTATTCGGCAGAGGGTTAAAACCTTCTTTTTCAACTAAAATTGTCTGTTAATGTTTTTTATTCTGTTCCTGTAACAATTTGCTGCAAAATAATTTCTTAGGAATATATATAGCTGTAAGTCAAGAGATCTGATAATTTGATTTCTTGTATTTCTCGCTATCACTTCTCTGCATTTGGGTTTGTTAGAGTAAAGGGGGAATCTAGTGCTCACACGATTCCAGTGAATGCCTTTAAACACCTCAAAGTTTTATAATACAGTGGAGCCCACTTAAGTGGATATCTCTTAGCTGAATAACCCTGTTAATTGAATATAATTTCCCAACACAAAACCATTTACCATACCTCCAGTACAAATTTGACTTGTTTATTCAAATGTTATAGAGTAAACTCCTGTTAAGTGAATAGAAAATCATGTAATCTGTCGAGAAATTACCCTGACTCTCCCCAGTTTTCTTTTGTTTATAGATCTATTTGGCCTCAGTATGTCCAATACAGGCTTTTAATCTATTATATCTTGTTTGACGGAGGTCATGGAGCTCTGTCAAACAAGATGTAATAGAATAAATGCTTAGTTTATCTCTAGAATACAGGAAAGTGATGCAATTCCTGTTAACGGAATGCTCCTGATAATTGAATAATTTTCAAGGGCAAAGTGGCTATTCCATTAACAGGGTTCCACGGTAGTATTAAAGGGGGCACGATAGCTTGCGGTATCCAGTTCTCGTTAGATCACCGAAGTTAAGCAGTGATGAACCCGGTTAGTCCTTGGATGGGTGACTGTCTGAGTGATCGATTTGGACTCCTGCATTGTGTCCTTGGGCAAGGCACTTAACTCCTATTGTCCACATGGGGGCACGATGACACCGTGTACTAAAGCGTACTGCACATCGATGATGCGCATGTCTTCAACCAATCTAACCCTACCTGTGCTGCAGCAGGAGTTATGATGTTGGGGAGCTGACAGCTGCTCGGTGGTTCTCTCTGGGTACTCCGTCTTCCTCCACCTGTAAAACTGTCACCGACACGATATGACCTTGGCTGTTAAAGTGTTGTTAATCCCTAATAAATAAATAAATTAAATAAATAGTAGTATTAAAATGGGTGTTGTTCAAAACACCTGAAACCTCTAACAAGGTCCATTCTTATGATGCTTTCAGTTGTTTCTGTTAATTGTAAATCCTGGTTTTAGTTACATTTACTGCCTTACAAAAGTGCAAATGCATTAATTGACAGGATTGTTCTTTACCACAAATAATCATCTGAGACAATGCTTCTTGTTAAGTCTCAGCTAACTATAAAGGATAAGACATGTCAAGAAATTACCCAGAGTTCCCAAGGCTCCTTGCATGTCCTGGAATTTAGAAATCTTTTGCCAAGGATTTGAAAAGGCCTTGAATACTTTGAAACGTTCTTGGAAATCCTTGAAAAATGAGAAATCAGGCAATTCAGAGGAAATTTATTTTAGCAACAGCAGAAAATCTGTAAAAATCCCAGAATTTCTCAACTATTGTATCTTGAAAACTGAGAAGATCCAGCAAACTTATTGAGTTGTCTACTCATCCAAGTGCATGGTTATTTTAGGAATGAGTTGGCGTACTGATAAATCTTACTGATGATCATGTCTCATTTTTTAATTTTTCAGAGCTAAAAAAATTCAGAACAAAGCAGTTATAAATGAAAGCCCAACAGACAGATTAATTCGAGAATTAAAAGAAGAAAATGCCAAACTGATGAAGCTTCTAAATAAACAAAATGGTAAAAAAGCTGGAGACCAAACTACTGAAGGTAAAGAGATTTCTACAAAGTATTTATCCATGAGTCCTTGTGGAGGAAAGGGTTTTAACACAGTATTGTTCATCCATTGTTAGTTTTGGTCAAAATGGAATAAATTATATTACAGTGAGTTTTGCTGGCATCATGTCTATATGACATAGAGTATCGTTAACATTATAGACATTTTTGTTGTTAGCGTACAGTACATGGAGAGTGGATTGTAACTAATTCACCCGTGGAGTGGAGTTCTCCCTCAAAGTATCACTTTCATATTCTGTGCACATGGACAAAAAAACACAAGCAATGTTTCTGCCAATGGACCTCCGGGTTTAACCCAGAGGTCCATTGGCTGGAACTTTGCTTGTGTTTATTATGCTATACAACAAATTTGTAATTATTCCTTGAGTGGAATCTCCACTCTGTGGGTGATTTAGTGATAATACATTCTCCACATACAGTAAGTGTTAAGGCTCTCTTACAGGCTAGACATATATGATGTTATGAAGTTATAATTTCCACATTATCTTTTCAGTTTGCACATCTACTCCATATGATTTGTTAAATTTGAACATTGCTGTGAAACAAACACAAATCTTGACAGCGGGTACTCTGAGACCAATGTTCAAATTGAAACTAACCTAGAGGGTATTTAGTGTTTTTTTCCAAATGATTAGCCTCTTCATTTGTAAATCATTAAAACACAAATTATTTGATTGTTGTCTAACCAATCCTGTACTGTGTTTTTAATCATCATAGCAAATTTTGGTTGCCTCATATTTATTGCATACCTTTTTTTTGAAATCCCATCTACAGCAAAACTAAACCATGCAGACATTGAAAATCTGTTTTGCACAAATGCGTGGAACGGAAATCGTTGACAGACTATTTTTAAATAGAAGCGAAATTTCACTGCAATTTTCTACAAATCGTGCTCTGCAATTACAGTTTGAATCACTAGTGATAGCTAAAATCATCCCCTGAGTTCCAATGTGTTCTATGTGACAGTTGGCACATAGAACACATTGGAACTCAGGAGACAATTTAGTAACACAGGTTCCCCTCGCAAATTAGGTTGTCGATAAAATGTGTTCTTCTCGTTGATAGTTGTCAAATGAATTGCTGAGTGAATAAACACATAACGACATGTGTGTGTCATTCTGTGTATTTCCTACATGATGTTCACAAATGGTTAGAAGATGAGGGAAGATATCAAGTTTTACCACCTAAGCTTTTTTTCAAAAATTCACAGCTGGCTGTAAAAACACTGATTATAATTTTGATGCAACAAGTCGCTGTTTCAAAATTAGATTTGTCACTTGTACATTTCACTTCAGACATTTCACTCGGTTTATTTACATGTTGTGTCTTTTTTGACAGCAAGGCTCAAAGTAGAGGCATCATACTCTATTGAAATTCAAAACTGAGAAAAAAATGATATTAGGCCATACAAAGTTGATTGTCTGTTTCTCAGGCCATTTTTTCCAAAAAAGCATGCGGGCGGGCGGTTTTTTTTTTTTCTTTTTATTTTCTCCCCGAGAGGTTGTTTGTGGTAATTTGACCCCCACCCAAACGCCTGGTGGACCATGCAAAATTTTGCAAATATATTGGTTATTCACCACAGGGGTGTTGGGTCGTAAATGAAGTGGGGTTTGAATGTTTGTTTTTTCAGTGAAACATGAAAATTATAACACAGGACGAAAGTCACGAAACGCCTCGTGGGTGAAACGTCTCGGGTTGAAACGTCTCTGGGACAAATCAAATGTCGAAGTGCCAACTTTCAGAGATTTATTTGACTAAAAAAAAAAAATCCTTTCACAACCTGCCTAATAAAATCGTGAATCGCAATTTTTCCCCATTATATTCAAAATTATCACAACCCATTTGAATGGGCAGTTCATCCATAAATCATATTTTTTTGAAATCTGAAAATGATATACAAAACGAATGTTTGCGTGTTTTTATTAACCAATTCGACCGCACATACCTGCCTGTATGCGATTTATTTTCAACCATGACTGTTACTTTTATATCAAGCAACGGTTACTATTAGTTATCCAATTATCCTGCATCTCAAATGCATTTATTTAAATTAACTGGGAAACTCGTAACGGTTTCAAATAACAGTACACAAATTCCCAATGACGGCCATTTACAGTACAAATGTTACTAAAAATAAATGCCAGGAGACTGTGTTCCATTCAACATAGCACCTGACTTTGCAGACTTTCTGAGGGTTGGTGCGAATCAAACGTGGTGCGAATCGACCATTCCCCTTTGTGACTGTTTGTTGTCAGACTGAAAGACACCTTCCTTCTTGCTGTCATTATGACTTACCTTTTACAGAATAAAACACTTTCTGTCGTGAATATTGCTAGAACCCACCCACTTCATTAAGGTATGATGTAGAAAAAGCTTGAAGTGTGTTAATTTAAAATTTGCGAACGCATCGATATCGATTTACCGAAATGAGCACAATATCTCAAATTTTTTGAAGATTTTTTTTTGTCATAAAAAGGTTGCATGCGCACCAAAAATGACCATGCGCGTGGGCCTGAGAAACAGAGGTTCTTTTTTTGATGGCCTTATTTATTATTTTATCTCATATCTCTCACTGCTCGCATAGCTGATACAGAGTATCATTATTTTCTTTTAATAAAAAACTGGAGTCTTCATCAACTTAATTTCGACAATTGGATAGTCTTTACATTTTGAATCCATGTTTGGTTTGCAATTTACCTTATACTCGCAAATCCCCCATCACGATTTTCATGACAGTGTTAAGATTAAAGGGTATGTTGGAGCCTCACTTAATTCTTAGGCCACTTTGTGATATTTCAAACTCTAACATTTGATATGAAATGATCTCTTCATACCCTGCCTGTTCACACTGTATGGAATTGTGCTCATAGAGAATGAAGAGAAGTGAGAAAAGCTTATTTTATTTGAAGAATGAAGAAATATGATCAGTTTATTGAGAGTGAAAGTGTCCCAGTGGAATATTTCCCCAGACATCCCAAGAATACCTTATGCCTTCAGTTCTTAGATACTTAAGCCTTACCACTTTTGAAATGGTACTGCCTCACATGTCAGGCTGTAATGAATTTTCAAACATTTCGATATTGTGTTTACCTAGATGTTGATAAAAATGTTCTGATATTAACCTTTTGAATCCCAGAGGCCACTTTTCTGGCCCAGTAACATGATACTTCATAATTTCATTAAGTAGGTTGACTTTTGAGTGAAGGTTTGGTGTAGACCAATCAGTATTTTCAAAGCGCAGCCCCAAGGCTGCACATTGAAAATATTAATTGGTCTACCCACAAAGAAAGAATATGGACTCTTCCCATTACTGCCATTGAACTGATATGGAAGATAGCACTAGGGTTCATCGGGTTAAAAGAGACCTTGAATACTCACAACTGGAAGGTTATTTTTACTGTTTTTACAGATGTTAAAGGCATGTTGGAGGAAAATGAAAGGAAAATGAAAGAATTGCAATTATCATGGGAGCAGAGACTTGAAGAAGCAAGGTGATTTTTTTTTCAATACAGACTTTATCACTGTATTCTAGTGATAAATTGAGAATTCATTCTATCATGTCTTGTTTGACAGAGCTTATGGAGCTCTGTCAAACTAGATACATACCAGTAGCTTAAATGAGATCACATTACGTTTTTATTCAACCACAGGAATTTGTTCAATAACCCATATACAATTAATAGGTCATGTTTGCACTGAAGGTATGGCTAATAGTTTAGGATTTGGCATTCATGTGCTATTAACAGGGTTATTAATTAAGAAGTATCCAATTAAGTTGGCTTCAGTGTATATATGTTTTATGACACACTGTAGAAGATGCTCCCAAAATCTTCACAACAGTTTGTCAGTTAACATCATACACCTGTATCATCTTGATTAAAAAGTCTTGATTAGGCCTAAGAAAATTAAGAATCTGTTTCTCAGGCCCTCCCGCATGGTTATTTTCCTGCGGCATGCTCTCATTTTATAACCAATGCAAACTTAAAAAAATAATAACTGGTTTTATATGTTTGATATTTTACCCAAGTTAATAAAATTGCTAAATTTGTCCCTTGAGTGCAACAAGGCTTCGCAGTGCTAAAGCATTGCGAAGCCTTGTTGCTCTCAAGAGATGAAAAACACCACCGCCCATGCTTTTCTGTAGATTATGAGGCCTAAAACAGAAAACAATCCAAGAATATGAACTTTTTTGATGACAAAGAAATAAGTACAAAAATAAAATAAAAAATCTGCCCGCCCACATGCACTTTTACAGAAAATGGCCTGAGAAACAGAAGATCTTCTTTGTGGGGCCTTACCTTGAGAGATATTCATTTGATCACTAGGGACAAGGCTTCACAACTGATAAAGGAAAACTGTCTGAAAGTTATAACAAATTAAAGCTGAAATAAAATTTTAGTCTGATTAGATATCAGCCCCCCCCCTCCACATTGCAGTCTGAATAAATAATAGAAAGTGGAGATGTAGGAGTTATTATGGTGTGCAACATATTCATTCTCTCCAAATAATATAAACAGTACTTTCGTTTATGTTGCAGTTGTGGAAACAACTTTTGTGGTGACCCTTCTTTCATTTTTGCAAATTTTAGTGCACAGATGTTCATTTGTGGTTGCGAATGAGCTTGTATTGCTATCCTCACATCAAAATTCTATGATAGTTTCATATACACTGTTTTCACTCATAATGGATCAGAATTCGTTTTGAATATTATTAAAATGATAGTCTGTTTTCTTTTTCTAATGCAAATGTTAACTGCATTGAACAATAATACCATGATCTGTTGTTCTGGAATATCTGTTTGTTCTGTTTGTTAAAATTGTATGTTCGATGATGGCTGCATTGTTTTTTGGGCTGTATGTATATCCGCACAATTGCATAATGGTCAATGGGATAGCAGTCAAGGTATAAAGGACACTTACCAACCAGTCTAGATTATCTGGAACTCTTGGTTTTGTAGTAAATCAGTGGTTTGTGTGTTAGAGATTGGGAGTTTGAGACTTGGGTCCTACACCTCTCTTTCGATATGTTACTGATGAAGCTCATCCGTTCCTCAGCAGTTATTTTGGTGATTTTGTGGGGGTAATTCTGAAAACATTTTGACCAACCATAGAAAGAATCCAGGGTGTGATTTGAAGGTGTTCCAAGCCAAAAAATAAGCAGACTGTCATCTGCAAAATGAGGTCCCCGGAGGGTAAATTTAGTGATGCTATCCTGCATTTTAAATATACCCTCTGTGCACCTCAATCTGAATCAGAGTCTCAAACCTAAACAGAAAGAGGTACCCAGAGGATAAAATGGTCCACTGTATGGAATAACATCATCAAATTAACACTCTGGGGACCTCATTCTGCAAATTTCAGACTGCTTATTTTCAGGCCTGGGTGGTGCCAAATCTCAATATAATGGGAGAGTTAAAAGTGTAGTGGTCAAGGTAAAAAAGCCCTCACCGGTAACAACTAGCCTGATTGGTCTGGAGAATTGGTTGCTTTGTGTGTTCGAGTCTGTCAATGTGAGACTTGGTTCTTTCATTTCTCTTTTGGTCAGTTATAATAGAACAAACAATTTATCATACAGTAAGTTCAGATTTGATTAATTTATTGCATATAGTTCATGGAAGAATCAATAGAAATAAATATAAAAGAATTCTGGAATTCATGAGGAAAATACAAGTTTTTCCAAGCTTCAAAAATATTATTTTGCCTTTGAAGAAGAATCACTTGATATTATCCTTTTCAAAAGAGAACCATGAATCCTGTCAAACGTAATTTCTATAAAGAAGTAAATAGAGATGGGCAGTATACTGAAAAACCAAACCGAGCCAATCATTGAATACCATAACTGTCTGAATTTTCAAATTTTCCTACATTCAGTATTTATAAGGCCCTGTTGAGGTTTGATAGCAGTTGAAAGGTTCATTTTGAAGAAAGAAGTGGCTGATTTTCTTTTCAGTTTTGTTAACCCTCAGGGGCCTTGACAGTTGTCCTGAATTCTCACTAGACTACAACCTGTATATGTTCAGCTGCTTAGCAGTGATTGTCACTCAAAGAATTTTGTTCGGGGGACTATTAAAATAGCCGTTGTCCATGCGTCTGTCTGTGCATCCATCACTCCATTCATCCATCCGTCTGTGTGTCCATCCCACTTTTCCAGTGATAAGTTTAGTAATAGTTGGCCAAATCAAATTAAAATTAGTATGCAAGTGTATCCACTTATATGTATAAAATATAGGTCAAGTTCGAAATTGGGGTGTGGTCTGAGAATTTTTGCCAGAGTTGTGCCCCTTTTTGACTTCGAAAATGCATTTTTTTGGTTTCCCAATGATAACTTCAGTTATTGTTGGCCAAATCAAATGACATTTGGTATGTAGGCATATCAACATAAAGTACAGATCAAGTTCGAATCGGATTGCAGTTCAACAATTTTTTCCCGAGTTATGCCCCTTTTTCGACTTCAAAAATTCATTTTTTGGGGGTTTCCCAATGTTAACTTTAGTTGTTGTTGACCAATTCAAATAAAATTTGGTATGTAGGTGTAGCAAAATAAAATACAGGTCAAGTTCAAATCGGGGTTTGATCTGACACTGTTTGCCAGAGTTATGTCCTTTTTCAACTTTGAAAAATTCAGTTTTTTTCAAATACCTTGAATTGCACACTTTTTCGGGGATGTGTGGTCGGGCAGCCTTATATTTCTAACCTAGTCTCTGCTGCCTTAACAGGCAGCCAAGACTTGTCTTGAAATCCCCGATCAGGTGCTTTGTCTATTGTCAGCAGGACCTCTTGAAAATGGTATAGTCATGGCACATGCTCTTGAGATTGCACATGCCTGAAATAGGGCTTAATTAAAGGTTAAGGTGTGTTTAGAACAAGTCACAAAATTACTATAGACATGATTTGTTTTGTAAAAGAGTGCCACTGTTGAGCTCATTGGCAGTGGCATTTGTTATGCTGTAGTTGAATGACACAAAAATAAATTAGTCTGTATTTTCCTGATGTGAATTCCCCTTTGGAACTATCAAAAAATCTCAGTCAAGTCAAATACTGAATACCAAACCAAAACCAAGGTATACACCCTTAAAAATACCGAAACCAGCACCAAACTCAAAATTCCAACAATGCCTCTCTAGAATTTAATGCTTAATCTTGTTTAAAAGTAGTTTTAATGTCTGGATTCTGTGATATCATTTAAATACTTTTTGCTAACAATTTATCTCTTCTATTAGCAGGATTCATTGTATTTTGACTTTTTCTTATCGACCTACTCACAATTGTTTACTTCAGGCTTGCACTACAGTGGAAGTCCCTAACTCGGATAAAATACTCTCTATTTTTGTCTTTTCCAAGCAATTTGGGAAAGAAAAGTGGTGCAAAAGCACCAAGAAAAAATAAGCCAAAACTGGGTCGAGTGCAACCGGCGCAGACCCAGTATGGGACGCTCTCTCCCAAGTACAACTCCACGACTTCCGTTGCCAGTGCGCATATACCGTCTCTAAAGACTCATTCTTTTTATCATCCGCTTCGTGTCGAGATGTTTCTGCACGCTTATCAGTGTTTATCCAGCTCGTTGTTTGATGATTCCTGATTCATAGTGCATCAGTGTATCCTTTGTATTCTCAGGAACAGTGTTTTTTATATTCTCTTCAATATTATATATCCATAATGTATATTTAATTGTTCTCTCTCGAGTCGCACGCGAATTCCGTGTGCCATGCGGTTCGGACTTATTATTTTTCACAATTTTTGTTAATGCTTTATTTGCTAAATTTTCTAATTGTGTTAGAGTTAGGTGTCAGCGGGGTACCACTCCTACAGTTTTTCTTCTTTCTTTTGAGAGTAGTCATCCTGTTGTGTGGTTCCCGGTCGACCGTCTGGGGTCTTTGTTCTGTCACCTTTCTCTCTTCTTTGGGGGTGTTCTTCTGTTTTCTGATTTCACCTTCTTTGCTCCTCTCACCTCTATCATGCCCAGGACAATTTCTTGTGGGCAATGTCTGCTGCCAAAGCATGTGGACGATTTACATTCTTCTTGTTCCTCCTGTAATGGGTGTTTGGCCGAGCAGCCATGTGGTGTCTGTGGATCATGGTCATCCACTTTCTGGGCGTTAGTTAACCGTGTCGTTCGTTCTCGTGGCCGTGCCTCCCGCTCCCGCGGGAAAGGAGAACGTGGTCATTCAGGGGCTCAATAGCCGACCTTGTCTGGTGAGAGTTATTCCTCCTCCGTGGGGGATGTGCAGTCTTTTCCTGTAGTGGATACTGCGGGAGCCGTTGAGTGTTCTGATGGAGAGGTGCCTGGTTCTGGGACTACAGTCCCCCTCCAGTGGACATCTGAGGCTGTCACTAGGGTTGTGACTCCTCCTTCGGAGCCGAGCAGGTGTGCTCTCTCCACTATTTCACCAGCCTCAAAGACTCCCGACGTATCTACTACTACTGCTGGTCCGTCTGCTTCGTCGTCAGTTTCAGCTGGCCTCGGCTTTTCGCTGCAGGGGACTGCAGGAATGTCTGGTACTGTAGACGTGGGATATCAGCCTCAGCCTTCCCTGACTTCAACTCGGCGAAGTCGGAAGGGGCTGCCGGCCGAACCCATCTCTGTGGTCTCTACGCCGTCGAGCACCACAGTTGTGTCTTTGGATTCGGATGTTCTTAGCGGAGACACTATGAACTCCGTGGCATTTCCGTCCACTCATTCTGGCCACACGACCAGTTTTAGAGGACCAACACCTTTTGTGCAGCCTGGGCCTTCTGCCCCGCAGAGGTCCGCGGTGACTCTCATGAGTTCTCACCATATTGATCCTCGGGGTGCCTCGTACCCCTATACATGTCTGCCTTCAGCTATTTCGGCTGCCGCCCGTCGTCCCGCGTCGGGTGTTTTAGAGGATCGTGACCCTTTGCTGGTTAAGAGGGTCAGAGGTGAAGCCACTTTGCCGGTTCGCTCCCCTGTCGAACCAGTCGGTATGGGCAGTGAGCTTAGGGAGGCCCTCTCCTTACTCACTCAGGTTCTATCTAAGAGCCTTCCTGTTGCTTCCAGCGAGGCAATGAGTGGTTTCCAGGCGCCTCCTATGGCGCCGCCTCCCGGGATTGGAAACAGGCCGGTTTCTGATTCCCCTGGTGTCCCGACACAATGGGAGGCGTCGGCTGGTTTGCCCATGATGGGCTAAGTGTCTTCCGACTCTGGGGAGGAGTCCGAAATGCTTGATGTTGAGGGCCAGCAGTCTTCGGACTTGGGGGCAGCTCTTGACTTTGTGTTTGGGTTTCTGCCTGATCTCAAACCTACTAACCAGCCGAAAGTGTCAGTCTGGCCGCGATCATCGGTCGCGCGCCTACAGCCTATGGAGCAACCTGCTTCTGGGCGCCTTCGACTGTGCCAGTCGGTACAGGTGGTTGAAGCTTTTTCAGCATTAGACTCCAAGCTGAATTCCAAGGCTCTGAAGACTTCGTTCTTCACCAGGGTTGACACCTTTTTGCCTCCTGTGCGTTATCGTTCCTACGATTCCGCCAATCCGTCGGTCTGCCAGAGTGACCGTAGTACTAAATCGCGGAACTTCAGCCTCTTCGTCATCATTTTCATCTTCATCATCATCCTCGCTTTCATCATCTCCATCCTCTATTTCATCATCTTCATCAGCCTCATTGATATCATCATCGCATTTATCATCATCTACAACTTCAACTTCTTTCCCTTTGTAAAAGACGTCTTGTACTGATAAATGAATACCGTGTGCATAACAAGCGACGTGGTTTTCTTCAATCTTCCTTCCGAAAGATATCATTACGGAAGCCCCGTCGGACGTGACAGATATTATGTGGCATTGCTTGACGGGATCGTTGAAATTGATACCGAACTTCTGTAGTTTTTTCTTCACAAGTTCAATTGTGCGATCAGCAGTGATAGAGCCAACGGCTCGGACCAAACCAAGATTCCAGTGCTCACCCTCCACATGAAGATTTATATTCACGTAACGTCTATTTCTCAAAGACGTCCACTCGTCGAGTGTCATTCCAAACCGTACGCTTTCATCAAGCATTTTAGCAAACTTTTCCTTCACTTCGGCTTTCCTCTCAGAATATTCTTGCATGATATATTTTTTCGCTGTGTTGTGGCTTTTAGGCATTTTATCGCCTCTATCTTCAACTGCTGTTCGAACAAACTCACTTTTTACCATGCGATTGAGTGACATACCATCCAAAGCAGCTAGCTTACTAAGTTTTTTCTGTAGACTTTCTCGTTGTGGTTTGAAGAGCGAAGTTATCTTCTGTTGTTCTACACGTTGCTTTTTGGCCTCAGGTTCATCTTCACCCACTTTTACCCCAAGTTTGATGTTATGTACCTTCAACAAATGCTTTTTCATACCGCTGGTACTACCCACATTTCGTGTAATGGATGCTTTACATTTCTCACAAGACGCCTTCTTTTTATCTTTATCACAGACAAAATAGTCCCATACTTGGCTTTTCGAATTTGAAGCCATATCCCGATAATACAGTTCAACTTTCAACTGATCACAAAAGAAAAGCAAGGTTGTGTGTAGTTCTGCGAAGCAGAGAATGATTCTAACTAATTTCCAAGACAATGGCGGCTAGTCTTTTATACTCTTCAATTTATGATCAATGTGTGTTGCCATGACAATGCCACAGGATAGTGTGAGGTGTCATAGCTCCTGATTTATATCTATTTATTTATATTTATATATTTATATTTATATAATATTATTGTATTATATTATATTATTATATTATTTATTGTTATATATTATTATATTATATTATTTGTTATTATTATATTTATCTTAAGTTATAAACCAGGGACTGGGGGGGGGTACAAAGCAGGAAATGATATATGGGTGGTACCTACCCATGACCGGTACTAGTATAGCGGTACCGGTACTGACAGGCCGGTACCACCGGTACTGGTACCGGTACTGAGTACCTATGACAACCCTGTGCCAGACTTTGACGGTTCTGGATCAGGACTCCACTTCCCTCGGGCTTTCCAAGCCCAAGTCTACCATCATTCCAATGACGACTCTGGAGTCCACGTTGGGCTTATCTAGAGAGATGCTTGGCATGCTTTCTCTCTCAGATCACGTCGTCTCAGCTTTGGCTGCTTATCTGCCTCCAGATAAGTTTGACGAGGTACAGGCTCCTTTGCGTGTGCTGTCCAAGGTGCTTATGCATCTTACTCACACGCATGCCTGTAACACGGCTAATCTGGAATTAGTTCGAAGGGACGTTGTGCTGGACACAGGACAATCTCTTCCCGAGGAGCAGCGTGCTGCTCTTCGATCTGCTTCTTTGGCAGGTCCGCAACTTTTCCATGGTTCCGTGTCGACGGTCCGGGATGACGTCCTACGTCATTCCAAAGATCAGCTGCTGTTTCATCAGCTTGATCAGCCTTCTAGGGGAGGCAAGGGCTGTTCCAAGCCTAACAAGTACCCTTCTGCTTCCTCTGTGAAGCAAAAGGCTGGTCCTTCTGCCGCTGCCTCTACTTCTTACTCAAGGGGTAAGGGTAAAGGTCGGCAGAATCGAGGGAAGTCTCAGGATTCTTTATTTAGTAGAGGAGGTGGTTTCTCCTCTCGCGGGCCTCGTCGGGGCTCGAAATGAAGGTCCTCACCTCGACTCGTCCCAGGTTGGAGGAAGGATAGCAGAGTTCGCAGACCATTGGGCCACCATCACATCTGATCCGTGGGTGTTAGATGTTGTTCGGTCCGGGCTGCGAATATCCTTCCGACGGCACCCCACTCTGTCAAGGGTGCCTCTTCCAACCACAGTTCCTTCAGACGTTTTACGTCAGGAACTTTTGTCCACGGAGATTGGCAATCTCCTGGCAAAGGGGGCGATCGAGGTCGTCAAGAACATTCAGTCAGTGGGTTTCTACTCCCGCCTGTTCTTGGTGCCGAAGAAGGACGGCCGACTCCGACCGGTTATCGATCTGAGTATCCTGAACCAGTCTACCATTGCTCCCAAGTTCAGCATGGAGACTTTCAGGTCGGTCCGCCAATCAATTCACCAGGGAGATTTCGCTGCCAGCATCGACCTGCGAGACGCTTACTTACACGTTCTGATGCATCGGGCGTCACGGAAGTATCTCAGGTTCGCTTTTCTGGGGCGAGTTTACCAGTTCAAGGCCATGCCTTTCGGCCTCAAACTGGCTCCTTGGGCCTTCACCAGACTGATGTCGCATGTGATAGTGTTCCATCGCACACAGTCCAGGGTGACTACTTCGGCATATCTGGACGATATCCTCCAGAGGCATTCCAATGCTGCCTTACTGGAGTCGGATGTCGCCACTCTGTTGAGCTTGCTCACATCGCTAGGATTCAGAGTCAACGAGGAGAAGTCGGACCTGGTCCCTTCTCAGTTGTTTTGTCATCTGGGGATGTCTTTCCAAACCCAATTCAATTTGGTAGCGGTTCCCCAGGCCAGGGCTGTGATTCTCTCAGCTTTTGCTCTGACTCTGTCCCAGTCCACGTCCGCGACCGCTCGGAGTTTTCTCCGGCTGATCGGTCTCTGCGGTTCGGTGATGGATCTCATTCCTCTAGGTCGGCTGTGTGTCAGACCTCTCCAACACTTTTTGCTCAGTCGTTGGAGGCCGAATGTAGATTCTCTGGATCAGGTGCTTCTGTTTCCGGAATCTCTGTATCCTCACCTTCTTCCCTGGACAGATGTTCAGTGGATTACGCAGGGTGTTCCATTGGACTTACCCACGTCCGATCGCGTTCTGATGGCAGATGCCAGCGATCTCGGATGGGGTGAGACGTTGGATCCTCTCGGTCTTTCCCTGGATGTGGGACCAGGATCAAGCAGCTCTACACATCAACCAGAAGGAGCTTCTTGCCCTTCTTCTGAGTTTCAGGCAGTGGATCTCTCACCTGTCGAATTGCCAGGTCCTTCTGCTATCCGACAATTCGACAGTGGTTGCTTACATTCGGAACCAGGGCGGCACGCACTTGGTTCCGATGTACGAATTAGCTCGGGATCTTCTACTGCTCGCTCAGGATGTTCACGCTGGAGTGGTTGTTCGTCACATTCCCGGTCGTCTGAACGTCCTAGCTGACTCCCTGCCCCGACAGGGCAGGGTTATTTCCACCGAGTGGATGCTCCACAGGGCAATGTTCCAGTCGCTTTGCGTTCTCTGGGGACGTCCCCACATCGACCTCTTTGCGACTCGTTGGAACCATCAGGTGGACATTTTCGTGTCCCCGTGTTCAGATCCTCTGGCTTCTGCCATTGACGCTCTGTCACTCGATTGGAACGGTTTAGTCAGCTACACCTTCCCGCCGGTTCCGATTCTTCCTCAGGTTCTAGCCAATATTCGAACCTGCAGTTGTCGAATCATTCTGATCACTCCCCTGTCGCCTCAGCGGGTGTGGATCAATCAGCTCCACTCGCTGATGGCGGCGGTTCCAGCATGTCTCCCGCTACGTCGCGACCTTCTTTGTCAAGGTCGCCCGAGGAGGTTTCACGTCGACCCGACTTCATTGTGCCTTCACGCATATCTTTTGTCAGGTCCTGTCTCCTCCGTAGAGGTTTTTCGAGACGAGCAGTGGAGTGCATTTCTTCTTCAAGGAGGCACTCTTCTGTCGATGGTGTGCTGATCACTCTGTTGATTATGCCAATCCTTAGATTTCACAGATTGCGGAGTTTCTGGTATATCTGTTTGATTCTCGGGGTCTCCAGCCTGTTACCATCAAGGGTTACAGGTCCATGCTTTCAGAGACTTTTTCTTATGTGGGGAAGCGTCGTATCGGCACTAATCCTTACCTCTCCAAGCTTGTTCGGCACTTTTCTTTGAAAAGGCCTCGGACTTTGCAGCTTACTCCACGATGGAATCTTTCGTGGGTGCTGCTTTGCTTGGGGGGGGGGGGGGGGGGTGGCACCCTTCCCGTTCGAACCTTTATCCCAGGTGGATATGCATTTTCTCACATATAAGACGGCTTTTCTGATGGAATTTGCTTCGGCCAGACGGGTTAGTGAGCTTCACGCCCTCTCGGTTGACCCGGCCTTTTTTAGGAGCTCTCCCAACAGTGTTACTTTTACCACTGATTGCTCTTTTTTGGCCAAGAATCAGTTACCAGATACTACTCCTCCTCCTATCTGTATCAGGGCTCTTCCTTCTGTTGAGGGTAATCGCCCTTTGCTCTGTCCGGTCCGTGCTATTCGCATTTATCTCGATCGGACACGTTTCATACGGAAAGGCAGGAAACGTTTTTTTCTGTCTCTTATTCCGGGTCGACAGAAGATCTCTCCTCAATCCATTTCTCGATGGATTTGTCTTGCTATTCGTACGGCTTATGGGCGTTTAGCAGCTGGCGATTGTATTACCAATCATATTTCTGCCCATGAGGTGCGGGCACTATCCACCTCTTAACTCTGTCAAGATGTCGGATGTTATGCAGGCAGCCTACTGGAGAAATGCTTCTACTTTCTCCACCTTTTATCTGCGCCAGTTGCAGGAGCAGAAGGAGGACCTTTTTGCCCTGGGTCCTCTTTCTTCTGCTCAGGCTGTTGTCAGCCATAGCCATTAGGCTGGCTTCTTGAAGGTCGGTTTCAGCCTTGTTCTGTTACTGCCCTTTTTCTGTCTGTGTGTCACACAGGCCCGTATGTCTCCTTTCATTGTCCTTTACCAATGATTGCGACGTTATGGTTGATAAGCCTCGGGACCTCTTCCTTCTGCTTCAAGGTTCCAGTGCACTGGGGTTATGTGTGGGCTGGTTATGCAATTCCCTCCAGCCTATTGTTTATTCAGCCTGAAGTAAACAATTGTGAGTAGATTGATAAGAAATCTAAATTTTATAGTAAATTTCCTTTCTTATTATACCTACCACAATTGTTTACATGGAGGCCCTCCCGTCTTCTTTACGGGTAAAGAATGTTTCCTCCCTGCTGATCACATAACTCTAACGTTGACGGATTCAAAAAGAATGAGTCTTTAGAGACGGTATATGCGCACTGGCAACAGAAGTCGTGGAGATGTACTTGGGAGAGAGCATCCCGTACTGGGTCTGTGCCCGTTGCACTCGACCCAGTTTTGGCTTATTTTTTCTTGGTGCTTTTGCACCACTTTTCTTTCCCAAATTGCTTGGGAAAGACAAAAATAGAGAGTATTTTATCCGAGTTAGGGACTTCCACTGTAGTGCAAGCCTGAAGTAAACAATTGTGGTAGGTATAATAAGAAAGGAAATTTACTATAAAATTTAGATTTTAGAACTAATTTAAAAAAAGATACATCATAATTTCATTAAGTAGGATGACTGCTAAGTGAATGTATGGGGCAGCCCAATCAATATGTTCAGTGTACAGCCTTGGAGCGGTATGTTGAAAATTGTAATGGGTCTGTGCCCAAATAATGAATATGAACTCTTCCAATTGCTGCCATTGAACTGACAAGAAATATACCACCAGGCTTCAAAGAGTTAAGTGTTGTTTTAATTTTTTTCAATTTTAGAATGGACTGGATGAGATCTCGTGTGAGTGAACCTGATAATGATGAATCTAAAAGATATCCGTACCTGCTGAATGTGAATGAAGACCCACAGTTAAGTGGGGTTATCAAAAGATGTATTTACAAAGGTTTGTAAAATAAAGTTTCCACACAATGAAAGTTACCTTTATATAGGGCCTATCAATCATCAGCTTTTAGAGATTTAAGAAATACTCTAGTGTAAGCTTTCAGTGGGATTATTAGCACTCATGGGGTAAGGTACAGACCATAAAATGCTTGACAAACATTAACATTGCAAAACACAAGAGATATTTAGAGGGGTATTCCTTTTCTCCTCCCAACGTGACAAATTATCAAAAAGTGCTATTAAAGCACATTATTTAGCTGTCTCTAAAACTGTGTGGTTTATTGGTTTTGTGAGTTTTTTTCATTTTGGGGAAGCACCAAAATCATTTGTGTCTTAACCCTTTACCTAACGTAGAAAGCAGACGACACTTGCAAAAATAATTCTTGAATAACTAATTTTTTTCATTTTTTGTCTCAAAAACATAGGTTATGACCCCTCGTTGGAACGAGCTTGACGAGCTCGTTCCAACGAGGGGTCATAACCTATGTTTTTGAGACAAAAAATGAAAAAAATAATGAAAATTAATTGGCGATTTTTGAGAATAGCGCTGGCCGGTTTTGGCCATTACGTTGGGTAAAGGGTTAAAAAAAATAAAAGCTTTTTTCTCTTTTAACTGCTTGAGGGCTACATTATTTTGATGGTCTGAATTTCTTCATCAAAATTTGTTTTATTACAAATTATTGAAGAGTGCTCACTGGCACTCTTCAGTAATTTGTGATAAAACAAATTTATATAAACAAAAATATTATTTGCATTTGACTGAATATGAGATATGAATAAGGAAAATGTTGGCCTTTGCTCAAGTACCCTCATTTTTATGAAAGCCCTGATAGTGTCTTGTAGCAATCAACCAGTTAAATATAACAAATTGTAATTCTTTAGAAACAAAATCGATCATATTTGCATTCCTCAAAGTCAGGTAATGGGTCATTTGACACATTTCTGTGTGACTTTTTGTTAAAATATGTAGGCTATTAAGTTTGATAAAAACTGTGGTCACTTTAGTCAAATGTATGCATGTCATATTTATTCTATCCCACAAAGAAATAAAGATCAGTTGACTTCAGAGGTTTTGTTCACTTTTGTGATAGCATGAATATTTATGAGCTGTCTTTTGTGATATATTTAACTTCTTGCATGCTGCTGGTGGATAATCCTGCCCATGACAAGATTTCTTTTGCCACTGAAATAAGAATAATTTGGGCACATTTAATCAAATTTTACCTCTGTAAATTGTATGAAGTTTTTCAGTAATAATTACTAAAGATAAATTTAAATGAAGTTTTTATCAAATCTAGTCATGACTGACTAGATTTGATGAAAAATATTTAGAAAATACTCAGCATGTTAAGAGTTAAATAATAATATTAAAGAATGAACAAAAGATGAGGTTATTAAAACACTATATTTTGATATATGTATAAAGAATTGTTTTGAATTCAGTGTTGAAGTGACAATATTTGTGACCAAAAATATATATTTTTGACATGGTTGGTTACAACATTCCCTTAATGAGTTCAACATAATTCATGAATACTGTTTGATTACTGTTGACCAAAATACAAGTGCACAGTTTACAAAGTTAGGTACTCAACTTATCAATGATAGTTCCCTCAGAAAATAATGTCTAATAACATTTACTGATGTTTTGGACACTGTCCATTAATGGTTTCAGTTTTTCTTGGACCACTCAAGAGTGTGACTTATACACCAGCTGGTACAGTTTGTGGATATGTTTTGATCAAATGGATTGAGAGGCCATGCAGTGCAGCCATCAATCCCCTCTTGCTTTCCTCTGACAGACAGATTATTGAGTTTGTCCTTACTGATCACAATTACAGTACATTATTTCCACTGAATATGTAAAAGTCTTGTTCTGTTATCCTAATACTGTTGAAAGGCTGCTGATCACAAAAAGTTAAGAGAGACATTGAAATTATACAGTATCTGATCCTTCCATTGACTACAGATGGGTTGGTACTCAAACATCTGGGGGATTTATTTATTTATTATACCCCATGCAACAAAGTTGCGGGGGTATAATGTTTTTGACTGGTCAGTCCGTCAGTCTGTCAGTCCATCAGTCTGTCAGTCCCTCAGTCAGTCCTACTTATTTTCCGGACTTTTTTTCTACACGCTTCCAGATATTGAGCTGATTTTTGGCATGTGAGTCTAACATGGTGGCCTATAGATCAAGTTTGCATTTTGTTCCGCTCCACGGACTTTTACCAAAATTACGACCCTTGGACTCTGAAAAATTCCTCAAAATTACAGTATTTTTATACTGTACCAATGACCCAGACTTAGCTGGTGCTAACTCTAACAAAACCAGGGCCAAACACAAATTTTGCCCCCCAATCCCCAAAATTTGCATCCAAAACAAAAAGAAATCATGTCCTAAAGGACCTCCATACTACGCCTCTACTGCGCATGCGCAGTGACGCAGTCGTCCCGAAATTGGCGCCAATTATCATTCTCTGTTTGGCCCTTCATCAGTCAACATCTCACTGATCTTTGTGCTTGTAAATCTCAGTTTAAAGGATGCCAGACACGTAATTTTTGGAGAAAATGTGATTCTAAGGAGGATAGAAGGAGGAGAGGAAAAAGAAGTGGCAAAAAATAATCAGGGCTGTACTTAAAATTTTTTGATGAAATTATGTTAAGTTGCCTATTTTCGAGGCATGGGCCTCTTGTTGTCATTCTTGCTAATTGTTGCACTGCTTATTCAGTGTTTCCTCTCCCCTAGCCTTCTAAAGTCCCCCCTGGCAATTCTCCCATGCTTTTGGCATATTTTTGAGAAATTTCATTTCTAAAATTTCCTGGGAGAGTTGCTTGGTTACAGAATGTTTTCTGTTATTTTCCCCATAGTTACGTTTTCACCCATGGGTGTATAACATTTGTGTTCTGCATCTTCCATCTGATGTTCTACAGATTCTCCCCTGGGAGTCTCTGTTTTGCATCAGATAGAGTGTAATTGATGACTGATTCCGGGCCAGTTTTTTCAGTGCCTGGAGTCATGTTTTCTAGTGTGTTTACACTGTTTGTTTTCATTGGCAACAGCCTTTTTTGAGGGGGGCTGTTTGCTTTTGTGGTAGTTTATCTCATTATAAGATACATTTATATTATCCGAAAGTGTCTCATTAATTATTTTATATAAATTTAAAATTTTTGACCACACTTTACCATCGGATCCATTGGGGCTCAACGTTACTTTTCAGCAACTTGGGCTTCTCTGAAAAAATATTTTTTCAAAATTATTTTGTTTTGCAATTGTTTTTTCATTTATTAATGGATCATGTTATTATGTATCTTTGTGTCAGGGGTTTTTGCGAGTAACTAGGACTTATTGTTGTTCTTTCACAATGAAGGGACGTTGTTCAAATTGTAATAGGAAGAAATCTTCCTCTGACTTTCATGATCATTGTATTAATTGTAGTCAGTGTTCTCGCATTAATCCCTGTCCTATATGTGAACATTGGGATGAGAAACATTGGAAACGTGTGTCACGATATGTTGTTTCTGGAGAAAGAGCGATGCCGCCTCTTTCTCTGCAAGGTCACTCTACTCTCTCAGTTTCTATTTCAGAGGAACCAGAACAGGGTGATGTTTCCATGTTATCTTCTTCAAGTGTGCGTCCGTCGTCACAAATGAATTCAGAGCTAGCGGCAAAAGTGCTCATGGAGATTAGACAAATGTCGTCTGCTAGCTCGCCCGGTGTAGCGTCCATTCACCGAATGGTTCGGCAGCCGGGTTCATCCGATGCGGTCCAAGAGGAAATTTTGGGTGATGCGAGCACTATAAACATAATAGATGCACACCCAGTGACGGCGGATAGTAAGCGAGAACGGAGGAAGCCTTTTAGTCCGGTTCATAGCTCGTCCAGGTCCAGCCGGGCCGCGAACGAGAGAGGTCCCTCTCTCGTACAACAACATCTGGGACCAGATGTTGTGGTACAAAATGTGTCTTTAGCGGAGCATACGTCCGTCACTCGGGACGCTCCGTTGTATAAGCAGTCCGCAGAGACTGTTAAGGCTTCCCCTTCTTGTCAGCGCACACGACCGCACCTTGGCTGCGTGACCGCCGATATATTTCCAGCTTCGCCGATGAAGGATTCTTCGGCGACCAGGTCACACCATCCGGCAGCCAGGGATTTGAGACCGATGGACTCCGGACGTTCGCATAGGAAAAGTATGCGGGAGCCATCTGATGCGGAGCTGCCCTCGGCGAAGCAGCGAAAGACTGCGCCTCCGCAGGTCTCGACGCCGGACATTCTTGTGCAGATAGCACAGCTTATCGCAGCATCCCAGCAGCCGACAGAAACGGTGTCGGATCGAGAATTATCCGACGACGCTGGGTCGGTACGCTCCGCCGAAGCATCGGGGGCGGACGACCGGGAACATCGTGAGGTCCGACCGGATGGTGAAAGGGATACGGATGACTTGGAGCTATCCCTTTCGGAACAACATAAAGCTGCCGTGGACTTCATCCGGCACTTTCTCCCTCAAGTTGTTCCGTCGGGCCAGACTGCTGCGCTTCCGGACAAGAGAATTATAGCGTCATTGGACTCTGAATTTTTTGAGCGGTTCAGGGACATCGCTCCCGAGTTTCCGTCGCAGTCCAATAATGTTGCTAGAACATTTGAATTATTGAACAACGCTATATTTAAACTTGCTTCCAGGACGGGGAAAGCAGGTTTCTTGTCCGCTAATACTCTCAACCTGCCTTTCATTAATGCAAGGAATAAATTCGATACGGCAGGACAGGGTATACCGAGAGTTCCTCTGCGAATGGATGACGAGGCGGAAGACTTAGAGCTATCATTACCGTCGTCAGCTTCTATTCCAACCGCGGTGTTGGAAACAGCTATTGCGTCTAACAGAGCCAATTTAGATGCCTTATCTTACGCAGATCACCTTACTAAGGCATTATCACTGCGCCTTCAAGGGGAAGAGTTTCAGGATATACAATCCTCTTTAAGACTTCTTTCAAGGGCAGTAGCTTATTCCACGTGTAACTCCGCCCTTTCAGTGGCAAATCTGGAGTTGGTTAGACATGACGCAGCCCTAGCTACATCCACACTAGTGGATTCTAAGGTGAAGAACTCTCTTAGAGTCGCTTCGGTCTCAGGAGAACTTCTCTTTGACGGCAAGCTTTCCGCTATTTATGATAAAATTAAAAAGAAAGCTAATGATTCTCTGTTGTTCAGATCGGCTCCTAAGAAGTCGGATACAGCAGACACGAATAAGACTGGCACTTCTGGGTCTAATGCGCCCAAGAGAGGTTCCTATAGAGGTTCCGGTGCGTCCTCTTGGTCTTATTCGAGAGACCGTCAGGATAGCGACTCTCGTTCGGGACGTCCTTCAGGCCGGGACAATCGGTCGGACGCCCCGAGGTCAACGAGGCGAGGTGCGGGTCGTGGAAGACGTGGTTTCTCCTACCGCAGGCCTCGCAGGTCCAGGAGGTGATGGCTTAAACCTCTATCGCGTTCCAGTTGGCGGAAGGTTGTCGAGTTTTTCACAAGAGTGGGCGTCGATTACGGACGACCCTTGGGTGAGAGGAGTGACTTCGGAAGGTCTAAAGATATCCTTCAAACGAAAGCCTCCATTAACTCGAAGTCCAAAGTGGACTCATCTTCCGTCAAATCCACAGAAAAGAGACGCTCTGTTATCGGAGGTGCAGTCTCTTTTAATGAAGAACGCGGTAGAGGTCGTAGAAAACCAGGAATCTCTGGGATTCTACAGCCATCTGTTTCTGGTTCCGAAACCAGACGGCTCGTTCCGTCCAGTCATAGATTTGAGCTGGATAAACAAGCTGATCGTCACTCCGAAGTTTTATATGGAGACGATTCGATCGGTCAGAGCGAGTATTCGGGTGAACGATTATGCAACGAGCATAGATCTCAAAGATGCGTACTTTCACGTCATGGTACATCCGACATTCCGAAAGTATCTACGCTTTGCAGTCCTGGGAGTGGTGTATCAATTCCGGGCGATGTGCTTCGGATTGAATCTAGCACCCTGGGCTTTCACTCGGTAATGAACTCGGTAATGATCTACTTCCGAGCTCATTCGTCTGCGGTAACGTCGGCCTACCTGGACGACATTCTTCAGAGGTACAGCAACGAGTTAACGCTTCAGAACGATGTTCAGAATCTTCTTCTATTGCTCCGACGTCTCGGTTTTATAGTAAACGAGGAGAAGTCGGATCTGGTGCCGTCCAAGTCATTCACTCATCTGGGAATGAGCTTCGAGACGCACAACAATCTCGTTCGTCTGCCGTTAACCAGAGCGAAATTAGTCAGTTGTTACGCTCGCTATTGTCTGCACGCAGACAAAGTCACGGCGAGAGAATTTATGAGACTGATAGGTCTGTGCGGAGCCGCCGCGGATCTCATTCCGATAGGGTGGCTACGCACACGTCCTCTTCAAATTTTCCTGACTCAGAATTGGAGTGTGAAAATTCATTCGCTCGATGTAGACGTTCTCTTGTCAGATCAAGTGAAACAAGAGATTCAGACTTGGGCAAACATTCAGTGGTTAACTCAAGGAGTTCCGCTGCAGTTGCCGGATCCGAGTTTTACCGTTATGACGGATGCCAGTCAAACAGGTTGGGGTGCATCATTAATCCCAACGGATTTGAGATGCCAGGGTCTTTGGGATCCACAATTCCTGTGCAAGCACATAAACATCAAGGAAATGATGTCAATTTGGCTTGCGTTACGTCACTGGATGGACATTATTCACGATGCTCATGTCCAAATCCTATCCGACAATACGACAGTAGTGGCGTATATACGGAATCAGGGAGGCACTCATTCAGTTCCGTTGTTCAATCTAACGGAAAGAATCCTTCTGTTTGCGTTAGAACATCACGTTCTTCTTTCGGTCCGTCACATACCGGGTCGTCTGAATGTGCTAGCAGACTCCCTTTCACGAAAGGGTTGCTTGTTGCCGTCGGAGTGGACTCTCAACAAACAAGTATTCAATCAGATTTGCTACCAATGGGAACGGCCAATGATAGACTTATTTGCGACACATCTCAACAATCAGTTGCAGACGTATGTGTCTCCGTGTCCGGATCCAAGAGCATTTGCAGTAGACGCTCTGTCGATCCCTGGGGACGGAATGATAGGATATGCGTTTCCTCCAGCGCCGTTAATTCAACAAGTATTGCTAAAGATAAAACAATCTCAATGCAAGATTCTGTTGGTAGCATCTCTGTCGCCACAGAGACCGTTGATAAATCTACTCAGGTGTCTGTTGTGGGACCTACCGCGGAAGCTTCCTCCACGAGAGTATCTTCTTTCGCAGGGGAAATCGCGCCAACTCCATCACAACCCGCAAGGTCTCAACCTTCACGTTTTTCCGTTGTGCGGTCCTTCTTGCATGGCAAGCACTTTACAGGACGAGCAGTGGACGCGATTTCTAACTGTAGGAGGACCTCCTCTTCGCTAAACTATGCGGCTAAGTGGAAGGTTTTTCGTCGTTGGTGTAGGGATCATTCTGTAGATATATTTGATCCCTCTATACCAGACATTGCAAACTTTCTAGTATACTTGTTTGACGAAATCAAACTGCAGCCTGTTACTATAAAGGGTTATAGATCTATGTTATCTGATACCTATGCACATCATGATAGTTTACAAATTGGATCTAATGTCTCTTTATCGAAGTTGGTTAGAAACTTTTCGATAAATAGACCCAGAACTCTTAGATTAATTCCTAAGTGGAATTTAGCTTGGGTTCTCCTTAAATTGAAGGAAAAGCCATTTGAACCTCTTGGGACAGTAGATTTCAAATTCTTATCTTATAAGACAGCTTTTCTCTTAGCTTTCTCTTCTGCCAGAAGAGTCAGTGAGCTTCATGCACTATCGGTGGATGATTCTCATTATCGTAGTGTTGGGAACACTATCACCTTCACTACTAATGTGGGTTTTTTAGCTAAGAATCAGGCTCCTAATAAATATCCGGAACCTATTGTTATTAAGGCTCTTCCGTCTTCAGACGGGCGTAGGCCTTTACTCTGTCCTGTTAGAGCACTACGTATCTATAAACAGAGATCTCAGTTTATCAGAAAGGGACGGAAACGTTTCTTTCTGTCTTTGATGCCTAATAGAAAGGACATTTCAGTACATTCTATTGCTAGATGGATTCAGTTAACTATCCGTACTGCTTATGAAGATTTATCTTCTTCTCAGCAGTCTGTGCTTAAGATTTCTGCTCATGAAGTAAGAGCTCTTTCTACTTCCTGGGCTTATGCTAATAGTGTTGCTATTACAGATTTAATGAAGGCTGCTTATTGGTCTCAGCCATCCACATTTACGAATTTTTATCTCAGAAATATTGAGTCCATTTCTGGAGACCTGCATTGTTTAGGTCCGTTATCTGTTGCTCAGAATGTCGTCCACTAAACAGTTGCAACTATAGTTATGCAGGCTTTCTGTTCCGGCAGTGACTCCGTCTGGCTGCCCTCTTCGCTCTGGGCTATTTGACCCAGAGCAAGGGGAAGGGGGGGGGGGGGGGCGGGTGTTCCCTTAGGTCACCTGCTTTATAGTGAAAAGCAAGGGAATGCCTCCTCCAAGTCAGTATTTCTGAGTCGCTTCCGGGATGGTTTTAAAGTGTAATATTAATGTTTAAATTCATTCATGTCTTATTTTTAAAGTGTAGCTCGGTGTGAAGCATTTGTATATGTCAAGTGTCAAACGGGCTTTAATATACAATACTCGGACACTTTTAAATGATTATAAAGAGTCTCAATTCTCTGGACTACTTTATTTATTGGCTTGCTTTAAAAATAATTAGTATAAGGGTTATACTGGATGTTAATAGAGAACATGAATGTTATTGTGCTCAATTATTAAGGGTAGTGTATCTTTCTAATTTAATATTAAATAAGGAAGATACATGTAAAGCCTAATACTCCTTTTCTCCTTAAGGGGTTACCTCTTTACTATATAGTTGAGCTTATTGGATTTTCCTCTATGTCCTAGGCCCTCCAGCCTGTTTACTATTCAGCTAAGTCTGGGTCATTGGTACAGTATAAAAATGTTAAAAAATTTATAGTAATTTATATATTTTTTATACTTACCAATGACCCAGACGGGGATGGCCCTCCCTGGAGTTGGGAACTCTTGCCTCCCCACTGAGTACATAGCGCTGACCAGGCACTGCCAGTAAGAATGATAATTGGCGCCAATTTCGGGACGACTGCGTCACTGCGCATGCGCAATAGAGGTGTAGTATGGAGGTCCTTTAGGACATGATTTCTTTTTGTTTTGGATGCAAATTTTGGGGATTGGGGGGCAAAATTTGTGTTTGGCCCTGGTTTTGTTAGAGTTAGCACCAGCTAAGTCTGGGTCATTGGTAAGTATAAAAAATATATAAATTACTATAAATTTTTTAACTTTCCGGACTTTTTTTCTACACGCTTCCAGATATTGAGCTGATTTTTGGTCTGTTAATCTGACATGGTGGCCCACAGATCAAGTTTGCATTTTGTTCTGCTCCACTGATTTTTACCGAAATTACGGCCCTTGAACTTTGAAAAGTTCATCAAAATTACAGTTTTCCAGACTTTTTTTCTACACGCTTCCAGATATTGAGCTGATTTTTGGTATGTTAGTCTGACATGGTGGCCTACAGATCAAGTTTGCATTTTGTTCCGCTCCACTGATTTTTGCCGAAATTACGGCCCTTGAACTTTGAAAAGTTCATCAAAATTACAGTTTTGCAGACTTTTTCCTACACGCTTCCAGATATTGAGCTGATTTTTGGTATGTTAGTCTAACATGGTGGCCTACAGAACAAGTTTGGGTTTTGTTCTGCTCCACTGATTTTTACCAAAATTACGGCCCCATAGACTTTGAAAAGTTCATCAAAATTACAGTTTTCCGGGCCTTTTCTCTACATGCTTCCAGATATTGAGCTGATTTTTGGTATGTTTGTCTAACATGGTGGCCTACAGATCAAGTTTGCATTTTGTTCTGCTCCACTGATTTTTACCAAAATTACGGCCCTTCGACTTTGAAAAGTTTATCAAAATTACAGTTTTCCGGACTTTTTTTCTACACGCTTTCAGATATTATCGAAATTACGGCCATTTTAGTATGTGAGTCTACCACAATGACTTACAGATCAAGTTTGCGTTTTGTTCTGCTTGGCTGATTTTTGAGGAAATTATGGGCCCTGGACTCTGAAAAATATAAGTAACAGATTTCCGGGTCATTTTCCTAAAAATTACACTTTTCCGAGCTTGAAATATCGGGGCGCGTGGGGTATGTGAGCGTGCTCACTAAGGTTCTATATTTTATTGGTGTTTAAGGTCACATGCTTATGCACAATGTGAATCATGACCGTGACAGTTTTACGGGTGGAGGAAGCAGGAGTACCCAGAGAGATCCGAGCAATGACGAGCAGCTGCCAGCTCCCCAACATCGTACTCCGACTGCAGCAAGGCAGGGTTAGATTGGTTAAAATCATGTGCACCATTGACGTGCAGTACACCTTAGTACATGGCGGCATCATGCCTCCATGTGGACAATTGGGGTTAAGTGCCTTGCTCAAGGACACAACATGGGAGTCTGAATCGATTGCTCAGACGGTCACCCATCCGAGGACTAACCGGTCTCAACGCTGCTTAACTTCGGTCATCTGGCGAGAACCGGTTACCACAATGCCACTGCTCCCCCATCTGGGATTAACATCATCCAGTGTACATAACTGGTAGAGTGCTGGAAGCCCATATTTGGATTTACTCTGAAGGGTCGGTACCACAACTTAAAGGCTTCATATTTTGTGCATGTCGTTCATATTACCCTTGAAGTGAAAGTATTCAGTCTGTGAGGATTTGCCTTGTTATAATTTATGGGAGAGTGCCTATTGGCACTCCCCCATAAATTGTAACCAGGCAAAGATATTTGAACAAATTTTGATGACCAAGAATAATTCAGGACTTGACCAGTTTGTTGCTAGACCAGTAAAACTAAAAAATTCATAACCCAACAAGCAAGTTTGCCATTCCTCAAATGCTGGCTAAGCTATCTATTTGGTAGATTTGCTATTTATACAAGATGGAACGAAATGAGGATGCAAGAGGCAAATCTGCAGTTCACAGATAACCTGGTAGACTGCCCAATGTTCCAGGAGCTAAAAGTTTTCTAGTTAGGTCTACAAGTTTCTACAGGTCTACTAAAGTTTGACAATTAACCTCCCATTAGTTATGAGAGTACCAAACCATTCTGTACATAATGCAGTTTTTACATTGAAAAAGTGCTATGCAATTTTTTAAAAATGCTATATAAAAGTGTATACCAAGTAAAGTTTGTCACATAAGAATCAAGAATTGAAATATTACCTGAACAAGATGCTGAAAAGAAGTTGATATATAATTTCAGGTGTTGAGAAGAGAATAGGAACAGCTAGTCAGAACAACATTGTGGACATAGACATCAGAGGTTTGGGGTTGGTATTGTCACTCTATATGATATTTTAGTAAAATCCTCACCTGACTGGGCTCTGTTACTATTCTCTTTATTTATTGGAGTTTTCAACATCTTTGGCTACATCATTACCGCTACTACAGTAGAATCCTCTTAATTGAATTTCCATTTTGCCAGTGAAAATTATTCAATTAACAGGCGTATACAATTAACAGGAATTTGGTCAGTTTTCTGTGTTCTGGAGGTAAACTTAGCATTTATTCTATTATATCTTATTTGACAGAGCTCATAGAGCTCTGTCAAACAAGATATAATAGAATAAATGCCTATATTGGAAGTAGTGAGGCCAAAAAGGTTGATAAATAAGGGGAATTTGGTGCGTGTCACAGTAATTTTTTCGACATATTATAAAAATTGATATACAATTAACAGGAGTTTACTCTACAACCCATAAGCAATTAACAGATCAAATTTGTACTGAAGGTATGGTAAATGGTTTTGTGTTTGAAAATTACATTCAGTTAACAGGGATATACAATTAAGAGATATCCAATTAAGTGGGCTCCACTGTATTCAGATTTTACTATTATTTATTTTATTTCGTCGTTGAGCCTTTTCCAGTTAGGGATCATAAGCTCTGTTTTAATCCTTTTCACAATGCACAGGATATTAAAATTTATTATTTTAATTATTGTTTTTCAAAAATTTTCATTAAAAAATCAACAAAACCATATGTGATCCCCCATTAGACCAAGCTTGATGAGCTCATTCCAGCGAGGAGTCACATGATATGGTTTTGTTTAAACTTTTTGAAAAAATATTTTTTTCAACTGCTAAATTTGAAAATTACGTGGGTGGGTGCATCAGTTTCGTTAGGGTTAAGCTTGGTTCTCACTTTCACGGTTTGGAGGGGGGGGGGGAGGGGGGGGGGGTTGTGGACGCCCACTGTTTTTATCTGTGATTGTCCATGGTAAATCTGTACTGGGCCCATAGACATGATCATGTTGTTCCAGGATAAACTCGCCACCTTGTTTTTTCTGTGGAACGATTTTCTAAATGTTTGAAAATTTCATTTTTTCTGTCACCAACTGTAAGTTACAGCAGGAAACTGTAGACACCGGAACACAACCATAGCATATCTGTAGCCGAACCGGCATTAACCATGGTCAGAAATAGGGTCCCGATTGACCACATAAAATACCCAATAGACAAAGGATATGCTATGATTGTGTCCCGGTGTCTACAGTTATGTTACCGTGACATGGCCATGACATAACCGTTGAGACCATAGAAGAACCATTTCAGAACCTAGCATATCTGTAACACCATAGGATGACCATGAATAACGGGCAAACCGTAGGACAACCATGGCTTGTTCATAGTATTTCAAGTGGTGACGTAGCATAACCATAGAAAAACCATGACATGACCATAATAATCCTTGGCAAATCCTTGGTATTTCCTTAGCACAACCTTAGTACATCCTTAGTGTTTCCTTAGATCTTCCATAGGCACCGCAGCCACATGCTAGTGCACTGTAGAAATTGTCTATCATGGCCAAAGCATACCCAGTTTTACCATGGTTTAAAACCGTAGCAATCCAGGGACCAAACTGTGGAAGTGAGAAAGCCAGCATTGAAGGTAATAACTAAATTGTTCAGTAATTCAATATTTGTTGCAAGTGTCATCTTCTGGTCATGTAAGGTAAAGAGTTAAATTTATAAAGAAGGGAGTGTGGTGGCGTAATGGTTATGGCATTGGACTTCAAACCGAAAGGTCCATGATTTGATTCCTGCCAGGTGTAACTGCATTGTGACCTTGGGGAAGGCACAGTGGCACTGTGTACTAAGGCATACTACATATCAATGGTGCACTTGTCTTTAACCAATTCTAACCCTGCTTGTGCAGTGTTAGTATGTTAAGGAGTCTGACAGTTGCTTGCTGCTACTCTGTGGTCCTCTCCAGCTACTCTGGCTTCCTTCACTCATAAAACTGTCCAACATGAGGTGACCCTGGCTGTCAAAACTGTCATTAAACTGCAATAAATGAATAATTTATAAAACAGAAAAAAAAAATAAAATCACCATTCAAATTCTGCTATTTTTTTAACTTAATTCTTTACCTAACACGACTAGCAAAGGAAACTTCCAAAAAATATCCTTGAATAACTGAACAATTTAGTGTTTGACCAGCAAAACAGAGCTTATGATCCCTTATTGAAATGAGTTCAATGAGCTCATTCCAATGAGGGATCATCAGCTATACTTTGGAGACAAAAAATGAAAAATTCTAGTTATTCAAGAATTGCAAATGTCATCTGCTGTTTGCATTGGGTGAAGAGTAAAGAGCATTTGAACATCCATGCAAAGTGATGATACTCACATTGTAATATGGTACATGGCCACTCGACATCTATCTACCTTTACTCTGGCTTGATAAACATGGACAAAAGACAACAATCGACTTTGCAGTGGACTAACCGGTTGTTCAGAAACTGCAAATGTTATTAGTGCATCCGTAAGTTTCAACTTCATGTTCATGTCTTGTTAGTTAAATTGTATTGTTGTAGTTGTTGCCTGATCAAGTGCTAAAATAGTTTTGATAATTGAATAATTGTGTTGTTACAATTTATTGTGTTTCCTGTAGGCAATTCTCAATAAATTGTTATTGTTGCTTCTATAGGAGTGATGGAAGAGTTTCTCATTCAGAGAATGTAACATTTCCTCACTGCTTTTACATCACATGCAGTAGCAGATATGCCATCTAGTTTCATATGCAAGTCAGAAAATAAGCAGACTGTCATTTGCAAAATGAGGTCCCCAGAGGGTTAATGTAGTGAGTCTACCCTTCACAGCAGCGTAGCATCACTAAATTTACCCTCTTTGAACCCCAAACTGAATCAGGGTCTCAAAGCTAAATAGAAAGTGGTACCCTGAGAATAAATTGGCCCACTGTATGGGATAGTATCATCAAATTCACCCTCTGGGGACCTCATTCTGCAAATGTCAGATGCCTTATTTTCAGGCATGTGCATATGGAATATCAAGTAAATTACCGTGAAACTTATACCGAATACAAATACTAGATGACACTTGCAAAAGCTTTTTCTTAAATAAATGTTAATTTTTGCCTCAAAAACATACCTTATGATCCCTCAGTGGAATGACCTCACTGGGATTTCATAAGGCCCTACAAAGTAGATCTGTTTCTCAGGCCATTTTTTGTAAAATTGCATGTAGGCAGACGTTTTTTAGCTCACCTGACTGAAAGTCAGAGTGAGCTTTTCTTATCACTCTCCGTCCGCCGTCCGTCGTCTGTCGGCCGTCGTCCGTCGTCCTGTGTGAAGGTGGTGTTTGAGCCTCTTTCTCCTAAACCACTGGCCAAATTTTAATTAAATTTCATGTAAGTAGTGGTTATAGAGGGGCATTTTGATTTTTATCCAAATTAGGTTTCGGCTCATATTGAACAGAGGTGTGGAGAAAAAACGGCCAAATTTTTTGAAAATCTTCTTCTAATGAACCACCAGTAGCAGAGACTTGGTATGTGGTATACAGAGTCCTTTTGAGGTTTAGAATCAAGTTTGTTCAAGAGAAGTTTGTCGGGCATTATTTGCCTTCGTTATCGGAGGGGCAAAAATTTTGGCCACGCCTAAAATTTCTATTTTCAGAACCGTGAGGTTGATTTGAACCAAATTTGGTATGAGATAATAATGGGTCATAAGTAGTTGATTGATGCAAAAAAAATTTTCTCATTGCCCCGTGGGAACCTCGGGAGCTAAAAATAGGAAAAACCTTAAAACTGCCATATCTCCAAAACTACACGGCACAGAGAATTCTTATTTTGTATAAAGCTTACTTTTATCCAGTAGAATAGAATGGATAAAAAAAATCCCTATCGGTTTGATCACAAGGTACTTTTTTCAGGACTTTGAAAAAGTGCTGAGTCAGCACTTTTTAACACTGTAGGCAATGGGAAAAACATTAAAAAATCTTCTTCTCGAGATCCAGCAGGCAGAATCTTTTGATATTTGGTATGCAACATTGTAGGGTGGATCTGATTTAAGTTTGTTCAAATCGGCCCCCTGGGTTCATATTTGGGCTCAGTATAGGAGCCCGATTTCGAACTTAGTGCATTTCAGGCAAATTTCTTCAAAAATCTTCTTCTCCAGATCCAGCTGGCATAATCTTTTGATATTTGGTATGCAACATTGTGGGGTGGATCCGATTCAAGTTTGTTCAAATCGGCTCCCAAGATTCATATTTGGGCTCTCTATAGAAGCTCGTATTCGAACTTAGTGCATTTCAGGCAAATTTCTTCAAAAATCTTCTTCTCCAGATCCAGCAGGCAGAATCTTTTGATATTTGGTATGCAACATTGTGGGGTGGATCTGATTCCAGTTTGTTGAAATCAGCCCCCTGGATTCACATTTGGGCTCACTATAGAAGCCCGAATTCAAACTTAGTGCATTTCAGGCAAATTTCTTAAAAAATCTTCTTCTCCAGATCCAGCAGGCATAATCTTTTGATATTTGGTATGCAACATTGTGGGGTGGATCTGATCCAAGTTTGTTCAAATCGGCTCCCAAGATTCATATTTGGGCTCACTATAGAAGCTCGTATTCGAACTTAGTGCATTTCAGGCAAATTTCTTCAAAAATCTTCTTCTCCAGATCCAGCAGGCAGAATCTTTTGATATTTGGTATGCAACATTGTGGGGTGGATCTGATTCAAGTTTGTTCAAATCAGCCCCCTGGATTCACATTTGGGCTCACTATAGAAGCCCGAATTCGAACTTAGTGCATTTCAGGCAAATTTCTTTAAAAATCTTCTTCTTCAAATCCAGCAGGCAGAATCTTTTGATATTTGGTATGCAACATTGTGGGGTGGATCTGATTCAAGTTTGTTCAAATCAGCCCCCTGAGTTTATATTTGGGCTCAGTATAGAAGCTCGAATTCGAACTTAGTGCATTTCAGGCAAATTTCTTCAAAAATCTTCTTCTCCAGATCCAGCAGGCAGAATCTTTTGATATTTGGTATGCAACATTGTGGGGTGGATCTGATTCAAGTTTGTTCAAATCGGCCCCCTGGGTTTATATTTGGGCTCAGTATAGAAGCTTGAATTCGAACTTAGTGCATTTCAGGCAAATTTCTTCAAAAATCTTCTTCTCCAGATCCAGCAGGCAGAATCTTTTGATATTTGGTATGCAACATTGTGGGGTGGATCTGATTCAAGTTTGTTGAAATCAGCCCCCTGGATTCACATTTGGGCTCACTATAGAAGCCCGAATTCGAACTTAGTGCATTTCAGGCAAATTTCTTCAAAAATCTTCTTCTCCAGATCCAGCAGGCATAATCTTTTGATATTTGGTATGCAACATTGTGGGGTGGATCTGATTCAAGTTTGTTCAAATCGGCTCCCAAGATTCATATTTGGGCTCACTATAGAAGCTCGTATTCGAACTTAGTGCATTTCAGGCAAATTTCTTCAAAAATCTTCTTCTCCAGATCCAGCAGGCAGAATCTTTTGATATTTGGTATGCAACATTGTGGGGTGGATCTGATTCAAGTTTGTTCAAATCAGCCCCCTGGATTCACATTTGGGCTCACTATAGAAGCCCGAATTCGAACTTAGTGCATTTCAGGCAAATTTCTTAAAAAAACTTCTTCTCCAAATCCAGCAGGCAGAATCTTTTGATATTTGGTATGCAACATTGTGGGGTGGATCTGATTCAAGTTTATTCAAATCAGCCCCCTGAGTTTATATTTGGGCTCAGTATAGAAGCTCGAATTCGAACTTAGTGCATTTCAGGCAAATTTCTTCAAAAATCTTCTTCTCCAGATCCAGCAGGCAGAATCTTTTGATATTTGGTATGCAACATTGTGGGGTGGATCTGATTCAAGTTTGTTCAAATCGGCCCCCTGGGTTTATATTTGGGCTCAGTATAGAAGCTTGAATTCGAACTTAGTGCATTTCAGGCAAATTTCTTCAAAAATCTTCTTCTCCAGATCCAGCAGGCATAATCTTTTGATATTTGGTATGCAACATTGTGGGGTGGATCTGATCCAAGTTTGTTCAAATCGGCTCCCAAGATTCATATTTGGGCTCACTATAGAAGCTCGTATTCGAACTTAGTGCATTTCAGGCAAATTTCTTCAAAAATCTTCTTCTCCAGATCCAGCAGGCAGAATCTTTTGATATTTGGTATGCAACATTGTGGGGTGGATCTGATTCAAGTTTGTTCAAATCAGCCCCCTGGATTCACATTTGGGCTCACTATAGAAGCCCGAATTCGAACTTAGTGCATTTCAGGCAAATTTCTTTAAAAATCTTCTTCTTCAAATCCAGCAGGCAGAATCTTTTGATATTTGGTATGCAACATTGTGGGGTGGATCTGATTCAAGTTTGTTCAAATCAGCCCCCTGAGTTTATATTTGGGCTCAGTATAGAAGCTCGAATTCGAACTTAGTGCATTTCAGGCAAATTTCTTCAAAAATCTTCTTCTCCAGATCCAGCAGGCAGAATCTTTTGATATTTGGTATGCAACATTGTGGGGTGGATCTGATTCAAGTTTGTTCAAATCGGCCCCCTGGGTTTATATTTGGGCTCAGTATAGAAGCTTGAATTCGAACTTAGTGCATTTCAGGCAAATTTCTTCAAAAATCTTCTTCTCCAGATCCAGCAGGCAGAATCTTTTGATATTTGGTATGCAACATTGTGGGGTGGATCTGATTCAAGTTTGTTGAAATCAGCCCCCTGGATTCACATTTGGGCTCACTATAGAAGCCCGAATTCGAACTTAGTGCATTTCAGGCAAATTTCTTCAAAAATCTTCTTCTCCAGATCCAGCAGGCATAATCTTTTGATATTTGGTATGCAACATTGTGGGGTGGATCTGATTCAAGTTTGTTCAAATCGGCTCCCAAGATTCATATTTGGGCTCACTATAGAAGCTCGTATTCGAACTTAGTGCATTTCAGGCAAATTTCTTCAAAAATCTTCTTCTCCAGATCCAGCAGGCAGAATCTTTTGATATTTGGTATGCAACATTGTGGGGTGGATCTGATTCAAGTTTGTTCAAATCAGCCCCCTGGATTCACATTTGGGCTCACTATAGAAGCCCGAATTCGAACTTAGTGCATTTCAGGCAAATTTCTTAAAAAAACTTCTTCTCCAAATCCAGCAGGCAGAATCTTTTGATATTTGGTATGCAACATTGTGGGGTGGATCTGATTCAAGTTTATTCAAATCAGCCCCCTGAGTTTATATTTGGGCTCAGTATAGAAGCTCGAATTTGAACTTAGTGCATTTCAGGCAAATTTCTTCAAAAATCTTCTTCTCCAGATCCAGCAGGCAGAATCTTTTGATATTTGGTATGCAACATTGTGGGGTGGATCTGATTCAAGTTTGTTCAAATAGGCCCCCTGGGTTTATATTTGGGCTCAGTATAGAAGCTCGAATTCGAACTTAGTGCATTTCAGGCAAATTTCTTCAAAAATCTTCTCCAGATCCAGCAGGCAGAATCTTTTGATATTTGGTATGCAACATTGTGGGGTGGATCTGATTCAAGTTTGTTCAAATCGGCTCTCTAGATTCATATTTGGGCTCACTATAGAAGCTCGAATTCAAACTTCGTGCATTTCAGGCAAATTTCTTTGAAAATCTTCTTCTAAAGATCCAGCAGGCAGAATCTTTTGATATTGGGTATGTACCATGCTTAGGTGGGTGAGATTCAAGTTTGTTCAAGCCAAGTCCCTGGGTTTATATTTGGGCTCACTGTGGTAGCCCGAATTATAACTTAGTTCAAAAGGAGGAATTTTCTTTAAAAATCTTCTTCAGATCCAGCAGTTGGAATGTTTTGATATTTGGTATGCTGCATCCTTAGGGGGGTGAGATTCAAGTTTGTTCAAGCCATGTTCCTAGGTCCATATTTGGACTCACTGTGGTAGCTCGAATTGTAACTTAGTTAAAAATGAGGAATTTTCTTTAAAAATCATCTTCTTCAGATCCAGCAGTTGGAATGTTTTGGTATTTGGTGTGCTGCATCCTTAGGGGCGTGAGATTCACGTTTGTTAAAGCCAAGTCCCTGAGTTCATATATGGGCTCCCTGTGGGAACCTGAATTATAACTTAGTTCAATATGAGGAATATTCTTTAAAAATCTTTTCTTTTTTTTTTTAGATCCACTGGTCAGAATCTTTGGATATTTGGTATAAGCTTTTATTAGGAGGAGCAGATGCAACTTGTTGAAATCAATTCTCTGGGTTGATATTTAGGCTACCATGTCAGGTGAGCGCCCTCAGGCCCCTTGGGGCCTCTTGTTTATTTTTGTAATTATTTCTTTGCCATCAAAAGTTCATTTTCTTGGTTTGCTTTATGTTTTAGACCTCATAATCCACAGAACAGCCTGCATGGTAGTGTATTTTGTCCCCTGAGAGCAGGAAGGCTTTGCAATGCTTTAGCACTTGTTGCACTCAAGGGACAAATTTGTTAATTTTGTTAACTTGGGTAAACTATCAGATGCAACCATTCAATTTTTATTTTTTGAAGTTTGTATTGGTTATAAAAAGAGAGCATGCAGCAGCCAAAGGGACCATGTGGGAAGGCCTGAGAAACATATTTTTAACTTTTGTAGGCCTGAGCTATGTTTTTCAGGCAAAATCTGGAAAAAATTGTAAAATTTGAATTGCAATCTTTATGAATAGCACTGGCCTGGTACGATCATCAGGTAAAGGGTTAACTGGTAGAGTGATGGAAGCCCATATTTGGGCTTTACTCTGAGGTGAAGGTAGTGCAACTTGAAGGCTTCATACTCAGTGGATGTGCTTTGTATTATCACTGAAGTGATATTATTTAGTCTGTAAGGACTTGTCTTGTTATAATTTATGGGAGAGTGCCTACAGGCACTCTCCCATAAATTGTAACAAGGCAAAGATGTGTGAACAAATTTTGATGGCCAAAAATAATTTAGCTCTCCACCTGTTAATTGAATTTAAAATCAATATGATTCATTGGCAGTTTATATTGATTACTTTTACTTTCACACCTTTCTGGCCTCAGAATATCCACAACTAGTGTATAACTCATTCTATCCTGTTTGACAAAGCACTCTGAGATCTGACAAATGGATTAATCCTTTACCCAACATGAATAGCAGACGACATCTGCAAAAAATGCCTTGAATAGCTGAAAATTTAAATCTTTTGTCCCCAGAATATACCTTATGACACCTCATTGGAATAAGCTCATTCCAGTGAGGGCTCATGAGCTATTTTTAGTGACAATGTGAAAAATCAATAATATTTAAATGGTGATATTTCGTGAATAGCACTGCTGGTTTTGGCTATTACAATAGGTACAGTACAGCCACCATGCACTGGTCGTAATCCACGGGTGGGTAGTGATGTCCACGCATGCATTTACTGGGTAATAAATATCATCATCAGCAAAATTTTAATTAATGAAGCACCAGGTTGTGCCTAGTGCTTCATTAATTAAATTTTTTTATTATTATGCCCCCAACTTGGAAAGTCGAAGGGGTATCTAGTGGAGACCTCCGTCCATCTGTCTGTTTGTCTGTTCGTCCATCCATACCAACATTTTCCCTTGTATCTCAGCCACTGCTACTCCAATTTGAATGATATTTGGTGGTGTGATAGAGCATTGTGGGGAACGACATCTCTTTAGAGTGAGTTTCTTACACACATTGTTTTCTAGAGTTATAGCCCTTTTTCACTCTTTCGACGGTCGGTAGCATTGGCACATGCTTATTATTGCGTGCCTGGAAATGTTTCCCACCTGTAGAAAATGACCTGACCAAGGTGGTCATACTGTAAAGGCTTAAACAGTCAGTTTGTCACTGCAGTAAAGGGAATTGACCAAACTGTTAATTATTGAATATCCTTGTTACCAAGCCAGAAAATAAGCAGACTGTTATCTGCAAAATGATGTCCCAGAGGGAGAATTTAGTTGTGCAGGGTACAGGGTAGCATCACCAAATGTACCCTCTGTGAACCTCAATCTGAATCAGGGTCTCAAAACAAAACAGAAAGAGGTACCCCAAGGATAAATTGGCTCACTGTATGGGATAGCATCATCAAATTCACCCTCTGAGGACCTCATTCTGCACATGTCAGACTGCTTATTTTCAGGCCTGCTAGTTACCTTCCTAGTTTTTTTTACTGACAAAGTTTGTATTCCATTACCAGAGTACCACTCTATTTTAATTAATGCAGGTAACTGCATTACACATGTAACACATAAATCTTGTATGAAAGGTTCCCTATCTTATGTTCTTGACATGGATTTTCCTTTTTCCTTACAGTTTACTTCCTTTTTAACCCTTAGTCCTCAGATTAATTTTATATTACCATATATATATGTACACAAATGTAGATGGCTTAACAGTGTTTCTACACTGTTAAAAACCTTGTCAAGAAAAATGCATCCTACCAGTAAAGTTCTCAAGGACGAATAAAATTTGGACCATCAATATGTTTTTGTGCAGAAAAGCAAAATCTGTGGAAAACTCAAGATGGATCCCATGGCAGCTTTATTGGGTATGCAAAAATCCTGATTATCAAAAAGAACCCCACATCAAGTCATTGCTTACCCACTATACTAATGGATATGGGTTTTTAACCCTTAAATCCTCAGATTAATTTTACGTTAATAACTACTTTATATACTTGTACACAGCTGCAGATGACTTAACAGTGTTTCCACATTATTGTTGGCTGCCTATACAGGCAGCGAGCAATGATGTAAAAACAGTGTAAAGATAAATGCATCCTATCATTAAAGTTCTCAAGGAAGAATACACTTGGGACAACTTTTTCAGAGCAATATAAAAAGGGCACTTTCTGGATGTATGGGAACTTAAGGGTTAAGAATGTGATTCTAATTGTGAAATGAATGATAGACTACAAGATGAAGTAATGTTACATGTAAACAAATATTTTTATACTGTACCAATGACCCAGACTTAGCTGGTGCTAACTCTAAAATATTTAGAGCCAAACGCAGATTTTACCCCCACATCCCCAAACCGAAAATTACATGTCCTATATGGTCCTCCATACCTTTACTCCACTGCGCATGCACAGTGTCAAGGAGGTCTCGAAATTGGCGCCAAATATCATTCTTTGTTTGGCCCTCAATACACTTACACTTCACTGTTATTTTTGCTTGTAAATCTCAGATTTAATGATGCCAGGCACATAATTATGAGAGAAATGGTGGATATAAGGAGGAAATAGAAGGAGGAGAGGAAAAAACAGTGGAAAGAAATGTTCAGGGCTGTAACTTATAATTATTTGACGAAATTATTTCATGTTACCTATTTTCGAGGCATGACCCTGTTCTGGTCATTCTTGCAATGAATGTTCCATTGTTTAATCAGTGTTTCCTCTCTCCCTTTCCTTTATTCCCCCCTAGCTAACTCCCATGCTTTTGGCTTATTTTTTGTAGTGTTTATTACTAAAATTTCTTGGGAGTTTTGGTTTGGAAACAGAATTATTTTCTGTTTTTTCCCCATGTTTACGTCTTCACCCTTGGGTGTTTATTCATTTTGGTCTGCATCTACCATCTGATGTTCTGCAGTTTCTTCTCTGGAAGTCTCTGTTTTGCATCAGATAGTGTTTAAATTGGTAACTGATTTCGGGCCATGTTTACCAGTGCCTGGAGTCATGTTTCTGGTTTGTTTACACTTTTTGTTTATGTTGACAACAGTTGCTTCTTATAGTGATTACTTGTCCTCTGCTTAGTTCAGTTCATAGCTAGATACATTAATATTGTCTGTAAGTGTTACATTAATTTTTTGAAATGATTTTAAAATTTTTGTCCACACTTAGGCTTTTTTGGGATCCATTTGGGCTCATTGTTCCTATTGGGACCTTGGGCTCTTCTGAAAATTTTTTCAAATTTTTTTTTTTTTTTGAAATTATTTTCTTTTGAAATGTTATAATGGATTATAATATATTATGTATATTTGTTTCAAGGGTTAGTGCGAGTAATATGACCTTATATTTTTTCATGTTGAAAAAATATTGTTCAAATTGTAATGCAAGGATATCTTCCTCTAATTTTCAGGTTCATTGTGTTTCTTATAGTCAGTGTATTCGCACTAATTCTTGCTCTGTGTGTTTTGATTGGTATGACAACGTTGGAGACGTGTGTCACGGTATTTTGTTAGCAGTGAGGGGTCCATTACGGTCCTCTCTCCGCAGGGTCACTCTATATTATCAGTTTCTTTTTCAGAATTCAGAGTGATGTTTCCATGATGTCTTCAACAAGTGGTGTGTCTCCGTCATTGCAATATTAGGGCTAGGGAAGTGCTCAAGGTATTTCAACAATTGCTGGGAGTTCCCTAGTTGGATCGAAGACATTGATCGCCCGCTAGTCCACCCGGTGTCGCGACCATTCACCGAATGGCTCAGCACCTGGGTTCGTCCGTCGCGGTCCAGGGAAGCAGATTGGGTGATGCGAGCACTATAAAACACCGGATGTGCACACCCAGCAACGACGGATCTGAGGATAGTACAGAGGAAGCCTGTCAGTCCGGTAGCTAGCTCGTCCAGGTCCACCCAGACCCCGAGTGAGAGAGGCCCCCTCTCTCTTGCATCAACATCTGTGCCGCGATGTTGTTGTATGTTTGTTCGCTTAGTCGGAGCTTACGTCCACTCCTCCTGCTCGGGACGCTCCGTCAAATAACAGTCCGACGCGGCTGTTATATTGGCTTCCTCATCCTCATCAACACACACGACCGCACCTTGTCTATGTGACCACAGATTTCCAGGGGACGTTCGCATTTTATATAAATGCAGGATTGAACGTCCCTGGTGTTCCTGCCTAGCCGACCAAGGAATACACGTCGACCAGGTCACTCAATCTGCTAGCCAAGGATACGAGACCTTTCCAGTTGGGACGTTCACATATTATATAAATGCAGGAATGAACGTCCCTGGAGCTTCCAGCTGATAATTTACATAGGACTGCGGCTCCACAGGTCTCATAGAGAAACATGAACAAGGTGTTGTTACCGTGATGTCTTCATAAAGTGTGCTTCCGTCATCAGTCAAATGAAGAGTTAGCGGCAAAGTGCTCATGTAGATGCGTCAATTGCCTGGAGTTCCCTAGTAGGATCGATGGCTTTGGCATCCGCTAACTCGCCGGTGTCGCGACCATTCATCGAATGGCTCAGCACTCGGGTTTGTCCGCTGCGGTCCAGGAAGGAGATTTGGGTGATGCGAGCACTATAAAATACAATGTGCACACCCAGTGATGACAGATACGAGGATGGTACGGAGGAAACCTATTAGTCTGGTTCCTAGCTCGTCCAGGTCCATCCAGGCTGCGAGTGAGAGAGGTCCCTCTCTCGTACTACAACATCTGGGCCCAGATGTTGTGGTACAAAACGTTCCTCAGTCAAAGCATACGTCCACCGCTCGGGAAGCTCCGTTATATAGACAGTCCAGAGAGACTGCTCTTTCGGCTTCCTCATCCTCACGGCAGCACACGCAACCGCACCTTGGCTATGTGACCAGTCACATTCAACCAACGTCGCCGATCAGGGATTATACGGCGACCAGGTCACGCCATCCGGTAGCCAAGGATACGAGGCCTTCATACTCCGGACATTCGCATATAAGAAATATGCAGGAGTCAACGTCCAAGGAGCTTCAAGCGGCTAAATCCTGTAAGACCGCAGCTCCACAGGCCTCCGTTATAGATGTGCTATCGCAAATAGCACAAATTATCGCAGCATCTGACAGTAACTCTGTCGGATCAAGAATTATCTGAGGAAGCTGGGTTGGTACGTTCCGCTGCAGGTTCAGGCACGGACGACCAAGAATTACAAGTGGTCCATCAGGATGGCAAAAGGGATACGGAGGAGTTGTATTTTCCCTTTTGGAACAGCATATTTGCCATAGAGTGCATCCGGCATTATCTTCTGACATTGTTCCTCCGGACCAAATTGCTGCGTTGCCGGATAAGAGACTGATAGCGCCACTGGACTCAGAATTCTTATCGGTTTAGGGACATCATCACTCAGATTCCGACATAGTCCAGAAATGTCTCACGGACATTTGAACTGTTGAATGACGCTATATATATATAACTTGCTACCTAAATGGGCAGGTCAGGTTTCTTATCGGCAAATGCCCCACATCTGCCTTTCATCAATTCAAGGAATAATTTGAAACGGCAGGACAGAGCATTCCGAGAGTTTCTCTGCATCTAGACGACCAGGCCAAGACTTAGTATTGTCTATACTGTCGTCAATGTCAATTCCAACCACGATGTTGGAAACGACAATATCGTCTAGCAGGGTTAGCTTAGATGCATCATCGTACGCAGATCACCTTACCAGAGCATTATCATTACGTCTCAAAGGAAAAGAATTCCATTATGTACCTCCTCCTTAAGAATTCTTTCAAGGGCCTCACGTAGAACTCTGCCCTTTTAGTGGTGATATAGAGTTGGTTGGACGTGACGCGGCGCTGGTTACATCCACACGTATGGATAGTAAGGTGGAAAACTCTCTCAAAGTCGCTCCGGAGAGTTTCCCTTCGACGGCAAGCTTTCCGCAATCTATCATCAGATAACTAAGAAAGCTTCAGACTCTCTGCTATTCAAATCCGCTTCCATATAGTCGGATTCAGTGGAGAAAAGTAGGACAGGCACTTCTGGGGCGAATACGTCCAAGGGAAGTTCCTATAGAGGTTCCTATGCATCCTCTAGGTCTTCTAGAGACCGTCAGGGTAGCGACTCAGGTAGGGGCCGTAATACTGGCTGAGACATCCGGTCAGACGCCCCTAGGTCGACGGGGCGAGGTGCGGGCCGTGGAGGACATGGTTTCTCATTCCGCAAGCCTCGCAGGACCTGGAGGTAATGGTATTAACCTCTATCGTGTACCAGTGAGCGGAAGGAAGACTGTCGAGTTTCTCAATCAGTTGGGAGTAGATTACGGACGTCCCTTGGTTTCGAGAGGTGATTTCGGTAGGACTAAATTGTCCTTCAAACGAAAACCTCCGTTAACTGGAAGTCCAAGATGGACTCAGCATCTGTCAAGTCCGCAGGAAAGAGGCTCGCTTCCATCAGAAGTCCAGTCTCTTCTGGAAGGATCGCGATAGAGATCGTAGAAATCCAGGAATTTCCAGGTTTCTACAACCATCCTTTTCTGGTTCCAAAACCATAAATCTGAGCTGGATAAACAAGCTGATCGTGGCTCCAAGTTCCTATATGGAGTCCATCCGATCGATCAGAGTATTCGGGTGTACAACTATGCTACATGCATAGATCTCAAGATGCGTACTTTCAAGTCATGGCACATCAGGCGTTCAGAAAGTATCTTCGCTTCTTCATCATAGGAGTCGTGTATCAGCTCCGAGGAATGTGCTTTGGTCTGAATCTAGCCCCCTGGGCTTTCACTTGAATAACAAACTCGGTAATGACTCATTTCCGAGCTCATTCGTCTGCTATATCGTCGGCCTACCTGGACGACATTCTTCAGAGGTACGGCAATGAGTTAATGCTTCAGAACGATGTGCAGAATCTGCTTCTATTGCTCCGACGTCTCGGTTTCATAAGTAAATGAAGAGAAGTCGGATCTGGTATCATCCAAGTCATTCACCCACCGGGGGATGAGCTTCAAGACGCACAACATTCTCGTTCGTCTGCCGTTAACCAGAGCGAAATTAATCAGTTGTTGTCTTCTCTCAGACAAGGTCTCAGCGAGAGATCTCATGAGACTGATATGTTTGTGGGGAGCTGCCGCGATTTTATTCCGACGGGGCGGTTACGCACTTATCCTCTCCAAATTTCTTCTGATCCAGAATTGGAGGGTGAAGATTCTTTCGCTCAATACGGACATCTTCTTGTCAAATCAAGTGAATAAGAGATTCAGACTTGGGCAGGTTTTCAGTGCTTAACTCAGGGAGTTCCACTGCAATTGCCAGATCCGAGTTTTACAGTTTTGACGGATGCCAGTCAAACAGGTTGGGTCGTATCATTGAGCCCAACGGATTTGAAGTGCCAGTGTCTTTGGGATCCGTATTTCCTAATCAAGCACATAAACATCAAGAATAATGTCATTTTGGCTTGCGCTACATTATTAGATGAATGTTATTCAGAATGCTCACGTGCTAATTCTGTCCGACAATTCGACAGTATTAGCGTATTTTCAGAATTATGGAGGCAGTCATTCCATTCTGTGATTCATGTTAACGGAATGAATCTTTCTGTTTGTACTAGAACATCAAGTTCTCCTATTGGTCCGTCATTTTCCTTGTAGTCTGAACGTATTAGCGGACTCCCTTCACGGAGGGGCCGCTTTTTGCTGCCAGAATGGACTTTCAACAAACGAGTATTCAATCAGATTTGCTACCAAGGAGAGCGGCCAATGATCGACTTATTCGCAACGCATCTCAACAATCAGTTGCAGACGTATGTGTCACAATGTTCGGATCTTCGACCGTTTGCAGTAGACGCTCTATCGATCTCGTGAGATGGAATAATAGGATATACGTATCTTCCAGCGCTGTTGATTCAGCAGATATTGCTCAAGTTAAATTATCTCAATGCAAAATTGTGTTGTAGCAGGTAGCATCTCTAGCTCCACAAAGACCGTGGATTAATTTACTCAGGCGTCTGTTGTGGGACATGCCATGGAAGCTTCCTCCACATTTTGGTCCATTCTATGGTCAGATGGATTCAATTTACTATCAGTTCTGCTTATGATAATATCTTCAATCAGCAGTCTGTGCTTTAGTTTTAAGCTCATGAAGTAAGAGTTCTTTCTACATCATGGGTTTAAGCTAATAATGTTGCTATTACAGATCTAATGAGGGCTGCATATTGGTCTTAGCCCTCCCTTTTTACGAATTTGTATCTGAGAACTATTGAGTCCATTTCTGCAGATCTGCATTGTTTAGGTCCGTTATTTTTCACTCAGAATGTCATCTACTAAACAGTGGCAACTATATGTGTGTAGGCTTTCGGTTCCGGCAGTGACTCTGTCCTGCTGCCCTCTTTGCTCTGGAGTATTTGATCCAGGGCAAGGGGAAGGGGGAGGGGGAGGTGTTCCCTTAGGTCACCTGCTTTATAGTGTCAAGCAAGGGAATACCTCCCGAGTCTGTAATTCCGAGTCGGTACCGGGATGGTTTTAAAGTGTAAAGCTAATGTTTACTCATCTATATAATATTTTTTAAGTGTTGCTCGGTGTGAAGCATTTGTATATGTCACGTGTTAATCGGGCGTTAATATACAATCCTCAGACACTTTTAAATGAGCATATAGAGTCTCATTTCTCTGGACTCCCTTATTTATTGGCTTTTCTTTAAAAAATATTAGTTTAAAGGGTTATACTTGATGTTAATAGAGATCATTGATGTTTTTGTGCTCAATTACAGAATGGTGTTGTGTCTTTCTTTTTTTGATACAAATAAGAAAGATACATGTAAAACCAATCTCTCCTTTTCTCCTTGAGGGGTTAGTTCTGTTATATGTAATTGAGTCTATTGGATTTTCCTTCATGTCCTAGGCCCTCCAACCTTTTTTACTATTCAGCTAAGTCTGGGTCATTGGTACAGTTAAAAAATTTATAGTAATTTATATATTTTTTATACTTACCAATGATCCAGACCGGGATGGCCCTCCCATGAGTTGGGAACTCATACCTCCCCGCTGAGTACAAAATGCTTACCAGGCACTGGTTGTAAGAATGACATTTGGCGCCAATTTCAAGACCTCCTTGACACTGCGCATGCGCAGTGGAGTAAAAGTATGGAGGACCATATAGGACATGTAATTTTCGGTTTTAGATGCAAATTTTGGGGATTGGGTGGTAAAATTTGCATTTGGCCCTAAATATTTTAGAGTTAGCACCAGCTAGGTCTGGGTGATTGGTAAGTATAAAAAATATATAAATTACTATAAATTTTTTAACTTTTTTTAAGTTTATGATGATCACCATCTTTTTTTTTTTAGAATCCAGAACAAGCATGCTACAGTATGCAACAATGGTGTGGAGGTAACACTCTCACCTTACAGTGGTCAAGCTCAGGTTTTAGTTAATGGAATAAGAATTAAAGAGGAGACTAAACTGGATCATCTGGTAAGCAGAAAAAAAACACATCAAAATCTTGAATGCAAAATCATCATAAACATTTTTATTATATGCTTGACGATAGATTATCGAAGAAATTGCGGAAAGATAGAAATCGTATCCCCCACTGTGAAGATATAGAAATTTTCACTTTCACGGTATCAATCAATATGGCGGCTTTCAATGCATCACTTCAAGGTGAATACGAGTCAAATTATCACTGGAAATGATCAATTTGTTCTAAAAACGTATAATGAAAAGAAACTCTAGTGTTTTTGAGTGAATACTGACCATTTCCAGCAATAATTATACCCCCACTTTCGAAGAAAATGGGGGTATACTGGATTACATGCTTCCACCTGTCCATCCGTGTGTGAGTCCTTCCGAGAATATAACTTTCATAACTTAAGTAAATTATTATTTTCTATAATATTTGTTGGTCATAGGTATGCACACACTAGTTTTTTTATTACTTGTTCACTTAGAAATTGTGTCCATCCGAGCCATAGTTTGTCTGTTCAGCCTGTATCTCAGGTATTGAATGTTCTATTACATTGAAATTTGTCATGGATACAGCTTATGGTATAGGCTTTGAAAAAAGGATTCAACGATATTTCTCACCTTCTCCTTTTTAGACTTAGAAATTGAAGGAAATAGACATTATTTGTTTGTTCAGCCTGTATCTCAGGTTCTGAAAATGCAATCCTGTTGAAAAATACACATTTTTTTCTATAATATTTGGTCATAGGTATGCCCACACTAGGCGGTACACCACGTGGGGGTATGCACCAGTTGACAGTCCAACTCTTGTTCAGCATGTGTTCACCTTGAATTGATGCTTGACACCCACTAGTCCAAACATGGCCTGAAAGTCTGTAATATAAGTTTTTGGTTTGGTACGTCCTTTCAAAGGATGTACCAAACCAAAAACTTATATTACAGACTTTCAGGCCATGTTTGGACTAGAAACCCGCCAGCTGAATCAGATTGCAAGATGCCATCTGTTCCGGGTATCGATCATATCACTTCCGTGTATCAATGATTCAATGCACAGTTTACTTTCATGCATCAGTTTTAGGTTGAAATGAGTGGAATTGTCAGATTCTTATAAAAAATGTATAATAAAAAGAAAATCTAGTGTTTTTGAGTGGATACCGAGAATTATCTCACTTGTGACAGAGACAAATGGCTATTTTCGTTCACACAAGTACTTGCGAAAAATAAGCATTTGTCTTGGTCACTCATGAGATAATTTTCGGTATCCACTCAAAAACACTAGATATCCTCTATGATTATTTATATTATCCCATCAAACCTAATTACACAACTCCCAACAAATGGATTGTGTCATCAAGTTCATTCAAGAGATGGTCAGATGATATGGGGAGCTAGGGATTAGGAATGCAATTCATTCTAAAATGTGGTCAACATCTTTGTGATTCTTGAGTTTTGTTCACATTGTTATCATGTGGCACACCTTCAGACAGGGTACTACCAACCAACCCCTTACAAAACTTAGCCATATCCATCTGGTGCTATGTATGAAATAATAAAGAATATGTTCGAAAAACTAAGCCAGTAAAAAAATTCTTGTTTCTTGGGCACTGCCCTTATCATTGAAAATCTGCCTCATCACCCCCTTTTTACCCCAAAATCTCTTCAGTGATACTATTTTACATTTGTAGTACTAAATATTTAACCATATATATCTTGTTTGACAGAGCTCACTGAGTTCTGTTATATAAGATATTGTTGGTTAAATTTGAAGGTGCAAAGCTACATGGGATTTCTTCTCAACCTCTACTCACAATTGTTTACAATTGGCTGTAACGTAAATGCAAGCCCTACTTCGGAACTAACTCAAGCTAATAACTTTTCCAAATGAATTGGAAAAGTGGAAGAGTGCTAAAGTATGAAAAAAAAAGAAACCGAAAAAGGGTCGAGCAAGACTGGCGCTCGACATTACAGGTACTCTCTCTACACACCTCTTGTATTTACCAAGTGCAAGCGCAACAACCGTGACGTCAATTCCTTTTTTTGTCGCCATCCTGCATGGTTGGAATCTTTAGCTGTGACTAGCAGCTCAATGAGTGGCAATGTCGGTCTGTCTGTTGGTCTGTCTGTCGGTCGGTCTGTCGGTCTGTCTGTGACCAACGAGTTTCTAAACTCAATAACTTTTGAAATACTTGATGGAATGACTTTATATTTGGCATGTAAGTGTATCTTATTGATGTCCAGCCACTGTTCAATGCATGTGCTGTTCCAAATATTTTTCTTGGAGTTATGGCCCTTGATGAACTTAGAATTTTGTGAGATTGCACCACCCGTCGCAGCTACGGCGTCGATGTCGCGATTTTTGTGACTCGTGCTGCTCAGCTTGTTTCTTCGAGAACAACTTGAATAACTCGCTATGATTATTGTATTATGTGCATTCTAGGATTGTATCCTGTACTCAAGCTCAAAATTGTTGTGTTTTTCTTTATATTTATTCTCATTTTAGCTTGTGTTATCTTTGCTTATCTTGCCTTTTCTGCGTGCAAAAACGCGACACGTGTTGATCGGTTTTCCGCCGGTGGGAAACTTGAATCTTTGGATTATTTGGGGGGATTTTTCCCACAAGAAATTTTTCTGTTACCTTTTTGGACAATGCCGAAAACACTCCCTTGTCCTTCTTGTTTGCAGGTGAAACATGTCAATGATGTTCACAGTACTTGTGTCACTTGTAACAATTGTTCGCAGGCCTATCCCTGTGGGGTTTGGTCTTCCAAGTTCTGGGCTTCCATTAACAAGGTGGTTCTAACCAGAGCTAGAACCCTTCATTCTCGGGGCAGCCTCCTCTGATATTTCTGAGAGTGCATGTGGTGACTCTGTCACGGAGGATGTTGGGCAGCCTTTTTCGGTAGCTAGTTCCTCTGCAACTGTTGGCAGTGCTGGGGTTGGGATGCCTGAAGTAGGAACTGCGGTGCCCCTTCCTTTGGCTCCCATGGTCACCCTTGAGGCGACTGCTTTTGTTGAGAGTTTTCCCGAGGTCAGCTTGGTCGCTCTCTCCGATTTGCCACCTGCATCATCTGCAGTTGCTGAGGAAATTGTTCATGCTGCTCCTATCTTGCATAATAGTGCTTCTGCCATCTTTTCCGGGGATGGTATACAGTCTCGGGGGCCCCGAGGTTGTATCTGGGGGTGTGTCACAGGACTCCCAGCCTTTCCTGGCTTCTCAGCAAAGCTGTATGGGTTTGCTGGCAGCCCGTCTCATCTGGCTAGGTTTGCTCTTGGCCTGTTGGATCGCTCAGTCACTTCAGCAGCGATTCCTCGTTCCTCAGGCGAATCGTTTGTTGTTTCGCCTTCCCCAGCTGGTGAGCCAACTAGCAGGATGGGGCTGGGATATTGGCAACCAGGGCCTTCTGTATGGCAGAGGCCAGTGACGGCTCATGTTAGCTGTCACTCTTGGGACCTTTCTCCGGTGATTTCTCAGTGTCTGGCTGTCGATCGATGCTTGTCGTCGGTCTCAGAGGATGGGCAGTTGGGGTCTTATGTCAGGTTGCTGTCATTCTTGGGACAATCCTCTGGTGTCTTCTCGTGTCCCAGGTCCAGCCACCGATCAACGTACACCGTCGGTCTCTCTAGAGGATTTGCAGACGGCCTTCTGTTTTGCAGAGGTCAGTGAATGCCCCTGGACTTCACTCTTGGGACTGTCCCCCGGTGTCTTCTCACCATCTCCATATTCATCTGCTGATCAACGTTCATCGTCGGTCCCTTTTGAGGATTTAGGTTCTTCTTCTAGAAGGGTCCATTGGGAAGACACTCCATCAGGCATGGCTGCTCTGACGGATTCTCAGGGTGAGCTGAGGCAGGCCATTCTGGCGCTCACCCGGTTGCTTTCTAACAACCCTCAAGTTGGCTTCCTGATGTGCAACCTCTCTTGGTCAGTCGCAGAGATTCCTCGCCAGGCCCTTTGGATGCTGTTCAGCATTCACAGGAGGTTTCCACTGGTCAGCCTGAGTTGGGCAACGTCTCTTCAGCCGCAGAGGATGACGATTTGCTTGAAGGTGGAGGTCCCCCTCGTCAGTCTTGCAGCAGGCTTTAGATTTTGTTTTTGGCTTATTGCCAGACATTCAGCCTTCAGACGAGCTATGAGTGACTGTCCGGCTGTGGTCCTCTGTGGAGCACTGCAACCCTGTCGAGCCTTCTAGCTCTGAGGTTTTGCGCCCTCTGCTGTCAGCTCATGTTGTTGAGTCCTTCCAGGGCCTGGATGCCAAGATGCGTTCCAAGGCCCTGAAGGGTTCTTTGCACGATCTGATGCTGTTCTGCCTCCATCGCGGTTTCATGTCTACGAATCCGTCTGTCCATCAGTCTTCCAAGGGTTGACTACTGTGGACGAGGATTCTTCTTCCCTTGGGTTAACTAAGCCTAAGTCGGCAGTTCTCCCGATGTCTGTAGTTGAATCCATGGTGGGCCTGTCCCGAGAGATGCTAGACATGTTGTTGGACACTTCTCCATCCCTTCCTTCTGAACAGCGTGCTGTTCTGAGGTCTTCCTCTTTGGTTGGGCCTCAGCTGTTCCATGGTTCCATGGGAGTTGTCCGTGGTGAGGTTCTTCGTCATTCATTTGTTACAACAGCTGGACCAACCTGCTGCTGCGGGTGGTGGTCATTCCAGGCTTGGCAAGCACCCAGCTGTGTCGACCATGCCTTCGGCTCCGTCCACTCCTTCTGCTCAGAAGAAACACTGACACAGCCAAGCTTGCTGGCAGCCTTAGGGAGGAAAGTCTCAGGACTCTGTTGCTTCTGGAGGGGATGGTTTCTCCTCTCGGGGGGGCCTTGTCGAGGCCGCAAATGAAAGTCCTCACCTCGATTCGCCTCCAGTCGGGGGATGGTTGTCGCTGTTACTCTACCATTGGACAGAGATAATGTTGGACCCTTGGTTTCTTGATGTCATCCAATCAGGTCTGCGACTGTCCTTCCGTCGGCACCCCAGTTTATCTCGGGTGCTCCTCCTGACTCAGGTCTCTTCTGATCCTCAGCGTCGGGACCTTCTGGTGCAAGAGATCGACAATCTTCTCTCCAAAGGAGCGATCGAGGTGGTCAGGAACACCCTTTCTCCGGGGATCAACTCGAGACTTTTCTTGGTGCCGAAGAAACACAGCCAGTTTTGTCCTGTCATCGATCTGAGTATCCTGAACGAGTCCATCATAGCACCTCGTTCCAGTATGGAGACTTTCAGGTCGGTTCAACAGTCGATTCATCAGGGCGATTTTGCAGCCAGTATCGACCTGAAGGATGCCTATTTCCATGTACCCATTCACCTGACATCATGGAAATACCTTCGGTTCTCGTTTCGGGATCATGTCTTTCAATTCAAAGCTCTCCCGTTCGGTTTGAACCTGGCTCCTTGGGCCTTCACCCAACTGATGTCACATGTGCTCTCTTTTCACCATACTCAGTCGGCTGTGACATCGTCGGCCTACCTGGACGACATCCTCCAACGGCACCACAGTACTGGAGTCCGATGTCCGACAGTTGCTTGGCCTGCTGCCATCGCTGGGTTTCAGAGTCAATTGCGAGATGTCGGATCTAATTCCTTCTCAGCAATTTCGTCATTTGGGAATGGATTGGGAATGGATTTCGACACTTTTCACAATGTGGTGTCAGTTCCCAATGCTTGGGCAGTGATCCTTTCTGCCTTGACTCAGAACCTGCTCCGATCCTCATCGGTCTCGGCCAGGACTTTCCTTCAGATGCTGGCCTTTGCGGTTCGGTGACCGATCTCATTCCGCTGGGTCCCTTGTTTGTCCGACCTCTCCAACACTTCCTGTTGGATCACTGGTGTTCGAATGTGGATCCTCTGGACCTGGAACTTCCTATTCCTTGGTCCTTGCTTTGTCACCTTCACCCTTGGGCCGATGTTCCCTGGTTGACTCAGGGTGTCCCGTTGGATCTTCCTTTGGCCGATCGCATCCTTACTGCGGATTCCAGCGATCGGTGCTGGGGTGCGACGTTGGATTCTCTTGATCTGCCAACTCACGGCGAGTGGGACAGCGAGCAGATGGCCCTTCATATCAACCAGAAGGATCTCCTTGCACTTCTGTTGAGTTTTTAGCAATGGATCTCTCACCTGTCGAATCACACAGTCCTGCTTCTTTTGGACAATTGGACAGTGGTGGCCTACATCCGGAATCAAGGTGGCACGCATTCGATTCCCATGTAACGGCTATCTTGGAATCTTCTGCTGTTAGCGCGGATGTAAACACTTGGGTGGCCATTCGGCACATTCCCGGACATCTCAACGTCCTAGCAGACTCCCTGTCCCGACAGGACAGTGTACTTCCCACTGAATGGATGTTGCATCGGTCGGTGTTTCAGATGATTTGCGAGCGGTGGGGTCGTCCTCTTGTCAACCTTTTTGCCACTCGCTGGATGAGACCTTTGTCTCCCCTTGTCCAGATCCACTTGCCTTTGTGGTAGACACTCTGTCTCTGGACTGGACAGGTTGGATCGGCTATGCCTTCCCTCCTGGACTGATTCTTTCTCAGGTGTTGGCGAAGATTCGTGCTTGCAGTTGCAGGGTCATTCTGATCGCACCCCTCTCTCCACTGAGGGTGTGGATTAATCATCTGCAGCCTGTGTTGGCAGATCGGCAAATTCGTCTACCTCTCTGCCGTGATCTTCTTTCCCAGGGTTGGCCGTGGAAGTATCACAACAACCTGGCGAGCCTGTCCCTTCATGCCTGTCTTTTATCAGGTCTTGTCTCCGACATAGAGGTTTTTCGAGACAAACAGTGGAGTGCATTTCTGCATCATGCAGGCTACGAAATTTCAAAAATTTATGGAACCCATTTTTTGTTCGCGTGTTTTGGGCTTGCGTAACATGTTTTTTCGTTCACCTTAATTATTTTTGCGCAACCAATTGGTTACGCAAAAGGTTACGTGATTAAAACAAGATATGAGATGAAATATTCAGTGGTTGACATAAGTTGTACAGGTTTACGCTTATACCAATATGGTAAAACCATTAAGAAACAAAATATTTAAAGGGATTAGTATTCATTGTAATAAATTAGAGCAATAATGAATACTGACGTAGAAGCCATTCCACAATTAATGAATATTACATGTGACTCGAGCCTTCCTTTGCTGACATAGACAATACCAGTGGCTGGCGTTGTCAATGTCAGCAAAGGAAGGCTGGAGTCATGATAAGATTCTTTCGCTGATAAACATCAATGGATGCAAGACCTCAGGACTGGGGCTGAGAAAATATTGACAGGTCACCGCACCATTCATAAAAGATAAAACAAACACCAGTGCATGCGTGTTTACCAAAAAATTGAAGTCTATTAGTGAAACAACCATAGGTGTTCCAGGCCCATGCCATTTCGACCCACATAAATGTTTAACGTTAGATCAAGTTTTTCCTTGAATATGTTTCTGCATTTCCATATCAATGCCACAACAAATACTATTTAAGTCCAAATTCTAAAATTAGTGTCTTCAATCTCAACCTCCACATCCCTTTGTTTGATCCATAAGATATGAAAAAAACTAGGGCGAATTCGCACGCAACAATAATGAGGGGGAAAACATGCTGAATCTACACCAATATCAAATAGAACACAAACACTGAAAAACCCACAATGGTTGATATGTTTCATGCTTTCGTGCTGTCAGTTACTATACTTACATAATGTCTGTGAAAATAAATGTTGAAATGTTGTCTTTAGAATCGCACGAGTAAAATACAGTACTATATAAGTTCAAGCAACAGGACAAACTACCACTTCTACTTCATACTCATTCGTTGTATTTCTTATCTGGCGATCAGGGTACCACGGCACACTGACACATCAATGAACAACAAAAAATTCGGACTCAAAAATTTCGTTCATGTCATATTTTTTGCGTGAACGAAACATCGTTCGCAGGTTTTTGGATTTGCGTAACCATCCCGCGAACGAAACGATCGTTCGCGTGAAATTTTGTGGCCTGATCATGCCAATATTCCCCTGGCATGACTTATCCTGCCAAGTGGAAAGTTTTCTGCCACTGGTGTACAGCTCAACATGTGGATTACCGAAATCCGTCAATCACTCAAATTTTCTGGTATACCTTTTTGAATCCCAAGGTCCTCCTCTCTCCAAACTGATTCGGCACTTTTCTCTGAAGAGGCCTCGAGTTTTGCATCTTGCACTCCAATGGAACTTGGAATGGGTGTTACATTGTTTGAAGGAGGCACTGTTCGAGCCTTTATCTGAAACCGATATGCGTTTTCTCACATATAAGACTGCTTTCCTTCTGGCATTTGTTTCTGCCAGATGTGTCAGTGAGCTTCATGTGTTTTCTGTTGATTCAGCTTTCTTCAGGAATGAGGCTAACAGTATAATCTTCACTACTGATTCTTCTTTTCTGGCCAAGAATCAACTTCCTGATTCGGTATCTCCTCCCATCTGCATTCAGACTCTGTCGATGGTCGGAGGCCTCTTCTTTGTCCTGTTCGTGCAATCAAGACTTATATTAATCGCACAAAGTTCATTCGGAAGGGCCGGAAGAGATTCTTTCTGTCTCTCATTCCTGGGAGGCAGTCTATCTCTTCCCATTCAATTTCCAGATGGATGTGTCTCGCAATCAAACTGGCTTAATCCAGTTTGTCTGCTTCGGATCTTGTTTCGAATCAATTTAATGCTCATGAGGTTTGTGCCATTTCTACTTCCTGGGCGTTCTTCAGTTCTGTTTCACTCAGGGACGTTATGAATGCGGCTTACTGGAGGAATGCTTCTACTTTCTCCTCCTTTTATCTCTGCCATCTACAGCAGCAATCGGAGGACCTTTTCTCTTTAGGCCCTCTCATTGCTGCCCAGGCTGTTGTGCACCCTCGTTAAATATGTATTTTCAGGTTTGTGCATCTCTCAGCCTTGTTCTTTTCAGGTGCTTAATTCTTTTCAACACTGTTGTGTTGGTGTTTTAGCTTCTTTTTCAGTACCTTTCCGCTTTCTTCTTTTACAGGTTTCACTGTCATTCTCTGCCCTCCTTGCATTTTTTCTGCTATGCTTGTTGGTATTGGTTATGTGATTCACCTCCTCCTATTGTTTATTCAGCCAATTGTAAACAATTGTGAGTAGGTTGAGAAGGAATTAAAATATTTTAGTAAATTTTGTTTACCAGAGGCCCACCCTCCTAGGGGATATCTTTTGATATCGTTGCTTTCCCGCTAAATCAGAAACTTCTCGTTGGCGGAAATTTGGAATTGATGTCACGGTTGCACTCGGTAATTGCAAGAGGTGTGCATAGAGAGTACCTGTAATGTCGAGTGCCGGTCTCGCTCGACCCTTTTTCGATTTTTTTTTTGTTGTGCTTTTGCACTCTTTCACTTTTCCAACTAGTTTGGAAAAGTTATTAGCTTGAGTTAGTTCAAAGTAGGGGTTGCACTTACGTTACAGCCAATTGTAAACAATTGTGGTAGGTATGTTAAGAAACAATATTTACGAAAACATTTTAATATTTTCACTGCTGAAAACATTGTTTTTTCTACAACATAGTGTAAGGGGTAAATTAATAATTCCTACTGTTTTTTGGATTGTGGATTAACAACAAAAATTCTTCCTCCCTCATCATAAAATTGAGAGAAAATTGCACGAGAAACAAGATTTTTTTAATAGACTGATATAATAAATTTTAAAAAATCAGAATTTATTTTTGTTACAAACTGATGATTGAGTTCATGTAAACTTTATGAACACTAAATCAGCAACCTGAGTTGTAGAGGTCATGTAAACCTTGAAAACTGAACTTTTCTTGTGTACAGAGATGTTTGTTCTATCAGTATTTCAGGGGTTAACCCTTTACCTAACATGAAAAGCAGACGACACTTGCAAAAAAAATTCTTGAATAACTAATTTTTTTCATTTTTTTGTCTCAAAAATATAGGTTATGACCCCTGGTTGGACTGAGATCGACAAGCTCATTCCAACGAGGGGTCATAACCTATGTTTTTGAGACAAAAATGAAAAAATAATGAAAATTAATTGGCGATTTTTTAGAATAGTGCTGGTCGGTTTTGGACGTTTCATTGGGTAAAGGGTTAAGCGATGATTTTATACTGGAAGTAATTGTTTATCTTCTATTTTCAGGATCGAATTAAGTTTGGGTCCAATTGTTTGTTCTTATTTATTGGTTTTCCTTCAATAAGAAATAAGGATGATGAAGTAGAAACATTTGACTATAATTACTTCATGACAGAACTTGCAGAAAACCAAATGTTTGGTGCAGACATTCAGCCATTACTTTCTCCAACACATTCTCAGGATCATTCAGCAGCTCAAGTTTTCCAGGAATTTGTTGATTTACTACCAAAAATTGCAGAAGCAAATGCTATCAGTGAAGAACTGGAGAGAGTTTGTGATATTTTTTCTCTTTTTATGTTATACGGTTTTCCATCATCCCTGCGCTACATTCTGTTTACCATTAGTGTGTCATTACCATGGTGTATTATGTAATGATGATAGAAACTTACAGGATCTTTTATCTTTGTTGATGAGAATCTGTTGAATGGCATCTTGTCAGAAGGCACTTTTAATCTTTTACTTAAGAAATTGGATGTATACGCCCTTGTAATATACAAATTCAGCACTTGAAAAAACCCAAACCATATCATGTGAATCCTCATTGGAACGAGCACATTCTATAATGGGTCATATGATATGGTTTGGTGAAATTTTTTTTATATTTGAAAAAATAATATTTAAAATATTAAATGTTGATATCTTCTGTGTTGGGTAAAAAATTAAATATATTCACCTAATGTTTCAACCAAATATGCTGTGCACTACACACAACAACAGCCATTCAAAAAATTAGTTTCAATATTTTTCTTCAAAATTACAGCTTATGATACCTGATTGGAAAAGGCTCATAGAACTTGTTCCAGTGAGGGGTCATAAGCTATGTTATGGTAGCAAAAAATGAAAATGTGTAGTTGTGTTTTGAAAAATGTTTTGTCATTTCTTAGCTTGTGAGGTAATGGGTCAACAGCCTATCATCTGCTTAATGTACTATGTTTAATACCTATGAAAGCCAGAATATTGGCATTGCACACTACATTGTATTGGGATTTCAGAATCTGACTGCATTATGAAACTTATTTGCATCTTTTCAGTTCATAGAACTGACAATGTTGTTATTGAGATGTTGCCTTTTTTTTCCCTTAGAATTTGTATGTCCATAGAAGCAATTTTGTCTAAGCTTGTATTCCTTCATTTTCTGATCCATTTTTTTTGACCCTTTTCCTGGAATGGTATCACCTTTGTTTACACTTATGGTGAGATGGGTGAGTCCAATATCAATATACAGGGAGGATAAAATAATAACTGCTGTCTACAGCCTCTGGCTGCAGACTGCAGTTATTATTTCATCATCAACACCCCGTGTATAGACCTCATATAACCAGACAAAAATGCTATGAAATTTTGCCTTGTACCAAAAAATCAGTCTTACGAGTTCAAAAGGTTAAACTTGACACAGAGATTAACCAGAATGGGAACATGTGCACCTGCCATTTTGAGATAGCCAGCCCTTTTTGGGCAAAGTCACATGATATGGTTTTGTTGAAATAATTATTTATCAAATATTTTTTTCAACTGCTCAATTTGTAAATTATGCAGACTGATGGTTAGGTATCAGGTTAACATGCTCTGATAGGTTTGCACTTAAATCTGGAATATTTGAATATTGCTAACATTATTGAACCAATATTGCGGTATACTGGCATTACGACAAAGAGTTTAGTTTGAAAGCAAGGTACAGTGGAACCCTCTTAATTGAAGAGCAACTTTGTCATCGAGAATTATAGCAGTGGTATTCAGTTAACAAGTATTGGGTTACTTTCCAGTTTTCTAGAGATAAACTGAGCATTTATTCTGTTATATCTTGTTTGACAGAACAAGATATAATAGATTAAATGCCTTCACTTGATGTAGAGAGATCAAATAGGTCTATAAATGGGAATTCAGTGTGTATCATGGTATTATTACATCATTTTTAGTCGAGTTGTGACAAAGTCAAACTCGACTTATAGTTTGATGAATGGTTGGCGGGCAAGCGGGTGTAAACAATTGGTTTCCGGATGATAACTTGATAATGGTTCCCTATTTATTTTGGACTCACTGGGTCAAAGGCCAAGGTCACAGTGACCTTGAACATAATAAATTGTAAACAATTGGTTTTCACATAATAATTTGACAATGGTTCCACCTACGTTCATGAAACTTCTTAGGTAGGTTGGCATTGGTGCAAGAAAGAGCCCTATTTATTTCGGAATCACTAGGTCAAAGGTTAAGGTCACAGTGACCCTTCACATAGTAAACTGTAAACAATTTGTTTCCGGACTATAAGTTGATAATGACTAAACCCACTTTTGTGCTGTCACAACTCGACATTGGATCGGTGATCCTGTTAGCATTTTTTATTCATATTCAATTAACATGAGTTTACTTCATAAACTATATGCAATTAACAAGTCAATTTGTACTGAAGGTATAGTAAATGGTTATGTGTTTGGAAATTATATTCAGCTAAGAGGGGAGGGTTATTCAATTAAGAGATATCCAATGAAAAAATGAATGCAAGGATCACATATGGTTTGTTGAATTTTTTTTTTAAATTTTTTAAATTATTAAAAGAACAAATTTTGATATCATGTGCACTGGGTATATAGAATAAATATAAATTGTTTTCAAATAAAAAATTTATTCTACTGAGTAGGATTAAGAATGAAACTGACGAGCCACTGGCCAGTCGGTTTCATTCTTAATTCAGTGAGTACAATAAATTTTTTACTTGAAAACACTATACCTTTATGTTCTTTATCCATAAATCTTTTATGGGGCAGTCACAGTGAAATCATGCTGTTACTCACTACAAAACACAGCGAGATATGAGGAGCACATTGGTCCAATTTGATTGCCAAGCAAAATTGCCAAAAATCAAAAAAGGCACAGTGATACATTTCTGTCTAAAATTAATTCACCTACAAACTTGAGCTAAACTTGCAAAAATACTTTATTAAATGAACAATGTGTTGTGTTTTTTACTGGCATTGTGTAATACTTTCAAAAAGGTTTAAAAAACAACAATTGAACTGTTAATTATGGTATATTAATGCGGTAGAGGTCAGAGGTCAACAAGTCAATCTCTACAATAGGAATAAATTCTTTCAGTGTTAAACCTATGGGGACAATTTATCACCCTACTAGGTGAATAAAGCAAAAAGTTATCCAAGGCTTTTATTGTTTGAATAGACAGCCATTTATGGTATAAAAAGGGTTAAAACATATTGACTGTTAGTAAAGCCAACAATGAAAAAAATTATATTTGATAACATTTCGATTGATTCTGTACATGTTGTAGTTCTTGTGCAAAAAATAAATTGATTTTACATAACATTGCTGTCCTGTAAATTAGTCTGATTTGACACAATATTGCCATCCTGTAACTTACTTTGACAAATTTTAAATATATTTTTCAAAAGTATAAAAGGATTAAATATGCATTGTAAGAAAATTTATAAGTTACCTTTTATACAAAATCATATCTGAATTTTTGCCTCCTTTCATGTGAGATTCATCTTTTCATCACTAATTTTATTAATGGAAAAAAATTGCATCAAAGATGACTGCAAATGCCATACAGTTGAAACTCTGATGCACATGATGGAAGATAACTCTGCAAGGGTTCATTTTTGATATGGCAGTATTCTGTTTTGTTTCTGTGTATTTTTGTCATGTTTTCACTTATCTGTTCCAAATGTTTGTATCTTCCAAAATACATATAGTTTATGGCTTGTGTTTACAATCAATTTTCTTTCAGATAGGGCTGCACAGTGTTCAAAACTTAATACTCGTATCGGTATTTTAAAAAAAATATATACTGGTACATATATATACTAGTATTAGAAATCTGAACATAGTAATCAGTGCCTGCTGTATCCATGTATATTGGCCATTATGTCCAAATTGCTAAATTAATCAACCGTTTCAACAACAATAAATTATAATTTCTTTAATCAGGCCAGTTCATTTCGAAAATGTAAATAAACAAATTTTAGTCAAGTTGTGTTAACAACCAAGAAGATCTATGGTTTGGCGACAGTCGGTGTGCATCTGGACGGGTGGGCATCTGGGCGTCCTCACACTGTTAGCACAATAACTTGAATAAACATTTCCCCCGATTTGACTAATAGTTGCCATAAAGGCCTTTTGCAATAATATCTTAAGCAAGTTCGAATACTGCCCAGGCCTGATTTTTCATTACAGAGTTATGGGCCTTAATTAGTTACTTTTTACGAATTTTGTGCTCGTTGACACAATAACTTGAACAAACGTCCTCTGATTTGACCAGTATTTGCCACACAGGTCGTTAGCAATATTATCTCAACCAAGTTCAAAAACTTGCCTGGATCAATGTTTCGTTATAGAGTTATGGGCCTTAATTACCTTAATTAGTCACTTTTTACGAATTTTGAGCTTCTTAGCACAATAAGTTGGGCAAACATTCTCCGATTTGACTAATATTTGCCATACAAGTCTTTTACAATAATATTTCAAGCGAGTTAAAAAACTGGCCTGGTCCGATTTCTCATTACAGAGTTATGAGCCTTAATTATACCCCCACAAAATGAAGTTTAGGGGGTATGTAGGAGTCAACCTGTCTGTTGTCGAAGTTGGTCTGTTGCACATGTAAACTTGTGGAGCGAACTACTTCCACAATTTTAGCCGCATTTTCATGAAACTTCACAAAAATGATCAACATGATAAGGGGAAGTGCGTGACATAATTTTTTTCCTACTCAGTTTCAAGATGGCCGACTGGTGGCCATATTGGATTTTTTTTATGTAAACTTGTGGAGCGAACTACTTCCAGAGTTTTAGCTGCATTTCCATGACACTTCACAAAAATAATCAACATGATGAGGGGAAGTGAGTGACATATTTTTTTGCCTGCTTGGTTTCAAGATGGCCAACTGGTGGCCATATTGGATTTTTTTTTATGTAACCAAGTGCAATATTATCTCAACCAAGTTCAAAAACTTGCCTGGATCAGTGTTTCGTTATAGAGTTATGGGCCTTAATTACCTTAATTAGTCACTTTTTACGAATTTTGAGCTTCTTAGCACAATAAGTTGGGCAAACATTCTCCGATTTGACTAATATTTGCCATACAAGTCTTTTACAATAATATTTCAAGCGAGTTAAAAAACTGGCCTGGTCCGATTTCTCATTACAGAGTTATGAGCCTTAATTATACCCCCACAAAATGAAGTTTAGGGGGTATGTAGGAGTCAACCTGTCTGTTGTCGAAGTTGGTCTGTTGCACATGTAAACTTGTGGAGCGAACTTCTTCCACAATTTTAGCCGCATTTTCATGAAACTTCACAAAAATGATCAACATGATAAGGGGAAGTGCGTGACATAATTTTTTTCCTACTCAGTTTCAAGATGGCCGACTGGTGGCCATATTGGATTTTTTTTATGTAAACTTGTGGAGCGAACTACTTCCAGAGTTTTAGCTGCATTTCCATGACACTTCACAAAAATAATCAACATGATGAGGGGAAGTGAGTGACATATTTTTTTGCCTGCTTGGTTTCAAGATGGCCAACTGGTGGCCATATTGGATTTTTTTTATGTAACCTTGTGGAACGAACTACTTCCACAGTTTTAGCTGCATTTTCATGAAACTTCACAAAAATGATCAACATGATGAGGGGAAGTGTGTGACATAATTTTTTTCCCGTTCAGTTTCAAGATGGCCGAGTGGAAAAATTGAATGCCCCTTTTCAGTCACCCACACTAGGTGGTATGCCATGGTGGGGGTGGTGATATTTGGACAGAATTTGAAGGCAGCAAAATCAGAATCTTTGGGGAATGACAGATTAAAACGATGGATTGAGTTCAGCATTGCCCCAATAATATATCCAAATACTCAAAACTCCACAAGACTGAGATGATAACAAACCAACTACAATGAATTTGAACAATAGTAATTTTGTTGTACATTGCTATACTTCAAATACCACTGCAGGATTACTAAGCTTATACGATTGTCCAACTCGTCCTCAGATGTATCCTGCCTTTTGCATGCCACTGAGTCTCATCTCTGCTGAGTATGATTGTAAATAACCTCACATATACCAAATGCATTTCCTATGGTCTGTATACATATATGCTTTTTATTCATTTTGTGGGGGAGTTGCCAGGTAGACAGCCAATCTGGCTATGGTACCTCCCATCGGTAAGGTGTTGTTAAGGATATTTACCATCTTGAAATGTATTGTACTGCAAATGCTTATACTGTTAAATACATTATCTATCTATCTATCTATCTATCTACTTTAACATTGATAATTTGATATAGAACTGTTACAATATACCGGTAATTTTAAAACAATTCCTGTATCCATCCATTATCATTTTAAATACTGGTATTTTCTGGTTAACTGATATACCGTGCAGCCCTACTTTTAGATATAATATTATTACACCAGCTCAGATTGCTCACTTTGCTCACGTCAATATTGAAATTCTTAAATTTGTATGAAATGAATGATCCAAATTTATAAAGAATATTCCCTTTTTGTTTCAGAAAGTAAAAATTGAGCCAGAATTGAAAAGTTTGTCTAGTCATGATTCTGAAGGTAAAGATAGAAGGAAAGAAGTGATTGTGCGATTAATCAACACATCAACAAGAAAGGTAAGCAAAATTTTTTTCATCTTTTTTATGTTTTATAATATTTGTTTGCACCAGGTACTATTTTATTCAGCAAATTTATATCCACTTTTGCAATGAGGAAAAATAAGCTGATGAGTTTCATAAATATATTTTAAAACAATTATTGAATCGACCTTTATAATAATTCAGTTTTTATTTGTAAATTTGCTGTGGATAAATCTATAAAGGACAGTAGCTGGAGACATTGTATTCTTGCGTCTTATTTGTAAAATGTTGCATCTTTTTTGCTTTTTTGGAGAAACAAGTTTGAAAATCCATTGTGTATAGTACAGTAGAACACTCAATTGAATAAGAACTTTACTAGTTAAAAATGTAATTACAGTGGAGCCCACTCAATTGGATATTTCTTAACTGGTTGAGTGCTGGAATCCCAGATTTGGGCTTTATCCATAAGTGTAGGTACCGCAAGTTAGAGTCTTCGTATTCGGTGGCTCTGTTTCATATTATCTTTGAAGTGATAATATTAGCCCTGCCTGGCAAAATCTCAATGGAGCTTTTCTAATGCCAAGTTGTCCTCGTCCATCTGTCATCAACATTTTGCTTGTCAGGGCCATAATTTCTTAACCACAGAAATTTTTTTAACAGAACTTTCTAACAATATGTATTGTCACTAAACAGTGTGTCATCAGTCATAATTAGGTCTCTCCCCTCAAAACGAAGGTCACTGGCCCCACAGATCAGGTAACAGTCACAAAAACTTTGATATTTTACTATCATTTTTGTCCGGTCCATGTAATTTGATCTAATTGGCAGATCTTGTTCATACTTGGTAGATTTATTGCTCATGACTCAAAGGTCATATCACAAGGTTAAGGTCACAAACTTTGATATTGTTATACAGTGGTCCATATAACTTGGTATGATTGACAGATCTTATTTGTACTTGGTACAATTATTGCTCATGACTCTAAGGTGTGTCATGACTTGGATCCAAGGTCATATTATCATGGTCAAGGTCAAAGACAACAAAACTTGGATATTGTTATGCAGCCCTTGTCTGGTCCAAATAACTTATGATTAACGGATCTTATTCACATTTGGTACAGTTATTGCTCATGACTCAGAGTTGAGTCATGACATTGATCCAAGATCATATGAAGGTGAAGAACACATGCAGCAAAACTTTTATATTGTTATATAGCCCTTGTCCAGTTCATATAACTTGGTATGATTGACAGATCTTATTCATAGTTGGCACAATTATTGCTCATGCCTTAGAGATGTGTTGCAACTTTGATACAAAGTCATTTCATCAAGGTCAAGGTCACAGACAGCAAAATTTTGCTATTATTTTACAGTCCTTGTCAGGTCCATATAACTTGGTATGATTGACAAATTTATTCATACTTTGTACAATTATTGCTCATGATTCAAAGGTGTATTACAACTTTGATCCAAGGTCATATCAAGGTCAAGGTCACAGACAGCAAAACTTTTATATTATTATACAACCCCAGTCTCGTCTGTATAATTGAACGTATGTGACAGATCCTGTTCATACTTCACACAACTGTTACCCATAACCTAACATTGTGTCATGACCTTGATACATTGTCATATCATGAATGTTAATGTCACAAGCAGTAACACTTGGATTCTTGTCGTGTATCTTGCTTCCGCTAAAAGGCACTCTCTCATAAACTGAAACAAGTCAAAGACCTGAAAACAAATTCTGATGGTCAAAAATAATTTAGCACTCTACCAGTTAATTTAATAATGATGTTAACTGCATATAGCTTACCAACACTAAATCATATTTGGTATCCCTGTACCTGTATAGGGGCAGTTCCTGGCCTCTAAGTGTAAAGAAATATATATTTATTACTTACAAAGAAAAATAAATTATATTGACTTCCAAGTGTTTTATTTTATTTCAGGTTTGGATTTGGAGTAAAGCTAAGTTCATTCATAGGAAATTTATGATGGATGAACTGTATGCAAGGTGGCTGGAGAATAGAAAGATTAAAATAAAAAAGTTAGAGGATCCTTTCTGGGATCCAGTGGAGGATGTATTTTTGGGCAGGTGAGGATTTTACCCCTTTCCTTTTTTGTGTTTCTTATGTTGCTTATCTTTATTATTGCTGGAAAAGGTTACTGGAAAATATCTTGCCCTTTTGTGTTTCTGGACCTGGCCACTTGCAGGCTCAGAATTTCTTTGAACATAGCAGCAACATTTTTATGTGTCTTTGCATTTGCAGATGGCATATGTTTACTTATTGGGGTTTAATGCCACTTTTGACAGGCAGGGTCACATCATTTTGGACTGTTTTACTGGTGGAGGAAGCCAGAATAAACAGCGAACCACTGAACACTAGCAGACTCATCTGCAAAATGAGGTTCCCAGAGGGTGAATTTAGTGATGCTACCCTGCACAGCAAGGTAGCATCACTAAATTTTCCTTCTGTGAACCTCAATTTGAATCAGGGTCTCAAAACTAAACAGAATGAGGTACCCAGATGATAAATTTTGCCCACTGTATGGAATAGCATCATCAAATTCACCCTCTGGGGACCTCATTCTGCAAATGTCAGACTGCTTATTTTCAGGCCTGCACTGAACAGTGGTGAGCAACTGTCAGACTCCCCAACTTACTAACTCCACACAAGCAGGATTAGCATTGGGTGAAGACAAGTGCACCATCAATGTGCAGTACGCCTGATTATACAGTGCCACCATGCTCCTACGTGGGCAATTGGGATTAGATGCCCTGCACAAGGACACAATGCAGTTTTCCCTGGTGGGGATCGAACCGTGGACCTTTCGGTTTAAAGTCCAAGCAATAACTATTAAGCCACCATGCTCCCCATGGAAGACTGTTAGATGAGTCCATTTCAGCAGCATGTTACATAACAGCTCATCTTCAGCTTTATGGAATCTAAAGAATAATCTGGGCGACTCTAGGGAGCCTCGATCTATTTTGGAATTTAAAAAGTTCTGCTGATGACATGTTGATCATGTGTATTGGAAGAGGCCAAGGAGGTTCAGTGGTTCTCTCTCAAGTACAAATTCTGAATTGTCAGGATGATAAGGAGACCTAAACTAATCAAATCAAATGGAACAAGTAATCAGAATAAAATGAATGCAGTGGTTTTTAACTAGACTTGACTAGAAACCACCAACAGGAAAGTTAGATGATCATTGTCTGTGAGACTTCCTTTTGATGACATGTTATGACACATATTTTTAGGTCACAAGTTGTGTTGAAGTTAGAAATAAATCCCTTAAAGTTAATTATATGCTGTCAGTAAATAATAGGGCTGTACTGAAAAGTAGCAGAAGCCACTTGACCATTTACATGATGCATTAGTCGTAATTTCGAAATTAATCAGTTGAACAAAAAATTATATTTTTATACTGTACCAATGACCCAGACTCAGCTGGTGCTAACTCTAAAATATTTAGGGCCAAATGCAAATTTTACTCCCCAATCCCCCAAATTTGCATCTAAAACCGAAAATTACATGTCCTATATGGTCCTCCAAACTTTTACTCCACTGCGTATGCGCAGTGTCAAGGAGGTCTCGAAATTGGCGCAAAATGTCATTCTTTGTTTGGCCCTCAATACACTTAAACTTCACTGTTATTTGTGCTTGTAAATCTCAGTTTAGACACATAATTATGAGAGAAATGGTGGATATAAGAAGGAAATAGAAGGAGGAGAGGAAAAAACAGGGGAAAGAAATGTTCAGGGCTGTAACTTATAATTATTTTACGAAATTATTCATGTTACCTATTTTCGAGGCATGACCTTGTTGTGGTCATTCTTGCTATGAATGTTCCATTGTTTAATCAGTGTTTCCTCTCTCCCTTTCCTTTATTCCCCCTAGCTGTTCTCCCATGCTTTTGGCTTATTTTTTGTAATGTTTATTACTAAAATTTCTTGGGAGTTTTCGCTTGGAAACAGAATTATTTTCTGTTTTTTTCCCCATGTTTACATCCTCACCCTTGGGTGTTTAGGCGTTTTGGTCTGCATCTACCATCTGATGTTCTGCAGTTTCTTCTCTGGAAGTCTCTGTTTCGGGCCATGTTTATCAGTGCCTGGAGTCATGTTTCCAGTTTGTTTACACTTTTTGTTTATGTTGACAACGGTTACATCTTATAGGAATTACTTGTCCTCTGCTTAGTTCAGTTCTCAGCAATATATATTAATATTGTCCGTAAGTGTTACATTAATTTTTTAAATGATTTTAAAATTTTTGTCCACACTTAGGCTTTTTGGGGATCCATTTGGGCTCATTGTTCCCATTGGGAACTTGGGCTCTTCTGAAAATTTTTTAAAAAATTTATTTTATTTTTTTTAAAATTATTTTCTTTTGAAATGTTATAATGGATTATAATATATTATGTATATTTATTTCAAGGGTTAGTGCGAGTAATATGACTGTGTATATTTTTTTCATGTTAAAAAAATATTGTTCAATTGTAATGCGAGGATATCTTCCTCTAATTCACAGGTTCATTGTGTTTCTTATAGTCAATGTATTTGCACTAATTCTTGCTCTTTGTGTGTTGATTGATATGACAACATTGGAGACGTCTGTCACGGTATTTTGTTAGCGGTGAGGGGTCCATTACGGTCCTCTCTCCATAGGGTCACTCTATATTATCAGTTTCTTTTTCAGAATTCAGAGTGATGTTTCCGTGATGTCTTCAACAAGTGTGTCTCCGTCGTTGCAATATCAGGGCTAGTGGGAAGTGCTCAAGGTATTACGGCAATTGCCGGGAGTTCGCTAGTTCGATCAAAGGCATTGATCGCCCACTAGTCTGCCCGGTGTCACGACCATTCACCGAATGGCTCAGCACCCGGGTTTGTCCATCGCGGTCCAGGGAAGCAGATTGGGTGATGCGAGCACTATAAAAATCAGATGTGCACACCCAGCAACGACAGATCCAAGGATAGTACGGAGGAAGCCTGTCAGTTCGGTAGCTAGCTCGTCCAAGTCCACCCGGACCGCAAGTGAGAGAGGCCCCCTCTCTCTTGCATCAACATCTGCGCCGCGATGTTGTTGTATGTTTGTTCGCTTAGGCAGAGCTTACATCCACTCCTCCTGCTCGGGACGCTCCGTCGCATGACAGTCCGATGCGGCTGTTATATTGGCATCCTCATCCTCGTCAACGCACACGACCGAACCTTGGCTATGTGACCACAGATTTCCAGGGGACGTTCGCATATTATATAAATGCAGGATTGAACGTCCCTGGTGCTCCTGCTTCACCGACCAAAGAATACACGTCGACCAGGTCACTCCATTTGCTAGCCAGGGATACGAGACCTTTCCAGTTGGGATGTTTGCATATTATATAAACGCAGGAATGAACGTCCCTGGAGTTTCCAGCGGATAATTTACGTAGGACCATGGCTCCACAGGTCTCATAGAGTAACATGAACAAGGTGTTGTTACCATGATGTCTTCATAAAGCGTGCTTCAGTCGTCACAGTCAGATGAAGAGTTAACGGCAAAAGTGCTCATGTAGATGCGTCAATTGCCTGGAGTTCACTAGTAGGATCGTTGGCTTTGGCATCCGCTAACTCGCCTGGTGTCGCGACCATTCACCGAATGGCTCAGCACCCGGGTTCGTCTGTTGCGGTCCAGGAAGGAAATTTGGGTGATGCGAGCACTATAAATACAATGTGCACACCCAGTGATGACGGATACGAGGATAGTACGGAGGAAGCCTATTAGTCCGGTTCCTAGCTCGTCCAGGTCCATCTGGGCTGTGAGCGAGAGAGGTCCCTCTCTCGTACTACAACATCAGGGACAGATGTTGTGGTACAAACCATTCCTCAGTCGGGGCATACGTCCACCATTCGGGACGCTCTGTTATATAGACAGTCCAGAGAGACTGCTCTTTCGGCTTCCTTATCCTCACGGCAGCACACGCGACTGCACCTTGGCAACGTGACCAGTCATATTCAACCAGCATCGCCGACCAGGGATTCTATGGCGTCCGGTAGCCAAGGATACGAGGCCTTCATACTCTGGACGTTCACATATAAGAAATATACGGGAGTCAACGTCCAAGGAGCTTCCAGCGGCTAAATTCTGTAAGACCGCAGCTCCATAGGCCTCCGTTAAGGATGTGCTATCGCAGAAATTATCACAGCATCCCAGCACCCGACAGCTGTCGGATAATGAATTATCCGAGGTAGCTGGGTTGATACGTTCCGCTACAGGTTCAGGCATGGATGACCAAGAACTTCAAGTGGTTCGACAGGTTGGCGAAAGGGATATGGATGAGTTGTATTTTCCCTTTCGGAACAACATAATTGCCGTAGAGTGCATCCGGCATTATCTTCTGACATTGTTCCTCCGGACCAAAATTGCTGCATTGCCGGATAAGAGACTGATAGCGCCACTGAATTCCTATCGGTTTAGGGACATCATCCTTCAGTTTCCGACATAGTCCAGAAATGTCTCATGGACATTTGATCCGTTGAATGACGCTATATATATAACTTGCTACCTAAATGGGCAGGTCAGGTTTCTAATCGGCAAATGCTCTACATCTGCCTTTCATCAATTCAAGGAATTTGAAACGGCAGGACAGAGCATTCTGAGAGTTCTCTGCGTCTAGGCGACCAGGCCAGGACCTAGCAGTGTCAATTCCAGCCACGCTGTTGGAAACGACAGTATCGTCTAGCAGGGTTAGCTTAGATGCATCATCGTACACAGATCACCTTACTAGAGCATTATCATTACGTCTTAAAGGAAAAAGAATTCCAGGATGTACAACCTCCTTAAGAGTTCTTTCAAGGGACTCACATAAAACTCTGCCCTTTTAGTGGCAATATGGAATTGGTTAGACGTGACACGGCCCTGGCTACATCCACGCGTGTGGATAGTAAAGTGAAAAACTCTCTCAGAGTCGTTCCGGTCTCCGGAGAGTTTCTCTTCGACAGCAAGGTTTCCGCAGTCTATGATCAGATAACTAAGAAAGCTTCAGACTCTCTGCTATTCAAATCCGCTTCCATATAGTCAGATTCAGCGGAGAAAAGTAGGACAGGTATTTCTGGGACGAATACGTCCAAGGGAAGTTCCTTTAGTGGTTCCTATGTGTCCTCTATGTCTTACTTTAGAGACCTTCAGGGTAGCGACTCAGGTAGGGACCGTAATTCTGGCCGAGACATCCGGTCAGATGCCCCTAGGCCGATGGGGTGAGGTGCAGGCTGTGGAGGACATGGCTTCTCCTTCTGCAAGCTTCACAGGACCAGGAGGTAATGGTATTAGCCTCTGTCATGTACCAGTGAGTGGAAGACTGTCAAGTTTCTCAATTAATTGGGAGTAGATTACGGACGTCCCTTGGATTGGAGGGGTGATATCAGAAGGGCTAAATTGTCCTTCAAACAAAAACCTCCCATTAACTCAAAGTCCAAGATGAACTCAGCTTCCATCAAGTCCACAGGAAAGAGGCTCGCTTCCATCAGAAGTACAGTCTCTTCTGGAATGATCGCGATAGAGATCATAGAAATCCAGAAATTTCCAGGTTTCTACAACCATCCTTTTCTGGTTCCAAAACCTGACGGCTCGTTTCATCCACTCATAAATCTGAGCTGGATAAACATGCTGATCATGGCTCCAAGTTTATATATGGAGTCCATCCGATCAGTCAGAGCGAGTTTTCTGGTGTACGACTATGCTACATGCATAGATCTCAAGATGCGTACTTTCACGTCATGGTACATCAGGCATTCAGAAAGTATCTTCGCTTCTTCATCATAGGAATCGTGTATCAGCTCTGAGCAATGTGCTTCGGTCTGAATCTAGCCCCCTGGGCTCATTACCGAGCTCATTCATCTGCGATAACGTCAGCCTACCTGGAAGACATTCTTTACAGGTACGGCAATGAGTTAGCACTTCAGAACGATGAGCAGAATCTGCTTCTATTGCTCCGACGTCTCGGTTTCATAAGTAAACGAGGAGAGGTCGGATCTGATATCGTCCAAGTCATTCACCCACCGGGGGATGAGCTTTGAGATGCACAACATTCTCATTCGTCTGCCGTTAACCAGAGTGAATTTAATCAGTTGTTATGCTTACTATTGTCTTCGCTCAGACAAGGTCTCAGCGAGAGATCTCATGAGACACATATATGTTTGTGCGGAGCTGCCGCGATTTTATTCCGATGGAACAGTTACGCACTTGTCCTCTCCAATTTCTTCTGATCCAGAATTGGAGGGTGAAGATTTTTTCGCTCAGTACGGACATCTTCTTGTCAATCAAGTGAATAAGAGATTCAGACTTGGGCAGGTTTTCAGTGGTTAACTCAGGGAGTTCCACTGCAATTGCTGGATCCGAGTTTTACAGTTTTGATGGATGCCAGTAAACAGGTTGGGTCGTTTTCATTGAGCCCAACGGATTTGAAGGGCCAGGGTCTTTGGGATCCGTAGTTCCTAATCAAGCACATTAACATCAAGAATGATGTCATTTTGGCTTGCGCTACGTTAGTCGATGAACGTTATTCAGAATGCTCATGTGCTAATTCTGTCCGACAATTCGACGGTATTAGCGTATTTTCGGAACTAGGGAGACACTCATTCCATTCTGTTATTCATGTTAATGGAAGGAATCTTTCTGTTTGTACTAGAACCTCAAGTTCTCCTATCAGTCCGTCATATTCCGGGTCGTCTGAACTTATTAGCGGACTCCCTTCACGGAAGGGGCCACTTGTTGCCGCCAGAATGGACTTTCAACAAACGAGTATTCAATCAGATTTGCTAACAAGGAGAGCGGCCAATGATCTACTTATTCGTGACGCATCTCAACAATCAGTTACAGACATATGTGTCACAATGTTCGGATCTTCGAGCGTTTGCAGTAGACGCTCTATCAATCTCGTGAGACGGAATAATAGGATATGCGTATCTTCCAGCACCGTTGATTCAGCAGATATTGCTCAAGTTAAATATCTCAATGCAATATTCTGTTGGTAGCATTTCTAGCTTCACAAAGTCCATGAATTAATCTACTCAGGCGTCTGTTGTGGGACATGCCATGGAAGCTTCCTCCACATTTCGGTCCATTCTATGGTCAGATGGATTCAATTTACTATCAATACTGCTTATGATAATATCTTCAATCGGCAGTCTGTGCTTTAGTTTTAAGCTCATGAAGTAAGAGTTCTTTCTACATCATGGGCTTACGCTAATAATGTTGCTATTACAGATCTAATGAGGGCTTCATATTGGTCTTAGCCCTCCACTTTCACGAATTTGTATCTGAGAGATATTGAGTCCATTTCTGCAGATCTGCATTGTTTAGGTCTGTTATTTTTCACTCAGAATGTCGTCCATTAAACAGTGGCAACTTTATATATGTAGGCTTTCGGTTCCGGCAGTGACTCTGTCCTGCTGCCCTCTTTGCTCTGGAGTATTTGATCCAGGACAAGGGAATGGGGTGTGGGGGGGGGGGGGGTCCCTTAGGTCACCTGCTTTATAGTGTAAAGCAAGGGAATACCTCTCTTGGAGTCATTAATTCCGAATCGGTACCAGGATGATTTTAAAGTAAAGCTAATGTTTACTCATCTATGTAATATTTTTTAAGTGTTGCTCGTTGTGAAACCAAATATTTGTATATATGACGTGTTAATTGGGCATTAATATACAATCCTCAAACTCTTTTAAATGAGTATATAGAGTCTCATTTTGCTGGACTTCCTTATTTATTGGCTTTCCTTTAAAAAATATTAGTATAAAGGGTTATACTGGATGTTAATAGAGATCATTGATGTTATTGCGCTCAATTACAGAATGGTGTTGTGTCTTTCTTTTTGATACAAATAAGAAAGATACATGTAAAGCCTATCTCTCATTTTCTCCTTGAGGGGATAGTTCTGTTATATGTAATTGAGTCTATTGGATTTTCCTTTATGTCCTAGGCCCTCCAACCTTTTTACTATTCAGCTAAGTCTGGGTCATTGTTACAGTATAAAAATGTTAAAAAATTTATAGTAATTTATATATTTTTTATACTTACCAATGACCCAGACGGGGATAGCCCTCCCATGAGTTGGGAACTCATACCTCCCCGCTGTGTACATAACGCTTACCAGGCACTGGTTGTAAGAATAACATTTTGTGCCAATTTCAAGACCTCCTTGACACTGCGCTGTGGAGTAAAAGTATGGAGGACCATATAGGACATGTAATTTTCAGTTTTAGATTCAAATTTGGGGGATTGGGGGGTAAAATTTGCGTTTGGCCCTAAATATTTTAGAGTTAGCACCAGCTGAGTCTGGGTCATTGGTAAGTATTAAAAATATATAAATTACTATAAATTTTTTAACTTTTTAAAAGTTTATTGATAAATTCATATGATGTTGTCAAGCTTGTTCCAATGAGAGACCCCATGATATGGTTTTGTTAAAATCTTTTGAAAAATTTGGAAACAAAAATAATCAAATTAACAAATTTTGATATACCCCCACAAAATAGATCTTCTGTTTCTTAGGCCATTGTTTGTAATATTGCATAATTTTTATTTTTGTACTTATTTCTTTGCCATCAAAGTTCATATTCTTGGTTTGTTTTTTAAGTTTTAGGCAACACGATCTACAGAATAGCATGGGTGATGGTGTATTGCTAGAGCATTGCAAAGCCTTGTTGCACTCAAGGGACAAATTTATCAGTTTTATTAACTTGGGTAAAATATCAGACATGAACCATTTAATTTTTATTTTGTTAAGTTTGCATTGGTTATAAAAAGAAAGCATGCGGTAGCCAAAAGGACCATGTGGGAGGGCCTGAGAAACAGATTTTTAACTTTTTTTAGGCCTATTGTGTATGTTAGGTAAAGTGTTAAGCCCAACACTTAAAAACTTTGCCTGCTGGAAGGGGATTTTCTTGCCTGGGATAAAAATACACTGAATCTAGTAGTTCTATAATCTTTACTCTAATTTACAGGTAGGAGTAATCCTCTTAACCCTTTACCTAACGTGAAAGAGAGACGACACTTACAAACAAAATTCTTGAATGATTAATTTTTTTCAATTTTTGCATCAAAAACATAGCTTATGACCCCTCGTTCGAACGGGCTCGTTCCAATGAGGGGTCATAAGCTATGTTTTTGAGACAAAAAAATGAAAAAAATATTGAAAACTTAACGGTGATTTTTGTGAATAGCACTGACCAGTTTTTGCCACTACATTAGGTGAAGGGTTAACAATGATTTTTTTGCTTTCAGTCTCCTTAAATTTTTCCTTCAAATCAAGTTATGGCTGCTTTACAGCAGCCATGACTTGATTTTATGAGAAATTAAAAAAAATACACCCCAGGAAAGAAGGTAGGCATATTCTAGACACTAAGTAGGTGATAAGAAAGGTGTCTTTAACTCTTTCCCTGACAAAACTAACAGAATAACTGAAGGAAATTTTTAACTTTTTTTTGTTACTCTGAAATATCACTTATGGCTCCTGTGAGGGTAATAAGCTATGTTTTGGAGTTGAAAATTGAAAACAATTGAATAGAAAATGTTTGCAGTTAGCACTGTCTGGATCTGACAGTTATGGTTATGCTGTGTAAAGAGTTTAAATAAAGGAATGAAATATATGCATATTTCCCAGTTTCTTGTTTCTTTGATAAAGCTAATATATTCCATATGCAAAAGTAATAAAATATATTTCTATATAATTATGTTTGTCCGTGGCATAACTTTTTTGTCTTTTGACGTAGACTTTAGATATTTGGCATGTGGATGTATCACCATGAGCTGGTGTGGTGCGTACCATAGTGACCTTCATGTGACCTTGACCTTTGACCTGAAGGTCAGAATTATGTGCTTTTTAAGGGAAACTTTGTCCGGGGCTTAACCTTTTTGTCTTTTGACCTAGACCTTAGATATTTGGCATGCGGATGTATTACAATCAGCCGGTGTGGTGCATAACATAATGACCTTCATGTGACCTTGACCTTTGACCTGAAGGTCAGATTTATGTGCTTTTTTAAGGGAAACGTTGTCCGGACCAGAATTTTTTTGTCTTTTGACCTAGACCTTACATATTTGGCATGGTTGTCAATATTATTCATGTATATATAATTTGCAGTGCATTAAATAGAAAGGAAGGGGAGACATCTGTTTTAGTGTGTTAAAACAGTTTCTAGTCTAAAACTTAACTTGTGATTACTTTGTAGCTGCCATGTCTGGTTGAAAAGTTTAGCTTATTACATTGATGTGGATGAACATTTTGTTATACACAACTATCATGGAAAAGAAGAAGGTGTGGCACATGTGGAAATCTTGCCGTGTGATAGCAAGGGAAATTTACTTGGAGAATCTCAAATGATATATGATACAAAAGAATTATTGGAACTGCCATTTAATTTTATATTCAAATTTCCACAATGTTTAAGTATTAAATGGGTTGGAGAAGACAGCTCCAGAGGTGTATATTTGAAGTAAGTAACTATAGAATATTAAATGTCTTATGAGTCTGTCTTTGTCCATATGAACTCCGTTAGTTATTTTAACTCCTTCAGTGCTGGACACAGGGATCATGTTTTTCATAAAAGTTTTTAACCCTCAAAGGCTTGAAGATTTTTTAGACATTTTTGCTACAGATTGGCAGTCGACATCCCTTGGCCTTGCAGTTGTTTCAAGGCAAGCCTTGGCTGCCTATATAGACTGCCATGACTTGCCTAGAAACTACTGCCAAGGCACGTATAATGAAACTGAGTTTTCCTAGAGAGTATGTCTCGAGGTACCTGTTTCATTATACTCCAAAGTGATCAGTGTTGGAATTGGACCCATAAGGGTTAAAATAGTACTGACAGCCAAGACCTGCCTAGAAATAACTGCAAAAGTATTTATAATTTAACTTCATTTCCCAGAGATGGCATGTTGGGGTACTTGTTGTGCTACAGTCTTGGATGATCAGTGTAGGAATTGGGCCCTTAAGGGTTAAAATACTATAGGCAGCCAAGACTTGTCTAGAAACAACTGCCAAGGTACCTATAATGTAACCTTAGGTTTATCCAGAGTCTCAGGCCTTAAAAGTTTGTGTGACTCATTCTTGATTCGCATCTAACATGTCAATGCAAATCAAAATGAATTAAATGACCTAAGGATTGGGTGTATTCTGATTTTTAAAATGAGGCACTTGTAAGTAGTTTTTCCTGCATTTTAAAGCTAATAAGTAAGTTTACTATTCAAATTTCATGGCATACTTTGATTTTTGTGGCTGTAGGCAAAAGGTCAAAGGTTATGATACTGTTACTGGAAGTTGGATTAAATTTCAATGGTTTTTAAGAGTCATGCCCCTTTTTATGCCATTTGTCCATTCCTCCAGATTACCTCATTAGCATGATAGCATGGTCAAATATGACTGGAATTTGGTTTGTACATATTTGTTATGAACGTCTAGCTCAAGTTTTATGATATCCAAAACATTTTTAGGATATTTGACAGAGATTTGCTCCTTCCCATGAGAAAAGTGGACTTAACTCTTTCAACACGACAGGCCATTTTTCCAGTCCAGCAACACAATACGTCATAATTTCATTAAGTAGGATGGCTACTAAGTGAACATGTTTGGTAGGACAATTTATATTTTCAATGTGCAACCTTCAGGCTGCACATTGAAAATATTAATTGCTCTGCCCCCAAATAATGGATATGGACTCTTCCAATTTCAGCCATTTAACTGGCATGGAAGATACCACCAGTGTTGAAAGGGTTAAATATCTTTAGCACAATAATTTGATCAATTATGATCAGATTCTTGGGTCTTCTTGTTGAGACTATGATGTTAACTTTCTGTGTTTAGTAACCTATTTTTGCACAAAATTCTGGATCCACCCTTGATAAGTGTTGTGGTAATACGCCCTTGGAGTTGAATGGTAAGTGTAAGAAGAGGTGTGATAAGTGCTGTATAAGAACAATTCTCAGCAATTTTCCTTGTATTGTTGACAGGATCCTTGCATACGACATCTACAAATGCATTGCAAAGATTTTCTATTTTGTTGAAAGAACTGAAGATGTCTTTTATTTTAGAACCACATTCTATAAAAAATCCAATGAAATTAAAACTACAACAGCACAGGGATTGAAGCATGCACAGTTTAATTACAACCGACAGTTTACCTTTTCCAAAGTCACTCAAGAATTTATCGACTATCTAGAGAATCATGCATTAGTCCTTGAGCTGTGGGGGACTCAAGGTAAATAGATATATGTGAGCAGTTGTTTTCATGTTGTTGTGAAATAATTAATCTCACTCTGTTGATACAGACAAGTGTTTGAAAATGTTATGGAGACATGTGACATAAGCTTTAGCTGCAGCTCTACCCACTTTCTGAGCCACAACTGTTTGAAATCACTCCAAAAGGAATTCTGTTTTGTTTAACTCCTTGCATGATGTTGATGGATATTCGTTCGTATAATTTGGGTGCTTTTAATCCAATTTCCACCTTGTAAACTGCGTGGATTTTTTCACCAATGATTTCTTGAGTTCATTTCAGAAGAATATTTTGCAGCAAATCCAGAGCAGCCATGACTAGATTTGATGAAAAATATCTTTAAAATACTCATCCAGTTAAGAATTAAACTAAGGTAAATAAAACCATTGACCCTAAAAGGCCTGGAGATTTTAAAATGTTTTTGCTACACTTTTATAGCCTGCATCCCCTAGATTTGGAGTTGTTTCTAGACATGCCAAGAATGATCTGACCAGGAAGAATGTAACTTTCAAGTTTACCCAGAGACTGCTTGTTAATCATGTTCTATTGCAGTAAAAAATGATCAAAATTGGAAAACCACATATTAACCGTGTATATATAACACTTACTAGAGGATTACCCAATATTTTTCTTCTAAATAACCCCCAAAATTCCTTTTATGGTTTGCCATAAACAATATTTAGGAAAGAAACATTAAAAAAAAAATTGAACAGCGATTTCTGTAGATAGCACTGGGCATATTTGACAAATCAAGATGAATACTGCCAGAAGCTTTACTTGTGCTAATAATTCTTGTGCCTTTTCTCAGAATTTGAGACTTACTCTCAGGGTGTAAACTTCATCCACTAGTGTTATAGTGGTAATGTATCCTCCATGTTTTGTTAAGTGGAGCCTGCTTAACGGTATTTGAATACCTCATAATTGATTAAAAATGTAAACTGTCATAATTACACAAAGCATGTAGGATATACAGCACACTCCTGTTTGCTGCATACAAAATCTTGTAGTCCAACAAAGAATTATTTCAACAACCCCTGAATTCCCATTGTGTAGAAATGTTTTGGCCTCAATACATCCAATATAGACATTTAATATATATCTTGTTTGACAGAACTCTGTCAAACAAGATATGATAGAGATGCTCAGTTAAAGAAATACTGGACCACAAAAAAATGGCCATATTTCTGACAATTGAATACTGTTAACTGAATATTTTCACTGGAATAATGGCTATTGAATTGGCAGGGTTGCACTGTATTTTTAGCTAACCTGACTTAAATGTCATTGGGAGCTATTGCCATCATTTGGCATTGGGTTCTATCATACAACGTCCGTTAACTTTTGAAACTTGTCTTCTTCAAAACCACTGGGCTAAATTCAAAAATATATTGCAGAGACCATCTTGGGAGTTTTCCATTTATACTTTGTTCAGATGAATCTGCTGCCATCTTTGGGCTCTGGTTAATGCCCCAAAAGCCTAAAAATCTTCTTATGAACCACCAGAGAGAATGCCTGGATATTTGGTATGGAACTTCCTGTGGTGGTGAAGATTAAAGTTTGTTCAAGGGAAGTTTGTAGGTCAATTTTCGTGGGCTTTCTGTGGGGGCATGGTCATTTTGGTCTCTACCCAATATTTGTATTTCAAGAACTGATGGACTGATTTGAACCAAATTAGGCATGTAGTATAATTGTGTCATAAGTGCTTGATTGTTGCCCCCTCCCCCACCCCCAATTTATTCACAGCTCTTTGAGAACCCCAAGAACTAAAAATAGAAAAAAATTGAAATACCCATATATCAAAAACTGCACAGATCAGAATATTTTTTTTTTGGTATGTAGCGTCCTTTGGTCCAGTGGAATAAAAAAGGTGAATAAAAATTGCTGTTGGTTTTGTCATGGGGTGCTTTATAGGGATGCCCATTTTAACATTGTTGGCAGTGGGAAAATGCTGAGTCATCATCTTTCTTGTTCTCCAACTAATTTGAAACCTGTCTTCTTCTGTAAAACCTATAGGCCAAATTCATTCATATATAGCATAGTCCATCTTTGGAGTATACCCTTTTTACTTTGTTCAAATGAAGCTGCTGCCATCTTCAGGCTGTGGTTAATACCTCAAAAGCCTTAAAATCTTTACAAATCTTCTTCTCTTGAACCACCACAGAGAATGCTTTGATATCTGGTATGGAACTTTCTTTGGTGTTGAAGATTAAAGTTTGTTCAAGGCAAGTTGATAAGTCAATATTTGGGCTCTCTATAGGAGCATGCCCATTTTGGGCTCCACCCTAAATTTGTATTTCAAGAACCGATGGACCGATTTGAACCAAATGTGGCATGTAGTATAATTGGGTCAAAAGTACTTGATTGATGCCTGAAAAATTTTGTTTATCAGCCCATTGGGAACCCCAGGAGCTAAAAATATAAAAAATTCAAACACGCATATTTCAAAAACTGCACAAACCAGAATATTGTTTTTTGGTATGCATCTTCCTAAGGACCACTAGAATCAGATGGACCAAAAAAATGTTATCGGTTTTGTCATAGGGCACTGTATCAACTATTTTAACACTGTTGGCCTTGGAAAAATGTTGAGTCATCATCTCTCTTGTGATCCATCTTCTTAGTATTCTTCTTCAGAACTTCTGGGCCTAATCTAAACTAATTTGGTACAAAACATCTTGGCAGAGTTTACTCTTCTGAGTTTTTTTTTCCAAAAGTTACTACTCTCCTTGGGGCTGGGGTTAATACCCAAAAAAGCCTAAAAAAATTCAAAATGTTCTTTTCATGAACTACCACAGAAAATGCTTTGATATTTGGTATGAAACTTCCTTTGGTGGTGGAGATTGATATTTGTTCAAGGCAGGTTTGTAGGTCAATGTTTGGGCTCTCTGTGGTTGCATGTCTATTTTGGGCTACACCCCAAATTTCTGTTTCATGAACCATTGGGCTGATTTGAACCAAATTTGGCATGTAGTATAAATGGATCATAACTACTTGATTTATGCCAGAAATTTGTTTTTGCTTCATGGGAACCCCACAAGGTAAAAATAGAAAAAATTCAAATGCCCATATTTCAAAATTGATTTTTTTATTCATTTTTTATTTATTTATTGGGTTTTAACAACACTTTCGACAGCCAGGGTCACCTTGTGTCAGACCGTTTTACAGATGGAGTACCTGGAGAGAACCACTGAGCAAGTGCACGCAACTGTCAGGTTCCCCAACATGCTAATTCCACATAAGTCTGATGGAATCAGAGGGACTAAAAAGATTACTATCAATTTTGTCATGGGATGCCATATGGGGATGCCCCATTTTAACACTGTTGGTAATGGGGAAAATACCGAGTCATTATCTTTCTTGTGCTCAATCAACTAAGTATTCTTCCTTAGAACCTTTTGTGGAGAGTCAAAACTGATTTGGTACCAAGCATCTTGGAGTTTTCTCTTCTAATTTTTTTTCATCAGAAGTTACTAGACCCCTTGGGGTGAGGTTAAGTTTCCATAAGCCTAAAATGATTAAAAAATCATCTTCTCATAACCCGCTCACAATAATGCTTAGATTTCTGGTATGGAACTTACTTTAGTGATGCAGATTCAAGTCTTTTCAAAGAAATTCAATAGGTCAAAATTTGGGCTCCCTCAGGGAGGATGCCCATTTGGGGCAAAATTTCTAATTCCAGAACCAATGGGCTTATTTGAACAAAATTTGTCATATAGTATAACTGGGTGATAAGTACTTGATTTATGCCTGAATTTTTTTAATTTTTCATTTTCGGCATGATGGGTAAAGAGAACCACAGAAGTTAAAAACAAAACAAAAATTGTAGCGACACTTGTTTGAGACTTCACGTAACAAAGCTTTGTTATTGTCTTGAAAGCTTTCCTGGGACCAGCAGAAATGAATGGCCAACAAAAATTGCCTTTGGTTCTTGCTGTCCATCACTTGCAGACACACTCAACTCTTTTGCCAACTTGAGCTAGGTGAGCATTTTAGGCTCACTTGAGCCTCTGGTTTTAAAAGGTTGACATTTATTCATACTCATATATGAAATACGTTTACAAAAAAAGTCGACATTAATTCCATTAATTTATTCAAAAGACTTAGTATTTGTGATTCTTTGCTTGGACTTTATTATGATAAAATGATACAGTATACCAAATAAAGATTTAGATATTTCACTTTTCCATTTTTTTATTTTGATTCATGATCATAAAATTCAAGATTTCTGTCCCTTTGTTCTCTGTAGTGATTCCTTTTGAGCTGCGATGAGCAGCTCTATATGTAGCAATGTCGGTCTGTCTGTCGGTCGGTCTGTCACCAACGAGTTTAAAAAACACCATAACTCCTAAAATACTTGATGGAATAACACCATACTTGGTATGCAAGTGTATCTTCATGATGTCTATACCGTCTCAATAGTGCATGTCTTTCGGATAATTTCTGTCACATTTATGGACTTGTCACCAACGAGTTTTTTTGTCACCGAGTTTTTTATGTCACCAACAAGTTTTAAAACATCATTGGCATTGCACGAATCATCGCAGCTTCGGCACTGTGACAGTGCGCTCTAGTTTAACTCTTAGGATTCATCTTTTAACTCTATTTCCAGCTACTGAAGAATCTCCCGAGAAGTTTGTCAATGGAGTATCAGAAGGTTTAGATCTGGTGAGTTTTATTCAATGAAAGGGATGCTTTCTGCATCTTTTACCATATTCACAATGCATTTCATTTAAAATGTATAAAAATCATCTTAATTAAAGATACTTTATCATTCAGTTGAGAATCGGTGTCCCATTGTCAGTGAATTGTCTATACTTTAACCCTTTGCAACTATGGTACATAATATTACCTACGAAAATTGCCATGCTTTGTGACTTCCTTACGTAATATTAATATTATGTACTCTGACTTTGAACTGAGCGGCTACTTTTTTGTCCAGGAACATGATACTTCATAATTTCATTAAATAGGATGGATGCTAATTCCATGTGTGTGGTTGACCAATTAATATCTTTAAATAGTTGCAAATATTAATTGGTCTACACCAAATAATGATTATGGACTCTTCCTGTTGCTGTCATTGAACTGATATGGAAGATACCACCAGGGTCCAAAGGGCTAACAATTTGATTTCATGTCACCAAAACCTGATTCTTCCTGACATTAAAACGTCACAATAACCATTGTCGGAAAGGGTTAATAACCATTTAGGAATTTATTCTTTTACATTTTGATGGACAGGATTTGGTGACTGTCGGGAGATTCATGAATTAATTACTCATTTTTCAGTTTTGAGGCAAGCTTGTGTTTTGAAAGTATGAGACTTTGTTGAATCTTTTTAAATGTTAGAATTGGAATAAATTGTGTACACTTTAATAATCATTCAAGAATTTAATTTAGTACATTTTGTTAGACAGGATTTGGGGTCTGTCAAGAGATGAATGAATGAATTACTCATTTTTGAGTTTTGAAAGCATGGGAGTTTATTGGGTTTTTTAATGTTGGAAGTTGAAAAAATTGTCTCTGTTATAATAACCATTTATTTAATTTATTACATTTTGTTAGGCAGGATTTTAGGTCCATCAAGAGATTAATGAGTATTAATTATTTATTTTGTTAGCTGTGTGTGTCGGGGGGACAGGATTATGTTTTGACAACATGAGAGTTTGTTGGGGTATTTTTTTAACTCTTTACCCAACGCTGGCAATATCAAAATTTATTATTTTAAATACTGTTTTTCCAAATTTTTCAAATAATTTCAACAAAACCATATCTTGTGACCCCTCATTGGAATGAGCCCAATGAGCTCGTTCCAATGAGGGTTCTCATGATATGTTTATAATGGAATTTTTAAAAAAACAATATTTTTTCAACTGCTGAATTTGCATATTATGCTAGTGGATGCAGCCAATTAGTTAAGTAAAGAGTTAATGTTGGAAGGTGAAAAGAATTGTCATCTGTTAACTGGTAAAGTTCTAAATTAATTTTGGATGTCAGAGTTGGTTCATATCAGTTCCTCTTGTCATAATTTACCCGGTATTGGAGAATGTTCTCCAATAAATTATGACAAGACAAATTCCTAGAACAAAAACCACTAAGAGAATATGAAGCACATCCACAAAATATGAAGTCTTATATTTGAGGCCCCAGCACTTTTAAGTACAGCCCAAATATGAGCTTTTAGAACTCGCCATGGGATAGTTTATTACATGCCTGTTCTATGAAATCCCCATCTACAGCAACACTAAAACATATGGAAAATGAAAATCTGTTCCGCACATATTTGTGGAACGGGAATCGTTGACGTTTTATCTTTAAATAGAAGCGAAATTTCACTGAAATTTTCTACAAATCGTGCACCACAATTACAATGTGAATCGCTAGCGAAAGCTAAACATAGTAACACAGGTTCTCCTCGCATATTTGGTTGATGATAAAATGCGTTCTTTTTGTTGATAGTTAGTCCCCTGAGTTCCACTGGCTCATAGAAGACATTGGAACTCAGGAGACGAGTTGTCAAATGAATTGCTGAGTGTCCTTCTAACAATTGATTTTATAGATGTGAAGGCATGTAATAAACACAGAATAACACACTTGTGTAAATGGGTTAATCGATATGGCACTTGTGCCATCGCTGAAGGATAAAATTTGTGCCATGTCAATTAACCTATTCACACACATGTGTCGTTCTGTGTGTTTATGGACTCACTCAGCCCATAATGTGTACATTGACCGTAGCAAAGCTGAGGTCAAAATGTACATTCAGGGTTGACTGACAAGTCCATAAACTGCCATATAGATCGTAACCTCAAGCAATATATATTATATTTTACTGAGAACATATTGCTTTACCAGTATTATTGAAGAAACTGCTCATCAAGGCTATGCACAACTTTTTGTTCTAAAAAATTAATAAAACAGGCTATGAAAGGCCATTTTGAGTAACACTAATACCTTAATAAATAATCAATAAGGACAGAGTTACAGGGAGGGGGGCTGGTCAGAGGACAGGTGTCCCGTTAGTGTTTCATTCAGACATATTTTTCCATTTAGCATTTCACTAACCTTTTCCTGACAACAAGCTTAAATGTTTTGCCATCACTAATGCTAATGACATTCCCTCGTATATTATAATGTACAGCGCATTGTTACTTGACTACATGTCATGTAGTAAAATATGGACCAGAGACTGTACAATACCTTAAGAAGAAAATGAAAGAGCTGAACTGAAGTGTAATATCAGAAAATATTGCAGACAGTCATTAAAATGATGCTCACAGCAATTTCTAGTCAAATCTCTGCTGCCTGAAAAGGCAGCCAAAGGTGGCTACATATCATTGTCAGTCCTCCAGACTAGCTCTTGATGGTTTATATGCTCAATATGTTGAAAACTATTCAGGTCACGAAGGTTTCAAAGATAAAAAATGAAAGTAAAGCCACACAAAATAAATTGCTTTTCAAGCAGTTTTTTTTCAAATCGATGAGGCTGGTATTTATTTATTTTTTTTATTTTTTCTAACATATAGTGAGAATGGATGGTGAGGCTTTCCACTGTTTTTTACACACATAAGTTATAGAAAGTGCATATTTATACAAATAAACTCCTTTGATTTTAGATTGGATTAGATTCTTTATTTTGCAGTATACATTATACAGTTTATATACACATATTAGATTAAACCACTTGAAAGTAGAAGTATTCTACAGGGAGATGACATAGCCAGATTGGCTGTCTTCCTGTCATCTCCCATAAAATTATCATTATGTATCCAGTACAACATTGTCTTCAGACTGTTCCAGTTTATCGAGCAGTTACTGGGAATGATTTGATTGAGAAGTTCAAAGATTAGGATGTGGTATGCAATGGACGAGTAGGTGAATAGGTGGACTAGGACTTTTACTTCATCAGCCTCCATACTGTACATCAAAAGGTGGATTGTGTTTGGGAAAACTGGGATGTGCCGAAATATAAAAGGAAAAAGCTTTGTTTTGTCATCAACCGTATTACACCATTTAGCTTAACTATTTGAATGGACTCAAAGATTGGCACTGGATTCAAAATATGGCAAATTTACGACCAAATTCTTACCAAAGATAGTTTTGAGCATCTTATTCTAAGCCGAGTTGAAAGGTAAATATTACTTGGTTGTCTGGAGATAGTCCTCAGCTGGAGACGATGGAGAGATGAGAAAGCCAGACATCAATATAGTTTGAGCAGAAGTATTCTGTATTTCTGAAGGATGTGGTGGAACTAAAGTATACTGTTATGTTCCTGTCGGTACGAAAAGCTGTCATGCTAAAGTGAGAATGCCAATTAGACCACATGTTAATGATAAACAGAGCATGGACAATTTTAATACTATGATATACAATCTGGGCAATACCGATTGTATTTTCATACTATGATATATAGTCTGGGCAATATGGATTTTAAAAATAAACTGTTTTGCATCTTTAGTTTTGATTTTCCTATTTAAGTTTCAGAGTGTCTCCCTTGTAAATATTAAGGCCCAATCTCTGAATCACCTTATTTTGAAGTAATTTTGGAAGGAAGGAAGATACTGCAAGGCAATAAAAATGTCCAATGAGGGGGTTCAATTTCACCAAGGGATTGGCCTGACAATCAAAACATTTTTCTCATCAACCTACCCTACAATTGTTTACTACAGACCTGCACTACAGTGGATGCCCCTAACTCGGAAAATATACACCAAGCACCAAGAAAAAAACGAGCCCAAACTGGGTCAAGTGCTACCACGCACACCAGTAGGGGACTCTCTTCTCCTAGTACAGATCCACGGCTTCTGGTACCAGTGTGCAGTCAGTAACTAATGAATCATTCTTTTTTCATCTGCCAGTGGGCCGAGACGTCTATTTGAATTCAGAAACTGATAATTTAACTCGTACTGTGCGGTTCGGACATATGATTTTTGGTTGATAAATTTATGTTATCCTTTTGGATACAATTATTATTGGGGTTAGGTGTCAGTGGGGGGGGGGGGGGGGGGGGGGGGGGGGGGGGCTGTATGGACAGAATTTCTCCTCTCTGTTGAGGGTAGAACTTCTGTCTACATCTGTTGAGTTCTCATTTTCTTCTACTGCTCTCACCTGTGTTATGCCCAGGACTTGAGGGCAATGCCTTTTGCCCAAGCATGTGGTGCTTTCTCGTGGCCGTTCCTCCCACACCTTCGGGGAGGGTGAATGCTGTCGTTTGGGGCCTCCCGACATGACCATGTCTGGTGAGAGTTATACCCCTTCCGTGGGGGATGTGCAGTCTTTTCCTGTGGTGGATACTGCGGGAGCTGTTGAGTTGTCTGGAGAAGAGATGCCTGGTTCCGGGGCTGTGGTCCCTCTCCAGTCGACATCTGAGGCTAGGGTTGTCACTAGGGTTGTGACTCCTCCCTTGAAGCCGAGCTTGGTTGCTCTCTCCACCTTTCCACCGGTTTCAACAGCTCCTGACGTATCTGCTGCTACTGCTGTTCCGCCTGCAGCGTTGTCAGTCTCCATTTCAGCCGGCCTTGGCTTATCCCTGCAGGGGTCTGCAGAAATGTCTTGTAGTGTAGACATGGGATATTGGCCTCAACCTTCCCAGACTTCAACTTGGCGAAGTCGGAAGGGGCTGCTGGCTGAACTATCTGCTGTGAGCCCAGCAGCCTTCTCTTTGGATTCGGGTGTTCCTGGTGGGGTCACCATGGACTCTGTTGCGTTTCCGTCCACGCACTCTGATCCGATGGCCAGTTTTGCGGGACCAACGCTTTTTGTGCAGCCTGAACCTTCTGTCCCTCAGAGGTCTGTGGCAACTCTCCTGAGTTCCCGCACTTTAGATCCTCAGGGTCTGGTATACCCCTCTCAGCATCTGCATGCAGGTGTTTCGGCTGCCACCCGTCTCCCCGCGTCGGGTGTTCTGGAGGATTGTGACCCTTCGCTGGTTAAGAGGGTCAGGAATGAAGCCACTTTGCTGGTTCGTTCCCACATCGAACCGGCTGACACAGGCCGTGAGCTTAGGGAGGCCCTCTCCTTGCTCACTCAGGTTCTTTCCAAGGGCTTTCCCCTTGCCTCCAGTGAGGCTACTAGTGGTTTCCAGGTGCCTCTGTGGCCCCTGTGGCAGCGCCTCTCGGATTGGAAGCAGGCCACTTTCTGATCGCCCTGGTGTGCCTATCCATGTGAAGCATCGGCTGGTTTGCCCGTAATGGGCTATGTGTCTTCCAACTCAGAGGATGGGTCAGACAAACCTGACATTGAGGGTCAACAGTCTTCTGACTTGGGGGCAGCTCTTGACTTTGTGTTTGAGTTCCTTCGAGATCTCAAGGCATCAGACCAGTCGACGGTGTCAGCCAGGCCGTGATAATCGGACGCGCGCCTCCAGTCAGTGGAGCAACCCACTTCTGCTTGATCCAGATTTTTTCAGGAGCTCTGCCAACAGTGATACTTTTACCACTGATTGGTCCTTTCTGGCCAAGAATCAGATACCAGAAACAACTCCTATCTGTATTAGGGCTCTTCCTTCGGCTGAGGGTAATCGCCCTTTGCTCTGGCCAGTGCGTGCACTTTGCATTTATCTTAACCGGATGCAGTTCATTAGGAAAGGCAGGAAACGATTCTTTCTGTCTCTTATTCCTGGTTGACAGAAGGTCTCTCCTCAGTCTATTTCTTGATGGATTTGTCTTGCTATTCGTGCAGCTTATGCTCGTTTAGCGACTGATGATTGCATCACCAATCGTATTTCTGCCCACGAGGTGCGTGCCTTGTCTACCTCCTGGGCTTATACTAACTCTGTCAAGTTGTCGGATGTTATGCAGGCAGCCTGCTGGAGAAATGCTTCTACTTTCTCCACCTTCTTTCTGCATCAGTTGCAGGAACAGTCTGAGGACCTTTTTTTCTTTGGGCCCTCTTTCTTCTGCTCAGGGTGTTGTCTACCCTAGCCATTAGGCTTCAAGGTCAGTTCCAGCCCTGTGCTGTTTTACTGTCCTTTCTGTCTGTGTGTCACACAGTGCCATACACCTCATCTCTCATTGTCTTTTACTAATGTTTGTGATGCTAGGGTTTGATAGGCCTAGGGAACTCTTCTTCTGTCCACGGTCCCGGTGCAGTCGGGTTATGTGTGGGTTGGTTATGTGATTCCCTCCTCCTATTATTGTCCATTCAGCCTGTAGTAAACAATTGTAGGGTAGGTTGATAAGAAATCTAAATTTTACAGTAAATTTTCTTTCTAATTATACCTACCACAATTGTTTACATGGAGGCCCTCCCATCTTCTTATTCGGGTAAGAATCCTTCCTTCCGCTGATCACATAACTCCAATGTTGGCAGATTCAAAAGAATGATTCATTAATTACTGTCTGTGCACTGGTACCGGAAGCCGTGGATCTGTACTAGGAGAAGAGCGTCCCCTACTGGGTGTGCGCTGGTAGCACTCGACCCAGTTTTGGCTTATTTTTTCTTGGTGCTTTTGCACCACTTTTCTTTCCCTAATCCCTTGGGAAAGATCAAAACAGAGAGTATATTTTCTGATTTAGGGACTTCCACTGAAGTGCAAGCCTGTAGTAAACAATTGTGGTAGGTTTAATAAGAAAGGAAATTTACTACAAAATTTAGATTTTTGTAACCTAATTTAAATAGTAAATAATATCTATATCACTTGCCAGGTTTTGCCAGTTTGCTGGATAAAAAAAGAACCTTAAGATATGATTTTTACAGACATTTTTAACCGGGAAAGAGGGTAAAATTAATTTCTCACAGGGCAAGTTTGGGAGAGGGTTTTTAAAAAAAACAATTATGAATTTAGGAAACCATTATTCATCATATTTTTTTTATATTTTAGTCAAAAATGGACCATTCTGAATTAGTTGATTTTCTAAAAGACAAGGTGAGTATGGAGAATATAGAAAAATGGTAACCTAGGGGGTTACCTAAAAGTGTTACGGGAGATTGATTTATATCACATATCATATAAACTTTAGATGAAGTATCTTGCATACTGCTTGCAACACAAGAGATATAAATGATGTGATAAACCCATGACTCTTCAGTTTGTAGTTTGCACACTTCATTCTGTGCATAGTTTTTTCTATCATACAACAAAGACAACAATTAATCTTGATGGTCAATTTCCTAAATCAAACATACAGTGATTGAATATACTTTTGACACAAAAATCATTGCAGAAAAATAATACCCAATAATTTAATGTTTTTGGCATTGCAAATCTGTCTATGTATAATAGATGGCTAAATTTCATGGAAAGCTACAAATGGTTTACACAGTGGAACCCTTTTTAATTAAATAGCATCTTTGATAGTAAAAATATACAAGTGTATTCTCTCAACATGAATTTGATCATTCTCCTGTATTTTTTTAGTGATAAACTGGGCATGTATTCTATTATATCTTGTTTGACAGAGCTCATGGCTCTTGGATCTCTGTCAAACAAGATAAAATAGATTAAATGTTTATTCTGGATGTCCTGAGCTCATATTGGTGTAGAAATGTAATAGCTCATTGATCTTTGTCAAACAAGATAAAATAGATTTAACCCTTTACCCAATGTAGAGAATATAAAATTTTGTATTTTAATTACTATTTTTTAAAATCTTTCAAAAAATTTTCAACAAAGCCTTCTCGTGTGACCCCTCATTGGAACGAGCTCGATGAGCTAATTCCAATGGGGGGGGGGGGGGGGGGGGCACATGATACGGTCTTGTTGAAATATTTTGAAAAATTTATTTTTTTCAACCAGTTCACAAAATATGCAGGCAGATACGTTGGGTAAAGGGTTAATGCTTATACTGGATGTACTGAGGTCAGGTTTGTCTACAAATGTGGGGAAAGGTTCATGGAACTCTTGATAAACAAGATAAAATAGATTAAATGCTTATACTGGATGTACTGAGGTCAGATTGGTCGATAAGTGTTGGGAATGGCTCATGGAGCTCTGTCAGACAAGATAAAATAGATTAAGTGTTTATACTAAATGTACTGAAGTAAAATTGGTCTATAAATGTTGGGAATGGCTCATGGATCTCTGTCCAGAAAGATAAAATAGATTAAATGCTTATACTCGATGTAATGAGGCCAGATTGGTTTATAAATGTTGGAAATGGCTCATGATGCTCTGTCAAACATGACAAAATAGATTAAATGTTTATACTGGATGTGCTGAGGTCCGATTAGTCTACAGCTGTTGAGAATGGCTCATGGATCTCTGTCAGACAAGATAAAATATATTAAATGCATAAACTGGATGTAATGAGGCCAGATTGTTTGTAAATGTTGTGAATGGTTCATGGATCTTTGTCAAACAATGTGAAATAGATTAAATATTTATACTGGAGGTACTAAGGTCAGATTAGTGTACAAATGTGTGGAATGGCTCATAAAATAAGATAAAATAGATTGAATGTTTATTCTGCATGTACTGAGGTCAGATTGGTCAACAAATGTTGAGAATAGCTCATGGATCTGTATCAAACAAGATGAAATAGATTAAATGCTTGTTCTGGATGTACTGAGGTCATATTGGTCTACAAATATTGGGAATGGCTCACAGATCTCTGTCAAACAAGATAAAATAGATTAAATGCTTATACTGGATGTAATGAGGCATGGTTGGTCTATAAAGGTGGGGAATAGTGGATGTCAGAGTAATTCTCACAGATCACAAGATTTTTTATTCAATTATTAGGAGTTTATTCTAAAATCTAATTTCAATCAACAAGTGGAATTTGTACTGAAGGTATGGTAAATAGTTTGGTATTTGGAAGTTAGATGCAATTAACAGGTCAATTAAGAAATATCAAATTGAGTGGGCATTACTGCATAATTTTTCTAAATTGTATTGCAAATGAATGGTGATCGTTCTTATAAGTAAATGTAGGTCTTATCTTTTACAGACAGGCATATCACAAATTTACTTTCTGACATTTCCACCATGTGAATTGTTAAGCCTAGTTGTTATATTATGCAATGGCAAAAAAGATTTAGCCTTGTCCTGTAGAATAACACTGTTGATATTAAACTTGCATCACATTCTTGCATTTTGGCATAACTCTTTACCTAACAAATCGGCTACATCTGCCCTTGTAATTTACAAATTGAGCAGTTGAGAAATGTTTTTTTAACAAAACCATATACAGTAGAATCCTCTTAATTGAATATCCATTTTGCCAGTGAAAATTATTCAATTAACAGGAGTATACAATTAACAGGGATTTGGTCAGTGTCCTGTGTTCTGGAGGTAAACTGAGCATTTATTCTATTATATCTTGTTTGACAGAGCTCATAGAGCTCTGTCAAAAAAATATAATAGAATAAATGGCTGTATTGGATGTAGTGAGGCCAAAGAGGTTGATAAATGAGGGGTATTTGGTGCATGTCACAGTAATGTTTCCGACATATTACAAAAATTTATACACAACAGGAGTTTACTCTACAACCCATATGCAATTAAAAGATTAAAGATCAAATTTGTAATGATTTGTAATGAAGGTATGGTAAATGGTTTTGTGTTTGAAAATTATATTCAATTAACAGGGATATCCAATTAAGTGGGCTCCACTGTATTGTGATCCCTTCATTTTGATATTGTGGTGTGAAGGGTTAATCTTCTGTCCCTTCACACTTTTTGAGTAATTTCCTCACTTGCACAAGCCTTTGATAGTACATAGGATTCTGAGCACAATGTTGATATGTATTCTAATGAAGACTTACTACATACAGTGCAAACAACACTGTCAGCAATTAGTTACGTAAATGAGAGATGAATTTTGCACAAAGTCTTCCCTTTATACACAAGAAATCTATTACACACTATTTATTTATTTATTATTTATTTGTTTATTGGTGTTTAAGGTCACATACTTATACACAATGGCTAATTGTGACTGTGACAGTTTTACGGGTGGAGGAAGCTGGAGAGAACCATTGGGCATTGACAAGCAACTGTCAACTCCTCAACATTCTAACTCTGTTCAAGCTCCACTCAAGTAGGGTCACAGCAGTTGACGACATGTGCACCATCAACATGCAGTACGCCTTAGTACACGGCATCATCATGCCCCCATGGAGGTAACCAGGATAAAGCCACCGTGCTCCTTATTACAGACATGACGCAATGTTAGTGATGTGATATAATTATTTCTGGTGGTCTGAATTTGTTATTAAAAATTTGTTGTATTACAAGTTATTGGAGAGTGCCTGTGGGCACTCTCCAATAATTTGTAATAAAACAAATTTATATAAACAAAATATTATTTGCATCTGACTGAATATGAAACATGGACAAGGAAAGCATTGCTTTTGCTCTGGTACCATCATTTTTTTTTTGAAAGCCCTGATAGTGGCTTATAGCACCCCACCAGTTAATAATTCTTTTCAGTTTGCAATTTTGACACATGGTGATTACTCTAATATCAGTTTTCCTGTTGTTCAAAAGCAATAATTACAGTGAGTCTAACTATCTTCAGAGGTTTTCCATGTTTGCCTGACCAGGACATGATAAAGATGCTGGATGGTTCCTGCATGAATAAGTATACATACCTGTCCCTCTCACCGAGTCTACGATCACTGAAAGAAGCTGTAGCAATCGGCAATGTCAGGGTAAAAGCCATGACAGACTGACACTGATATCAAGGCATTTCCAGTTGCTGTGACTAATATTTAAGGCTGGTCCAACTTACTTCACCACCAAACTAGAAATCAGCTGTGACAGATTTATGTCTATGCAATGGTCTCTGAGCATGCCAGCTGTCTGTCAATAGTACTCTACTACAGTAGAACCTGTCTTGAGAGACCGCCTTTTGGGCCACACAAAAGTGGTCTCTCAAGACAGGTGGTCTCTCATAACAGGTTTCAGGTTTTCTGAAGTCACTGAATAACCAACCACAAAATTCAGAAATGGAGAAGAATGGATTTTTGTAATTACTTTGTAGTTGTTCTTTTTTATGAAGTTTTTGTAACAAATTGAAATGGACTGTTATAAAAATTATAAAAATAAATTAGTGTTGAAAATCTTCCTTGAAGATTTTCAACACTAATTTATTTTTATAATTTTTATAGCAGTCCATTTCAATTTGTTACAAAAAGATTTTCAACACAAATTTCTTTTTATTATCTGTCACATTTCGGGTATGTATGAAATTGTTTATTCAGCAATAATCCTAATCTTTTCACAGAGGCCTTATAAAAACATTTCAATCTGTAATGAGTTAGCAATTGAAACCCAATTAAGAGCTTTTAATACCTTTAATTATGTTAGTATAACCACAATGGATTTTCCAATTCCAGAACAGGTAAAAAGTTTTTGTCATGGTTGCAGTCTTCAAAAGAGCGGTCTTTCAAGACAGGTCCATTATGGCATAAAAATTGGTACCAGGTCACAAGGGTCTCTCAAGACAGGTAGTCTCCTATAGCAGGTCCATTATAGAGTAAAACCAATCGGTGCCTGGTAGATGTGGTCTCTCAAGACAGTGGTCTCTCAAGACAGGTTTTACTGTACTCCCTACCAAAACAAATTATGAGTGTGATGCCTCCCCCCCACCCACCTACCCACCCACCCCCAGAGTTCAGTGTCCAAGGTAAAACATAGAATCATTAATTATAATTTGATGTCATAATTCATTGCATCAAATTTCTAATCAATGTCCTCACCTCAATTTCCACAATTTCCATGTTTGTCTTGGTGTAATCTATATTTGTTTTCTTTGAAACAAAGCTCCATTTAATAATAACAGCACACTGTTGCAAAATTTCAGATGAATTTATTCACTTCAAAGGAATGTATATATTTTTCTCTTTGGAGCGTTGACTCTCTAAAGCCTGAGATTTTTAAATACTTTTGCTTTAGTTTGACATTTTACATCCTCTGGCTTTTCAGTTGTTTCTGCAAATACAGGGAGCCAAGACTTACCTAGAAACAACTGCTAGAAGTACTTGGAAGGTAACTTCCAAGTTAACCATAAGACTGAATGTTTGGGCACCTGCCTTATTGCAGTAAAATTTACCAAAGTGGGAATTGGGCCTTTGAGAGTTAACTGGATGTCACAACAGGAGTGGTTTTCAAAGTGCCCTGGTTTTGGGTGGTCATATTTACTTTAAAGTCTATAACATAGTGGTTGCAATGCTACCAAAGTGAAGACTGAAGTAAAACAAATTTTTCTTCTTAGTTTTAAAGTTTGGAACAGTGTGTATATGTAATTTGAGCCTTCTTGGCAAACAGAGACAATATCATTAAACTGAGTTTAATATGCTGTGAAAAGCTTGTAATCACTGATTATAATTTCGATACAACAATTCAGATTTCTCACATTAGCAGTATACAGAATATGAATGTATTAATTGTACAGCCAACCTGAAATTCCAATCAAGAAATGAGGATGACCTAATTGGTAATCGGAAAAAAAGTAACAGGAAAAAAAGTAACAGGAAAAAAAGTAACAGATTTGGGTAGGAAAAAAAGAAACAGGAAAAAAAGTAACACTTTCTTATTTTTATAAGGTAAAAAAGTAACAGGAAAAAAAGTAACAGATTTGGGTAGGAAAAAAAAAAAACAGGAAAAAGAGTCACACTTTCTTATTTTTATTTCATAAAAGTGATAGATTACTTAATTATGATTTAGTTATATTATTGAAACTAGTTAGATTATTACATATCAGTATAAGTACTACATAGTACATAGTTATAAAATAATTTAACAAACTTAATTATGATTTAGTTAGATTATTACATATCACACCTTGAAACTAGTTGGATTATTACATATCAGTATAAGTACTACATAGTACATAGTTATAAAATAATTTAACAAACTTAATTATGATTTAGTTAGATTATTACATATCACACCTCGTGTAATCTAATATTCTGGCCAATGCCAGTAAGAAAAGCTGAAATAGTAAGTGAACCTTGGGAATATAAACCACACAGATTTTTCAGTTTTCTATTCAGGGATTCAGCTGACTTCTGTTTGTGGATAACAGGCAGCAAACCAACTGACACCTGTTGAATAATTGTATTGGTCAGAGCTTGCTCTTTTTGAAACCATTGGATAGTTTTCCAGACTGATGGGTGCTGGTGGCCAACAAGATTGTAGAACTTGTTGTTCCAGCCTTCACATGCATTATTTGTACGAGATTCGCCATCCAGCGTAGCACTATTAACATTCCATGTAGCTGGAGGATAGGCTGGAGGAGTTAATCTAAGTCGTAATGGTGCCAACACATCTGAAGGTGCGGCGCGACGTTGCCTGTATCTACCAGTGACATAATTTTCATCAAAATACCTCAACAGTTCCTCGGCTTCTTCAGGAACAATGTCTTTGAGGTGATTCATACCATCACGCACATCTGAAACTGGCAAGAATGCAAGTGCATCCAGTTTCCCACAAAACAGTCTGAAGTCTGCATCATCCCGATACAACTGCACTAAACCTAAACTCTGCACTCTGCGCCAAGTGCTTTGTGTCAGATGGTAGAAACAACCTCTACTCTGTACATGTCTACCAAACACAGCATTCACAGCTCGTAACACACCATCTTCAAAATCAGTCACAACAGTATTTACATTCAAGTCAATATTTAGCTCAGTTTATCTACAATAGCTTGAAACAGAGTCTCATAGGAAGTATGTGTCTTCCTCTGTAATATAGCGTATACACAAGATAAAAAACTGTCATGAAACTTAACCCTAACAACATAAATTTGCTGAAATAGTGGAGGAGCCATTGCAAAATTACCGTCCATAAATAAAGTACTTGCACTGCCAAGATAATTGAGTCCACTATTTGTTGCAAATGCAACCACACGCTCACTTGCATCAGGTCCATTATCAAAGAAAAGGAATTGTTCAGAGTCTGATATTTTCTGAAACTCTTCTGGAATGGTCAGCTCAGACAGACTTTTGGGGACAGGAGGACTTCTTCTGTGGTATCTCAGACTCCGTTTGGCATTATCTAAGTCTGGCAGCATCAACTTGACTTCACTTTCAGCATTTGAAACAGCTGTTGCGAGGATCTGTGATGGCTTATCTAAGGAAGAAGCTGCTTGTTTTCGCATTTCATTTCTCAATTTGGTATATGCGATACTGACATTTTCTGGAGGATGGTTGTGTTGTCTAACTATTTCTGGGTTGTTGAAATCTGTAGTAGTACAGAGACTTGCACGGCAGTCTGATTTAGCACGTTTAGTGCATTTCCACCAGACCTTGTTCTTCCTTCTTACAGATACAGTGTACATGAAACCTTCATGACAAAGTTTTTTGCCCCTCTTATTACTCTCAATGACTTCCATGATGACTCAAGAACATTTAATGACTAATTCAAACTGCTGTCCAATATATAGTTTGCTGTGTGTTTATTTTTTCAAGAACATTGTTGTACATCAAAGAAGAGAATTCATGAAAGTAGCCACACTTGCTTGTGTTTATTTTTTCAAGAACATTGTTGTACATCAAAGAAGAGAATACTTGAAAGTAACCACACTTGCTGTGTGTTTATTACAATGTGTGTTCATTTGTTTCAAGAACAGTGTTGTACATCAAAGAAAGCATGATGGATATCCTTGTAACAACATTGTCATAGCACACATGATCTCCAATTACAAAATAATTAAAAAAATAAAAAATAAAATTATTATTATAATTATTATAATGAAAAATGAAATAATGAAAAAACACTGTTACTTTTTTTCCTGTTGTATTATTATAATTGTTACTTTTTTCCTGTTTCTTTTTTTCCGTTTCTTTTTTTCCTGTTACTTTTTTTCCTGTTACTTTTTTTCCTACATTCGACCTAATTGCAGTTCATCTGAGAGGGTGCAGCAGTATACTATCTGGTATAGAAATGCATTTGTTTCCAAGCACTTTGAACATTCAACTTCCTTCTTCATCGTGGAAAATAAAAATCTTACCTTTTGGATAGCTCTTTTTTCCTTCCTGAAATAATAACACCATGTCTAAATATTTCTGTCTTCACTCTAGCAACAGTGTAATTAACTGATTGAGTGCTGGAAGCCCATATTGGGGCTTCACTCTTAAGTAGAGGTAGTGCAACATAAAGTCTTCAAATTCTGTGGATGTACTTCATATTATCTCCAAAGTGAAATTATTTCATCTGTATGGATCTGCATTGTTGTAATTTATGGGAGAGTGCCCCCCCCCACCCCCCCACCCCCCATAAAATGTAACAAGGTAAAGACATGTAAACAAATGTTGATGACTAAAAATAATTTAGTACTCTACCAGTTAACAAAGCTTTCAGATTTCATCTTGAAAACTTTGCCAGAGTAAACTTGGATTGCTCATTCGCAATTCAGTTTGCTTTTAATCAATATTGAAGGTCAGTGGCACATCATAAAACAAGGACCAATAGTATACTCATTCTCCCTGTCAGACCATACCATTAGTAACCACCATTGTGAGAATAAAAATGATTAAACATAACTTTATCATATTACTTGCAATACTCACATTGCATATACTGTGTGACAGCCTTTCAGTAGACAGCTTACCTTTGAGATTACTGACAACTAGTTGGTTTCCCAATTTTTTGTGCTTTTTGAGATCTTATCATCATGATGTTAATTTTTTAACTTTCTGTCTTAAGATGCTACATCAGCAATATTTTAAAACAAAATTCCCAATGCATACAGATTATTGTGATGGATCTTTTAATAATTTTTAGTTTAACTCCTTTGAATACTACAAGATTTTAGACAACTTTCTAGGCATTATAACATGCCATATGCGTGACTAAGTATTGTTTTTTTAGTCAGGTCTATTTATATTGGTAGCTACAACACTGGAGTTAATAATAATAATAATAACTCTTTGGCCAGCCGCTGATTCGTCGCGGTCCTCATAAGAGAAGGCCATCATTCCCCCTGCACCCCACCCCCTCTTCCCCTCCTCTCCTCCCAGCATTCAGATATAAACTGCTTAATAGTGTCCCTCACTTCCTCTTTTTCAGTTTCTTCAATAAGCATTCCTACCCTCTCCCTCGTGTCCCCCTTCAGCCATCTATCCTTTGTTTCTTCACCCCACTTCTGCATTATTCTTCCAGTAAATTTTATTCTATGAGGTATATACTGTGGGCATTCCAAGAGAAAATGTTCCAGGGTCTCCACTACTCCAGAGTGGCACATTTGGCATCCCTTTTCCCCATCTCTCCCAATTTTTCCCCGAAGCTCCAGTGATCTTGATCTCAGTTTGAACAGCAGTGACCCTCCAAAGGTGCCATCTAGGTACTTCTCAAAAGCTGGCTTTTCTTTATATTGTAACCCCTGCAGTGATCTTTTCACGCTAACCCCTGCTCGCCAGTTTCGATTGCAGTCTTCCATGACTCTCTCTTTGACAAACCTTTTGCCTTCTTTCATTCCTACTTCTATGTTTGTGACCTCTATAGAGTAATTGTCCATTAGTTCCCTCACATGTTTTGACCACCCCGTTTCTATATTAGAATTCCAAATGGTATCGAGCATCAATTTACACCACCGGTTGTCAGGCAGGTTTCTCAAGTAGTTAAAGTAACACAGTTTTCCCAAATCTACCCTGTCCTTGATTTTCATCCACCCAAGCTCCCCCCTTACTGCTTCCAAAGCTGCAGCATTACTCGACCCTGTTATCCATCTGCCGGCATCATTCTGAGTACTTTCCAACTTCTTAACAACGGTTTGGTTTAATGGAATCACGTCCGTGCCATACGTTATACTTGGTAAACCCACCCTCTCCCACAGTGTTTTCCCCACAAAGACCTTATTGAAACTATTTTTCCCTAAAAGTTTTAGTTGGTTCAGAATTCTTTTCCCCTTCAGAATCAGTTTGGCTGAGTAATTTCTGTACACCCCTCTTCCCGTTATATTTATGCTTACCCCTAGATACTCATACTCTCCCGTTTCTCCTACAGTGATTTGTTTGCTTTCCCCTTCGGGGATTGAGAACTCCCCCACTCTCCATCTCTTCGTCATATCTACCTTGCGTCCAACGGGTATTACCTTGCTTTTATTTTCATTTAGTTCGAGCCGCCAAGTGTTCCCATATCTACCAACAATTTCCAGCAGTTTCTCTAGCCCCTGTTCAGTTCTAGACATTAACACCATGTCGTCCGCAAAGAATAAGCCTGGTATCTTTATGTCTCCAACATTTACCCCCTCCGCACTCTGAAATAGTTCGTCCCCTAAATCTTTAACATACAATGCAAACAAAATCGGTGAAAAGATACACCCCTGCTTGAGGCCTATATCCATAGGGACTCGTTTTGTAGTGATACTCCCTAGACTGAGTTGGCTTTGCACATCTGTATACAGTGCTTTCATGATTCCCACAAAGTCACCCCCCAGTCCGATGCCCTCGAGCTTTCGCCACATACCTTCCCTCCACACTCGGTCGTACGCTTTTTTCACATCTAGAAATGCCAGAAACATCTTTTTCTTTTCAGCCTTTGTTGATTCTATCAGTTGGGTGAGTGTAAATAGGTGATCAGTGACTCTTCGTCCTTTCCTGAAACCATTTTGAATTTCTCCTAAAAAACCTTTCTCTTCTATAACTTCCTCTAGTCTACCGTATATGACCTTACAGAATACTTTTCCGATGTTACTACTAACTGATATCCCCCTATAGTTATCTAGAACTTCCTTATCCCCCTTTTTGTGTATGAACGACACCTTACTTTCCCTCCACTCTCTGGGGACCTCTTGCTTTCGCAGAGCCAGGTTGAAAAGGTTTGTCAGGACTTCAATAAGTGCCTCCCCTCCATTTTTGAGGAATTTGTTCGGAATTTCATCAGTCCCTCCCGCTTTACCATTTTTTAATTTCGAGACCACGTTCCGCACTTCTTCTGCCGTTATTTCGCTACATACACGATTGGATAGGTTCTCCTCCACCAGTGTATTTCTTTTTGGTGGGGACCCACTGCCCCATCGCCTATCGTTTATCTTTTCCCAGTGCTTGACTAACTCTGAAGCGATACGGCCTTTATCTTCTGTACTTTCCCCATCCACTTTGATACTCTGCACACTACTTTTCCCCCGTTTATTTACCCAGTTCCAAAATACGTTTGAGCTCGAACCCCCCGTTTTCTTTATTGTTCTGGCAAGACTGCAATTGCGCTCCTTCCTATTATTATCCTTTATCTCATTCACCTTTTTCCGTGCCAGTTCATATTCTCCTTTCATTAGTCTCGTATCATTGTTATCCACCCCTTTAAGCTTCCTACTTCTTCTGTAAGCAGCGCATTTTACCTTCCTTTCTTTTATAGCCTTTTTCAGTCCCTCGTTAACCCTGTATCCAAGCTCTCTCGTTGGGACCCTCACCCTTCCTATACACTCCTTCCCTGCCTCTGTTAGGCTATTTACTATGCCATCTGAAATACTCTGGACATTTGCATCCCTAGGTATACATTCAAGATTTGGTTTTAGTTTTTCCCGAAACTGCTTCCAGTCGACTCCTTGTTTTAGTCCCCAAACTTCCTTGAAGGTATTTCTGTCTCTATTCGTCTTTTTGCCCATAATCTTAACTGTTATCAGGTTGTGATCACTACCCAAGTCATTTTTTCCCTCGTCATCTATTTCTACATCTATAACCTCCCTCCATATGCTAATGTCAGTGAGTATATAATCAATTATTGTTTTCTTATCGTTCCTCTCCCAGGTCCATTTACCCTTACATTTCGCATCCCTGTTCAGGATCTTTAAACCAAGCTCTTTTGATAGGTCCAACATCTTCCTCCCATTCGTGTTAATTTTCCCATCACCTCCCTGTATGCCCTCCTCCTTATCCCCGATGTGCCCATTGAAGTCCCCCATTAGGACAATACTGAACCCTCTGCTCCCAAGCTCTGTGATATTCGATCTAAGAGTTGTATATATTGAATCATTCCACTCGGGCTTACTTCCCTCCACTGCTAAGTATACAACACCAACGGCAACACTCCTGCTTCCTAACTTGATTTTTGCCCAGACTATTTCGTTGGATACTGGAATCTGAGTCCTTGCTTCTGTGAGATCTGTAATCAATGAGGGCTGTAATTCCTCTTTAGCGTAGATGCCAACACCCCCACCCCGTTTCTGACCCTCAGTTCGCCCAGCTCCTATCCACACGCAACCCTTCATCTGATCAACCCGCTCATCCCGTCGTATCCACGTCTCACTTAGACCCATTATATCAAAGTCTCCTTCGTCCATCATTGTTGATATTTCGCTTACTTTCTTGTGCAGACCCTGGATGTTGCAGTACCCAAACTTAATGAATCTTTGTTTTTTTGTCATCACTGGCACATTATTATAACCCTGGTATGTCCCTGTATTGTGCATGTTTGTTGTTCTTCCTATGTTCCCAGCATTTGTGCCACTCTGGGTTACCGGCTGTGGTCCCCTACCCCCCTTTTCTCCAAAAAAGGCCCAGCCACCTGTAAGATTTTTTGGCCCAACAGGTCTGTACCCATCCTACTTAAATGCAATCCGTCTCGCCCATACAACTCTCCTTGTCCCCAGAATGAATCCCAGTGGTCAATGAAATGTACTCCCAAGTCTTTGCAGTGCTCTCCCAGCTCCTCGTTTAGTGCCATAATCCGCGAGTTCCTCTCATTCCCACCACCCATAACGGGGAGCACCCCTGAAACGATGATCCGAGCATTCCTGCTAAGTAGCTTACTAATTAGGTCCTTGTATGTGTCCACCAAACGAACTGATTTCCTCTCCCTGATGTTATTGGACCCCACATGTAATACCACTACCGGATCAGGCCCCGACCCAGCTACAATACCGTCCACTCTATCCCTCAGGTCCTCCACTTTAGCCCCCGGAAAGCACAGAACTGTTCTATTTTTACTGTCCGGACCACAGACAACCTTGTCGATCCCCCGAACTATGCTACTTCCCGCAACCACCAACTTACTTTTGGACCTCGCCCTATTTATCTCCTCTAGTCTCCTATTGTTTACAGCGTCCTCTTCCTCTCCAACAGCCCCACTTGGAATCAATATCGGTATCGGTATCTTTGACCTAGGATTACTCCTATCCTTGTCCCTCCGTCTCTTTCCAGGCCCTGAGCTACCTGGACTACTCCCCTGGTCTTCCCCCGGATCCCTCCTCCTTTTTCCTGGCCTAGACCCCAAGCTACTATCTGTTGCAACTACCTCCATCTCCCCCTCTGTCTCTTCCGAATCGAGCACATCAAATCTGTTTCTGGTGCTGCACTCCCCACTGCCTTTGGACTTTACACCCCTATCTACCTGCTTCTCTGGCCCCCCTTTCCTACCACTTTTGATAGTCCACGCCAAACGCTTTACAGCATTGCTCCGGCCTGGGCCCCCCTCATCTGTCCTACGTACTTTTCTAGCAGCCCCCACCTCATCACCTACCTCATTCACATCAAAGGTTCTACCCCCATGTTTCCTCTTGGAACCACCGACAACCTTCCATCCTTCTCGGAAAGCCACTTTCACAGGCGTAACTCCAGACAGCCCCGCCCTACCAAGTTTTCCCTTCAGCTCAGCAATCTCCCCCTCAAACTTAACAATTGTCTCAAGTAGGCGGAGGATTTCCTGACAGTTTGCACATACCTCTCCACATCCCACCGAGCGACAGTCCCCATACATCATAGAACACTGTTTACAAACTTCAAGCCCAATATCGCCATCGGTGGCCCCACCAACCCGGCTCCGACCGACACCCCCAGTGACCTCTGTCTGCACACCAATACTTACCCCGTTGGCACCGTTGACCTGGACCGCGATATTACACGAATTAACCTCCATACTTACCTCCGTCTGAACAGACTTGCTCGCCATCATCAAGACAAAATTACGCGATCGGACAGGGAAAACTGTACACACGCGACAAAAGGCAACACGACGAACCGTTCGACAACTTAGCGCTCACGGTTTTATTTAAGACCTCCTAACTTTGTCCCAGTTACTATACTAAACTAACTCCCCACAAATTTGAATAAAATAACCTGAAAATGAAATATATATGATTAGTAAACAATAAAAATACTTAATTTCGATTCGTAACCAAGGAGACTTCTTCTGTGTACTTGCGGATCGAGAGTTATATGTTGTTCTTCATCCAAATAACTCTGATTATTGATTGCTACTTGAAATTTTCACAGGCTGGAATTGAGTTCTGAAGGGTTAACCTTTTACATAACAAATCAGCCATCTCTGAATTGCACTATAACTCTTCAAAATGTATCTTGGTACACTGTTGTTGAACCACTTACTGTGGTATACCAGTTTATTTTTGTTTTAAAGTGGAAGTTGTTAATTGAATAGCCACTTCGTGAGAGAAAAATATTCAATTAACAAGAGTATTTTATTAACCCGGATTTGCTCATTTTTGTACTTTCTGGTGATAAATTGAACATTTAATAGATTGTATATATTTTTTAGAACTCTTGGGGCTCAATCAAGCAAGATATAATAGATCAACTGCCTATATTGTATGTGCTGTGCTCAAATAGGCTATAGACATGAGGAATTTGGGGGTTGTTGGGAGTAATTCTTTGATAGATCACAAGATATTTTATTCAATTAACAGGAGTTTACTCTATAACCTGTATGCAATTAACAGGTCAAATTTGTACTATAGGTACAATAAATGGTTTGGAGTTTGTAAGTTATATATAATTAACAAGTTTATTCAATAAGAAGATATCCAGTTAAGTGGGCTCCACCATATATCGTGTATCATGGTGATGGAAACTGTTGTTTTCTTTCATCAAAATGTAACCCAATATTCCTCATTGGAATGGGCCTATCAAGCACCTTCCACTGAACAGTTATGTGCTATTTTCAGGAAGAAAGATTTGTAAAACTGTGGTAGGAAGACACTGAATCTGTTGTCTACAACATGTGTCAACTAAAGTGTTAACCCCTTACCTAATAAATTAGCTATATCTGCCCACTTAATTTACAAACTGAGCAGCTGAAAAAAAAAGTTTAAAAAATGTCAACAAAACCATATCATATGACCCCTCATTAGAATGATCTTGTCAAGCCCGTTTGATGAAGGTCACATAGTATGGTTACGTTGAATATTTTTTTAATTTCAAAAACTGGTATTTAAAATAATAAATTTTAATATTGTGGGCTTTGGGAAGAGGGTTGAAATCTTGCATGAAATGCCTACATCTTTGAAGTAATGTTTCCATTTTAGGTTTCACAAGCAGAATATTTTGAAACTGAGTATAACAATCTGAAGCATGAAAACTTCTGTCTTAGAAAACAACTGGAGCAACAAAAACAAGCAGCAGTTTTGACTAAAAAGAATAATAAACCAGGTATACTTTATCATAACTTTTAGGAAATATAAAAAATGGAATTACTCTTGTTTATGTTCACTTGATTGAAACTAAATTCCAATTTTCAGTATCTAATGTAACAGATGTCAGATGAACTGAACCGCCTTAAATTTTTGGTTGGAACACATGATCTGTTCCACAGTTCTCTGTAACAGTGATGGAATAAAATCTGTGTATATCAGACATGTTAACTCTCCTGGAATGTCCGGGAAAATCCCGAAAATTCGGTGTAGTTCCTGGCCTCCCAGACGGTAATCAGTTTTGAACCCAAAATCCCAGAGAACAACAGTTGAATATTTCTTTCCCATTGTAACTTATGTAAAACGTTCAGAGTCAAATCACATGCATTTCAAACTCTGGTAAGAAGCAGTAAAATATGGATTTAAATTAAATTTATTCAAGAAAAGGGTATTTTATGATATATTTTTCAACTGTGTTCATGTTTATTTCATGATCAGTGTACGAGTGTCGAAGTGAAAATAGGTGACTTACTTTCCAGAAATTGAAAACTCCACCCTCAATGCAGTTTTTTGGTAAATAAAATATATGAAAAGGAATTAAATAATATATATTTATTTATTTATTTATTTATAAAATAGCTTTAATCCTCATCCCTTTTCCAAATCAAAACATAAACAACACCTTGACTTCAACTATTTAACACAGTTTAAAAATAGGTTAAAGTCGCTTAGGATGCCAAAAAATTATGGCTGCATATTTATACACAGTGGACTTATTTTCTAACACTACATTTATTCCGTTGTGCTGACTACAGAACTGTTGGCCGTCTGTACCCAGAAAATTGCGAATGGAATTAAAAAAAAAGAAAATCTTTCAATGATGAAAAGATAAGTTTTGTGCACAGCACAAGCGTCCACACATGCAAGAAAGATTTTTCCAAGTACTAATCTTCTTGCAGTAACTGAGCATTAGGACATCTTTTCCTGTTAACATTTCCAGACTTGGTAAATTATTAGCTTAGTACACTTTGATAAAAGCAACCCACAGGTGTGCTCTGTGTGTGTGGGGGGGGAAGAGGGGGGGTCAAATCAGCAATTATTTTATGATTTTTTATCATAGCATAAATGTATCAGCATAATTGACAACTAGATCTGGATATAACCTGAAGTTAATGGTGGGCCAGGAGCTGAAAATTCGCAAGTTTTTTCTTTTGTTTTGTCCCCGCGCGAACTTCTCCCTGAAATCCATCCCATTTCCCTGAATATCACTCTCAGGTTCACTGAAAAATCATTCTGGAGGTTAACATGTCTGGTGTATATAGTATGCCACATGAGTTACGTTCAATCAAAATACATTATATGGTATCGGAAGTAAAAAGAAATTGAAGTGAAAAAGTGAAACATTATAACAAATTAACAATGGATGAATTAAAACTGCCTGGACATTTAAACTTAGATTGAAATTTAGCTGAAGACTGGGAGAAAAGAAAATATTTGATTTATTTCTCACAGCAAGTGGCACAGGGAAAAAAATCAGTGAACGTGCAGTCCTCCACCCTTCTGCATGTGATAGGAGGTTCACTGGAAATCTACAATACATTTTAATTTGCCAGAGATGATGAAAGAGAGGACCTTATAAAATAATGGACAAAATTCCAACATTATTGCAATCTGAGAAAAAACCTTACATGGGAGAGACATAAATTTTTCTCCAGAAATCAAGAGACATCAGAGACCTTTGAGCAATATGTCACAGATCTACAAAATAAAGTGAAACATTGTGTTTGAAGAGCTGAATGATTGCCCGATTAAAAATAAAATGGCTTGTGGCATTAAAAATGATTCAGTACATGTGAGACTGTTACAAGTGGAAAACTTGACATTAACTAAAACCATTGCTGTATGCCCTGCTATTGAAATGAGCAGCTCTCAAATGAAGCCTATAACAACACGATGAGTGACAAGTTGACTGTACACAAATTCTCAAAAAAGACACCGGTTAAACAGGTGTCAAAAAGTGATCTTGGAGGCGATAATAAAAAAAAAGTTTTTCGTAAGAAAGCTTATTCCATACAACACTGTAATAGGTGTGACAGTTCATATGACATTAATCGATGCCCAGCATTTGGCAAGCAATGCCGCAATTGCCAGAAGGAGAACATTTTTGCTAAAATGTGTCAGTTGGTCTTGAGAACAGGACATCCTTGGAAAGTTCACAGTAGCAGAGAATGGTGACCTTAAAGAGGATACAGAACTTTTCATTGCCTCGATTCATGCTATTTCTGGTAATGAGTAAACCAAGAAAGACTGGAACATCCAACTGAAAGTGGGACAATAATTTATCACATTGAAAGTCAATATGGGTGCACAATGTAATGTTATTCAAAAATTTACATTTGATACTATAGACTCTCTTGAATTCCAGACCAGTAAAGTTAAGCTTGTGACATATGATAGGAAGGAGCTTGATACAGGCAGTAAAACTACAGCTGTCAGCAGCTACAATAACAATCAATATAAACTTGAATTCCAAATTATAAACAGAAATGTACCAAATGTTCTAGGTCTGAGCACTACAAAAGGCCAAGGGCTCAGCCCAGACATACACACCAGCAGACAATTCACACATCAAATGATGAAATTTGAAATAAATATCCTGATGTTTTTATGGGACTTGGATGCCTCAGGAGTGAACATCATGAACGCCTTGGATCCATCAGTGCCCCCAGTTGTACATCCACCCTGAAAGGTACCCATTGCTTTGAGAGACAAAACAAAACATGAATTAGACAGAATGGAATGTCTGGGTGTAATTGAAAAAGTAAATGGACGGTTGGATTGGGTAAACAGTATGGTAACAGACTAATAGTGGTCAAACCCAGCAAGCCACACATATGTTTAGACCAAAACATCTAAATGAAGCAATCAAACATGAACATTATCCAATGCCAATAATTAAAGATGTTATATCAAGATTGTCAGATGCAAAAGTTTTCAGAAAACTTGATGCAAAATCAGGGTTTTGGCAACTGAAACAAGACAGTCATGCAACTTTAACCCTTTGAACGCTAGTGGTATCTTCCATGCCAGTTCAATGGCAGCAATTAGAAGAGTCCATATTCCTTATTTGGGGTAGACCAAGCAATATTTTCAACTTGCAGTTTCGGGGCTGCACATTGAAAATATTGATTAGTTTACCCCACACATTTAGTGAACAGCCATCCTATATAATGACGTTATGACGTATCATGTTCCAGGATGGAAAAAGGGCCACTAGGGTTCAAAAGGTTAATTCAACATTTGGAAGATATCATTTCAATCCTCTTGCATTTCGAATTTCCAACACTGGAAAAATTTCAGAACGATCTTTCACAATAATTTGACAACATTGAAAGCATGGAGTGCATCATGGACAATATATTAGTATGGGGTGAAACTGGAGAGCAACACGATCAGCGTCAGATTAAAGTTCTTGAGGGTGGCACAGCAAGCAAATCTGAAACTAAACAAAGAGAACTGCAGATCAAAACAAACAGAAATAACTTACATAGGACATATTTTGAGCACCAAAGGGCTTACACTTGACCCTGCTAAAGTTGAAGCAATTGCACGAATGGAAGCATCGCACGACAAAGCTTCTTCATTTATTATGTTTATGGGAATGAGTACGGTACATATTTGTCTTATGTTAATTCCAAATCAAAAAGTATCAGTGCACCACTCAGAGACCTACTCTTGAACAACACAGAGATGTACTGGACAGAGCAACAAGAAAAAAATCTTCAAGCAATTAAATGATGCAGTAACAAGCGCACTAGATTTAAAATATTTTGATGTGAATCAACCAGTAGAATTGTTAGTTGATGCCAGTTCTAAAGGTTCAGTGAAAGTTCTATTGCAGAATGAACAACCAATTGCATACACATCTAGAGCATTATCGGACTGTCAACAATGCAACACTCAAACAGAAGGAACTGTCAGCAATTGTCTTTGGGTGTGAAAGGTTTCACGAATAAATTTACTGAAAAAAACTGTCCCAATAGAATTAGATCACAAACCATTGTAGTTCATTTTTCAAAAGTCTTTGCATCAAAATCCTATGCGTTTTCAGAAAATGCTTATGAAATTATAAAAATATACTCTCCTAAAAAAGAAAGTGTGCATGCTAAAAAATAACACTAAAAAAGATATATATCATTTTCATTCATGGAAATTTTATTCAATCACAGATGAATCAATTTGTGATCAACATGAGAAATTTCATTACGCTACAACGAATACTCTTGGTGCCATAGAGAGTCAAAGACACTAAGGGTCAAACACAAAAGTCACACACTCAATATCTGGTATGACCTCTGTCTGCATCGACTACTGCTGTGCATCTACGCCTCATGGAAGCGAACAAGTTAGCATGGAAGTGGGTTGGGGTAGGGTTAGGTTAGGGTTAGGATAGGTAGGGTTAGGATTAGGGTTAAGGTTAGGGTAGGGTTAGGGTTAGGCTAGGCTAACTCTAACCCTACTCTACACCACTGCAGTCGAGCACGACGATGTAACGTCAAAATCGGACGAATTGCAGCAGGTCTTTGAAGACGTAAGCCGTACTCTCTCAGCCAGTTGATTACTGTTTGAGGATGTATCCGTCTCAGGTTAGGAGTGTTCCTGGCTGTCGTCATTGCCGTTTGTTGCCGGTTCCGGAGATGGACGACACGGATATACCGATCTTGTGCAGGGGTGGTAACTCAGGGTCTCCCGGAGCAGGGTCAGTCTCGAACGTCATCGATGGACTAGCCTGTCTACAGTGTTACGGTGGCAGTTCAAATGCTGGGCAACCTCTGTGTGTGTTCTGCCAGCTCTAATCATACCCAGGGCAAGGAGACGTTGATTCATTGTCAATCTTGGCATGCTAATGTGGAGTCGTTTTAACAGCAGTGCAAGTTTGAATGTGAACGATAGGAAGGCCTTACTTTAGTGTTTAAATACCCAAGGATTCACACTGCTGCATGAATTTTCAGACTCTCCACGTGCAAAACATGCCTTTTCACAAACGTGCAGCACGTCATTTAACGTTAATGCAATTTTAACGGGGAAAGCTGTTTTTGTGTACAATATAACTTATTCATGAACAGGTTAACACTCTTTACACCTACGAAATTATTTTTTTGGAGTTTGATCAATTTCTGCAATGCACACTTTCTTTTTTGGGCCAGTATATAACTGATCTGTCAAATTCAAACTAGGAAAGTACTTGTCCATAGCAGATATGTTAAGGCAGGCATACAACATCCACTTGGAATTTAGACGAAGAGCTTGAAGTAAATATGACAATGGCACTTCCTGTATCAAAATCAAAAATTGATGAAATAAAGTCTGTTATTAATTCAGACATGACACTTCAAATGTTAAAATCAGTTGTTACAAAGAGCTAGCCAACTACAAAACAGCAAGTTCCAAATGAAATTCACACATTCTGGAATTTCAAAGAAGAAATAAGAGTCTGTTATGACATACTCTATAAAGGAGAGAAACTTATAATTCTTCAGTCATACAGACTAAATGCTGGCAAAAATTTACGACACTCACTTTGGGATGGACAAATGTAAACATTGTACAAGAGATGTGGATTATTATTCGGGATTCTTTGAAATTGCAGAATTGCTAAATACAAATCTACTTCAGTAATAACACACTGCAAATCACAATTAGCAAGAATTAGATGAGATTCCTGATGTCTTCAGTGACAACAGACCTCAGTTTTTGTCTCCAGAGTTTGCTAATTTCGCACCGGAATATAATTTTCACCATGTGACTTCTAGTCCAAAATACTGTCAGTTCAGTGGTATGGCCAAAAAATCAGTGCAGACAGTGAAACGACTGTTAATGAAATCCCTTAGGGCTGGTGGAGACCCATGTTTAGCACTGTTGTACGACAGGAATACACCTCGAGACGATGCTCTAGGTTCACCTGTTCAGAGACTAATGGAGTGCCATACAAAAACAACTTTGCCCACATGTCACAAATTACTTCACCTTAAACTCATTTCACAGCAGACTGTAAAGCGTGGTTTAACATCATGTAACTGCACCAGAAGCATTATTACAACCAACACGCAAAGGAATTACTTTCACTAAAACAGGGTGACCATGGAAAATTTGAAAAGGACAATTTCTAAAGTCGACTGTTGTGCTAAATAATGCAAATGCTCATCTATGCCGATGGTCCAACGTACAGACTCAACCAAAGAGACCTCATGAAAGTAAACAAGTCCATTACACCAGGCTACAACGATCTTGATTCTGACACAGATTACGAGTTCCTCTCAGATATTGGGTCACCACAACATGACCTGCAAACTAATACAGCTCAACCGACATCTGGCACATCAAGTGAAATGAGAATTTCTTCGGGAGAATAATCAGGCAACCTGTCAGACTAATTTGAGCTAAATTAGTCCTTTGCTTCATTGATTGTATCCTAATTTCATGTGCTAGCACAGATTAATTTTTCAAATATTTTCAACAAAACCATATCATGTACCCCTCTTTGGAACGAGCTCATTCCAGTGAAGGGTAACACGATATGTTTTCTTAAAAATCTTTTGAAAAATTAAAAAAAATGCAGTTTAAAATAATAAATTTTGATATCACCTGCGTTGGGTAAAGGGTTAAACAAATTGGGTCTGTGATGTCTACTTGAGAATGTCTTGGAAAACAAGTCACGCCCAAATTGTTTTCAGGAGTTATATCTCTTAGAAGATTGTTTTCGCGTTTGAATTTCTGTCTTCTGTCAGTATAAAAATTTGAACAAATGTTATCTTTTTTTCAAATTTGGTCTGCGAGTTCTACTTGAGAATGTCTTAGATGAGTTCGAAAAAACAGTTCTTGCCTCTTAGATTGTTTCCTTTTTTGAATTTCCAACTTGTGGGCGGTGTCAGCACAATATCATAATCAATCATTACATTATTCCGTTTGAGCTAAATTAGTCGTTTGCTTCATTGATTGTATCCTAATTTCATGTGCTTGCACAGATTAATTTTTAGCCACCACAACTCAACCCTAGCATCTCCAGTGTGAAGCTCTTGTCTAATACTGCTTCACTAGTTAAAACATTGGTGTTGTATTCTCCATAATCTTGTGAATAAATTGATCAGCAGTAAAACAATACCCTGAAATGTCTTGAGTTCAAAGGTTATTTCAACTATTTCAGCTTACTAACAAGACAAAACATGTCACTAATCTTGGAATTTACAATGCACCTTGAAGTTATTTTTTGTTGATGAAACCTTCACAGCTAGATTTAACCAGACATGTTAGGCCTCACAAAGAAGATCGTTTCTCAGGCCATTTCTTGTAAAATTGCATGTGGGAGGGCAGTTATTTATTTTATTTTTGTAATTATTTCTTTGCCATCAAAAGTTAATGTTCTTGGTTTGTTTCATGTTTTAGGCCACATAATCTGCAGAATAACGTTGTCCCTTGAGCGCAAGAACTCTTTGCATTGCTAAAGCTTTGCAAAGCCTTGTTGCACTCAAGGGACAAATTTATCAATTTTATTAACTTGTGTAAAATATCAGACATAAACCATTTATTTTTTATTTTTTTTAAGTTTGCAATGGTCATAAAAAGAGAGCCAAAAGGACCACACAGGAGAGTCTGAGGAACAGATTTTTACCTTTTTCAGCCTTAAGTGGTAGATTTATTCTGAACAGAAGTACTGCAAGTTGAAGGCTTCATACTCTGTGGGTGTGCTTCATGTTATTTTTAAAGTGGATTTGTTTAGTTTGTATAGTTTGCCTTGTTACAATTTATGGGAGAGTGGCTGCAGGCACTTTTACATAAGATGTAGGCTACCAAGGCCATGACATGTGAACAAATTTTGATTACTGAAAATAATTTTGCTCTCTACCAGTTTAGCTGTAGAATTGTAAAATAGTGATATTTCTGAGCAAAAATTGTGAGAATTTCCTTTCTCTGTTGCTCATAAAGAAAATCTGATCTTTAACAGTGAAGTTCTGTTCAATTTCCTAAAGTCTGGGCATGTTTAACCCCTAGCACTCTGGTAGTGTAACAAAACTTTCTCTGATCACTCTGTTCAACTATGAATTTAACCAATTATATCCTGTTTGACAGATCCAGGCATGTCAAAGTACCACTGGTGCCAACATAACCAGTACCGAGACATGACAGAGCCTGTCCCACCAAAACCGGTAATGGGACAAATCAACAATTGCGTGACTTATCGCAATAAGATGGGAGAAATTCACATTTAAACAGCCCCCAGTCCCCAAGATCGCAAGACAATCATGATGACATCACACCAATTATTCTGCGGCAAGATCAAAGTAATCATAAAGCACGAAGATCATGCTTTATGATTGCTTTGATATCGCCACAGAATAATTTCTTTGAAGTAGCCGACGACGGCACTCTTATTGTGTTTGATGCCATGTTTGAAAAGTCAAAATGGTTGGACTTATTGCAGGCCAAAGATGCACCTTTAGAGTGTTTTGATGTGTTCATTCATTGAAATAAGTTGAAAGTATGTCATGCAAGTTAGCCATATACATTATCAGCACGCTTACCCTCATTCAATTAGGAATTTTCCCACAAAATAATTTTGTCCCAGGACCGACAAGACAAAAATTTCAGTACCAGTACCGGTTGGAACCTAAGGGAACTGGTGGTACCAGTTCAGGTACTGGTTGACATGCCTGGACAGAGCACAGGGAGCTTTGTCACACAAGGTATATTTGGTTAAATATCAAACTGCATTATGGGAAATGTTTGCTGCTGAAAACTTTACCATTTTGACATCAGAGTACAGAGGGTTAACAAAAATGTATTCTGGAAAATAGGGAGTCTTCCACTTAAATAGTGGCCCTCTAGAACTTCAAAATCTTGTATTTGTTCCTAATACTTATTGTTACATTTATGTATTATTTCGCAGTTATGTTCAACTACATGGTGAAGTGAATATTTATCACCAAAATGAGCATGAAAATAGTGTCTTTTGTAATTCTGAGATGCATATAACAACTTCTGTTCTGGTCTCAAAAATAGTTTGACTCACTCATAATAATTAAAATATGAATAAAATTTGTCAAACATTAAATATTTTATTGTATCTCCATTTTCAGTTAATTCGCTGGATGTAGAGCTAGCTAAATCACTGCAGAATTTCTTCTCAAACATCAAAACAGCCAAAATCCAGCTTGATTATATTAAGGAATGTGGTAAGTCATCTTTTGTTCTGATCCCCTTTTATCTTAACCATTCAAACTTGGTGTAATGGTTTATCTCCCCCTTCCCATGTATTTCATGTTTCCTTTTTATTTTATCACACAATTTTTTTCAAGAATTCACTCTGGTACCCCTGCTATGTTAAAAAACAAATTACATTTGAAAACTCATCAGTTTGGGCTACAGAGGGTCAACACACAACAAAAATAAAAATTGTATGAAGTGTTTTTCTTCATACCAAAAAATTTCGTAGTGAAATTTTTTTTTCATGACTTGAACTGTCTTATGTAGGTGAAGATATGCAGGTCATAATATCTTTCTCCTGAAACTGTTTTTCTTTCCACTCTTTCCACAATTTACACAAATCAATCTTGAAAATGGAAAATATGGCTGAAATCGTATTCAAAATACATATTTAAGCAAAAATATCATTTTAGGAGTCAAAGTCTCAGGAGGATGGTTTGTATGTGGGGGTGGAGGTCATGGGAGATATGCATGGCACAATATCATGCCCCCCTCACCCCCTCCACATACACATGCATAAGTGATAATTCTTCTTTTCTCAACTTATTCATAAGATGGGAGTCTGAAAAATATGGATGAAATTCTCTTCAAAATAATTGTCTGAACAAAATAAAAAATACCCTGGTCAAAATATCATCCCACCATCTAAAAAATGTTCTTTTTCAGCTTCTACATATGAATCTTGAAAATTGATAATTTTTTCGTGACTTCCGATTTCAAGTAGGGGAAGATAGTCTTTTTAATCAGGATATCTCTCCAACCACCGCACTCCTGAATAATTATATTTTTTTTACAACTTACAGCTATGAATCTATAAAATGGAAAGTATGGATAAATTCTCTTCAAAAGAATAGTTTGAAAAAAAAAATTCTGGGGCCTGGAGTGTCAGATGGGAGAGGGGTTGGAATTTAGGCTGGGCAGGGGATCTTATTCCTACTTGAAAGATTTTCTCTTCCTTCAGTTTATGCATATAAATCATAAAAATGGATAACATTGATGAAATTCTCTTCATAAAAATATATCTGCTATTCCCGTTGGCTAAAGGCAAAATCAGCATTATTGTTTTCTTGGATTCATGTCTGAATTGAGAAGATATATTTATGGTATATTATTATCACTAATTTGATTCACTCTCCATTTATTTCCACTATTGTATGAGTTTATGTGCGCATTTTTTTACATTATACAGTTTCGGATCTGAAGTGTTGAAATGTTATCGAATCGTAATTTCCCACTGTCTAAAAGTAACAGCATCAAAATGTCCAGAGTCTGTTTATCACACTTCCAGATGTTGCACATCTGAATGTTGTAACCTTGATATTTTTAATGTGGATACATTGGAGCCCACTTAACTGGATATTTCTAAATTGAATAATTCTGTTAACTGCATTTAGCCTTCAAACACCAACCATTTACCAAACCTTCAGTAGAAATTTGATCTGTTAAATGCAAATAGGTTATAGAGGAAACTCAGGTTAACCCTTTACCCAGCGTAACGGCAAAAACCAGCCAGCACTATTCACAAAAGTCGCCAATTAATTTTCATTATTTTTTTCATTTTTTGTCTCCAAAACATAGGTTATTACCCCACTTTGGAGGGGTCATAACCTATGTTTTGGAGACAAAAAATGAAAAAAATTAGTTATTCAAAAATTTTGTTTGCAAGTGTCATCTGCTTTTCATTTAGGTAAATGAATAAAAATGTTGTGATCTGTTAAAGTATAACTAATAAGGCTGCATAAAATAGATCTTCAGTTTCACAGGCAATTTTTTTTATAAAATGCATGCAGCTTGGCATTTTTTTATTTTATTTTTATAGCCCCACAAAACGAAGTTTGGGGGAGGGGGGGTGGGTTGGGTATATAGGAATCGACTTGTCCATCGGTCAGCCTGTCGTTGTCGTTCCGTTGCACATGAAAACTTGTGAAGCGAACTACTTCCACAGTTTTAGTCGCATTTTCATGAAACTTCACAAAAAGATCAACATGATGAGGGGAAGTGCGTGACATAATTATTTTCCCGTTCGGTTTCAAGATGGCTGACAGGAGGCCATATTTGAATTTTTTTTTATGTTAACTTGTGGTGCGAACTACTTCCACAGTTTTATCCGCATTTTCATGAAACTTCACAAAAATGATGAGGGGAATTGCGTGACATAATTTTTTTCCCACTCAGTTTCAAGATGGCCGACTGGCGGCCACATTGGATTTTTTTTTTACTTAGAAAAATTGAATGCCCCTTTTCAGTTAACCACACTAGACAGTATGCCACGGTGGGGGTATACTGGGCAACAGACCATCTCTAGTTATTTTTGTAATTATTATTTATTTACCCTCAGAGGGTCAGCTACTTGATTTATTTTATGTATTATGGCCTCATAATCTACAGAATAACTTGGGCAGTGGTGTATTTTATCCATTTTCTTAACTGGGTAAGTTATTTGACATAAACTAATTAATTTTCATTTTTTTTTTAAAGTGAATTGACAAGAGAGTATGTGGCAGCCAAAATGACCAAGTGGGAGGGCTTGAGGAATACAGTTTTATTTTTAGGCCTAATCAAGGTTTTCGACCTATTTGGCTCCTGTTGACTGCAACATAATGCTATTTAATTAACAGGGTTCTACTGTATTTGTATTTTGGATGGAATATATGACTTGTGAAATATGAAATGCTTTCTATCTGCTTTTAGGTAATCAAGCTAAAGAGGCTAAGAATGAAAGCGTTATTAAAGAACTGTTAATGAAACAACACATGGCTACAGAGTTTATTGAGGATTTTATAGACACTTCAGTTAAAGAACTTAAAAAGAGTGTTGTATCATCAATACGGAAATAAAACAATATTCTTGTACAGCCTTGAAGGTCCAGTGTGTCCTTGGATTCCAAAATGATTTCATTAAGCTCCTGAATGTGCATAAGTGCTTTAGAACCAAGGCTGTTGTGAATTGCCTGTAACACTATAGTCATTCATGCTCTAACATTATCTCTTTCAACACGAGAGGCCGTTTTTCTGGTCCAGGAACATGATACGTCATAATTTCATTAAGTAGGATGGTTAATAAATGAACGTGTGTGCTAGAACAATTAATATTTTCAACATGCAGCCTCCAGGCTCTACCCCCAAATAATGGATATGGACTCTTCCAATTTCTGCCATTTAACTGGCGTGGAAGATACCACCAGTGTTGAAAGGGTTAACTCTCTTCACACTGATGTCAAAGTATCAAATTTTCAATCTGCCTTTTTTGTCCCATAATCCACCCAGAAAGATAACCAATTCAGTTGTGTTTGACAGAGCTCATTGAATTGATTAACTTTCTAACTGCATTATGGGAAAAATTTGCTGTTTGAAATTTTTGGTATTTTGACAGTGTGCAGTAGCTTAACCCCTTGCATGCTGCTGACAGATATTCCTGTCCAGGACAAGGAATATTTGCCAATGAAATAAGTATAATTTGAAAACTTTCAGCCACGTTCTCCCTTATACATTTGATCATCTGTTGGACCAATGCTTTCTGGAGTTAATTTTAGATGATTTTCTCATCAAATCTAGTCATGGATGCTTCAAAGCAGCCATGACTAGATTTTATGAAAAATGTTAAAAAAATACTCAGCAGGTTAAGAGTTAATTATGCTGATGCAATGTTGCTATGTTGCATATTGTCATTCAAGAGACAAGAGTGTTATTTGCAGTAACAGATCTACTTTGACATGTTAGGGAGTACGGTGGCTCAGTAAGTAGAGATGCAGGCTGCAAGCCCAGAGGTCTTCGTTTTAAATCCCACCTGTGGCAACCATGTTGTGTCCTTGGGCAAGACGCTTAATCCCAACTGCCCAAGTAGGGGGCATGGCAGCATTGTGTACTAAGGCATTCTGCATGTCGATGTGCACTTGACTTCAACCAATGCATGCTTGAGTTGAATTAGCATGTTGCAAAGTCTGGCAGTTGCTTGCCATTGCTTGGTGGTTCTCTCCGGGGTATTCTGGCTTCCTCCACCCGTAAAATTGTCCGACATGAGGTGACTCTGGCTGTCAAAACTGTTGTTAAACCCTAATAAATAAATAACTAGACATTTCATGCCTACTAATGCCCCCTACCTCCCTGGCCCCAATATCTAAAATGACATCTGGTATGCTGGCACTCAACTTGATCTCGGTCCTTAAATCCCCTGCAACACCCATGCTCACATCTATGTTTGATATGAACTAAGTATTGTTGATTTACAAAATCATACCAGAAACAATTTTATTCAACAGTTATTATTATTAAATGAAAACTGAAATTTCTGAAAAATTTGAAGTCCATTTTGACTGAAAAATCTGAAAAATTATTGAAATTTGTTCAATTAAACTTGACCAAGATATTGTTTACTTGTAAACGCATACCAAAAATCAATAGTTCTGAATAGTTGTTAACTGGTAGAGTGCTGGAAGCCCATATTTGGGCTTTATTCTGAAGTGCCGGTACCACAATTTAAAGGCTTCATGTTCTGTGGATGTGCTTCATATTATCTTTGAAGTGATGTTATTTTATCTGTTAGGATTTGCCTTCTTACAATTTATGGGAGAGTGCCTACTGGCACTCTCCCATAAAATGTAACAAGGCAAAGATGCACAAAGAAATTGTAAGGACCAAAAATAATTTAGCACTCTACCAGTTAAAAAATTACTGAAGAAAAACAATAAATTTTTATACTGTACCAATGACCCAGACTTAGCTGGTGCTAACTCTTAAAATTTTAGGGCCAAACACAAATTTTGCCCCCCAATCCCCAAAATTTCCATCAAAATCCAAAAATTCAATGTCCTATGTGATCCTCCATACTTTTATCCACTGCATATGTGCAGTGTCAAGGAAGTACCAAAATTGGCGCCAATCCTCATTCTTTGTTTGGCCCTGAAATCAGTCATATCTCACTGATATTTGTGCTTGTAAATTGCAGTTAAAATGATGCCAGACACATAATCATGAAAGAAATGGTGGATCTAAGGATGAAATAAAAGGATGAGAGGAAGAAACAGTGGAAGGATGTGTTCAGGGCTGTAATGAATAATTTTTATACGAAATTATTTCATGTTCCCTGATTTACGGGTCATTGGCCTGACGTTTTCATTCTTGCTATGAAATTTCCATTGTTTGTTCAGTGTTTCCTCTCTCCCTTTCCTTGATTCCCCCCTTGCTATTCTCCCATGCTTTTGGCATAATTTTTGTACTAAAATTTCTGTTTTGGCTTGGTAACAGAATGTTTATTCTGTTTTTCCCCATGGTTACGTCCTCACCCTAGAGTGGTTAGACGTTTTGGTCATGCATCTACCATCCAGTGTACTGCAGTTTCTTCTCTGGAAGCCTCTGTTTTACATCGGATAGTGTTTAACTTGGTGACTGAGTTCGGGCCATGTTTTCAGTGCCTGGAGTCTTGTTTCCGGTTTTTATACACTTTTGTTTACGTTGACAACGGTTACTTCTGTTAGTGATTCCTTGTCTTCTGTTTAGTTCTGCTCATAGCCTGATACATTAATATTGTCTGTAAGTGTAACATTAATTTTTAAATATGTTTTAAAATTTTTGTCCACACTTAGGCTTTTTGGGGATCCATTTGGGCTCATCATTCCCATTGGGAACTTGGGCTTACTTTAAAAAATTTTCGAAAAATGTTTTCTTTTGAATTATTTTTTCGAAATGTTTGTAATGGATTATATTATTATCATGTATCTTTGTTTTCAAGGGTTAGTGCGAGAACTAGGACTGTTTATATTTTTCAATATGAAAGGATATTGTTCAAATTGTAAATCGAGGAAGTCTTCCTCTGATTCTCATGTTCCTTGTGTTTCACGTAGTCAGTATACTCGCACTAATTCTTGCTCAGTGTGTGCCAATTGGGATGACAAATGTTGGAGATGTGTGTCACAGTAAATTGTTAGTGGTGAGAGGTCCATGCCGGTTCTCTCGCCACAAGGTCACTCTAGTTTTTCACTCTCTTTTTCAGATGAACAAGAACAGGGTGATGTTTCCGTGATGTCTTCAAGAAGTGTGCCTCCATCATCGCAGTCAAATGAAGAGCTAGTGGCCAAAGTGCTCAATGAAATTCGACAAATGCCTAAGAGGTCCCAAGTAGGATCGACGGCATTGTCACCCGCTTGCTCGCCCAGTGAAGCAATCATTCACGAAATGGTTGTGATGCCGGGTTCGTCCGTTGCGGTCCAGGAAAGGAGATCGGGTGTTGCGAGCACTATAAACACGGATCGTGCACACCCGGCGATGACAGATTGGAGGATGGAACGGAGGAAGCCAGTCAGTCCGGTAGCTAGCTCATCCAGGTCTACCCGGACCGCGAGCGAGAGAGGCCCCTCTGTCTTACAACAACATCTGGGCCCAGATGTTGTTGTACGTAACGTTCGTCAGTCGGAGCATACGTCCACTCCTCCTGCTCGGAACGCTCCGTCACAAAGACAGTCCGGCATGACTAGTCTATTGGCTTCCTCACGGCAGTACACATGACCGCACCTTGGCTACGTGACCGCTGATATACAGCCTGCTTCACCGACCAGGGATTTCACGTCGATCAGGTCACGCCATCCGGTAGTCAGGGACACGAGGCCTTTACAGTTGGGACGTTCGCATAAAAGAAGTATGCAGGAGTCAACGTCCCAGGAGCTTCCAGCGGCTAAATTACGTAGGATCGCAGCTCCACAGGCCTCCGTGATGGACTTGCTATCGCAGATAGCTCAACTCATCGCAGCATCCCAGCAGCCGTCAGAAACTTTTTCGGAACAGGAATTGTCTAAGGAAGCTGGGTCGGTTCGCTCCCCTGCAGAGTCAGAAAGGGACGACCGAGATTATCAAGTGGTCCAGTCGGATGGCGAAAGGGATTCAGCGGAGCTGGAATTTTCCCTTTCCGAACAACATAAGGTAGCCGTAGATTTCATCTGGCAATACCTCCCAGAAGTTGTTCCTCCGGACCAAAATGCTGCATTACCAGATAAGAGACTGATAGCGTCACCGGACACAGACTTTTTCTGTCGGAATAGGGACATTGTGCCTGAGTTTCCGACCCAGCCCAGTAATGTCATGCAGACATTTGAACTTCTATATGATGCTCTATTCAAACTAGCCTCTAAGATGGGCAAGTCCGGTTTCTTTTCAACTCATGCTCTAAAGCTGCCTTTCATCAATAACAGAAATAAATTTGAAATGGCAGGACAGGGTGTGCCGAGAGTTCCTCTGCATCTAGACGACCAGGCAGAAGACTTGGAATTGTCTTTGCCATCGTCTATGTCGATTCAATCCAGTATGCTGGAGACGACAATCTCGTCTAACAGAATCAGTTTAGATGCATTATCATACACAGATCACCTTTGTTATCATTAAATCTCGAAAGAAAAAAATTCCAGGATGTTCAAACTTCCTTAAGAGTTCTTTCGAGGGCCATAGCATACTCTACGTATAACTCCACCCTTTCAGTGGCAAACCTGGAGTTAGTTAGACGTGATGCTGCCCTGGCTGCATCCACTAGAGTGGATAGTAGGGTGAAAAACTCTCTTCGAGTCGCTCTGGTCTCTGGAGAGCTTCTCTTCGACGGTAAGCTTTCTATAATCTACAATCAGATTACTAAGAAAGCTTTGGATTCTCTGCTTTTTAAATCCACTTCAAAAAAGTCGGATTCAGCAGAGAGGAGTAAGGCAGGCACTTCTGGGGGCGAGTACGTCCAGAGGAAGTTCCTACAGAGGATCTAATAAAGCCTCTAGGTCTTACTCCAGAGACCGTCAGGGTAGCGACTCAGGTAGGGGTCGTAATACTGGTGGAGACAACTAGTCAGATGCCCCTAGGTCGACGGGGCGAGGTGCGGGTCGTGGAGGATGTGGTTTTTCCTCCCGCAAGCCTCGCAGATCCGGAAGGTGATGGTCTAAACCTCTATTGCATTCCAGTGGGCAGAAGGCTATTGAGATTCTTAACCAACTGGTTGTCAGTTATGGATGACCCATGGGTTCAAGGGGTGATTTCCGAAGGTCTGAAATAGTCCTTCAAGGAAAAACCTCCGTTAACTCGAAGTCCATGACAGACTCAGCTTCTGTCAAATCCTCAGAAGAGAGATTTGTTTCTATCAGAAGTCCAATCTCTTCTGGAGAAGAACGAGATAGAGGTCGTAGAAAACCAGGAATCTCCAGGTTTCTACAGTCATCTGTTCCTGGTTCCAAAAACAGATGGCTCATTTCATCCAGTCATAGATCTGAGCTGGATAAACAAGCTGATCGTGGCTCCAAAATTTTATATGGAGACCATTTGATCAGTGAGAGCGAGCATTCGAGTGAACGATTATGTTGTGAGCATAGATCTCAAGGATGCGTACTTTCACATCATGGTACATCCGGTGTTCAGAAAGTATCTTCGCTTCGCTGTCCTTGGAGTCATTTATCAGTTCCGAGCAATGTGCTTCGGTCTGAATCTAGCGCCCTGGGCTTTCACTTGAATAATGAACTCGGTAATGACTCATTTCCGAGCTCATTCATCTGCGGTAACTTCGGCCTACCTGGACGACATTCTTCAGAGGTACAGCAATGAGTTAACGCTTCAGAACGATGTTCAGAGTCTGCTTCAACTGTTTCATAGTAAACAAAAAGAAGTTGGATCTAGTACCGTCCAAGTCATTCACCCACCTGGGAATGAGCTTCGAGATGCACAACAATCTTGTTCGTCAGCCCTTAACCAAATCGAAATTAATCAGTTGTTACACTCGCTTTTGTCTTCACTCAGATGTAGTAACAGCGAGTGAATTCATGCGACTGATAAGTTTGTGCGGAGCCGCCGCGGATCTTATTCCGATGGGGCAACTACACACTCGGCCACTCCAAATATTTTTGACTCAGGATTGGAGTGTGAAGATTCATTCACTCGAAAGAAACATCGTCTTGTCGAATCAAGTGAAACAAGAGATTCAGACTTCGGCAGATATTCAGTGGTTAACTCAGGGAGTACCACTGCAATTGCCAGATCCAAGTTATACGATTATGACAGATGCCAGTCAAACAGGTTGGGGGTGCAACCTTGAACCCAACAGATTCGAGGTGCCAGGGTCTTTGGGATCCGCAGTTCCTAAACAAGCACATAAACATCAATGAGATGATGTCAATTTGGCTTGCGCTACGTCATTGGATAAACATTATTCAGAATTCACATGTTCAAATTCAACAGTAGTAGCATATATTTGGAACCAGGGAGGCACTCATTCCATTCCGTTGTTCAACTTAACTGAAAGTTTCCTTCTGTTTGTGCTAGAGCATCAAGTTCTCCTATCGGTCTATCATATTCAGGATCATCTGAACATTCTAGCAGACTCCCTTTCTTGGAAAGGTTGTATGTTGCCATCAGAATGGACTCTCAACAAACGAGTATTCAATCAGCTTTGCTACGAATGGGAGCGTCCTATGATAGACTTATTTGTGACGCATCTCAACAATCAGTTGCAGACGTATGTGTCGCCATGCCCAGATCCTCAAGTGTTTGCAGTATACGCCCTCTCGATCTCTTGGGACGGAATGATAGGATACGTGTATCCTCCAGCTCCGTTGATTCAGCAGATATTGCTAAAAATAAAGCAATCTCACTGCAAGATTCTGTTGGTAGCATCTCTGTCACCCCAGAGACCATGGATAAATCTACTCAGGTGTCTGTTGTGGGACATGCCGCGGAAGGTTCCTCCACAGAAGGATCTTCTTTCGCAGGGGAAATTGCACACACTGCATCACAACCTGCAAGGTCTCAACCTCCCCGTATTTCCGATGTGCTGTCCTTCTTGCACGGCAAGTATTTTACAGGACGAACAGTGGACACAATTTCTAACTGTAGGAGGACCTCCTCTTCACTAAATTATGCTGCTAAGTGGAAGGTTTTCTCTTGGCGGTGTAGGGATCATTCTGTTGATATTTATGATCCCTCCATTCCAGACATTGCTAATTTTCTGGTCTACTTGTTTGACAAGATCAAACTGCAGCCAGTAAATATTAAGGGTTATAGGTCTATGCTATCGGATACCTATGCACATCATGATAGCTTACAAATTGGATCTAATGTCTCTTTATCTAAGTTAGTGAAAAACTTTTCGATAAATAGACCTAGAACCCTTAGGTTAATTCCTAAGTGGAATTTAGCTTGGGTTCTTCTAAAGCTAAAAGAAGCGCCATTTGAGGCTCTTGATACAGTGGACTTCAAATTCTTATCTTATAAGACAGCTTTCTTTTCTCTTAGCCTTCTCTTCTGCTAGAAGAGTTAGTGAGCTTCATGCACTATCTGTTGATGATTCTCACTATCATAGTGTTGGTAATATTATTACTTTTGACTACTAATGTTGGATTTTTGGCTAAGAATCAGACTCCGAATAAGTACCCTAAACCTATTGTAAATAAGGCTCTTCCATCTTCAGACGGTCATAGGCCTTTGCTCTGTCCAGTTAGAGCTATGCGTATATACAAACGTAGATCTGAGTTTATCAGAAAGGGATGTAAACGTTTCTTTCTGTCTCTGCTGCCTAATAGAAGGGACATTACAGTCCATTCTATTGCAAGGTCGATTCAATTAACTATCCGTACTGCTTATGAAAAATTATCTTCAACTCAGCAGTCTGTGCTTAAGATTTCGGCACAAGAAGTAAGAGTGCTGTCTACATCTTGGGCTTATGCTAATAGTGTTGCTATTACCGATTTGATGAAGGCTGCATATCGGTCCCAGCCTTCCACATTCACGAATTTTTATCTTAGAAATACTGAGTCCATTTCTGGTGACCTGCATTATTTAAGTCCGTTATCTGTTGCTCAGAATGTTGTCCACCAAACAGTTGCAACTATAGTTATGCAGGCTTTCTGTTCCAGCAGTGACTCTGTCCTACTGCCCTCTTCGTTCTTGGGTATTTGACCTAGAGCAAGGGGAAGTGGGTGGGGGGGGGGGGGGGGGGGGGGTGGTGGTGTTGCCTTATATCACCTGCTTTATAGTGAAAAGCAAGGGAATACCTCCTCTGGAGTCAGTAATTCCAAGTCGGTGCCAGGATGGTTTTAAAGTGTAAAGCTATTGTTTATCTTATTTATGTAATATTTTTAAAGTGTAGCTAGGTGTGAAGCATTTGTGTATGTCACGTGTCATACAAGCATTAATATACAATCCTCGGACACTTTTAAATGAGTATAAAGAGTCTCATTCTCTGGACTATCTTTATTTATTGGCTTTCCTTTAAAAAATTGGTATAATGGGTTATACTGGATGTTAATAGAGATCAATGATGTTATTGTGCTCAATTACGGAATGGTATTGTGTCTTTCTTTTTTGATATAAACAAGAAAGATATATGTAAAGCCAGTTCTCCTTTTCTCCTTGAAGGGATAATTCTGTTTACATGTAATTGAGTCTATTGGATTTTCCTTCATGTCCTAGGCCCTCCAGCCTTTTTTCTATTCAGCTAAGTCTGGGTCATTGGTACAGTTTAAAAATATTAAAAAATTTATAGTAATTTATATATTTTTTATACTTACCAATGACCCAGACGGGGATGGCCCTCCCATGAGTTGGGAACTCATACCTCCCCGCTGTTTTCATAACACTTACCAGGCACTGGTTGTAAGAATGAGAATTAGATTGGCGCCAATTTCAGTACTTTCTTGACACTGCGCATGCGCAGTGGATAAAAGTATGAAGGACCACATAGGGCATTGAATCTTTTGGATTTTGATGCAAATTTGGGGGATTGGGGGGCAAAATTTGTGTTTGGCCCTAAAATTTTAAGAGTCAGCACCAGCTAAGTCTGGGTCATTGGTAAGTATAAAAAATATATAAATTACTATAAATTTTTTAACTTTCTCACAGTTTCGAAGACCTTTTTGTCCTCCAAATCTGAAAAACCTGTCAAAAGTTGTTCAAAATCAAACTTGACCTAGATGTTGTTTAGCTATAAATGCATACCTAAAAACAGTTAATGCTGAATAGTTGTTCAAAAGTTGTTTGAAAGAAACTAAACTAAAATCAGAAGTTATTGGATCAAAACAGAAATTTCTCAAAATTCTTTTTTTGGCTGAAAAATCTGGAAAAATGCAGAAGTCGTTCAAAATCGAACTTTACCTCTATGGTGTTTAGTTATAAATGCACCCCAAAAATCAGTTGATGCTGAACAGTAGTTCAGAAGTTGGTGGATGGAAACTAAATAGGACAGACAGATGAATGGATGGACAAGCTGTAAACCTCCTCCACCCCCCCCCCCACCACCCCCCCCCCCCCCCCACCCCCGCAAAAAATTTTGTTTCTTTAGACATTTTTTAAAACAAACTCCCAAGTTATTCAAAAAGAGTTAATAATTCATAGCATCCTTTCATGCTTCAAGTGGATACTCCTACCCAAGACAACAAATCTCTTGCCACTTGAATACGTATAATTTTCCTTGTGAAAGTGAATCAAGTTTTTGATCAGACATTTTGTAAGTCAAATTATCATTATTTTATCAAATCTAGACATGGTTGCTTCACAGCAGCCTTGACTAGATGTAATGAAAAATGTTTTAAAAATACTCAGGTAAAGAATCAAGTCCTGTAAAATCCCTGTAAATTGCTTTCCAAAGCAGTAGAACATTTTTTAATGTAGTGTGCTGGGTCCAAATTGATTGCATATTGATTATTCAAATAACCCTGCATATTGATTATAGAATAAAACCATTAATTGGATAGAAATTATGATCCATCAAAAAGCTGAAATGACTTCCACAATACTCTTTTGCCAGGGATTTTGCTGACTACCTTAATCCATTACCTAACAGGAAAGGTAGTGTACAGTTGCCGTGGACTAGTCATAATCCACGATTGGGTGGTGAAGTCCACACATGCGTTTACAGCGAAATAAAAATCATCATCAAAATTTCAATTAATGAAGCACTGGGTTGTACCCAGTGCTTCATTAACCCTTTACCTAACATGAAAAGCAGACGACACTTGCAAAAAAAATTCTTGAGTGACTATTTTTTTTCATTTTTTGTCTCAAAAACATAGGTTATGACCCCTCGTTGGAACGAGCTCGACGACCTCGTTCCAACGAGGGGTCATAACCTATGTTTTTGAGACAAAAAATGAAAAAATACTGAAAATTAATTGGCGATATTTGAGAATAGTGCTGGCCGGTTTTGGCCATTACGTTGGGTAAAGGGTTAATTAAATTTTTGATAAGTATTCATATAATTAGTGTTTGCAATCAAATATTACTGCATCTTCTCTGGAAATACTGCCCACCCGTGTAAAGTTACCAGTCCACGGTAGCCATACTGTGGACAACCCCTGAAAACAAAATTCTTGAATATCTAATTTTTTTTCATTTGTGCATCAAAAACATAGCTTAGGACTCCTCTTTTTTATAATTTTCAAATAATTTCAACAAACATGTCATGTAACCCCCTCATTGGAATGAGGTCATAGTTTTATGGACATTTATTTGGTTGAGTGCTAGAAGCCACTACTGGGGCTTTCAGAAAAAATAGGCCGATGGAATCGTCAGATGTGTACCCATACGTGCAACGAGTAGAAAGCTGTATGACGGAGGGCCACCACGGATGCCGACATTATGTACACCATACATGGTATGGGTACATATAGAAATGGATTGGAGGAGTGTCCAATTTGATGGATAAAGGGTTAATTTCTCAGGATCAAATCATCAGATTTATACCAAAAACTATGCAGCTCGGCAAATCAGTAACCTGAACAGAAATATAAAGTAACTAGACAATCCAAGCAATATTTTTCAAGTTATCGAATACCAAAGAGACTGGAGGAATTTTCAATTTGAAGGGTTAAGGGTTAATATCTCGGATCAAATCATCAGATTTACACCAAAAACTATACAGCTCGGCACATAGGTAACCGGAATACAAATATAAAGTAACTTGACAATCCAAGCAATATTTTTTAAGTTATTGAATGCCAAAGGGATTGGAGGAATTTTCCGTTTGAAGGATAAAGGGTTAATATCTCAGGATCAAAATAACAGATTTACACCAAAAACTATACAGCTCGGAACATCAGTAACGTAAAGTAACTTGACAATCCAAGCAATATTTTTCAAGTTATCGAATGCCAAAGGGATTGGGGGAATTTTCAATTTGAAGGATAAAGAGTTAATATCTCCGGATTAAATTATCAGATTTACACCAAAAACTATACAGCTCGGAACATCAGTAACCTGAACACAAATATAAAGTAACTTGACAATTCAAGCAATATTTTTTCAAGTTATCGAATGCCAAAGGGATTGGAGGAATTTTCAATTTGAAGGATAAAGGGTTAATATCTCGGGATCAAAAAAAACAGATTTACACCAAAAACTATACAGCTTGGCACATCAGTAACCTGAACACAAATATAAAGTAACTTGACAATCCAAGCAATATTTTTCAAGTTATCGAATGCCAAAGGGATTGGAAGAATTTTCAATTTGAAGGATAAAGAGTTAATATCTCAGGATCAAATCATCAGATTTACACCAAAAACTAGACAGCTCGGCAAATCAGTAACCTGAACACAAATATAAAGTAACTAAACAATCCAAGCAATATTTTTTAAGTTATCGAATGCCAAAGGGATTGGGGGAATTTTCAATTTGAAGGATAAAGGGTTAATACCTCAGGATCAAATCATCCGATTTACACCAAAAACTATACAGCTCAGCAAATCAGTAACCTGAACACAAATATAAAGTAACTAAACAATCCAAGCACAATATTTTTCAAGTTATCAAATGCCAAAGGGATTGGAGGAATTTTCAATTTGAAGGATAAAGGGTTAATATCTCATGATCAAAATAACAGATTTACACCAAAAACTATACAGCTTGGAACATCAGTACCCTGAAGATATATATAAAGTAACATGACAATTGGATTGGTATTTATTGAGTTATCTCATGCCAAAGGGATTGGAAGAATTCTCAATTTGAAGGATAAAGTGTTAATATCTCAGGATCAAATTATCAGATCTACACCAAAAACTATACAGCTCGGCACATCAGTAACCTGAACACAAATATAAAGTAACTTGACAATCCAAGCAATATTTTTCAAGTTATCGAATGCCAAAGAAATGGATACGGATGCCGGACAGACAGACGGACAGATGGACGGACGGACAAAGGATGGACGAACGACGGATGGCCACCCCGGATGTCGGCATTATGTGTACCATACATAGCATGGGTACACATAAACATGAGGGTATCAGAGAAAAATCCGACATTTACCTTGCCCGTGTTCATTTTCAGTCAAATGCAAATAAAACTTGGTTTATATAAATTTGTTTTATGACAAATTATTGCCTGTGGACAGTCTTCAATAATCTGTAATAAAACAAATGTTAAATAACAAATCCAGACCACAAAAATCCTCAACCAGTTAAAAAAACAAGAGGCCCCACGGGGCCTGAAGCACTCATCTTGAACAGAACACAGTTTAAACAGAATCCAAGAATGAGTCTGCATTAAGCAAGCCATCTCCATAGGCTACACTGTCAATGCTTGAGTCCCTCGGGAGTGACAAAAATAATCCGGGTATCATTCCTTTTCTTCAGTTGATCATAAAGTAAAATGTAGAGCTCCCCTATGAAGCCCCTTGATACAACCTATGTGGATTAATCTTAGTTACACACCTCTAGAGGGTACTGAATACAAAATTTTTAATTCTTCAGCAAAATGGCAAATTCCGGCTCCCATAGAGAGCCCAAATATTAACCCAGGCTCTTGATTTGAACACAGTTGAATCTGACTTCCCTAGAGATGTGTACCGAATATGAAAGCATTCTGACTGTTGGATCTGAAGAAGAGAAATTATAAAGAAATTTCTTCGAGTTGCACTAAGTTCAAATTTGGGCTACCATAGCAAGCCCAAATATTAACCTATGGATCCGATTTGAACAAACTTCAATCTGACCCCCCTAGAGATGTTGTATACCAAATGTGAAAGCATCCTGACGAGTGGATCTGAAGAAGATGATTTTTGAAGAAATTCCCTCATATTGCACTAAGTTAAATTTCATGTTCCCATATGGAGCCCAAATATTAACCTAGGCACTCAAATTGAACAATCTGGAATCTGTCCCCCCCCCCCCTCCCCCACCCCCTAGAGATGTTTTATACCAAATATGAAAGCATTCAGACTGGTGGATCTGAAGAAGAAGATTTTTAAAGAAATTTCCTCATATTGCACTAAGTAAAAATTTGGGCTACCATGGTGAGCCTAAATATATACCTATGGATCTGATTCGAACAAACTTGAATCTGACCCCCTTAGAGATTGCATACCAAATATCAAAGCATTCTGACTGGTGGATCTGAAGAAGAAGATTTTTTAGCTCACCTGACTGAAAGTCAGAGTGAGGTTTTGTTATCACTCTTCGTCCGTCCGTCGTCTGTCATCCGCCGTCCTGTGTGAAGGTGGTGTTTGAGCCGCTTTCTCCTAAACCACTGGCCACATTTTAATTAAATTTCATGTAAGTAGTGGTTATATAGGGGCATTTGGGTTTTTCTTCAAATTGGATTTCTGCTCATATTGTGGAGTGGGGTGAGGCCAAAATGCACAAAATTTTCAAAAATCTTCTTCTCATGAACCAGCCACAGCAGAGACTTGATATTTGGTATGCAGCTTCCATTTGAGGTGTAGACTCAAGTTTGTTTAAGAGAAGTTTGATGGTCAATATTTACCTTTGTTCTGAGAGGGGCAAGAATTTTTGCCTCGCCTAAAATTTCTATTTTCTGAACCCAGAGGCCAATTTGAACCAAATTTAATATGAGGTATTATTGTGTTATAAGTACTTGAATTATGTCAAATTTTCCTCCAGCCCAATGGGAACCGCAAAATGACAATCCAAGCAATATTTTTCAAGTTATCGAATGCCAAAGAAATGGATACGGATGCCGGACAGACAGACGGACAGATGGACACGGTTCCCACGGGGCTGGAGGAAACCGCAGGAGCTAAAAATAGAAAAAAATTAAAACACCCTTATCTCCTTAGGACCAACAGAAAGGATTGGTAAAAAAATGGGAGCCCGAATGATAACTTAGTTTAAAATGAGAAATTTTCTTTAAAAATCTTCTTCTTCAGATCCAGCAGTCGGAATGTTTTGATCTTTGGTATGCAGCATCCTTAGGGGGTTGAGATTAAAGTTTGTTCAAGCCATGTCTCTAGGTCCATATTTGTGCTCACTGTGGAAGCTTGAATTGTAACTTAGTTCGAAATGAGGAAGTTTCTTTAAAAATCTTCTTCAGATCCAGCAGTCGAAATGTTTTGATATGTGGTGTGTAGGATTCTTGGGGGGGGTGGGGGGGAGGAGGGATTCAAGTTTGTTAAAGCCAAGTCCCTAGGTCCATATTTGGGTTCCCTGTGGGAGCCTGAATTATAAAATTATAACTTAGTCAATATGAGGAATTTTTCTTTAAAAATCTTCTTCAGATTCAGCAGTCGGAATGTTTTGATATTTGGCATACAGCAACCTTAGGGGGCTGAGAGTTTGTTCAAGCCAGGTCCCTTGGTTCATATTTGGGCTCACTATGGGAGCCCAAATGACAACTTAGTTCAAAATGAGGAATTTTCTTTAAAAATCTTCTTCAGATCCAGCAGATGAATTTTTTTGATATTTTTTATGCAGCATCCTTAGGAGGGTAAGATTCAAATTTGTTCAAGCCATGTCCCTAGGTCCATATTTGGACTCATTGTGGGAGCTTGAATTGTAACTTAGTCAATATGAGGAATTTTCTTTAAAAATCTTCTTCAGATCCAGCAGTCGGAATTATTTTGACATTTGGTGTGCAGCAACCTTAGGGGGTGAGATTAAAGTTTGTTAAAGCCAAGTCCCTGGGTTCATATATGGGCTCCCTGTGGGAGTCCGAATTATAACTTAGTTCAATATGAGGAATATTCTTGAAAAATTTTTTTTTTACATCCACTGGTCAGAATCTTTGGATGTTTGGTATAAGCTTTTCTTAGGAGTAACAGATGCAACTTGTTGAAATCAATTCTCTTGGTTGATATTTAGGCTATCATGTCACCCTCAGGGCCCCTGGGGCCTCTTGTTTAAATTACCCTCCATATTGAACAAAGATAAAATTTGGGCTTCCGTAGGAACCCCAAACATTAACCAAGGGACTTGGTTTGAACAATCTTGAATCTGACCCTCATTACAATGATGTATACCAAATATGAAAAGATCCTGACTGGTGGTTCTGAAGAAGGAAGATTTTTAAAGAATATTCCCCATATTACCCTATGTTAAAACTTCAGGCTCCTCTAGAGAGCCCAAGTATGAACCAATGAGCTTTATTTCAACAAACTTTTATCTGCCCCCCCACCCCCACCCCCCCACCCCCACACCCCCTATGAATGCTGTATACCAAATATCAAAAGATTCTGATGACTGGTTCTGGAGAAAAGATTTTTAAATTTTTTTGCAAATATGCTGACTCAGCATTTTTCGATGCCCATTACAGAACACCCTAACATAACCGATGGCATTTTTTTTTACCATTCAGTTCCACTGGTCCTAAGGATACTGCATACCAAATAACAGCTCTCTGTTCCGTGTGGTTTGGGAAATGTGGGCGTTTGAAAATATTTCTATTTTTAGCTCCCAGGGAATTTTTTCTTTTTTGCATGAGTCAAGTACTTATGACCACATAATACCACAAACCAAATTTGGTTCATACCGGACCATCGGTTCAGAAAATAGAAATTTTGGGCCGGGCCAAAACTCTTACCCACCCCTCCTATTACAAAGCCGAATATTACTTCACGAACTTCGTTTGAACAAGCTTGATTCTATACCTCATATGGAAGCTCCATAGCAAATATCAAGTCATTGTACACACTGGTTCTTGAGAAGAAGGTTTTAAAAATATTTTGGAGCATTTTCCCCCACTCCCTCCCTATGGGGCTGGGCATGTTGTGTTGAACAAAAATGAAATGCCTCTTTGGGACCATCACTCACACAAACTTTCACTTGAATTGGCCCAGTGGCATTGGAGGAGAAGACCAAAACATGGTGATGACGGATGGAGAGCAATGAGATTAGCTTAGCTTGACTTCGTCAAGATGAGCTAAAAAAAAATTCAACTGCTCAGTTTGTAAGTTACATGGATGGATGCAACCAAATCATTAGGTAAAGGGTTTTAATGTGTTTTTACACGTACAAACGTTTTATGTTGTCTTCTCTGATTATGCCTTCCACAACCTGGCATCATTGCAACTCAACGCACCTTGTCAAATTGGAAGGTGATTTGCACTTGTTTCCCCCTTGCACAAAAACTGATGTCAAAGTACTAAAAATTCAAGCAGCATATATTTCCAGTTTGGTCTTTGCATGGGTTAACCCCTAGCACTCTGAGCTCTGTCAAACAAGGTATATATGGTTAAATATCAAACTGCATTATGGGAAATATTTGCTGCTAAAAACTTTTCCATTTTGACTTTAGTGTGCAGAGGGTTAATTAAACATTATCAAAACAAATTCCGTTTGCAATTAGACAGCCAGGATAAGGAGTGATTTATTGTACAAAGTAAGTTTGGAAGTTACAGTGCAAGTGACGCCTTGAAGAAGCAAGTTACATACGATATGTGATATCCTCGATTAACAGCTCCAACGCTGCCCAGAAGAAACCACGTATACATGTAAATACCCCTTTCATTTATTTTCTCCCTTGGAGAAAAAGCCTTGGAAACCTGCGTCTGATGGCATTTCAGAAGCTGCCCTGAGGGCATGTTGGACCAATGCTCAGAAGTATGTTACACGATATTGAAATATTCATGCTGATCTTGACATGAAAATTTTCAAGTTTGATCAAAAATTAAAATTGAATGTCCACTCCATATTATAATCTGTCAAGAATTGACCAGCAAACAACAAAAAACAGCTGTTACAACATGACATCAGCTCATAGGCAAAACATTCTGAATAAACAACTTAACTTTAAATCTGCAACCCATGCTCCAACCGTACTGACTTGACATTTAACACTAGTCACGACGACAAGACAATATTTTCTCGCTATACTTTGAAACGTAAGAAAATACAAATATGGCAACTGAGAATTTTGAAGCTATTGCCATCACGCGTGCGGAAGTCTGTTAGTCTGCGAGTCTGTTCACATTTTCCTTTAGCACAGGCCACACCCCATAGTTCTTGTCTGATCGTCCCGAAATTTCACATGCATGTTTGGGGTCATGTCTAGATGAGAACGTCCCTCTTTTGGTCGCGATCGGTCAACCGGTATGGCTACCCGAGTCCAAAACCCCAAAACCATTAGCTCAGTCTACATGTCGTATTTGTGAAGGGATTTCATTGTAACATGGTAGGATGCCTCTGTATAATGTCTACATGATAATGTCCTTTTTTGGTCATGATCTGTGAGCTGTGGTGGCTGCCCAAGCCCGAAACCCAAAGACTTTTAGCACAGCCTGCAGGTCATATTTAATATGGAGCGATTTCATTGTAACTTGGTAGAATGACTGTATGCTGTCTCGATGAGAGCTTCCCCATTTGGTCATGATCTGTCAACCGTGACGACTGCCGGAGATCAAAACCCCAAAACCTTTAGCACAGTCTACAGGTCATATTTATGGAGGGATTTCATTGTAACTTGGTAGGTTGACTTCATATAATGTCTAGATGAGAACATCCCCTTTTGGACGCGATTGGTCAACTGTGGCGGCTACAGGGGCCTGAAGACTGAAAACCTTTAGCACAGTCTACAGGTCATATTTATGAAGGGATTTCATTGTAACTTGGTAGGATGACTCCAAATAATGTCTAGATGAGAACATCCCATTTTGGTCGCGATCATTCAGTCCTTATATAGGTAATATTTATGGAAGGATTTCATTGTAATTTGTTAGGTTGACTCCATATAATGCCCAGATGATGACATCCCCTTTTGGTCGTGATTGGTCAACTGTGACGGCTACAGGGACCGAAAGCCCTAAGCACAGTCTACAGGTCATATTTATGAAGGGATTTCGTTGTAACTTCGTAGGATCACTCCAGTTAATGACCAGACGAGAACGTCCACTTTTGGTCGTAATCATTCAACCATGATGGCTGCCCAAGCCCAAAACCTGAAAAACTTTAGTACAGACTACAGCTTGTATTTGTGAAGGGAATTCATTGTAACTTGGCAGAATGACTCAGTATATCGTCGAGATTAGGATGTCCCCTTTTAGTTGCAATCAGTCAACCGTGATGGCTACATAGGCCTGAAGCTCGAAAACCTTTAGCACAGTCTACAGGCCATATTTATGAAGGGATGTCATTGTAACTTGATAGGATGACTCGTTTTGGAATATTTCACTGTAACTTGGTAACTTTCGTTGACTTACGTTAACTGTGAGGGCCACATACATTAACTATGAGGGTCACATTAACCCACCCCTCAGTTCTTTAGTACGGTCTGTGCCTCATATTTATTTTAACTGCGACAAGCAGCTCCATATGTGGCAATGTCGGTCTGAGTGTCGGTCAGTCGGTCGGTCGGTCGGTCTGTCACCAACGAGTTTAAAAAACACCATAACTCCTAAAATACTTGATGGAATGACACCATACTTGGTATGCAAGTGTATCTTCATAATGTCTACACCCTCTCAACAGTGTATGTCATTCGGATAATTCTGTCACATTTATGGACTTGTCACCAACAAGTTTTTTTTGTCACCAACGAGTTTTAAAACATCATAACTCCTAAGATAACTGATGGATAATAATAACTCTTTGGCCAGCCGCTGATTTGTCGCGGTCCTCATAAGAGAAGGCCATCATTCCCCCTGCACCCCACCCCCTCTTCCCCTCCTCTCCTCCCAGCATTCAGATATAAACTGCTTAATAGTGTCCCTCACTTCCTCTTTTTCAATTTCTTCAATAAGCATTCCTACCCTCTCCCTCGTGTCCCCCTTCAGCCATCTATCCTTTGTTTCTTCACCCCACTTCTGCATTATTCTTCCAGTAAATTTTATTCTATGAGGTATATACTGTGGGCATTCCAAGAGAAAATGTTCCAGGGTCTCCACTACTCCAGAGTGGCACATTTGGCATCCCTTTTCCCCATCTCTCCCAATTTTTCCCCGAAGCTCCAGTGATCTTGATCTCAGTTTGAACAGCAGTGACCCTCCAAAGGTGCCATCTAGGTACTTCTCAAAAGCTGGCTTTTCTTTATATTGTAACCCCTGCAGTGATCTTTTCACGCTAACCCCTGCTCGCCAGTTTCGATTGCAATCTTCCATGACTCTCTCTTTGACAAACCTTTTGCCTTCTTTCATTCCTACTTCTATGTTTGTGACCTCTATAGAGTAATTGTCCATTAGTTCCCTCACATGTTTTGACCACCCCGTTTCTATATTAGAATTCCAAATGGTATCGAGCATCAATTTGCACCACCGGTTGTCAGGCAGGTTTCTCAAGTAGTTAAAGTAACACAGTTTTCCCAAATCTACCCTGTCCTTGATTTTCATCCACCCAAGCTCCCCCCTTACTGCTTCCAAAGCTGCAGCATTACTCGACCCTGTTATCCATCTGCCGGCATCATTTTGAGTATTTTCCAACTTCTTAATAACGGTTTGGTTTAATGGAATCACGTCCGTGCCATACGTTATACTTGGTAAACCCACCCTCTCCCACAGTGTTTTCCCCACAAAGACTGAAACCATACTTGGAATCAAAGTGTATACTGACGGCTTCTAGACCCTCTCAATAATGCACGTCATTCGGATAATTTCTGTCACATTTATGGAGTTTTCACCAACGGGTTTTCTTGTCACCAGCAAGTTTAAAAACACCATAACTCCTTAGATAATTGATAGAATGAAACCATACTTGGTTTGCCAGTGTATCTTCATGATGTCTACATCAACTCAATAGTGCATATCATTCGGATAATTTCTGTCACATTTATGGACTTGTCACCGAGTTTTTTTTTGTCACCAATGAGTTTAAAAACATCATAACTCCTAAGATAACTGATGGAATGAAACCATATTTGGTATGCAAATGTATCTTCATGATGTCTACACCCTCGCAATAGTGCACGTCATTCGGATAATTTCTGTCACATTTATGGATTTGTCACCAACAAGTTTTTTTGTCACCAATGAGTTTTAGAACATCATAACTCCTAAGATGACTGATGGAATGACACAATACTTGGTATGCAAGTGTATACTGATGACTTCTAGACCCTCTCAATAATGCACGTCATTCGGATAATTTCTGTCACATTTATGGACTTGCCACCAACGAGTTTTTTTTTTGTCACAAGGAGTATAAATGGAGGTAATAACCCACCCCAAGTGAGGCATAAATCTCAAGGGAAGCGAAGGTTGTAAGGGTACGGAGACACCAGATTGCCGGTAAATCAAGGGTTCAATAAAGGGAGCTACATGGGTGTGTGAGGAGGGGAAAACCCCGGGGGAGAGGGGGGGGGGGGTCAAATGTAGCATATCAGGGAATGGGACCGTTATTTTACCTGATCGGGCAGGCGTTGCTCTCGTGCCGTAGGGGCATCTGTTCCATATCAGGGTATCCTGGCGGACTTTGTTAGATGGCTTAACTTTCAAGCGCATGCGGCTGCATGACATTTGAACGTCACTATGGAAGTGGAAACCGGTGAGTTTTTGTTAGCCAATTGGGTTAGGGGGAACTGCATATGTGTTATGTTTTTAACCCAACGTCGCCTACGTCTATTCCCCTGATGGGTATTCTTTGCATGGCGCTGTCTATTTGGGTTTTTGCTAGATCTAGTTAGCGTGTCGGGGTTTTCTTTCTAGGATTCGGTATAGTCATGTGGGCGGTTTGAGCCTCTTAATTAGGGCTAGGAGAGCCGATTGCTGTTTAGGGTTGAGACAGCGTTGGGTTGTTGATGCAGGTGTTTCACTAGGTGTAGTTACAATTAGGGTTTCATTGCTACCTGTACTAGCGTGACAAGGGAACAGGTGGCGGTTGATTTTATTCGAACGCTGTAGTAGCGGTTGATTGAGCTGGGCGGCATAGTTTCAGGGTAGGATCATGGTTGTCATTGTAGGGTGGTTGAGGGGGCTGTTCTTCTGTGAGTTATTATTGGGAGTGTCCGCGGGCGAGTGTGAGAAATACATTGACGGTTGGGAATTGTCGGGCGACCGGTCAGTGATGTAATGCGCTATTTGTGACTGGGTGGGAAAGATGTTATTCTCATCGGTTGGGTGTGGGTTAATATCACCATTTAATTCGGGAGAGGATGGGCGTGTTAGGAATGGGCTCCAGTCGGTAAGGACATTGGTGACCACTCAATATTGTACTGAGACGGGGTGTCCTGTTTTACAATCGGATGGTGAGTTGAGCCGGAAAGTAGGGAGTCACAATTTCTAGGGTCTCTCATGTGACCGGGTGAGAGTGTGCGATCGCAGGGGATCGTATTGCTGGGTGAGGAGCTTGAATGGTCCAAGGTAGCAGGTGCCGACAGTGAGGGGGATACATCTTGTTCGGGAATGTTTGGAAATGGGATCAAGTTATCTCCCTTGATGTGCGCGAGTCTGACTGACCCGCCTTTGGAGTTATTTCTCTTGTGAGTAGCTCCGAGAGAGCGTGACAAATGGGTAGACTGTTGGGGGAAGTCAGGCAGCAGGGTAGTGGTTTGTTGTGCTATTTGGGTTCGGGTGGGTACGATGTTACTCTCAAAAATTGGGTTTGTGGTTGCGTCAGTATATGGGTTAAGAGGGAATGGTCTATAGGCTCCGATCCCAGGTGGAATTATGTCCTCTAGGGTGGCGAATATAGGGATTTCCAGGGTGGAGTAGATTTTCGCCGGGGTGGGCGTGGTGATTGGATTAGGCGAAACTAGTTACCCCCGGCGGACATTGCTCCGGACGAGTAAGTAAAGACCTCTAGTATTACCAACGCCCGTTACAAAATGAATACACTTAACCCCTCTACCCACAGCCTACTCCGATGGCATTTAAACAATACCAGATCCCTTTTGTTTAAAGAAGCTCGTGCCTCCTCTCTTCTCCATAGGTACAAACAATAAAACCCAACCCATGTCATCCCGACAATATTTACCGTTCAACCCTGAATCACATGCAGACTCTAGCTGTCAATACCCATAAATTCCAGCCTAACCTCTCCGAGGCCATAGAAAACCTGGCGTCCCACATAGCCATCGGTTAACTGAATTGCTAGAACAACAATTATAAGTACACCTCACCCAAGTACAAGACTCAGCTATTGAACTTAGAACCAATCCAGACAACAAGAACCTAAGCCTAAGTGAGAAATACACATTTCTCCAGGTGTCTGACTCAACCCGTTCCCGGTTCATTAAAAAAGACCTTGCCCAGTACTAGGCTGCTGATACTATGAAAAGCCGTTACTTCATTGTGAATACACAGCAATCTCCTGGCCCCCAGAAGCCCTTTTTACAGTTACAAACCCAAACGGATATCCACACCCCTGATCCTAAAAGGCTAGCAAAATGCCCACCTCCGACGAACCTCAAAACGTCGCAGGATGGGTATGACCAACATTGTGTCCGCCCGGAACCACAAAAGTATTGAAAAGCAAGATAACTCCAATAGCGGTAAAACCAACCCCGCTCAGCACCCGAATCCCGCTGATTCTATACAAGATATCACCCCCTCTATGTCGGTTACTGCCACCCTTACCCAGTTACAACAAGGCATCCCAGCTAACAATTTGATCCTCCGAGATCTCATACTCTCACCCGGTCACATGAGAGGCCCGAATATATGTGACCTCCAATCACCAATATCTACTCATCCACGGGTTGTACTACAGGACATCCCGTCCCAAGGTACTATTCGGTCCCAGATGTCCCCACCGGCGAAAACCTACTCCACCCTGGAAAACCCTATATTCGCCACCCTAGATGACATAATTCCACCTGGGATCGGAGCCTGTAGACCATTCCCTCTTAACCCACATACTGACGCAACCACAGACCCATTTTTGTAGAGTAACATCGTACCCACCCGAACCCAAATAGCACAACAAACCATTACCCTGTTGCATAACTTCCCCCAACAATCCGCCCATTTGTCACGCTCTCACGGAGCTACTCACAAGGGAAATAACTCCAAAGGCGGGTCAGCCAGTCCCGCGCACATCAAGGGAGATAAGTGATCCCATTTCCAAATATTCCCGAACAAGGTGTATCCCCCTCACTGTCGGCACCTACTACCTTGGACCATCCAATCCCCTCAACCAGCAATACGATCACCTGCGATCGCACACTCTTACCCGGTCACATGAGAGACCCTAGAACTTGTGACCCCCCTACTTTCCGACTCAACTCACCATCCGACTATAAAACATGACACCCCGTCCTACAATATTGAGTGGTCACCTATGTCCTTACCGGCTGGAACCCATTCCCACCTGCAAAACCTTAATCTCGCCACCCAGAGGAACATACTCCCACCCGAGACCACGCCCCATCGACCACCCCCCTCCCGAATTAAATGGTGATATTAACCCTCACCCAACCGATGAGAGTAACATCTTTCCCACCCAATCACAAATAGCGCATTACATCACTGACCGGTCGCCCGACAATTCCCAACCGTCAATATATTTCTCACATTCGCCCGCGGACACTCCCAATGATACCTCACAGAAGGACACCCCCTGAACCACCCTACAATGACAACCATGATCCTACCCTGAAACTATGCCGCCTGGCTCAATCAACCGCTACCACAGCGTTCGAATAAGATCAACCGCCACCTGTTCTCTTGTCATGCCAGTACAGGTAGCAATGAAACCCTAATTGTAACTACACGTAGTGAGACCCCTGCATCAACAACCCAACGATGTTTCTGTCTCAACCCTAAACAGCAATCTGCTCTCTTAGCCCTAATTAAGAGGCTGAAACCGCCCGCATGACTATACCGAATCCTGGTGTAAAGAAAACTCCGACACCCTAACTAGATCTAGCAAAACCCAAAATATACAGCGCCATGCAAGGAATACCCATCAGTGGAATAGACGTAGGCGCCGATGGGCTAACGAACAGCACATATGCAGCCACCCCCCCCCCCCCCCCGACCCAACTGGCTGACAAAAACCCACCGGTTTCCACTTCCATAGTGACGTTCAAATGTCATGCGCTTGAAAGTTAAGCCATCTAACAAACCCCGCCCGGATACCCGGATATGGAAGAGATGCCCCTACGGCACGAGAGCAACGCCTGCCCGATCAGGTAATATAACGGTCCCATTCCCTGATATGCTACATTTGAATCCCCCCCCCTCTTCCCTGGGATTTCCCCCTCCCCACACACCCATGCAGCTCCCTTTATTGAACCCTTGATTTACCGACAATCTGGTGTCTCCGTACCCTTATAAGCCCCGCTTCCATTGAGATTTATGCTTCACTTGGGGTGGGTTATTACCTCCATTTATTCACCTATACATGTTACAGTAATACTCGATCGTGGAGGGTGCATTACAACTAAATGTGTGTGTGTGTGGGGGGGGGGGAGTAGATTTTTCAGCAGGCGATTTTGTACATTTCTCTACAAAGGAAGCACGCGGGGTAAAATTCAATGCCCAAATTATATTACCGCCTATTACTGAAACCGATTGAAACAATCTTGCCATTAAACAGCCCTTTTAGGGGCTTTATTTATTTATTTTTTGCGGGTGGGGGGGGGGGGGGGGATTTGAAATTCCAGAAGGATAACCAGATACCCCATATATCACACACGGCATCCTATCTCCGTGAAGGCTTGATGGATAACTCCCGGTTATTCAAAACTATACTGGCGGAGCTTTCTCCTCACCTTTTTTGTAACCGCTATGGTCAATATACCGGGGCCGCTACCAAACAGGCGTTGCTGTTTGGTTTTCTTTTCTTCTCTATCAGTCCTAAGTTTCATTCTTTCATCGCAACCGATTTGTGAAACAGAGAGTGAGATTGGGAGAATGCACGAGAGAGAGAGAGAGAGAGAGAGAGAGAGAGAGAGTGGGGGTGGGAGGGGCGTGAACGTGCAACAACCCACCACGGACATTTAACACAATCTTATGTTGAAGTTATCTTATTATACTCTTACTCTTGTACTTTTCGCCATATAAATGGAAAAAAAGTAATGAAAGAATATCTATCAATCAAATCAACACCCCACTAATCTCCTCATAATCATGTGTCACCACAGCGTAAGCCAATTAATTAGCTTACACGGCGCCGAGTCACCTGCACTTTTTAGTGTGTTTGAAAGAGAAATGTCTTCTAACATCGTAAAATAGCGTCGTACAAACTTCTTCTTTGACATATATACTTCGTATCGTCCCCAGAGTATACTTTCCAAATTTCATGGAAAACAACCAAAAAATAAAAGAGAAAATGATAATTTAATTTTCGACTACACTTTTTCTCCAACGCGGACACGGACTATACTTTTTAGTGTGTCCCGTCCAACAGGGTATTACAGTCAAACATGAAAGGAAGTAAGCAAAGTGTATCACTTACACGATTACAGTTTGGAAGAAAGTGTTCAGTTGTCTCGCATTCACCACATAAGCAGTTTGGCGAGATGGTCATGTGGTTCACGAAGAGGTGCTCATTAAGATGTCTACATCATAATCATAGCCTGCAGTGGTATACCTGTGCTTTGCGGATCTCGAACTGTAAAAGAATGGTGGTGGTCGATGCACGTTCTGCTTTAAATAGTTTTTAAAATCTGCTGAGGAGCTATTATCTCTGGTGTTGGCAGGGATATCATTCCACGGTTTGGTTGGTGACGGAATGGATAATAGATGATAATTTTGGGTTCGACAAAAAGGGACACGGCAATGTTGAGCATCACGAAGATCAGGGATTTCAATCACCGATATTGGTGGAGGGATTTTATTGGAGATATAAGACGGTATACAATTACGATACATTCAAAATACTGTATTATCTTATGTTTTTTCACTGTGTCTGGAGTGTCTCCCAACCAGTTTCTTCATATAATAAGATTTTGCTGGCACTCAATGTGGCACCAATATGGCACCAGTAATAATGCAGACAGCTGCAATTTGAATATATTCAAGATTCTGTGAGTCATTTTCGGTACAGTTGTCCCAAACTGTATCCGTATATTCAAGCAGGGTTCTCACAAAGGCAAAATAAATTTTCTCGAAGTGTTTTGCGATTTAAGAGAAATTTATTTTTCCTGAGAAGGTCCAAGCGAGACCAGGATTTTGCACAAATATGTTCTATGTGGTATTCCAAGTACAATTAGAGCTGAGGATTACACCTGAATGTTCTTTAACTTCTTTGATGGGAATTTTGACCATTGCGAGGGGAAATTAATCAATCGGGTCGCATAAAGGTGCTTCCTGGAGAGGTCTTACCTCCAAAGCACATGAGAGGCACTCTACCGTAATCATTGGAACACTTCTTCCTTACATTCGGAACAAAATTTATATAATATATTAGCTTGTATTGCCCTTTGAACAAATCAAGCCATCCACAATTCAAAGTCGATATCACTCAGTGAACCGACAAAAGACAGAGGAACAAACAGCAAACCAAGCAATTAAGATGTCACTATCACAACAAAGTGGGCATACAAAGCAAATCATTATCAAAACACAAGTGCAACATGTGCTGACATTTGCTGACAACAAGTTTTTCATTCGGCGATTGACAGTCATACTGATCGGACGTGTCTGTGAAAGCTTCTGACTGAACACATCTCACAGCTTGGATATTAACAAAGCCTATTGTTCTCTGTACCACTTCTGTGCACTCTAGTGTAATTTTGTAAGTGTTTTTCTTTAACTCTATCTATTTTCTGTCTGCTTTTCTCTGTTAAAACTAAATATACTTCAACGAAATATTTTACCAATAATTTGCTGATAACTTAGACAATAACTGATAACTGAACAGAGTGACATGGCAACTAACTCCATCACTGAACCCACTTCGGGAATGGATTTAATATCGATGATATCTGGATTTCAAAAAGAGGTAGCCAGATTGAACGACACTATAGAGGGTTTGCGCTCGGATATTAGGGCTCAAAAAGAGCAGTTCGAGAAAGAAAAAATGGAATTAATAAAAGCTTCGACGGAATCAAAAAAGGAAAATAAGTGGGCATCTGGAAAAAGGGAAAAGGAAGAAATAATTCAGGTTTGGATTCGTGCCCCAGCAACGGAAACTCTAAACAAAAGGGCAAGGGTGTGGAGTCCAACTCGTTGGGCCCTAAAACGAACACAGTTACGGATATCGCTAGTGTTTCTAAACCAGTTGATACAACTCAGCAGTTTTCGAAAACTAATCCTAGCAACGGGATGGTGGGCAAAACTAATCCGACACCTGTTTCGCCCTTTATAGATAATACCGCTGAGATGGGGAGACCTGTGCACGCCATCTCTTTGGAGGTACCACCAAATCAGGGCTCGGAACTCGTTACCACCAGTCAAGACAACTGGTTGCGTTCGCTCATAGAGCAAGAGGCAACTACTGTTCCCACCTGTGATGTGGTCAATCAGATTACGCTGCGCCCGAAAAGGAAATTGGATACAGACTTCCAGGAAAATGGCGAGTCCCTGGAAATAGAAACGGTGGCTAAGAAAACCCGGAAAGCGTCGACACACACCGATAACCCGGGTGTTGTTGTCGTTGAGACCTCGGACACCATGGATGTTACAGTAGTAACAACCAGTGCGGAGATCCACAATGGTGGGAAATCGGCAGACAGTAACGCAACGGAAACGATACCGGCGACGCCAACATTCACCACGGACGGTGGTGTATCTTTTGCCGACAAGGTAAGAGCCCTTTCTAAACAACCTCAAAAGGATAATACGGCCAATCACCGGACGAATAAACAACCACATCAACCGCTGCAAAACCCTTGCGTAGTCGCCCGAAGGGGAAAGCAAACAAATCACTGTAGGAGAAACGGGAGAGTATGAGTATCTAGGGGTAAGCATAAATATAACGGGAAGAGGGGTGTACAGAAATTACTCAGCCAAACTGATTCTGAAGGGGAAAAGAATTCTGAACCAACTAAAACTTTTAGGGAAAAATAGTTTCAACAAGGTCTTTGTGGGGAAAACGCTGTGGGAGAGGGTGGGTTTACCAAGTATAACGTATGGCACGGACGTGATTCCATTAAACCAAACCGTTACTAAGAAGTTGGAAAATACTCAAAATGATGCCGGCAGATGGATAACAGGGTCGAGTAATGCTGCAGCTTTGGAAGCAGTAAGGGGGGAGCTTGGGTGGATGAAAATCAAGGACAGGGTAGATTTGGGAAAACTGTGTTACTTTAACTACTTGAGAAACCTGCCTGACAACCGGTGGTGCAAATTGATGCTCGATACCATTTGGAATTCTAATATAGAAACGGGGTGGTCAAAACATGTGAGGGAACTAATGGACAATTACTCTATAGAGGTCACTAACATAGAAGTAGGAATGAAAGAAGGCAAAAGGTTTGTCAAAGAGAGAGTCATGGAAGATTGCAATCGAAACTGGCGAGCAGGGGTTAGCGTGAAAAGATCACTGCAGGGGTTACAATATAAAGAAAAGCCAGCTTTTGAGAAGTACCTAGATGGCACCTTTGGAGGGTCACTGCTCTTCAAACTGAGATCAAGATCACTGGAGCTTCGGGGAAAAATTGGGAGAGATGGGGAAAAGGGATGCCAAATGTGCCACTCTGGAGTAGTGGAGACCCTGGAACATTTTCTCTTGGAATGCCCAAAGTATATACCTCATAGAATAAAATTTACTGGAAGAATAATGCAAAAGTGGGGTGAAGAAACAAAGGATAGATGGCTGAAGGGGGACACGAGGGAGAGGGTAGGAATGCTTATTGAAGAAATTGAAAAAGAGGAAGTGAGGGACACTATTAAGCAGTTTATATCTGAATGCTGGGAGGAGAGGAGGGGAAGAGGGGGTGGGGTGCAGGGGGAATGATGGCCTTCTCTTATGAGGACCGCGACAAACCAGCGGCTGGCCAAAGAGTTATTATTATTACAATGGTTCCCACAAAGATCAATGATGGGGATATTGATGAAGCTCTGTCGGGATACTCGTGGGGGAGACTAATATCTAAGACTACAGGCAACCCTACGTGGAAAATTAAAGTAAAATGCCCCAATAGAGCCATAAAACTTAACTTCATTAACAAAGGTGTTTGTATAAACGGACAAAAATATGAGACTGAGGAGTATCGTGTTTTGCCTCAGCCCACACAATGTCATAAATGCCAGAAATTTGGCCATATGTCGAACAGATGCAAAGGAGAGTTGCGTTGCATGAAATGCGGCGAAAAACATATAACAAAGTCGTGCAAGGTTTCAACACTGAAATGCCCAAATTGTAACGGGCAACACCCAAGCAATTATCGGGGGTGTCCCCACTACAAAAAAAACTTAAAACCGACATAGAACTCAAAGCTATTAATGTCAACAGCGTAGAAAACTCAACCTCTCCACATTCGATGTGCAGCCTAATGGCTGGTTCAATTTTTAATATAATGAACAAACACTTCGACGTCAGTCTTTCCGACATATGTAAAGAAGTTGGGAAAACAGCATCCAAATTATATCGAACTCAAATTTCTTCCTCGCAAATAGAAGCCGCCATAAATAAAATATAAATCACACCCACAACACGTTAACTAGTAAAATTACGTCAGGTACTGAACACTTATGGATAAGTTGAAAATAATTCAGTGGAACGCTCGAAGCGTTAACTGCAAAAGCTCACAGATGTCCGATTACTTCACAAACGCAGATGTAATTGGTATCAGCGAAACATGGTTAAAGCCAAGTAAGACATTTTGCTAAGTGGATTCAACATCATTAGACGAGACCGTCCCACACAACGTGGAGGCGGAGTCGCTCTCCTCATAAGGCAGGACTTGAAATATAAAACGATATCAAGCGATCATCTCAACGCAGAGGTGATTGCCGCTGAGATTGAACTAGATCATAAAAAAAGTTGCCGTAATCTCATATTATAATGAACCGAAAAAAACAGTTGACAGCAAAGTCTTTGAATTCTTTGTGAAAAATCACAAACACTGTATTTTCTTAGGTGATTTCAATGCCAAACATCAGGTTTTCGGATGCAATAAAACGGAGCCCAATGGCGACACTCTCTTCAATATCATCGAACAATTTGATCTTTTTGTATTAAATAACGACCACGACATTCCTCACGTCAGTGACAAAACCCTCCATCAATCCGACATCCTTGACCTAATTATAACCAGTAAATCACTAAGTAATCAAATGCAAGACATATATGTGGGGGACGATGATTTAGGTAGCGACCACCTGCCTGTTCATGCTACATTACACGGTTGCAGCGGACCCGCAAGATACCCCACAATGAGGAGGAGGAATCTATCCAAAATTGACTGGGACCTCTTCAGAAAAATAATTCAGGTTAAAATAAACAAAAACGACCCAATGAATACCTGCGAGCTTGAACAAGCATGTACCAATCTCAGTGAAGTCATTAACAACACTCTTGATGAGATTTGTCCCAAACAGACAGTTAAACCGCGGGCCAACAGAATAACTGAAACCACACTCCAAATAATAAAACAAAAAAGAAAGGCCTTCCGTGCATACAAATCAGAAAAACTTCCAACTAAAAAGGTCGAACTTAAAGCCGTGTATAATCGCCTCCATGGCGAAGTTAAAAAAGCAATAGCAAACGACAATCGCGTGAGATGGGAAAAAGCAACGGAAAATCTAAATGGCCTCAGGGAGACTAAAACGTTTTCGATACTTTTAAAACCCTTACTGGACAAAAACATAAAGACGCCAACAGTAAGGCACTAAAGATCAACGATGGAAATATGGCCCTGGATGACAAGGCGAAGGCTAGCGCCTTTGCTGAGCTCCTTAAGAAATATCATCGCCCACATGAGGGCGATAGGTTTGATGACGAGTTCAAAGAAAAAGTAAACAAATTTGTTCAAGACAACAAGACAACGTTTAACGATGCCAACTTCAGCCAAACGCCCGAGGACGGGGATGGCCATGAACTCACGGAACCGATAAGCAAAGAAGAAGTGGCTAACACAATTAAAAAATGTAAGTCTTTTTCTTCCCCAGGAGGGGACGAGGTCTCATACAAAATCCTGAAACAATGTCCCAACACTTTTTTTCGGTAGACTCACTAACCTCCTAAACTGCTGTCTCTCTAGTGGATACTTCCCAAAATGTTGGAAAGTAGCTACAGGAGTCATGATACCCAAACCCGACAAGGATTTGAGCAACCCAGCTAATTACCGCCCAATCAGCCTACTCAGCTGTATTGGAAAAAAATTTCGAACGGATTCTCACGACTAGACTCCGCAGCCATCTCGAATCAATCAGCTTTTTCAATAAGTGGCAAAGGGCATACAGGAGCCAAAGAGAGGGAATCGAGCATGTTAATAGACTGGTAGATTATATGAAAACGGCGTTCAGTCAAAATGAAATAGGAACCGCGCTATTACTCGACGTAGAAAAAGCGTTTGACTCTGTCTGGCACAATGGCATGAGATACAAACTAGCTAAAATGGGGCTACCTACCAAAATTCTAAGGATCATATCATCATTTTTATCTGATCGAAAAATCAAAGTGAGGGTCAACCGCGAAGTGTCAGCCGAGGTAAAACTCGAAGCGGGCACTCCACAGGGTTCGGTCCTCAGCCCGCTTCTATTTATAATATATTTGAATGACATTGACAAACTAGGGAAGAACCATGTTGAACCATTTCAATTCTCAGGCGACAAAGGAATGTGGACGGCCAGTAAGTCTGGAAACATAATACAAAACCGCCTGCAGGATACCATCCGCGACCTGCAAGACTGGTGCGCTCTGTGGCGCATCAAGCTAAATGCCACGAAAACACAAAGAATCACATTCTATAAAAAACAAAGGAAAAAGCCTGTCCCTAATACTGAGCTTAAGCTTTACGATCATAAACTTGAAGCTAGTAATGAGGCAAAGTTTCTGGGATTCAACCTGGAAAGCAGTCTCAATCTAAACAATCACATAAACTCAGTCACCGTCAAAGCCACTAAACGCATCAATTTCCTGAAAATGATTAGAGGTAAAAATTGGGGAGCCAATAAAGAAATTCTCCTCAATCTTTACAAATCATATATACGCCCAGTACTAGAGTATGATATTAAATAACTTGGGGAGAGGTACAGTTTAGAAAGGGCAATGTTTCAGTAGTCATGGGCTTATTCGATCTGGTCCCAATGCCTTTGATATGTTAAGAGACATCAAAGAGTAACGCACATCCCCTTGACTTAATTGTATATTGTTAAGCGTAGGATGTTCAGGGAATATCGCCAGGGCCGGCGAAATAAGGGGGGCGACGGGGGGGGGGGGGGGTCCCCCCGCCCTCGACCACGGGGGCGAGCGGTGCCGAAAGTGCCCGAAAATCAAAAGTTAGCATTGTTATTGATCAACCATCAGTATAGAACCAGGATCATACTGATCAGCCTATTATTCAGCTGAATCTCTTTGAATAACCAATTATTCTGCATGGATATATATGAACACATGGGCATGGCATTCAAGGGATAGTAGGTCTATGTACCAGCAGATTCTGCCTACCTGCTCAGCCTGACTGTTTTATTAGTGAGATGACCAAAAGTCGAGTTTGCCGACAACAAAACTGAGAGAGAGAGGGTGGGTAAACAGGGCAACTGCCCCAGGGTCCGACCAGTAGGGCAGGGGCCTTTTGTACGGCCATAAAGGTCATGCGGGTCTCAACCGCTGATGGAAGTGGAAACGGTACGTAGTTTCATTGCTGTCATTTGCCGACCAGTTTACCATTGTCCATTCATATTAAATATTAAAAAACAATGAACATTCCGTTGCGCGTATGAAAATATTCTTTTCCTTCATATCTTACGTTTAGGGGTATTTGGCTCAGCATTAACAAAATTAAAACATGCTGTAAAACAAACCCATTTTTTTCTATCATAAAATTCAAGAGGAATTTCAGGCCAAAAGCCACACCACCAGAATGCACAATTTGAGAGCTCTATTAAAAAAATTCATTTCCTGGACTGACCCCCGCCCCCCCCCCCCCCCCCCGACCCCTTTCTAATACCTCGTGCCTTTGGAACTCGGCGCAGATGCCTTTGTCATCTGCGGCGTCCCCTCAAAAGTTTTAGGCGATATATGTGCACTTTCCCTTATCATTCAGTTTGCCCCCGCCCCCCCCCCCCCCCCCCCCCTCTTGCCGTTTGCTGCTTCCGCCGGCACTGAATATCGCACTAGGAAGACACGTGCAAGTTCGTCCACAGATGATATTCCAGAAAAGAAGTCGTTGAATACCTCCACTTTGTCTGCATTCAGTGTTAACATTTTATTGGGATGTACTAAATTTGGAATTTCAGTCCGTTTACTTCCCAGGAGCAGTTTAAGTGTCTTCCACCAATTTGAAGAATTTGTTGTAGTACTGTCCATGGTAGCTTGAATCTTGTTATAGTAATTTATTTTGTATTTTCTTATTGAAGAAACAACTTCATTTCTTTTTACACAATACCTTTCCCAGGCCTCGAGGTGATTATTGGATTTGGCAATATGGCAAACACGTTTCGTGCAACGTGTTAAGACTCTAATTTCGTTGTGCATCCATTTAGGTTCTTTTCTCCTCACAGTAATTTAATTGGAATGTACATCGATTCTAACTCTAGGACTTTGGAACTGAAGTTTTCAACCAGATTATCTAGATGTGGGTTAGAAAAAAAGATTATCCCAGTCATAGCAGGAAAACGCTTTAAGTCCTTCAAAGTTACCTTCACTGTATAACGAAATTTGGTGTGTGAATACATGTTACAGTAATACTCGATCGTGGAGGGTGCATTACAACTAAATGTGTGTGTGTGTGTGGGGGGGGGGGGGGGGGGGTAGATTTTTCACCAGGCGATTTTGTACATTTCTCTACAAAGGAAGCACGCGGGGTAAAATTCAATGCCCAAATTATATTACCGCCTATTACTGAAACCGATTGAAACAATCTTGCCATTAAACAGCCCTTTTAGGGGCTTTATTTATTTATTTTTTGCGGGTGGGGGGGATTTGAAATTCCAGAAGGATAACCAGATACCCCATATATCACACACGGCATCCTATCACCGTGAAGGCTTGATGGATAACTCCCGGTTATTCAAAACTATACTGGTGGAGCTTTCTCCTCACCTTTTTTGTAACCGCTATGGTCAATATACCGGGGCCGCTACCAAACAGGCGTTGCTGTTTGGTTTTCTTTTCTTCTCTATCAGTCCTAAGTTTCATTCTTTCATCGCAACCGATTTGTGAAACAGAGAGTGAGATTGGGAGAATGCACGAGAGAGAGAGAGAGAGAAAGAGAGAGAGAGAGAGAGAGAGAGAGAGTGGGGGTGGGAGGGGCGTGAACGTGCAACAACCCACCACGGACATTTAACACAATCTTATGTTGAAGTTATCTTATTATACTCTTACTCTTGTACTTTTCGCCATATAAATGGAAAAAAAAGTAATGAAAGAATATTCATCAATCAAATCAACACCCCACTAATCTCCTCATAATCATGTGTCACCACAGCGTAAGCCAATTAATTAGCTTACACGGCGCCGAGTCACCTGCACTTTTTAGTGTGTTTGAAAGAGAAATGTCTTCTAACATCGTAAAATAGCGTCGTACAAACTTCTTCTTTGACATATATACTTCGTATCGTTCCCAGAGTATACTTTCCAAATTTCATGGAAAACAACCAAAAAATAAAAGAGAAAATGATAATTTAATTTTCGACTACACTTTTTCTCCAACGCGGACACGGACTATACTTTTTAGTGTGTCCCGTCCAACAGGGTATTACAGTCAAACATGAAAGGAAGTAAGCAAAGTGTATCACTTACACGATTATAGTTTGGAAGAAAGTGTTCAGTTGTCTCGCATTCACCACATAAGCAGTTTGGCGAGATGGTCATGTGGTTCACGAAGAGGTGCTCATTAAGATGTCTACATCATAATCATAGCCTGCAGTGGTATACCTGTGCTTTGCGGATCTCGAACTGTAAAAGAATGGTGGTGGTCGATGCACGTTCTGCTTTAAATAGTTTTTAAAATCTGCTGAGGAGCTATTATCTCTGGTGTTGGCAGGGATATCATTCCACGGTTTGGTTGGTGACGGAATGGATAATAGATGATAATTTTGGGTTCGACAAAAAGGGACACGGCAATGTTGAGCATCACGAAGATCAGGGATTTCAATCACCGATATTGGTGGAGGGATTTTATTGGAGATATAAGACGGTATACAATTACGATACATTCAAAATACTGTATTATCTTATGTTTTTTCACTGTGTCTGGAGTGTCTCCCAACCAGTTTCTTCATATAATAAGATTTTGCTGGCACTCAATGTGGCACCAATATGGCACCAGTAATAATGCAGACAGCTGCAATTTGAATATATTCAAGATTCTGTGAGTCATTTTCGGTACAGCTGTCCCAAACTGTATCCGTATATTCAAGCAGGGTTCTCACAAAGGCAAAATAAATTTTCTCGAAGTGTTTTGCGATTTAAGAGAAATTTATTTTTCCTGAGAAGGTCCAAGCGAGACCAGGATTTTGCACAAATATGTTCTATGTGGTATTCCAAGTACAATTAGAGCTGAGGATTACACCTGAATGTTCTTTAACTTCTTTGATGGGAATTTTGACCATTGCGAGGGGAAATTAATCAATCGGGTCGCATAAAGGTGCTTCCTGGAGAGGTCTTACCTCCAAAGCACATGAGAGGCACTCTACCGTAATCATTGGAACACTTCTTCCTTACATTCGGAACAAAATTTATATAATATATTAGCTTGTATTGCCCTTTGAACAAATCAAGCCATCCACAATTCAAAGTCGGTATCACTCAGTGAACCGACAAAAGACAGAGGAACAAACAGCAAACCAAGCAATTAAGATGTCACTATCACAACAAAGTGGGCATACAAAGCAAATCATTATCAAAACACAAGTGCAACATGTGCTGACATTTGCTGACAACAAGTTTTTCATTCGGCGATTGACAGTCATACTGATCGGACGTGTCTGTGAAAGCTTCTGACTGAACACATCTCACAGCTTGGATATTAACAAAGCCTATTGTTCTCTGTACCACTTCTGTGCACTCTAGTGTAATTTTGTAAGTGTTTTTCTTTAACTCTATCTATTTTCTGTCTGCTTTTCTCTGTTAAAACTAAATATACTTCAACGAAATATTTTACCAATAATTTGCTGATAACTTAGACAATAACTGATAACTGAACAGAGTGACATGGCAACTAACTCCACCACTGAACCCACTTCGGGAATGGATTTAATATCGATGATATCTGGATTTCAAAAAGAGATAGCCAGATTGAACGACACTATAGAGGGTTTGCGCTCGGATATTAGGGCTCAAAAAGAGCAGTTCGAGAAAGAAAAAATGGAATTAATAAAAGCTTCGACGGAATCAAAAAAGGAAAATAAGTGGGCATCTGGAAAAAGGGAAAAGGAAGAAATAATTCAGGTTTGGATTCGTGCCCCAGCAACGGAAACTCTAAACAAAAGGGCAAGGGTGTGGAGTCCAACTCGTTGGGCCCTAAAACGAACACAGTTACGGATATCGCTAGTGTTTCTAAACCAGTTGATACAACTCAGCAGTTTTCGAAAACTAATCCTAGCAAGGGGATGGTGGGCAAAACTAATCCGACACCTGTTTCGCCCTTTATAGATAATACCGCTGAGATGGGGAGACCTGTGCACGCCATATCTTTGGAGGTACCACCAAATCAGGGCTCGGAACTCGTTACCACCAGTCAAGACAACTGGTTGCGTTCGCTCATAGAGCAAGAGGCAACTACTGTTCCCACCTGTGATGTGGTCAATCAGATTACGCCGCGCCCGAAAAGGAAATTGGATACAGACTTCCAGGAAAATGGCGAGTCCCTGGAAATAGAAACGGTGGCTAAGAAAACCCGGAAAGCGTCGACACACACCGATAACCCGGGTGTTGTTGTCGTTGAGACCTCGGACACCATGGATGTTACAGTAGTAACAACCAGTGCGGAGATCCACAATGGTGGGAAATCGGCAGACAGTAACGCAACGGAAACGATACCGGCGACGCCAACATTCACCACTGACGGTGGTGTATCTTTTGCCGACAAGGTAAGAGCCCTTTCTAAACAACCTCAAAAGGATAATACGGCCAATCACCGGACGAATAAACAACCACATCAACCGCTGCAAAACCCTTGCGTAGTCGTCACAAGGGTTCCCACAAAGATCAATGATGGGGATATTGATGAAGCTCTGTCGGGATACTCGTGGGGGAGACTAATATCTAAGACTACAGGCAACCCTACGTGGAAAATTAAAGTAAAATGCCCCAATAGAGCCATAAAACTTAACTTCATTAACAAAGGTGTTTGTATAAACGGACAAAAATATGAGACTGAGGAGTATCGTGTTTTGCCTCAGCCCACACAATGTCATAAATGCCAGAAATTTGGCCATATGTCGAACAGATGCAAAGGAGAGTTGCGTTGCATGAAATGCGGCGAAAAACATATAACAAAGTCGTGCAAGGTTTCAACACTGAAATGCCCAAATTGTAACGGGCAACACCCAAGCAATTATCGGGGGTGTCCCCACTACAAAAAAACTTAAAACCGACATAGAACTCAAAGGTATTAATGTCAACAGCGTAGAAAACTCAACCTCTCCACATTCGATGTGCAGCCTAATGGCTGGTTCAATTTTTAATATAATGAACAAACACTTCGACGTCAGTCTTTCCGACATATGTAAAGAAGTTGGGAAAACAGCATCCAAATTATATCGAACTCAAATTTCTTCCTCGCAAATAGAAGCCGCCATAAATAAAATATAAATCACACCCACAACACGTTAACTAGTAAAATTACGTCAGGTACTGAACACTTATGAAAGCAGAGGGTTCAGTATTGTCCTAATGGGGGACTTCAATGGGCACATCGGGGATAAGGAGGAGGGCATACAGGGAGGTGATAGGAAAATTAACACGAATGGGAGGAAGATGTTGGACCTATCAAAAGAGCTTGGTTTAAAGATCTTGAACAGGGATGCGAAATGTAAGGGTAAATGGACCTGGGAGAGGAACGATAAGAAAACAATAATTGATTATATACTCACTGACATTAGAGTATGGAGGGAGGTTATAGATGTAGAAATAGATGACGAGGGAAAAAATGACTTGGGTAGTGATCACAACCTGATAACAGTTAAGATTATGGGCAAAAAGACGAATAGAGACAGAAATACCTTCAAGGAAGTTTGGGGACTAAAACAAGGAGCCGACTGGAAGCAGTTTCGGGAAAAACTAAAACCAAGTCTTGAATGAATACCTAGGGATGCAAATGTCCAGAGTATTTCAGATGGCATAGTAAATAGCCTAACAGAGGCAGGGAAGGATTGCATAGGAAGGGTGAGGGTCCCAACGAGAGAGCTTGGATACAGGATTAACGAGGGACTGAAAAAGGCTATAAAAGAAAGGAAGGTAAAATGCGCTGCTTACAGAAGAAGTAGGAAGCTTAAAGGGGTGGATAACAATGACACGAGACTAATGAAAGGAGAATATGAACTGGCACGGAAAAAGGTGAATGAGATAAAGAATAATAATAGGAAGGAGCGCAATTGCAGTCTTGCCAGAACAATAAAGAAAACGGGGGGTTCGAGCTCAAACGTATTTTGGAACTGGGTAAATAAACGGGGGAAAAGTAGTGTGCAGAGTATCAAAGTGGATGGGGAAAGTACAGAAGATAAAGGCCGTATCGCTTCAGAGTTAGTCAAGCACTGGGAAAAGATAAACGATAGGCGATGGGGCAGTGGGTCCCCACCAAAAAGAAATACACTGGTGGAGGAGAACCTATCCAATCGTGTATGTAGCGAAATAACGGCAGAAGAAGTGCGGAACGTGGTCTCGAAATTAAAAAATGGTAAAGCGGGAGGGACTGATGAAATTCCGAACGAATTCCTCAAAAATGGAAGGGAGGCACTTATTGAAGTCCTGACAAACCTTTTCAACCTGGCTCTGCGAAAGCAAGAGGTCCCCAGAGAGTGGAGGGAAAGTAAGGTGTCGTTCATACACAAAAAGGGGGATAAGGAAGTTCTAGATAACTATAGGGGGATATCAGTTAGTAGTAACATCGGAAAAGTATTCTGTAAGGTCATATACAGTAGACTAGAGGAAGTTATTGAAGAGAAAGGTTTTCTAGGAGAAATTCAAAATGGTTTCAGGAAAGGACGAAGAGTCACTGATCACCTATTTACACTCACCCAACTGATAGAATCAACAAAGGCTGAAAAGAAAAAGATGTTTCTGGCATTTCTAGATGTGAAAAAAGCGTACGACCGAGTGTGGAGGGAAGGTATGTGGCGAAAGCTCGAGGGCATCGGACTGGGGGGTGACTTTGTGGGAATCATGAAAGCACTGTATACAGATCTGCAAAGCCAACTCAGTCTAGGGAGTATCACTACAAAACGAGTCCCTATGGATATAGGCCTCAAGCAGGGGTGTATCTTTTCACCGATTTTGTTTGCATTGTATGTTAAAGATTTAGGGGACGAACTAATTCAGAGTGCGGAGGGGGTAAATGTTGGAGACATAAAGATACCAGGCATATTCTTTGCGGACGACATGGTGTTAATGTCTAGAACTGAACAGGGGCTAGAGAAATTGCTGGAAATTGTTGGTAGTTATGGGAACACTTGGCGGCTCGAACTAAATGAAAATAAAAGCAAGGTAATACCCGTTGGACGTAAGGTAGATATGACGAAGAGATGGAGAGTGGGGGAGTTCTCAATCCCCGAAGGGGAAAGCAAACAAATCACTGTAGGAGAAAAGGGAGAGTATGAGTATCTAGGGGTAAGCATAAATATAACGGGAAGAGGGGTGTACAGAAATTACTCAGCCAAACTGATTCTGAAAGGGAAAAGAATTCTGAACCAACTAAAACTTTTAGGGAAAAATAGTTTCAACAAGGTCTTTGTGGGGAAAACACTGTGGGAGAGGGTGGGTTTACCAAGTATAACGTATGGCACGGACGTGATTCCATTAAACCAAACCGTTATTAAGAAGTTGGAAAGTACTCAGAATGATGCCGGCAGATGGATAACAGGGTCGAGTAATGCTGCAGCTTTGGAAGCAGTAAGGGGGGAGCTTGGGTGGATGAAAATCAAGGACAGGGTAGATTTGGGAAAACTGTGTTACTTTAACTACTTGAGAAACCTGCCTGACAACCGGTGGTGCAAATTGATGCTCGATACCATTTGGAATTCTAATATAGAAACGGGGTGGTCAAAACATGTGAGGGAACTAATGGACTACTACTCTATAGAGGTCACAAACATAGAAGTAGGAATGAAAGAAGGCAAAAGGTTTGTCAAAGAGAGAGTCATGGAAGATTGCAATCGAAACTGGCGAGCAGGGGTTAGCGTGAAAAGATCACTGCAGGGGTTACAATATAAAGAAAAGCCAGCTTTTGAGAAGTACCTAGATGGCACCTTTGGAGGGTCACTGCTGTTCAAACTGAGATCAAGATCACTGGAGCTTCGGGGAAAAATTGGGAGAGATGGGGAAAAGGGATGCCAAATGTGCCATTCTGGAGTAGTGGAGACCCTGGAACATTTTCTCTTGGAATGCCCACAGTATATACCTCATAGAATAAAATTTACTGGAAGAATAATGCAGAAGTGGGGTGAAGAAACAAAGGATAGATGGCTGAAGGCGGACACGAGGGAGAGGGTAGGAATGCTTATTGAAGAAATTGAAAAAGAGGAAGTGAGGGATACTATTAAGCAGTTTATATCTGAATGCTGGGAGGAGAGGAGGGGAAGAGGGGGTGGGGTGCAGGGGGAATGATGGCCTTCTCTTATGAGGACCGCGACAAATCAGCGGCTGGCCAAAGAGTTATTATTATTATTATGGATAAGTTGAAAATAATTCAGTGGAACGCTCGAAGCGTTAACTGCAAAAGCTCACAGATGTCCGATTACTTCACAAACGTAGATGTAATTGGTATCAGCGAAACATGGTTAAAGCCAAGTAAGACATTTTTGCTAAGTGGATTCAACATCATTAGACGAGACCGTCCCACACAACGTGGAGGCGGAGTCGCTCTCCTCATAAGGCAGGACTTAAAATATAAAACGATATCAAGCGATCATCTCAACGCAGAGGCGATTGCCGCTGAGATTGAACTAGATCATAAAAAAAGTTGCCGTAATCTCATATTATAATGAACCGAAAAAAAACAGTTGACAGCAAAGTCTTTGAATTCTTTGTGAAAAATCACAAACACTGTATTTTCTTAGGTGATTTCAATGCCAAACATCAGGTTTTCGGATGCAATAAAACGGAGCCCAATGGCGACACTCTCTTCAATATCATCGAACAATTTGATCTTTTTGTATTAAATAACGACCACGACATTCCTCACGTCAGTGACAAAACCCTCCATCAATCCGACATCCTTGACCTAATTATAACCAGTAAATCACTAACTAATCAAATGCAAGACATATATGTGGGGGACGATGATTTAGGTAGCGACCACCTGCCTGTTCATGCTACATTACGCGGTTGCAGCGGACCCGCAAGATACCCCACAATGAGGAGGAGGAATCTATCCAAAATTGACTGGGACCTCTTCAGAAAAATAATTCAGGTTAAAATAAACAAAAACGACCCAATGAATACCTGCGAGCTTGAGCAAGCATGTACCAATCTCAGTGAAGTCATTAACAACACTCTTGATGAGATTTGTCCCAAACAGACAGTTAAACCGCGGGCCAACAGAATAACTGAAACCACACTCCAAATAATAAAACAAAAAAGAAAGGCCTTCCGTGCATACAAATCAGAAAAACTTCCAACTAAAAAGGTCGAACTTAAAGCCGTGTATAATCGCCTCCATGGCGAAGTTAAAAAAGCAATAGCAAACGACAATCGCGTGAGATGGGAAAAAGCAACGGAAAATCTAAATGGCCTCAGGGAGACTAAAACGTTTTGCGATACTTTTAAAACCCTTACTGGACAAAAACATAAAGACGCCAACAGTAAGGCACTAAAGATCAACGATGGAAATATGGCCCTGGATGACAAGGCGAAGGCTAGCGCCTTTGCTGAGCTCCTTAAGAAATATCATCGTCGACATGAGGGCGATAGGTTTGATGACGAGTTCAAAGAAAAAGTAAACAAATTTGTTCAAGACAACAAGACAACGTTTAACGATGCCAACTTCTGCCAAACGCCCGAGGACGGGGATGGCCATGAACTCACGGAACCGATAAGCAAAGAAGAAGTGGCTAACACAATTAAAAAATGTAAGTCTTCTTCTTCCCCAGGAGGGGACGAGGTCTCATACAAAATCCTGAAACAATGTCCCAACACTTTTTTTCGGTAGACTCACTAACCTCCTAAACTGCTGTCTCTCTAGTGGATACTTCCCAAAATGTTGGAAAGTAGCTACAGGAGTCATGATACCCAAACCCGACAAGGATTTGAGCAACCCAGCTAATTACCGCCCAATCAGCCTACTCAGCTGTATTGGAAAAAAATTTCGAACGGATTCTCACGACTAGACTCCGCAGCCATCTCGAATCAATCAGCTTTTTCAATAAGTGGCAAAGGGCATACAGGAGCCAAAGAGAGGGAATCGAGCATGTTTATAGACTGGTAGATTATATGAAAACGGCGTTCAGTCAAAATGAAATAGGAACCGCGCTATTACTCGACGTAGAAAAAGCGTTTGACTCTGTCTGGCACAATGGCATGAGATACAAACTAGCTAAAATGGGGCTACCTACCAAAATTCTAAGGATCATATCATCATTTTTATCTGATCGAAAAATCAAAGTGAGGGTCAACCGCGAAGTGTCAGCCGAGGTAAAACTCGAAGCGGGCACTCCACAGGGTTCGGTCCGCAGCCCGCTTCTATTTATAATATATTTGAATGACATTGACAAACTAGGGAAGAACCATGTTGAACCATTTCAATTCTCAGACGACAAAGGAATGTGGACGGCCAGTAAGTCTGGAAACATAATACAAAACCGCCTGCAGGATACCATCCGCGACCTGCAAGACTGGTGCGCTCTGTGGCGCATCAAGCTAAATGCCACGAAAACACAAAGAATCACATTCTATAAAAAAACAAAGGAAAAAGCCTGTCCCTAATACTGAGCTTAAGCTTTACGATCATAAACTTGAAGCTAGTAATGAGGCAAAGTTTCTGGGATTCAACCTGGATAGCAGTCTCAATCTAAACAATCACATAAACTCAGTCACCGTCAAAGCCACTAAACGCATCAATTTCCTGAAAATGATTAGAGGTAAAAATTGGGGAGCCAATAAAGAAATTCTCCTCAATCTTTACAAATCATATATACGCCCAGTACTAGAGTATGGGGCCATAATAACAAGTGACCTGAATAAAACCAACATTGAAAAACTACAACGGGTCCAAAATCATGCCTTGCGCGTGGCTCTGCGCAAGCCCACGTGGACATCGATAAAACAACTTCACGAGATAGCAAAAATAGACACTATAGCAATGCGCTTAAAAGATCTTCAAAGCAAAACTCTAAATAGACTTCAAGACAGCGAATTAATAATAGAACTCAATGCGCATCGCGTCCTCCATAGGAAAACTAAATAATCTGGGGCATGTCTATCGAAAGGGTTAAATATTACATCATTGTGATGGGGTGAGCCAGGCATTCTGTGACCTAAATTTAGAACTGGCTGCGGGTGACACGATACGCACGAAAGCTTGCCTCTGTTACCAGTGGGAGTTGCAAACAGCGAGGAAAATCTCCACCTGCTGCCGGGTCTCCCCTCCCTGAGATATAAATCTCGGGGAAAAAATGCTGGCTTCCCCATCCAAAAGGACGGAAAAGTTGTAAATTAAAAACCGAATTGCTCTAATTTCCAGCTCTCTATCTTTTCTACCTCCTCTATCTCATCGGACACACGACCAAACTGAATGACAAACTATGAGGGATTGAAACAATCCTTAAGCAAAGATGTGCAGAAAACCTATCAGACCAAGGCAAGGATTGAAACAATCTTGCCAGCAAACAGCCCTTTGTGTGTGTGTGGGGGGGGGGGGGGTGGGGGGGGGGGTGTTGGAGGTCATTTGGAATTCCCGAAGGATAACCAGATACCTCAAAATCACATACGGCATCCTATCTCCCAGAAGGCTTGATGGATGACTCCCGGTTTTTTCAAACTAAACAGTTGGAGCTTTCTTCATTCCTTTTTTGTAACCGCTATGGTCATATACCGGGGCCGCTACCAAACCGGCGTTGCTGTTTGGTTTTCTTTTTTCTTTTTCCCTTAAAATTGCCATCGCACAACATTATATTCTGGCTCGCCACCATGGTGGGACTCAAACCTCTACCATCGCCAAGCTGGAACCGAATAGAGCCCACTCTCTAATAGTCTTAACGGCGTTGAGGGTTTGGTCTTTGACAATCTATCACTCCAATGCAAACTGCCGGGAATTCTAACCGCGTGCATACCCCTTCAGACCCCATTTGAGGCAATAGGAAAGCTAGGCCTGTGTGATCCAAGATCCAAGTAAAATAAAATAAGGCCAACCGGGTCGCAAGGGATTTGTAAATCCCACATCGTCCCTGCGGGCGCGCTAAAACCTTTCATTCATTCAACAAGTTTTCATTGCATTAACTTATAGAAGTGTATATTCTAAAAGTCAAATCAATAGTGATTTTTAAAAAAATAATGATAGCATTTCCATTGGTCCGTTATTTTTGTGTTACTATCTTCCCCACCCCTTGGAAATAATATCAGGTACTAGTTGTCCAGCTGTGAGTATGAGATGTCCCATCGTGGGTACAAGTTGTCCAGACAAAAATGGGTACGAGTCATCCAATTTTGGGTACGACTTGACTGGTATGAGTTGCCGTGGGTACGATTGTCTTGAAACCTTTCAAAATTCTCCAGTCATTTTCCAATTTTTAGAATATTATTCATACACTCGCAGTTGTTATTTGTCCATAATTTTGGGATGTCAGTATGTGTCTGTCTTGGTTCGAATAGTTTGTATTTTAGTTTAGGTAAAAAATGTCAATGCCAAATATTTGCTACCTCTGTAAAGCGTCAATAGGACAGTTCACATTTCTTCATATACAACAGGGTCCTCAGTCGTGAGAAGCATGTATATCTGAATTGAAGATAATGATGATCATGTTGTCTGCGGTTTCTTTGTTATGTATCTTATGAAGATTGTGGAGCATATAAGCCTGGTACAAAATATGTTTGTTGAGTTTGGGAAGCAGGCTTTGACTGCAATTACTGACAGCCACAAAGAGAACTAATTAACAAGTCAAAATGTAATCAACAGTTCACACTGTCGCTTACCGAGATGCAGCTGTTGTAAATACTAATTACAAGCTACAAGATTTTTCAGCGAACGCTATTACTTTAGTGCCCATAATTCCCAAATATGGCATTAAACGCCATGCATATACTGCGTAAATCTATTTATATACTCATAATACACAACCTCATACCCTTCTTAGAGTTTTCAACACCATGCCCACCCCTATTTTCCTTTACCTCGGTGTTTAGTAATAATAATAATAACACTTCGGCCGGCCGCTGATTTCTCGCGGTTCTCGTATGAGAAGGCCTTGGTTACCCATGTCCTACCAACAGCCTCCCTATCCCCGCGCTTCGTCTCTCCTCCCAACACTCGGAGACGAACTGCTTGATGACATCCCTTGCCCCATTCTTCCCAATCTCTTCGGTTAGTATATTAACCCTCTCCTCTGAGTCGCTCCCTAACCACATGTCCTTCATTCTCCCATCCCACTTCCCCATTATACTCCCTGTGAATCTTGTTCTTTTAGACTGGTATTTGGGGCATTCTATAAGAAAGTGTTCCAGGGTCTCCATCACGCCCAAGTTACACATCTGGCACTCCTTTTCACTATTTTTCCCGATTTTTCCCCTCAGCTCCAGGGACCGCGACCTCAGCTTGAACAACAGTGACCCCCCATAGGTGCCATCAAGGTACTCTTCAAAACCAGGCTTCTCTTTATCATGCAGGCCACCCAAAGATCTCTTTGATTTGATTTGGTATGGCTGCTGATTAGAAGTTACGTGAAACTGATGCATGTCACTTTTTTTTTGTAAATTGCGTGTAATTAGTTTTCTGCTTAGAACTTCTAAATGACATACCCAATTTCAATAATTTTAGTTTGGTATGGAGGTGTAGCAACATAAGATATACAATTTGGTGACACCCCAACTGTGGGGGACTGTTGTCTGATCCCAGACGATCAGCATTGCTCTTGTTGAAGATACATCTTTCAAAGACATTTCCCAGGAAACTAATCAGGGATATTGGGCAGTAATTTGATAAGATATTGGGTGGATCTTTTTTCAGAATAGAGGTAACATTTACTTTTTTCCAATGAGCGGGAAAGTATGATTGTCCAAGCAAAATATTAAATAACTTGGGGAGAGGTACAGTTTAGAAAGGGCAATGTTTCAGTAGTCATGGGCTTATTCGATCTGGTCCCAATGCCTTTGATATGTTAAGAGACATCAAAGAGTAACGCACATCCCCTTGACTTAATTGTATATTGTTAAGCGTAGGATGTTCAGGGAATATCGCCAGGGCCGGCGAAATAAGGGGGGCGACGGGGGGGGGGGGGGTCCCCCTGCCCTCGACCACGGGGGGCGAGCGGTGCCGAAAGTGCCCGAAAATAAAAAGTTAGCATTGTTATTGATCAACCATCAGTATAGAACCAGGATCATACTGATCAGCCTATTATTCAGCTGAATCTCTTTGAATAACCAATTATTCTGCATGGATATATATGAACACATGGGAATGGCATTCAAGGGATAGTAGGTCTATGTACCAGCAGATTCTGCCTACCTGCTCAGCCTGACTGTTTTATTAGTGAGATGACCAAAAGTCGAGTTTGCCGACAACAAAACTGAGAGAGAGGGGGTGGGTAAACAGGGCAACTGCCCCAGGGTCCGACCAGTAGGGCAGGGGCCTTTTGTACGGCCATAAAGGTCATGCGGGTCTCAACCGCTGATGGAAGTGGAAACGGTACGTAGTTTCATTGCTGTCATTTGCCGACCAGCTTACCATTGTCCATTCATATTAAATATTAAAAAACACTGAACATTCCGTTGCGCGTATGAAAATATTCTTTTCCTTCATATCTTACGTTTAGGGGTATTTGGCTCAGCATTAACAAAATTAAAACATGCTGTAAAACAAACCCATTTTTTTCTATCATAAAATTCAAGAGGAATTTCAGGCCAAAAGCCATCAGAATGCACAATTTGAGAGCTCTATTAAAAAAATTCATTTCCTGGACTGACACCCCCCCCCCCCCCCCCCCCCCCCCCCCCGACCCCTTTCTAATACCTCGTGCCTTTGGAACTCGGCGCAGATGCCTTTGTCATCTGCGGCGTCCCCTCAAAATTTTTAGGCGATATATGTGCACTTTCCTTATCATTCAGTTTGCCCCCCCCCCCCCCCCCCCCCCCCCCCTTGCCGTTTGCTGCTTCCGCCGGCACTGAATATCGCACTAGGAAGACTCGTGCAAGTTCGTCCACAGATGATATTCCAGAAAAGAAGTCGTTGAATACCTCCACTTTGTCTGCATTCAGTGTTAACATTTTATTGGGATGTACTAAATTTGGAATTTCAGTCCGTTTACTTCCCAGGAGCAGTTTAAGTGTCTTCCACCAATTTGAAGAATTTGTTGTAGTACTGTCCATGGTAGCTTGAATCTTGTTATAGTAATTTATTTTGTATTTTCTTATTGAAGAAACAACTTCATTTCTTTTTACACAATACCTTTCCCAGGCCTCGAGGTGATTATTGGATTTGGCAACATGGCAAACACGTTTCGTGCAACGTGTTAAGACTCTAATTTCGTTGTGCATCCATTTAGGTTCTTTTCTCCTCACAGTAATTTAACTGGAATGTACATCGATTCTAACTCTAGGACTTTGGAACTGAAGTTTTCAACCAGATTATCTAGATGTGGGTTAGAAAAAAAGATTATCCCAGTCATAGCAGGAAAACGCTTTAAGTACTTCAAAGTTACCTTCACTGTATAACGAAATTTGGTGTGTGAAACTTCCACGTTTTTGTGTGAAGTCGACTTCAACTGTCATTGGACAATAATCCCTTATTAGATCAGGAAGGAAGGGATCAACAACTTCACAGAATAACACTCTAACCGAGTCACTAACAGCAATTACGTCCAGTGAAGTTTCTGGTGTTACTGTGAAGTAGGTTGGTTCTGATGCCAACTGTCTCAGGTTAAAGTATTCAGCAAGGTCTTTGAACTTACCTTTTGGGGGGGGGGGGGGGTCGAGGGGGGAGAGTAAGTTGTCAGTGAAATCACCTGTAATTATTATGTCAGGAACTCCAGAATCCTTGGCCTTCTCAGTGGGTGCAAATATAATGTCCCAGATTACAGCGTCATTCTTTGAAGGTTGGTAGAAAACTCCCAGCAGAAACGACTTTGTGCCAATGAATACTTCCACCCACAGACATTCAAGTGGGGGTATTTTGGTCTAGGCCTAAATGAGATACCACAATTTAAGAAAAGTGCTATACTTCCACTCCTGGTCTGTCGGTCCTTACGTAGTACCTCATGAAAACCTTAAAGATTTATATCAGAGTCGCTATCATCAGAATCTAGCCATGTTTCAGTGAATGCGCAAATGTCATTTTCTGTCTATCTTTTTAGTATAATAGATATTAAGTAAGCCTTTCATCGGTTCCTGAATGGGATTGCCACATATACCACTGGTTGTAGTGATAAGCAAATTCATTTTGTTTTTGTTTGCAGGTTAAGTAATAATTTAACCTTTTACCCAACGTAATGGCCAAAACCGACCAGCGCTATTCACAAAAATCGCCAATTCTTTTCCATAAAGCCTTCCGACTTCTCGGATGTAACACTGGCATATTATTTTGCACGGGATTACCGTTCCAGCTCACTTCAAAACACTAAAGTTTGAAGGTCACACACAAACACTATAAATACTCAGCTCAGGTGGAAAGCGTTGTCTTTTTATTTTGAGCGACTTGCCGTTCCATTTCGATCATGTCATCCTCTAATAGTAGCTGCAGCAATAGTTCTGCTTGAAAAAATTCCACACTTCTTGATTCGACATCAGATTCAGAATCGAAAAATTTACATGATAGTTCCACTGATAGTGAAATTTTAAATATTTTTGCCTCTGACGCAGCTTCCAGTGGCGAGTTCAGTGGGTATGGCTCGAAGAGCAATTAAGAAATCACTGTGGGTGAGGTCGCTGACCCATCCTATGTTTGTGATGATAAGGAGGAGGATGTAATCCCATCCAGTCAAGCACGACACAGTCGTTCAGTGACAAATATTGAAAATACGGCATCACGCTGTGATCCGGATCAATTCAGACGAGTCGATACAGAAATATTGAAATCGAAAGTAGCGCGGGGGAGTTCGTCCCAAACTGTTAAAAAACGAAAACATAAAACTTCTCATCTACCTCAAAAGAGGTCGAGATTGAATAATGATACAATCATACATACTTCTGATCAAAATTCTGCTTCAGAGGGCCAACATGGATCTTTGCCCAGTGATAACCCACACAGGACAAATTCTGATCACAATGGATCAGATGTCGACAACTTGTCAGAGGATGATTTTTTGAATTTACCTAAACTTTTCCCTGATGATATAAAATATGGGCAGGAAGTAAATATAACAATAGCAGATTTTGCTAACAAAACTACGACAATTAAATCAGATATAACTGATATAATTACCAAACATCCTGTTCCCCAAAACTGTAAGCTGATATCAGCACCCAAAATTAATTCTGAATTCTGGCAACAGCTGGATGGTCGCTCCAGGACACGTGATTGTCAGCTGCAATATACCCAAAATATTATGGCTCATGCTATGACACCACTCTTAAAAATGGTTGACAATTTAAAGGAAATAAAACACACTATCGGAAAATTATAAAAACAAAAAATAAGTCAGAAGTTTAATGATAATCTAGAAAATGCTAAAAACTTGGCTGATGGAATTACCCTGATGGGTTCAGCCATTCTCGATGTGTCTGTTAAACGACGACTGTTAATAAAACCAAATTTTAGCAATCCATTCAAGGCTTTGTGTGCACCTGACAGACCAATTACCCTCAATTTATTCGGTGATAATGTTTCCAAGGAGATTAAAAAAGCTGGAAAGGTCACCAGGGTAACCTTTCAAAATAGAGATAGAGGCTTCAGAAATAGAGGTTCTGACCAGTCCTTTTTACGTAGGCGCCCTTATTACAATCAACATCCTCGGTCGTCAAATCAATACAACCAGGGCCGACAGTGTTGTCAGAAAGATCGTCAAATTACAGGAGACCATACAGAGGCAACCACAACTTTGCATACCATCAGGACAGGAAGTAAATGTAAGTATGTTAAAACCTGGTGGCAGAACTCAACATTTTCTCTTTGAATGGGGGGAAACTGACTCATGATAATTTTATTTTACAAGCTGTGAAAGGATATGAAATAGAGTTTGTGTCTTCACCCATTCAACGTCGGCCACCTTCTCCTCTGCATTTTTCATCTGAGGAATCACAACTTGTTGATTTTGAAGTACAAGAACTGATTGATAAAGGGTCTATTCTGGTTTGTAATCACGAACCAGGTGAATTCCTTTCCAATATTTTCTTGCGGGAAAAGAAAAATGGGAAAATGAGGTCTGTGATTAATTTGAAAACACTGAACAAATACGTTGCCTATTCCCATTTTCAAATGGATACATTGCGATCTGCTTTACAACTGATCAAAGTTAATGATTTTTTCACATCTATTGATCCTAATGATGCTTATTTCAGCATTCCAATCTGTGCTCATGCCCAGAAATATTTAAAATCTTCTTGGAGGGGAATTCTGTATAAATTCTCCTGTTTACCATTTAGCTTGACCTCAGCGCCCCGCCTGTACATCAAGGTCATGAAACCAATTTTCTCCCATCTGCATAGTAGAGGACTTCGTTGTACATACTGTATAGCTGATTCATTCACTATCAACCAATCAGAGAAAGGTGCCCGTGGAGACACACATACTATGTCAGATCTTTTCAACAGGTTAGGTTTTGAACTTAATTTCTAAAAATCAGTTTTACGTCCCACAGGGGAAATTACATATCTTGGCCATATCATCAATTCAGGAACGGAACTTTCACCATCCGTCTCCCCTTAAAGAGAATTAACACTATTGTGTCAATGTCAAAGGCAGTTTTGGCTGCACAGAACCCTACTATTCAAATGGTAGCGAGACTCACTGGACTCTATACCGCTGCATTTTTGGTACTACATATAGGTCCTTTGTACTACAGATCACTTGAAAGGGATAAAACCAATGCTTTGAAGAAATACATGTCATATGCTCATAGTATTCGGCTGTCAAGAAACAGCAAGATTGAAATTTCATGGTGATCGGTAATGTTCGTTTACTGAATTCAGAGCCACTTCGGGTATCCTCACCTGATCACACACTTAGTACTGACACCTCCTCTGCTGGATGGGGTGGCATTTTAGACAGTCAATGGGCTAATGGACAATGGAATCTAACACAGCGGAAACTTCACATCAATGTTCTAGAACTTCAGGCCATCAAGCCGTTATTGCTGACCCTGGCCAATAATTTACGCAGTTGCCATATTTGTGTTAGAACTGATAACACCACTGCAATGTCTTATCGTAATAAAGTAGGTGGCAGGAGAAACGACCTCTTCAGTGTCTCTAAAAGTATTTGGCTGTGGTGTTCAACTCGAAACATTCACATATCAGCAGTTCACATCCCTGGGAAACACAATTTACTGGCAGACTCTTTATCCAGGGAAGGATTCATCTGAATGGAAATTACACCCGAAAATATTCAGTACTCTTTGTAGCATTTTCTTCGAACCCACAATGGATTTGTTTGCTTCACGAAGAAACTGCCAATTACCCATGTATTGTAGCTGGTACCCTGATTGAAATGCATTTACAACAGATGCATTTTCCATTTCTTGGACTGATCATTTACCTTTTTTGCCTCCTTTCAGTCTTATTGCCAAAGTGTTTACAAAGACAGGGGAAGACAAGGTCAATCAGGCATTAATCGTTGTTCCCTGGTGGACAACTCAATTGTGGTTCCCCAGACTGTTACAGTTGATGGCCAGTCGACCAGTAAAACTTCCACAGACCAAGAAACTTCTGAAAAATCACCTTACAGACACGCTACATCCATTGTTACCAAGATTAAGGCTGATCGCTTGTACTATATCCGGAAACACTTTAAGGCAAACGGCATTTCGAAGGAAGGTTCAGACATCATCCTTTCCTCCTGGCGACAGTCAACTACAAAACAATATGGGTATGCCTGGTGTAAGTGGTGTTTGTGGGGTGATACACAAAACGTTAGTTATGTTCAACCCACTGAATTCAGGTTCTAAATTATCTTTCTGTTTTGGGAAGACACAAGTCATACTGTGTTGTGAATACACATAAGTCCATGTTAATCCAAACCATGATTGCACTCGGTAGATCTTAGTTTTCATCCACACCACTCCTTACCAGATTTATGAAAGGGTTCTTTAATCACAAACCACCGGTGCCGAGATATAACTACACTTGGGATGTTTCAGTGGCCTTAAACTATTTAAAAACCTTATACCCCCTCGATACTTTGTCTCTTGACCAAAAAACTAGCAACTCTCAAGGCACTTGTCTCACCCCAAAGAGTACAAACATTTACCTCGTTAGATCCAAATTACATGCAAAGGACTGTGAATGGCATTAGTTTTGTAACTTCCACCCTGCAAAAGACATCCCGACCAGGACATATTTCTTATGACATCTTTTCAAATATACTGATGATCGGCTTTGTGTGGTACACACTTTTGGAAACATATGGAAAAGACAATAAACATACGAAAATCTGATAAACTATTTATTTCTTTCAAAACCAAGAAATCAATATCTACATCTACATTTGCTAGATGGTTTGTGAATGTATACATAAAGCAGGTATTAGCAGTTCTTTTAAGGCACATTCTGTGAGAGGCACTGCAACTTCAGAAGCTGTTCGGAAAGGTCTCCCATTGAGTCAGATTCTAAAGGCTGCAAATTGGAAATCTGCAAAAACTTTCCATGGTTTTTATTTCAGGAACCTTGAAGACACGGATGAACAGTTTTCACACACCCTCTTGACGTGACTTGATATCACCCATTCACATGTCGGTTGAAGTACAGCCTTCAATCAGCTTGGATTCAGCGAAGAATGCCTTCAATGATATATACTCTTTTTCGTTAGTGTTTTTTGTAGAAAAACGTCAATAGAGAGATGGGTTTATGTGTATTTTTTGTTGTTACTCTCTCAGATGTTCTGTTTCACTCTGATTACTTCTCTACACGCGACATTCAGTGACTACGCGATATGTGACATACACTCTACATGTACATTGATCATACCTGTGTCGCTTTGGGGCTTCATGTACTCATATGGAAAGATAAAAGCTTTGAAATCGTGCCAGTGTTACATTCGAGAAGCCGGGCTGACCCCTCTGGTAATAGTGTTTGTGGTGTGCCACCCTACGGTGGTATTTATTTGATTCTATTCCTTCAAACGGCCGAGAAAATCAAAACCTCTGTTTTTAAGCCTCTTGGCTGGACGGTTGGAAGTGGTTGGTCGGGGTGGCTGTCCCCTCTGGTAATAGTGTTTGTGGTGTGCCACCCTACGGTGGTATTTATTTGATTCTATTCCGTCAAACGGCCGAGAAAATCAAAACCCCTGTTTTTAAGCCTCTTGGTTGGACGGTTGGAAGTGGTTGGCCGGGGTGGCTGACCCTCTGGTAATAGTGTTTGTGGTGTGCCACCCTACGGTGGGATTTGTTTATGCCTCTCGGCAGTTTACTGAATATCGAATAAGGAATAAGGAGCTGGAGTCACCTCCGTTTATGGAAAAGAATCCCCAACCTCATCCAAGTCAGGATGTGATTGATGAGGGGATTTTTTGAATACAAGCCTGTAGGCTTGAGGATGTGACAGCCACCCTCATTAGGTCAACAATACACTGTAATACACATTTGTTTTCCAATGTTCCCCGCCTCATTTATGGTACGTTTTTTTATCATTAAATATGACTATTCTTTGAAGAGACAACGCTTTCCACCTAAGCTGAGTATTTATAGTGTTTGTGTGTGACCTTCAAACTTTAGTGCTTTGAAGTGAGCTGGAACGGTAATCCCGTGCAAAATAATATGCCAGTGTTACATCCTGAAGCCTACAGGTTTGTATTCAAAAAATCCCCTCATCCGTCACATCCTTCGGATGACTTGGATGAGGTGGGGGATTAATTTTCATTATTTTTTTGTGTCTCAAAAACATAGGTTATGACCCCTCTTTGGAATGGTCTCATTCCAATGAGGGGTCATAACCTATGCGTTTGAGACAAAAAATGAAAAAAATTAGTTATTCAAAAATTTGTTTGCAAGTGTTGTCTTCTTTTCATATTAGGTAAAGGGTTAATCCAATAGTCCTGATGGGCTGTTGGATTAAATTAGTAGTGATCTTCCTTTACTATTCATTGTCATTATGGAGTTTGCTTACCGAACATCAAATTTTTTTTATGCAAATATTTATGAAAACTGAGTTGAAAGGGTAAATCAGGAAATTGTACAGCTTTCAGATATGCTCCATATTCTTTGTTGTTTTGGTAGAAAGAGTTTTCTTGCAGGCTATTCCAGAAATGAATTTCGAAGGTTCTCTCACTTATCTGATATTTTGGGAATGTTGATCATCCAGAACATGATTTTTTTTATTTCCTTCAGATCCTGATTTTTACAACAGCTGTGAACCAAATTTGAGTTGTTATCTTATCAGTGGACAAATAACTAATCTTAATGTATTAGCCCAAGAACATTAGGTTTCACTAGGGGAAAAAATCGGAGAAAGCTGTTTTTTCAGGGAATGTCGAGTACATGTCACTGAACGATTAGACAAAAGTCCCCTAAAATCCCAGTTGAGCTTTTTTCTACAGCCTTTTTTCCAAAACGCGTTTGAAAAAAATCAAAAAAAATCGCACGAACTTTGTAACCTCGAATTGATCCAACTGTATTTTTTGTTTACGCGTATTTCGAGCTACATAATGTCTAATATACATTTACCTAGAGGAAAATGTGCATTCTGTGACAATTTCTGCGAAAAATTATTGAAAATTCACAAAAAAGTATCGGATTTACGCAAAAAATGACGATTTTCCTAACGGATTTGCCCAAAGGGTCGTAGTACAGAACGGGATGTTAGTTGGACAGACGATAAAAAATCCACCACCATTTGAAGACTTTTATCATTGCTTACAAAATAGACATTATGGAAGACCCCCTCTGCTTCTGGCCGAGTTCCCCTTTTGGCATAAAATTCGTCAGCATGAGAACTCAACTATTTTCGGGCTTGGGACCGAACAGACACGTCTGTGTCTGGCAGCATTAGATCAATAAATAATATTTACAGAATGTACAAAAATCAATAAATAATATTTACAGAATGTACAAATCAATCAACATGGATTAAGTTACATTGACTATTATCAACGCTATATACAGAAATGACATGACCTATATACATATTATTCATCGAACTCAGAAATTTCCGACAGAACAGTGTTTCTGTGGTTGTTACAAGAATCCGAACTGCAATTACACAAACCTGAGCAAGAGAGTCCTGCCTTCTTACACCCACACCTTTTTGTACAAGCACTCTTGCAACCACAACTGATCAGATTCAGTAGGTTATCGGGGGCACATGGCTTTGTAGCTGCAGTCGGTACAAGAAGTCCATTGTCTAGCGACCACCCCCAGTCCGTCGGAGGAAGCGAAGTGCCCAGCCATTGTTGAACCTGGAGATAACATCTGTAGACATGTTGTTGTGCAGCATCGCTGCTTGGTGGGAGTGAAGCTAGGTCGATGGGTTTATTCAGTTTAGATTTTGCTACATAACGCTTGTAAGTGACATATCTATATTGGTCGAGAGAGGAAACAGTTTTACTCCCGTATAAGATCAGGAGAAGTTGTTCCCCGGCAGCGGCTACTGCACTTGGTGTACTGTCATCCGCCAAAATTGTGTTGACATACTGTTGTGAGTCGCTAGTAACATCGGAGACAATTGTACTGAATACTTTCTTCTTACCAACTCGAAAGAGTGCAGAAGTAGTGTCACAACCACTTGTAGAATGTGCTACAAGGAGGTTGCTTCTATGGTCACCCATTTTGGTTGCTATTTCACTAACTGAAACTAGTAAGTTTGGGGTAATGGAATACATCATGCGAATATTACATCCCGGTTGAACTCGAGAGGTAAGAATGACTAACAAGTCTGTGTCTGTTCCCACAACGACAACATTGTTGTCATCTTGAGCGATGTCAAGTGCAGTTTCGGCTATCAGTACATCAGCATCAGCCTCGGCCTGCTTGGACTGAATATTGATAGCAGATAGCATTAGAAGATCGATCAGTTGGGTTTTGTTCTTGGCATTTGCAAGGAAATCGGATTGGGGTGTGGTGGCTGGTAACTCGGGTGAGATATCAATGGAATACCTGTCTTTAGATCTACGGGCTTGTTCCATGCCCTTTGTCGACATTGTACAAGCATAACCATCAAAAACAACCACGACGTTCGCCCCAAAATGTCTCACTAGATAATTGGAATATGATGTACATATGTCCTTATATGACGATTGTTTAGGCCATACAACTTCCCTCAATAAAAATCCACCATCTACAACAAACAGAGAATGTTCTGGGATTTTAGTTTGCTCGGAACCGTATGTTTTGAGGATCTTACCGAGCGTGCTTTTCTGTGTCTTCCTCATTCCAGCAGAATCAAACAATGTTGGTGGTTTCGGGGCGAGTTCATATTTGAGATACTCTTCCATCTCTGCTTGTGACTGAATAACACATGTGATGCGGTTGAACAGAATTGTGGGGTCAATCACTACCTTACTTCCACGGACTTTGATGCTATTTGCCATCGATGCGAAAGACTTCACAGTGTCAACACGTCGTAGTTTGATGCTGTTGAACGTTTTGCTTACAACATTCGATACGCAACATTCACCAATTTTGCGAACTTGGTCACAGTTCACAGTTTCGTCGGCCATAAGCCCGGTCGCTATAGAGACTAATTGTAGTGGATCTCTATTCTGAAAGGGGGAATGCACTCAGAGCCAGTTCAATAATTTGGTGATATCATTGGCATCAGTCAATTGTGAACTTTGACGGAGATCCCGATGTTGTTCGCCATGACCAGTGTGAACATGAACAAAATTTTCGAGAGCATTACATATCGGAAGGCAAAGAGGTAGTCCATGTACCCATTTCGCAACAGTGCTATCGGTTATTCCCCTGCCATGTGTGAGACCACCAGGGAGCTTGAACATTCTCATTAAACACTGCTCTATGGTCTGATCAGAATATATCCCGTCCCAGAATTTATCTGAGCGCCTTATGGTAAAGTAACCTTTCTCAGTGAACAACTTCAAATCATCCTGTTGCATTATTTCTGTTAGCTCATTCATCTGCTGCAAATAGAGATGAGAACTTTTTGCGTATGCAAAATGACCACCTGCGTGAAATACTGGAATCATATTGCGAACACAATATGTGTGGAGTTCCCAGTCGCCTGTGCGCTCTGCTCTCAAGAACAACTGGAGAAGACCTATTTGCTCGTAGTATTGTACCCAAAGCTTTCCTGTGCGTCCTACGGACGCATTCTGGAGCAGTTCGTGTAATTTTGACAGTAGATGGTTGACACTTTCTTGATTGACAGCGTCAGCTGTTGTACAGTCACCTCTGGCAAGTCCACAGAATATTTCATTGACTTCTGTGCAGTCTATGTTATCTAGTGTTCGGCTTTCTTCAAACACAAGTTTTGTAATGGCAATTTGTGTTAGCAAATGGGCACGAACTGCTCTTGAATATGCATGACCACTGATCAAATGATGGATTGACCCACCAGCATAAACAGTCCCCCAAAGTTCATCCAAGCCGCTACCAGCCATGATCGAACCAATTGCCCCTAAATATGACATAATCATATGGAAGCCGCCGAAAATTAAAGAGCGTTGTCTGTACAATACAAATTTGTTTATGAGTACACATCAAGGGCGTGCACACATTACATGCCAATGCATCTTGAGTGTAGGCGAACACCACATTATGTGATTTAATCGAACATGGAAATTGAAACAATGATGCTATAATACGGTATTTGAATGAGAAAAGTCGATGCCGTTTGAATTTGAGTTTAGGGGGTATGGTTAATATTTCACACGTTTCACCAGTTCATTATGGAATAAATGACTATTGTTATATATCATTATAAAGCCACTGCTTTTCTGCAATTTTTGATATATAATTTAACTCCCAAAGTAGTCGTAGATTTGATTTAATGGACGTTGTGTGTATGAAAACAATAAAAAAAATTTCGTAATTTTGTACATTTTCGTGAATATTTCACCATTGAGTGTGAGGATTGGTACAAAGTTGGCATTTTCTGTTGGAGATATGTATTCTCAATATAATTCAGCACGATATTTATGATTCTCACCCTACTAAGGCGAATAAGAAGGAGAAATATGGAGCTGGGTCGAATTTTTTAAAAAAAATTTTTTTTCATCAAAAAAACGCTATAACTAAAAAAGCTCAACTCGTATTCGGGGGGACTTTTCACACTTTATCCGCAATGTGTGTCCCGGAAACATATAAAAAAAATCAGCTTTCTCCGATTTTTTTCCTTACTTTCTCATTTTTATGTCTAATGTGCCTGGACTATATGAAGTTTTTTGTGGGTTGAGAACTAAAGTTTGTTCAAAACAAACCAATATTTTAGGCAATATCACAACTCTATCCTGATCATGAATATAATGATTTTCACAACAGCTATGCTGATTTCAACCAAATTTGGAATGTTTTATTATCAGGGGACAAATAACTAATCTTTGTAGGAAATGCTGCAAACCTCATCTCTACCCAACCCATGAAAAAAATGAATTGTCTCCATTTTCTGAATTGTATGATACAAATAACCCTTTACCTAATGTGCATGACATCAAAAACAAGCCTGGAAATAAGCAGACTGTCATCGGTAGAATGAGGTCCCCAAAGGGTGAATTTGGTGATGCTATCCTGCACAGCAGGGTAGCATCACTATATTTACCCTCTGTGAATCTCAGTCTGAATCAAAAGTCTTCTGTCAAAACAGAAAGGGGAACCCAGAGGATATAGTGTGGGATTCTAGCCCACTGTATGGGATAACATCATCAAATTCACCCTCGGGAGACCTCCATCTGCAAATGTCAGATTGCTTATTTGCAGGCTTGATCAAAAATTATTAGTTTAATTACATGTTTTTCAAATTTTTCTCAAAATTTTAACAAAACCATGTCATGTTACCCTTCATTGGAATGCACTCAATGGGCTCAGTCCAATGAGGAGTCACAGTATATGGTTTTGCTAAATTGTTTTGAATTTTTTTTCTTCAGCTGCTCAATTTTTAAACTTTGCAGCAGATACAGCTGATTCGTTTGGTAAGGGATTAATTGGTTTTGGTATGTAAGATCCTTGGAGGAATATCATAAGTAGTAGTCATGACTGACTGCAGAACTTAAAAAGTATATATTCTATTTTTATATCACACTAATTGAAAAACAACCAGACAACACGCAACCTATCCGTGTAAGTGCCATTTTCCATTCTGTTTTGTTTAGAAACAGGGAAATTAATACCAGAAGGGTGAGTTCTGCTACGTCACATGGTTTGTCAGAAATTGATTTCAACCAAAACTGGAACGTTATATTACTGAAGGGAAAATAACTAATCTTTGTACGAAAATGCTGCAATCCCCATCTCCACCCCTCCCATGAAAAATGAACTGTCTTCAGTTTCTGATACAAATAACCAGGCCTCAAAATAAGCAATCTGACATTTGCACAATGAGGTCCCCAGAGGGTAAATTTGATGATGCTATCCCATACAGTGGGTCAATTTATACTCTGGGTACCTCTTTCTGTTTAGTTTTGATACCCTGATTGAGATTGAGGTTCACAGAGGGTAAATTTAGTGATGCTACCCTGCTGTGCAGGGTAGCATCACTAAATTCACCCTTTGAAGTCTTCATTTTGAAGATGACCGTCTGCTTATCCAATAAATAGTAACAAAAACAATTTTATATGAACTTTTTTTCTACTGCCAAGGAAACCACAAGCTAAGGCTTGAAAAAATTAAAAATCGGTTTCTCAGGCCCTCCCGCATGGTCCTTTTGGCTGTCGCATGCTCTCTTTTTATAGCCAATGTAATCTTAAACTAGAGAATTGTAATTTGTTGGATAAATTACGGGCTTTCCCAACTTTCCAATGTGAAAGTGCAGACTACATATAGCAAAGTAAAGTGTTTGAAATTAACCATTTCCAAAATGGTAGACAAAAATCATTCAAAGTTGGCTAATTTTGGCATTTTCTCACGGTTCTCTTATTCACGCCCTCATTTTGCTTGGGGGTTAAATCTTGAGATTAAAAGGTAAACGGTAACTTTCTTCTACAATCATTGTTGCATTTATCCATACCAAAATAATTGCTACAACAACCTTGCAATTAGAGGAAATGAGTACAGATGTTTGCAAAATTCACTGAAAATCAATTTGTTTTCTGACAGTACTATTCTTTACATGGCCAAAGCTTATGTTGTGTTTAGCCCCAAAGCATAACTTACAGCAGAGGATTTGTTCATTAGGCATCTCTACCTATAGCAAAATAAAGTGTTTAGAATTCACCCTTTCCAAAATGACAGGAAGATGCATCCACAGTTAGCTAATTTGGGCATTTTCGGATGGTACTCTTACCCTCATTTGCGTGAGGGTTAAAGATGAGATTAAAAACTAAACAGTAACATTCTTCTGCAAGCATTGTTGCATCTATGCATACAGAACTAATTGTTTCAACAACCTCGCAATTATGAGAAATTTGCCCTTGAAGTTAGTAAATCTTGAAGATAAAATGATATATTCAGATCATTTGTGGTCAATAGGGGTTAATTTGGAAATATTTGTGTGGTGATTTTATTGTATAATATTATGCTCTTAATGTGTGAACATCAATCACAGACTGAGTGTCTGAAAAGAGACATGGACTAATCTTGAATCTTGCTATTTGAATGAACATGTTCAAGTTGAGGGTACTCCAATTCAAGGCCTGACAACTGGGTGAGGGTTAAAACTTGGAATAAAACATATAACAACAAAATTGTTCTTTGATAACAGTTAGATAATTGCCAAAAGTGAAAAGTGGACAGAAATCGCGCATGGGTTAATAGAGAAAAGGCTGAAATTTGGCTAATTAGACATTAAAATTGAACAGACAGCAGTGTCGCTCATACGCCCTCCTGCGTCCAGACCAGTCAAGGCAGATACACGAAATCTTCAGAAGTTGTTCTACTATCCCTGCTCGACAGGGCAGTATCTTTGTGGAGTGACGTGACCGCGTGGGAACAACGTGGTTCGCGTGGAAACCGCGGGGACGATTCGTCTCTACTCTATTCCCAATGCAATGTCATTTCCGTTCACTATTTACCTATCACCGGTCGAGTTTGGCATTATTTTTGTCTATTTGATGAACTGTTCAGCTTTAAATATTCGCACATTCATATGGGACAGAAAGTTTTGAGTTAAACTGCTTATTTTAGACCGTCCCGGCAGAAACTGACATCTCGATCCAGTGGAGAAAAAGCCGTCATCTGTCTAATTTGACATTCAAACTGAACAGTTGAACAGATACAATGTCGGATATGCAAGGCAGCAACTTGAAATTCTCAGAATGTTTTCTACTGTCCCTGCCCAACAGTTTAGTATCTTTGTCAAGTGCCGAGACCGCGTGGAAATACCATGGATCAGGTGGAAACTGAGGGCACGATTCGTCCCTACTTTATTCTCAATTCAACGACTCTTCCATTCATTATTTACCTGTCACCGGCTGAGTTAGGCATTATATCTGTCTGTTTGATGAACTTTCCAACCTTAACTATTTGCGACTTCATGTAGCACCACCGAAAGGCCAATGCACGGTTACCAATATATTCAGGGATTGATTTTACGAAAATGAAAATTATTCCGACTATACCCACGTGGAAACTCCTAAATATGCCAAGGGTTAAACTTTTGATTATAACGTATAAAACAGAAGTTGTCATGCTATGCTTGTTGCATGCAGGTATAGAAAACATTCAGCGCCCAATGAATAAGGAATGGAATAAATTGTCACTTAAACCTACGGAATTCTGAAAAAATGAGAGTTTTTTCGACGGCACCAATCTTTATGCATCAGAGACAGGGATGGCGTTAAACTTTACAGCAACCTTATAACAGAAAATATTCTTGGAATTGAACTGTGAATCCGAATTTCGAAGCATTTTCGGATATTCTATTCCAAACTACCACTGCACGCTTATCAATATTCAGTGGTTTTATGAAAATATCAGTTATTCCGACCGTACCCATATGGGCAGTCTCGAATCTGCCAACGGTTAAACTTTTAATAATGACACATAAAACAAAAGTTGCCATACTATGACTGCTGCATACAGCCAAAGAAAACGTTCAGCGCTCAATCAATTAGTAATGGAGTAAATCGTCACTAAAACTTACCAAATTCTGAAAAACGATAGTTTTTTTGGACTGCATCTATCTTTATGCAAACAGAACGAGCATAGAGTTAAACTTTACAACGAAACTTACAACAGCAAATATGCTCGTAGGCAATTGTAAATACGAACATGTAAATCATTTTACGATATTCCTTTCGAAAATGGAAGAAAAGTGAGCTCCAAATTAGCCAATTTTATGAAGAATTTTAGGGCACTCAAATTCAAGGCCCGAAAACTGGGTGAAGGTTAAAACTTTAAATAAAATATATAACATCAAAATTGTTCTTGGATCATTGGATGAAGGCCCAATCCTCTCAGGGAACCGTTTTGAGGCAACATGGCTCCAGTGCTGAGAAAGTGCATGTAAACGTTGGCGAAAATAACTATTATTCCGACAGTACCCTTATGGGAAGTCTCAAATCTGCCAAGGGTTAAACTTTTAATAATAACATATAGAACAAAATTTGTCATACTGTGACTGCTGCAAACAGCTATAGAAAACATTCAGAGCTCAAGCAATTAAAAATGGAGTAAATTGCCACCTTAACTTACCAAATTCTGAAAAATTGGAGTTTTTTGGACGGTACCTACTTTTATGCAACCAGAATGGGATAAGGTTAAACTTTACAACCAAACTTACAACAGCAAATATGTTCGGTAGTCAATTGTGAATACGTACGTGAAAAGTTTTTGAAATTAACCCTTTCCAAAATGATAGAAAAAGCAACCAAAGATGGCAAATTTTGGCATTTTCAAACGGTACTCTTATTCTCGCCCTCATTGTGCTTGAGGGTTAAATCTGAGATTAAGAAGTAAACAGTAACTTTCTTCCACCATCATTATTGCATCTAGCCATATCAAAATAATTGTTACAACTACCTTGAAATTAGAGAAATTTGCCCTTGAAGTTGGCGAAAATAACAATTATTCCGACAGTACCCTTACGGGAAGTCTCAAATCTGCCAAGGGTTAAACTTTTAATAATAACATATAGAACAAAATTTGTCATACTTTGACTGCTGCAAGCAGCTACTGAAAACATTCAGAGCTTAAGCAATTAAAAATGAAGTAAATTGCCACCTAAACTTACAAAATTCTGAAAAATTGGAGTTTTTTTTTGGACGGTACCTACTTTTATGCAACCAGAATGGGACAGGGTTAAACTTTACAACCAAACTTGCAACAGCAAATATGCTCGGTAGTCAATTGTGAATACGTACATGAAAAATATTTGAAATTAACCCTTTCCAAAATGATAGAAAAAGCAACCAAAGTTGACTATTTTTGGTATTTTCAAACGGTATTCTTATCCTCGCCCTCATTGTGCTTGAGTGTTAAATCTGAGATTAAAAAGTAAGCAGTAACTTTCTTCCGCAATCATTGTTGCATCTATTCAAACCAAAATAATTTTTACAACAACCTTGTTATTAGAGAAATTTGCCCTTGAAGTTGGTCAATTTTGAAGAAAAAATCTATATTCATAATGTGTGGAAAATTTGAGCTAAATAACTGTAAACAATTTTGGGACATTCGAAAAATGGTGAAATTTTGAAGGTTTTGGCAGAATATTTTGAAAATAAGCGTTTTCACAGATATAACGATACCGCATTTCACTACATTTTATGACATTACATAAGTGTGCTAAATTTGGTCAAAATCGTACAGCTTGTTTTCGAGCAGTTCTACAGACAAAATTCAGGGAGGAAAATTTTTTTTTTAAAAATAGAGAAAAAAAATTTTGAAAAAGAAGAATAAAAAGAGTCTTTTCCAAACTTGGTTTGGGAAAGCCTAATAAAATAAAAATTAAATGGTTTATGTCTGATATTTTACCCAATTTAAAAACTTCATATATTAGTCCCTTGAGTGCAAGAAGGCTTTGCAATGCCTTAGCATTGCAAAGCCCTCTTGCTCTCAAGGGACGAAAGACACCGCCATCCATGCTATTCCGTAGATTATGAGTCCTAAAATATAAAACAATAAAATGAACTTTTGATGACAAAGAAATAATTACAGAAATAAAAAATAAAATAAAATAACTGCTCGCCCGCATGCAATTTTACAAATAATGGCCTGAGAAACAGAAGATCTACTTTGTGGGGCCTAACATGTAGAGTTTAAATCCACGTTAGTGGCTTTCAGCACTTTACAATAGAGTGGCTTCTTGCACTCAACTAGGTAAGTTTCATGAAAATCCACCTAGCCCATATAGGTTGCCAAGGAAACCACAAGCTAACATGTACAGTTTAAATCCACTTTAGTGGCTTTCAGCACTTTACAATAGAGTGGCTTCTTGCACTCAACCAGTTAAGTTTCATGAAAATCCACCTAACCCATACTGAGTTATGCTTCTGGATGGACAGACAACATTCAAACAGATGGACAGACATAATTTTTTGAAGATTTGAGTTTTTATAACGATGGAGTCAGTGAGTTATATTCTTAAAAATATTGTTCTTGAATGCTGTGGGGAGAGGATGGCTTGATCATTTAGTGGAGCACAGTGTACTGAAGTACTTCTTTTCTGAGAAATGTGACAAAATGCCTGATCAGTATCTTGTTGATATGCTATTATTTGTTCTATGATTGTGAAATACATTAGTAGGCCTTAGCAACAAGAACAAAAGGTGGGGGCAGAATATTTTATCAACATCTCAAGCACATCCTACCGAAGCCTAATTAACTCCTTCCCTTATGTAACAGTAATATCCAGCCAGTATTTTTCAGTACAATCAGATTTCAAAGTTTCCTATTTTTTTGTTTTTTGTTTTGTCCTCAGAAAATTGGGTTATGACCTATCATTGAAATTAGTGTGTTGAGCTTGTTTCAATGATGGGTTTTAAGCTATTGTTTGAGGCAAGAAATTAAAATTTTGTTATTCCAGAAATATTTTTATAAGTATGGATCAGTTGTGTTAGGTAAACGGATAACATAGGCCGAATTGATCCAATGCTGTGCCAACTCTGGACTGAATCAGTACCAATTAAGAGGTCAAATAACCCTGCCTGTCCCACAGTAAAACACCACAGTATGACAAACAGTAGAATAGTAGAGATGAAACCTTCCCTTTCTTATTGACTCGGCTTTTGCCCCTGGAAATGACATAATGAGTGTCACGTGTGTTGTAAACTTGTCATGGTAGCACACATGAACTGCTATTTTATGACATCATTGTCATGGTGATGAGTTGATGTAAGTATGCATGTGTAGCAAGTGGACTAAGGACAGGCGCATCGGAGTGTCAGGTCCATTTGAAGGCATGATATGAGGGAACAGGAAGGGAATGACTGAGTGAAGAGGACAGTAGTATATCTTTTTGACCCTGTTCTTGACCCCGAACGTGACATCATAGTCACAGTGTATTTTGGGTGTCTCATGTGTCGCTATGTCATGATGTCATTGAATTTGGTGTATAGCGGTGTGCATCCACACGTATAAGTCATATAGGAGCTGTATAGGAGCCATACAGAAGCTGGAGCTATGTTATGGGTCTTGGAACCATATAGGAGCTAGAGTCATATAGGAGCTAAGGGCATATAGACATTGTCCAGGGGTGTGTCTAAAAGGGCCATATTGGCAGTATGAAGGCTATGGTAAAGGATCTTTGTAGGTGATAGGATCTAGCTAGGAGCCATGAAACCGTCGGCCATCTAGAAGCTCGAAGCCATATACGAGGACAAGGAGTCAGTCCAAACTAGTCCCAGATGAGTCCATATTAGTCCCACATCAGTCCACCAGTTACCATATCAGTCTCAGATCAATCCAATACCTAGGTCCACCAAAACGTGGATAAGTTATTGTTTCAATCCATTGCTGGATAGCTCATTCACTTGATTTGAGTCATCATAGCATAGCTTGTTCCAATTACTGCTCAGCTGAGTCTTGGACTCGTTTGTAGGAGCCATGAAGGCTATGACCTAGGCACTAAGAGTCATGGAAGTCTCTTGTCATAATTCAGTCCCTGCTATACTACTGTCCCCTTCTCTCGGCCATCCTTTCTGTTCCCTCATATTATTCCTTTCCAAAGCCCTGACTTGACCAGTGTTCTGTCCGAAGTCTACATCCTTCACATGGACGTTTATGCCTACCAATCTCCATAATAAAGACATCGCAACATGGCCATCTACATAGGCTACTATGATGGCTCATGTGACATCCGTAATGCACTGCAACCATGACATCACTCTCAAGGTCAATATGCAAGGGCAAACTTCATCCATGCTATACTACTGTCCTCTTCCTAAAACCATTCCTTTCCTCCTCCCTCATATCAAACTTTTTCTGTATCATGGAATTCCCATGGTCCCGGTCCAGCAACCAGCTTTGCATATGTACTTAAACCCACCCATCTCCAGGAAAATGACATCACAACATAGCCACTCACGTGGGCTACCGTGAAAACAGGCGTAACGCTGTTAATTCGCCACGAGTGTGGCGTCACTCACAGGGTCAATGGTGGTCTTAATTTGAACGGGCCTTCTTCTCTACTATGACTACTTATGACAAAAAAATTGTTTGTGCTGTTTTCCAACATTTAAATGCTTATTAATTTGAGTTATACTTCTAGATACCTTTTTTAAAATTCAAACTGAATGAATGTGGTGGCTACTAGCCGTCAGCACACCGAAAAGATTCCGCACTTGGGATGCGACGTGCATCCCATAAGTGGTTGAGTGTTGGTCTTCAGTAGTATAGATGGTATGTTTCACCTCTAGGTTGCCGGACCCCGGTGCCGGACCCCGGTGCCGGACCCCGGAAGTGACGTGATGTCACGTGACGTAGTGGCGCCATGTTGTGTTGTCATGGTAACCCGCATGAGCGGCCATGTTGTGACGTCATCTCCATGGTGATACGTGGTGTGAGTGCGCATGCGCAGCGCCTGTTGTTAAGGTGGTACGTGTTTCCGTCGTCCATTTTGTATACTGGAGGCCGTCATCTTGGTTTCTATGGTAGCACGTGATTGCTATGTTACCCAATATTTCTGCAATAAAACGGGTTATGTTCGGAGGGTGTGTTCGATTGTAGAAGAGTAAATCTAATTACCACAAACAACCAGACAATCCTTCCAAATCACCAAAATCCACCCCAACTTTTACTATTTCGAATTCTTTCAGAATTCTCTGCTTCTATCTATATATGTAATAGTTTTCCTCTACCTGGCCATGTTCCTTTGTTCTGGAGTATACTCCAGTAGCGTAGAAGAGCCTATTAGTTGGAACAGCTTTACTTATTATTACTATAATTAGCTATTCTGGTCTATTCTTGTTAGTTCTGAAACTATTCCAAGTACTCTTGTTGTTTCATATATCCAGATCATTTATAATCAATCAGATTGCTTGATTTTCCATAATCTGTATGCAGAGTTATCTCCCTTCTGCATAATAAAAGCCTATATCCAATGGCCATATCCCATGGAATCCCATTTTTTGCAAAACACCTGTGGCTATGGAATCCCTTTTTTGTCGTATGAGGCCATGAGGGCTATGTAAAAGCCCTCAATGAGTCCTCATTTATATCCCTCATTTATTATGCCTCATTGAGGGATTTTTCAAGGTCCTCATAATTCAACAATGACTACAAGACTCTGAACAGAGACAACCAGTCACTACAAAACAACGAAGGTACAGATCCAACATAACCAAGATCGAAGTAAACATAACAAAGTGAAAGAATGTCAAACTAGTCGGATTGATCGAACTAGTTTGACAGACTTAACAGAACAAAATGAACAAAGATCCAACACAACTAAGATCGAAGTGATCAAAACAAAGTGACGAAAATCGAACTGATCTGATCGAATATAACCAAACTCGAAGTTAATTGACCATAACAAATTGAACAAAGTTCTGAACTATAACCCTAATGAAGGCATATATAATTAACCCTCTTGAACTGAATGAATGAACTATAACCCTAATGAATGTATATATAGTTAACCCCTTTGAACTGAATGAACTCTATTTTTTAACTATATCCCAATGTTAACACCTTTGAAATGAAAAAAGTTTACAGCCTTAATGAAAATATAATGAAGGTGATATGAATTTTTAAACTACAACCCATTGAACTGAATTTTTCTAATAGCGAATGGCAATACCCTCGAGTGTTGATGTTAAAACACGGAATCCAAATTTTACGGAATCATTGAGGGATTTTTAATGGTCCTCATAACCTCAAAATTCAATGAGGCCATGAGGGATAATAAATGAGGACTCATTGAGGGCTTTTACATAGCCCTCATGGCATCATACGACAAAAAAGGGATTCCACAGTCACAAGCGTTTTCCAAAATGGGATTCCATAGGATATATCTGTTAAATACTGAAATGAGGCTAAGAGTCGTAGTAAATTATACCTCATTGAGGGATTTTTCAAGGTCCTCATAACCTCAAAATTCAATGAGGGTATGAGGGATAATAAATGAGGACTCATTGAAGGCTTTTACATAGCCCTCATGGCCTCATCCGACAAAAAAGGGATTCCATAGCCACAGGTGTTTTGCAAAAAATGGGATTCCATGGGATATGGCCATTGGATAAGGCTTTTATTATGCAGAAGGGAGATAACTCTGCATACAGATTATGGAAAATCAAGCAATCTGATTGGTTATAAATGATCTAGATATATGAAACAACAAGAGTACTTGGAATAGGGTCAGAACTAACAAGAATAGACCAGAATAGCTAATTATAGTAATAATAAGTAAAGCTGTTCCAACTAATAGGCTCTTCTACGCTACTGGAGTATACTCCAGAACAAAGGAACATGGCCAGGTAGAGGAAAACTATTACATATATAGATAGAAGCAGAGAATTCTGAAAGAATTCGAAATAGTAAAAGTTGGGGTGGATTTTGGTGATTTGGAAGGATTGTCGGGTTGTTTGTGGTAATTAGATTTACTCTTCTACAATCGAACACACCCTCCGAACGTACCCCGCCTTATTGCAGAAAAATTGGGTAACATAGCAATCACGTGCTACCATAGAAACCAAGATGGCGGCCTCCAGTATACAAAATGGACGACGGGAACACGCACTCACACCACGTATCACCATGGAGATGACGTCACAACATGGCTGCTCACGCGGGTTACCATGACAACACAACATGGCGCCACTACGTCACGTGACATGACGTCACTCCCGGGGTCCGGCAACCTAGAGTTGAAACATACGAGCTATACTACTGTCTTCTTTTGCACGAACGCGTACTGCCAGTAGTGGACTGGTGGCTACTCGGCTGGTCTCGATTTTACTACCTCTTTTGTTTCGTTCGTTTCTTCTTTGGTGGTGGACACGGAGGTGGAGGTGGGGGATTCCTTAACTTTAACTTTTGGAGGTGAGGACCGTGGAGCCATGGTTTGATTTTGGCTGCGATTGTCGAGTTTGGAGTGCAGCTCGTTAATTCGTTTTACTAGGTCTGCCAGTTCGTTATCAAGGTAATCTTTGGTTTCTTGGAGGTGTCTTTCTAATCTACGCCTATTTTCTTCCTGTAGTGTGATTATCTCGGTGGCATTGGGAGAGCTGTCTGATGACTCTTCTGTGCCCACGATCTTTTGTTCCAGTTCGTGGGCGAACTTGCTTAGTTCTTCGTCATGTTCCACCTCAGCGTGGGGGTCCAAGCTTGAGATGGAACTGGAGGTGGGGGCATTTGATGGCTGGGTGGTGTCTGGTGCTTCTTTCTCCACCTCCTCTTCCAAGTTCTCTTTGCGGCTTTCTTCAGATTTTCTTCTCCAGGCCCCTAGGCGCTTGGCGTCTCAGTACTTAGTGGATAGGCTTTTCTTCTTCCTCTTGGCCTTTTCAGCTCCTCTGGGTGTGGACCAGAGCCTGATTGGGCTAAGGTACTACCACTCCCCAGGGGGCCGATGGTCTAGCTGCTGGCTTCTTTTTTCTCCTTGTTGGACCCATTCCAGGTGGTATTGGAAAGTCCAATATAACCTGGCAGGTATCACCAGAAACATGGATGGTCCAGTTTCTGGTGTTACCCACGTTGGGACACACTAAAAAGTGTAGCCCAAGCCCAAGCCCGAGCCCGAGCTGAGAATATGGTGTAGCTGAGAAATAAAGTTTCGTTTTCTTTCTTATTTATCGTTAGATTTCAGTTATTTTTGGTATATAAATCATCTGTAGACAAATGAATCTAGACAAAGTGAATGGGTGTTTTTAAACGTATATTTAGTGAAATATACGATAAAATTGCTCCGAGAGACACTAAAAAGTGTAGCCGAGAATCTGGTGTAGCCGAGTAATAAAGTGTCGTTTTCTCGTTTGTTTATCGCTCAATTTTAATAATTTTTGGTATATATATTAGTGATAGCCAGGCGAATCCAGATAAAAAGAAACAGATATTTTAAACAGTATATTTTATGAGAAATACGAAAAAAATAACTCGGAGAGACACTAACAAGTGTAGCTGAATTGCCGAGCCGGTTAATTAACTAGTATGTTGAAATTATTTTCACAACAAAGGCGATTAACAGTAATCATAACAATAGCATCATAACAATAGTCTTGGTGATTATTCTTCATGGCTATTCTATTTTTTGTTTTTAGTTTGAAGATATTATACAAAAGACGTTCTTTGTGATCAGTATTTGTGGGTAAACAAAGGAGGCCAAAATGTTTACTGGGAAGGGGACGAGGGGTGGCGGTGGTAGCATAAAATGACATATGAATTGGACTTGGATTGTGAAGAATGCCGTCTTCCAAATTTATTTGATAATATGGTTGATATTTATTTATTTATTGGTGTTTAAGGTCACATATTTATGCACAATGACTAATCGTGACCGTGACAGTTTTACGGGTGGAGGAAGCCGGAGTACCCAGAGTGAACCACCGAGCAACGACGAGCAGCTGTCAGCTCCCCAACATCGTAACTCTGAACTCTGCACCGCAGCACAATCAGGGTTAGATTGGTTGAAGACATGCGCACCATCGACGTGCAGTACGCCTCAGTACACAGCGTCATCGTGCCCCCATGTAGGCAATCGGGGTGAAGTGTCTTGCCCAAGGACACAACGCGGTTGCCGCAGGTGGGATTCGAACCGAGGACCTCTCGGCTTGCAGCCTGCACCTCTACCAACTGAGCCACCGCCCCCCCCCCCCCCTCCGATTATATGGTTGAAGGTAGTGAGGAAAACTGTGAATCCTGGACGCATTATAAGTGTGCAAATATCACTTGTGCCAATGATGATTACATTTGTATAAAAATGTCATTTATGAAATGTTTTATTATTATATATCAACTTTTATCAAGAATGCCGGATTTGTAAAAAATTGTAAAAATGTTTATGAAATGTTCTCTTATCATATGTTAAATTTTATTCATTCATTCATTCATTCATTCATTCATTCATTCATTCATTCATTCATTCATTCATTCATTCATTCAGTTGAATTTAGTAAATAAATAAGTGGAAACAGCTTACATAAGTTTCGGCTTGCTGCTGAATCCAGATTTCACAAGCTCTTGTTAAATCATGTTATTTCATATCTTGTGCACTTGTATTTATTTATGAAATAAAATAATGTTTAAACTAAAAAAAATAAATAAGTGGATGAATAAATAAAAATAAATGCAACTCCCGATGTTAAACAAATAAAAAAGTCGTGCAATTTCCGTGTATCTTTTGTTATGTGTTATTAACTTTTTTCACGCTATGTTATTTTTAACTGTTGTCGAGTGCTATGCTGTTTATCGCTTGTTTTATGTCATGTCTGTCTACTTCACTTTGAAGACTTTTCTGTAACCTCGTTTTATTCATTTTTAAGTTATTATCTAGAATAAAAGATGGCTTTCACCGGTCGTTGTTGTTTCTTAACTCATAACCCAGCAAGTCAATTCAATCGCCCGTTGAAATTCTTGTTCTGACACAATCCATACTCCTCTCTGTTAATTAACTAGCTTAGCAATCCAGATACACTTTCAAGTGCATATCGGAGCCGGTCCAGTTATTAACTGGCTCGGAAATTCAGCTACACTTGTCAGTGTCTCTCGGAATTATTTTTTCGTATTTCTCTCAAAATATACTGTTTAAAATATCCATTTCACTTTGTCTGGATTCGCTTATCTATCACTAATACATATACCAAAAATTATTGAAATTAATTGACAAACAAACGAGAAAACGACACTTTATTACTCGGCTACACCAGATTCTCGGCTACACTTTTTAGTGTCTCTCGGAATAATGTTTTCGTATATTTCACGAAATATACGTTTTTAAAAAAATACCCATTTCACTTTGTCTAGATTCATCTGGCTACCAGTGATTTATATACCAAAAAAAAAAAAACTGAAATGTAACGATAAATAAGAAAGAAAACGAAACTTTATTTCTCAGCTACACCATATTCTCAGCTCGGGCTCTGGCTACACTTTTTAGCGTGTCCCCCCACGTTCAAACATGTTAACATGTCAGATAGCTTCTGCGGTAGAATCATTCTGGTGTTAAATAGTGGTGCTAACGGAGAGTCCAGTAAGCGGCCGAGCTGATCAACAGCCGATGGTGATGTAATGTATTGGTAATCAGCCGTCAGCACGCCGAACGAAATGGTTTGACGCGCCGAAGGCGCGCAGGGACGATTTGGGGGGCAAGCCCCTTTCGACCCTCGTTGACTGTATAATTTTGGTGATGTCGAGGCGTGGCAGAGGAGGAAAAGGAAGGAGGGAGAAGGTTTATCCCCGCTTGTGCTTCTTGCGGCTCTTTTTCTTGGGAGGTGGTTGGCTTGGAGATGTGGACTGCGATGACGATGTTGGTTGATTCGTGATGTTGGTTGATTGTGATGCTGCTGTAATCTTGGGTATTGCCTTGGAAATTTTCCGGTATTCTTGACACTCTGTAATTATTCTGTTGGCATTTGCTATGGTCCTCTGTACGGTTTCAAAGTCTACGGTGGCTGAGATTTGAGGTGGCTGTTCAGTTGTACAGTTTCCGACACCCGGGCTATCCGGTAGTGAAGGAAGAGGGGAGTGAGGGGTGGGAGGCGGTGAAAAAGCAACTTCCAGTTCCTCCTCTGTCTCCACTGGACGTTCCTCATCCAACTGTACCGGCTCAGGAGCCGACAGTCGATTGGGTGTACCAGTGTGACTGGGAGGGGAACTGGCGGCTGCCTCCAGAGCCTCCACCCCCTCACTCAACTGTTTCTTCCTATTCCGGAAGGCCTCCAAGCGCCGGGCGTCCCTGCGCTTGGTCGATGGGCTCTTCTTCTTTTTCTTGATCTGTCTCTTTTCAGGGCCTCCGTGCCCCTTCGGGTGAGGACCAGTGGGAGGGGGGGGGGGGGGGGGGGTCCTCTCTCCAAAGGTACTACATCTCCCCGTAGGGGTTGGTGTTGTGGGCTTCTCAATTTCAAACTCCACTTTCAGGTGGACGCTCAAGCCTATTTCCTGGATAGTCCAGGAGACAGGGCATGAGACGCCCAGAGCTGAAATGGCTTTCACTAGTCTATCTGGTAGTTCCATGACTATCTAGGTGTTGTTCACGCTCTGAAGTCAGATGTGTGAATGAATGAATGAAACGAAAATGCCGTCAGCACGGCGGTAACCGCTCGAATTTTAAGTTCAGGATGATCCATGGCACACCGAATGTGTCAATCACCGCTCAGGCCACGCCCCCAGTAGATTGCCTTTCCACGAATGACATCAAAACATCAACAAGCATGGCTGAAGTGTCCAGGTCAAAACAACGAAAATTCAACAGAAACACGAAGAAAAACTGGAGAAACGTTAATATCAGCGAGATAGAAGAATTCTTAGAAGATGAAAGACTCCAAGAAAGAACTGGGTAACCGTTGTTTTACGTGATCCTCCATTCATTTTTTAAGTTTCCGTATTTCGAGGGTTTTTTCTGAATGATTTTTACTTCAGCCGAATCCTAGTCAAAACGTCCCCAAACCAAAACGTCCCCAAATGTTTTGACAGGGTTTCCGCGAGGGGAAAATTTGTGGGTCCGGTAGTTTAAAGAAAGTGAAACTCGGACGCCGAAGGCACATGCGTATAGATTAGAGGGGGGGGGGGGGGGGGAGTCTGGTTCTCCCCCCCCCCCCCCCAGGAAAATTTTGATTTTTAGGTGCTCTCTGGGGGCATTCTGGTCGCTACAATGCTGAATAATTGAAGTGGAAAATATGTATTTTTTCCTCCTACAATTCTCTAAATTCCCAAGGGACACACCATAATACGACATCTGGTGAGAGGTTTCATAAAAATACAAACCCAAAACAACACAAAATCCACGAATCCTGGACATCCATGAATCCTCATTTTTGAGTAAACTTTGCATGTGTGCTTGAGCTTTGTTTACAACCGCTCGTAATATTTGAAACGAACCATGATGCGGACGTGTGACATCGTGCACGTGCAGTTACATCATTTATCGCTCGAAATAAAAGCCAGTGATTTCGGACCAAACACAACAATTTGAGTCCGAAATTTTATAGGCGACATTTAGGATTTGAACTTTGTTTCCCCCTCTTGTCTGGGGGTTATAAAGTATCAGGTTGTCCCCAGTAATAGTAGGCATAGTATACAACATAATTATGCGGCTTTTATGCCTATATTACATGGAAACAAAGGATCCTGAGTGTCGTTACGATACAGCATTGTACTCAACATTTTAACCACCAGCTTTTCTGACTGATCATAGTATGATCGGCGGGAGAATGGGTCCGGTCAATGGACCCGCCGTTGGTCTAGCGGAAACCCTGGTTTTGGTCAAAACGTCTCCAAATAGTTGGTCAAAATGTCCCCCAAAAATTAGTCAAAACGTCCCCAACAGTTGGTCAAAACGTCTCCAATGGTTGGTCAAAACGTCCCCTTTGTTGTTTCGTGACTGAGGCCATTGAAAAAACTTGCGATGTTATTTTAAAACAAATTTATTGTTTTACAAAACATTAATAATAAATATCCCTGCTTCTGTCAGGCCGATTTTTAGGCGTTCCTCCCCTAATTTCACACATGCCATATGAATAGAAAACACTTATTTAAATACCAGTGCCAGGAAATGGAAATTTAGACCCCAGGGTTAATTCTGTCACGGATCTCCTTTCAAAAGTGTTGGGATACACATGCAGATGCCAAAGGCAAGCACAAGTGTGGATTGGGTTGGACACGAGTAACGATCAATGATAGGGGTGGGGTGCCTCCCCTCCCCCCAAAAGAAAAAAAAAATTAAATCAGTTATAAATGCAAACTTCTGGTGGTTTTTGGTACCCCAAAATTACGTTATTTTTTTTTTTTTTTGGCCATCGTTTTTAGCAGCATGTTTTGAATTCTCAAGTTCATCAGTGAGTACCCAGAGATCAAGAATTATAGCTTTTAACTGCACAATTCTTGAAGTGATAACTTTATTACGTCAAGTAGATTTAATAAAGTTATTACTTCAAGAATCACGCAGTCACAAATTACAACCGTTGGTCAAGTTCAGAGCTCCATTCATGATGCAGCTCCCTTCTTAACCGTTAGCACAGGGGTCAGAAACTTGGAGGGGGGGGGGGGGGGGGGCTAGTCGAAAATGACCTGAAAGCCTGTATTTTAATTTTCGTTTGGTACGTCCTTTGAGAGACGTACCAAGCCCAAAAAATTAAAATACATTATTTGAGGTTAATTTTGGACCGGAGGAGAGGGCCTGCCTAAACCATTTGTAAATAGGGCCTATTAGCATCTCAGTAAATAATTGCGAAATAATTCTAACATACGGCCTACTATGGCTTACACTACGACACAACCTGAAATTATTTCGCAAGTATTTATTGAAAAGCACCACCCGTTTTTGCATTTTATGAATTTATGTTGGTCATAATTTAATGAAATAATCTTAGCCATTGTGCATAAATATGTGACCTTAAACATCAATAAATAAATAAATAAATGAAATAATCTCAACGAATTTTAAAGTACACATGTACAGTCACTCACCACATTTAATTGACCTTCCTGGTTTTTAACACTATCTTTGACTTAAACCAATAAATAATTGTATAGGAATTAAAGAAGGCATAGAACAATAGACTACTATTATATGACAATCACATGGCGCGTGGAATTGCCAATCGAAAATCAACACGATGAAACTTTTTATTAAATTATTGAGAAAAAGTTCTGACAAATAGGTGTATCGGTACTTTTTTCTGGTTTGTGAATTTTATGCAGCATTGTCCACTAATACTATTATGAAAAGGTAAACTGATTTTTACAGCATGTAGGAAATACTATGAATATTTAGATGAATTTTCCCCTGGATGAAATTTATTGCAAAAGGACTAAAAAATATCATTGGTTTATGTCACCGATATTGATTGGAAGTGGGGGTGGCCTGTTATTTTATTTATTCTGTCCAAATTACTTTATGGGCATTGTTAAAAATGACATACATGAGTGGGTGTAGTATAATAACGTATCCTGTATAAGACCATAACAGTGTAGTAATGCACATTTTTGCACAACAATAGACATCACACACAAGATACACAAAATATAGCCAGGTAGGTATTATTATTACTATTATTATAACTTAAAAAGGCAGAGAAATAATAACAAGATATCCTAAAAAACAAGTTTATAATAAAATCTTGCAAATTATGTCAGAGGGGTCCAGTATTGTCTACGGGGAAAATAGAGGTAAGATGCAAATGGAGTATGGCAAATTGAATTTTGTGGGTGCTTTACCCTTTAATAATGTATGTTTTACTAAACAACCACTCCATAGTGTAAAGTGTTACACGTTTTACACTAGAGAGAATGATTAATAAACGTGCATTAATTTGACCAGTTCAGTTTTTAACTCTATTTTTGACATGAACCAATGAAATAATTGTATAGGGATCAAAGAAGGCATAGAACAATAGACTACTATTATATAACAATCACATGACTCGTGGAATAGGCAATTGGAATCAATGCGATGAAGCATTTAAAATTATTAAGAAAATGATGTGACAAATAGGTGTAACAATAATTTTTTTCTTGTTTATTCATGGATTTTATGCAGCATTATCTGGTAATACTATTATGAAAACGTTAACTGATTTTTCCAGCTTGTAGAAATATTTAGTTGAATTTTTGCCTGGATGAAAACATATCATTGGTTTATGTCACCGATATTGTAAGTGGGAGTGGCCTGTTATTTTATTAGTCGGGAACCGTAAGGGGACTATAGGATTGCACTCCGTCCATCTATCCATCCGTCCGTCCATCCGTCCGTCTGTCTGTCTGTCTGTCTGTCTGTCTGTCTGTCTGTCTGTCTGTCTGTCTGTCTGTCTGTCTGTCTGTCTGTCTTTTTTATGTTACCGCCTCTCCCTCCAACATGCTTTAAGCTACACCTTTCATATTTGGTACATGGATAAATGGTTCTGAGGGGATGATGCACAGTCAATATTTATTTTTCAAAATCCAAGATGGCAGAATGGCGGCCATTTTTGTTGTGTTTTTTAAGCTTTTTTCTCTATTTTATGTTACCACCCCTCCCTCCAACATGGTTCAAGCTACGCCTTTCATATATGGTACATGGATAAAGGGTTGTGAGGGGATTATGCACGCTCAGTATTTTTTTTTTAAAATCCAAGATGCTTATATACTCTAGTGTCTTCTGTGACAAAAACACCTCATGTCACAAAAGTGGCGTAGGGGACTAATACTACCTCGGTGGTCAAACACTTGTTTATTCTGTCGAAGTTTGCCATTTGTTAATTCAGAATAATTGTGGGATAATTCTGGCATGGTGGAAACACATCGTAGTTTGTATGAATATTAGTTACAGTGGAAGTCACCAAAGTGTTTAAAGTAACAACGGCTTACGGTAACAAAAACAGTTGATCTTTTAAATTATCACAGTTCTCAAATGACAAACGCATGTGGACAAATTTTGGGGATCTAATAAAAGTCACAGAAAATTAAAATTATACAATAGAATTAAAGTGTGTGGAGTCAGTGAGGATTGCCTCCAGGGCTCGATTTAACTGGATTAGCATAGCACTTTGCTCTCCAATTTCTTTTCAACCTACTCACAAATGTTTACAATTGGCTGTAACATAAGTGCAAGCCCTACTTCGGAACTAACTCAAGCTTTTAGAATCTTTTCCAAACGAGTTGGAAAAGTACTAGAGTGCAAAAGCACGAAAAAGATCGAAAAAAGGGTCGAGCGAGACCAGCGCTCGAAATTACAGGTACTCTCTCTGCACACCTCTTGCGTTTACCGAGCGCATGCGCAACAACCTTGACGTCAATTCCGTATTTCCGCCAACGAGAAGTTTGTGATTTAGCGGGGAGGCATTGATATCAAAGATATCCCCAAGGAGGGTGGGCCTCCGGTAAACAATTGTGGTAGGTATGTTAAGAAACAAAATTTACTAAAAAATTTTAATTTCTGAATTTTGCTATTCAAGATTTATTAGTTTCAAGTGCTTTTGGATCAACTGCTAATCAATTTTCCAGGGTGAATAGTAAATTGCTATTCAAAATTTTCAGATTAAATCAAGCCCTGATTGCCTCACCACGCTGGAAACCATGCATCAAGAAAGGATTGAAACAAACGTGCCTGGCTTGGACCAGTGTACATTTAAAAAAAATAAACACATGAAGATATAACAATCTTTTAAGCATTTTTAAGTGTATGTCTGTGAGTGGGGATTTTTTGTGGGGGGGGGGGGGGGGGGGGCTACCATCACCCCGTCATCCGTTCCCCTGAAGGCAGACCAGATGGCCAAGGCTCAGCATCCACTCTACTTTATAGGCTGATGGTGACGCCCATCTTTCAATAACACATATTGGTATAATTTTTCCTTTTTAGCTTAACTTGACATAGTCAAGATAAGCTATTGCCATCACGCGTGCGGAAGTCTGTTAGTCTGTTAGTCTGTGAGTCTGTGATGTCTGTTCACATTTTCCTTTAGCACGGGCTACACCCCGCAGTTCTTGTCTGATCATCACGAAATTTCATATGCAGGTTTGGGGTCATGTCTAGATGAGAACGTCCCCTTTTGGTCGCGATCGGGCAACCGGTATGGCTGCCCGAGCCCAAAACCCGAAAACCATTAGCACAGTCTACAGGTCGTATTTATGAAGGGATTTCATTGTAACTTGGTAGGATGCCTCTGTATAGTGCCTAGATGAGAACGTCCCCTTTTGGGCATGATCTATTAACCGTGATGGCTGCCCAAGCCCGAAACCCAAAAACTTTTAGCACAGTCTGCAGGTCATGTTTAATGTGGAGGGATTTCATTGTAACTTGGTAGGATGACTCCTTATGATGTCTAGATACGAATTTCCCCATTTGGGCATGATCTGCCAACCGTGACGACTGCCCGAGCCCAAAACCCGAAAACCTTTAGCACAGTCTACAGGTCATATTTATTGAGGAATTTCATTGTAACTTGGTGGGTTGACTTCATACAATGTCTAGATAAGAAAGTCCCCCTTTGGACATGATTGGGCAACTGTGATGGCTACAGGAGCCCGAAGCCCGAAAACCTTTAGCACAGTATAGAGGTCATATTTATGAAACGATTTCATTGTAACTTGGCAGGATGACTCCAAATAATGTCTAGATGAGAACGTCCCATTTTGATCGCGATCATACAGCCTTGATGGGTGCCCGAGCCCAAAAACCTTTAGCATAGGCAAAAGGTCATATTTGTGGAAGGATTTCATTGTAACCTGTTAGGTTGACTCCATATAATGCCTAGATGATGACATCCCCTTTCGGTCGTGATTGGTCAGTTGTGATGGCTACAAGTGCCCGAAGCCCGAAAACCTTGAGCACAGTCTACAGGTCATATTTATGAAGGGATTTCATTGTAACTTCTTAGGATCACTCCAGGTGATGCTCAGATGAGATTGTCCCCTATGGTTGCGATCATTCACCCATGATGGCTGCCCGAGCCCGAAGCCCGAAAACCTTTAGCACAGTCTACAGGTCATATTTATGAAGGGATTTCATTGTAACTTGGTAGGTTAACTTCATATAATGTCTAGATGAGAACGTGTGATCATTCACCCATGATGGCTGCCCGAGCCCGAAGCCCGAAAACCTTTAGCACAGTCTACAGGTCATATTTATGAAGGGATTTCATTGTAACTTGGTAGGTTAACTTCATTTAATGTCTAGATGAGAACATCCCCTTTTGGACATGATTGGGCAACTGTGGCGGCTAAAGGTGCCCGAAGCCCGAAAACCTTTAGCACAGTCTACAGGTCATATTTATGAGGGGATTTCATTGTAACTTGGTAGGATGACACCAAATAATGTCTAGATGAGAACGTCCCATTTTGGCTGTGATCATTCAGTCTTGATGGGTGCCCGAGCCCAAAAACCTTTAGCATAGGTAAAAGGTCATATTTATGGAAGGATTTCATTGTAACCTATTAGGTTGACTCCATATAATGCCTAGATGATGACATCCCCTTTTGGTCGTAATTGGTCAGCTGTGTTGGCTACAAGTGCCCGAAGCCCAAAAACCTTGAGCACAGTCTACAGGCCATATTTATGAAGGGATTTCATTGTAACTTCATAGGATCATTCCAGATGATGCCCAGATGAGATTGTCCCCTTTGGTTGCGATTATTCAACCATGATGGCTGCCCGAAGCCTGAAAACCTTAAGCACAGTCTACAAGTCATATTTGTTAAGGGATTTCATTGTAACTTGGTAGGTTGACTTCATATAATGCCTAGATGAGAACGTCCCCTTTTGGACATGTTTGGGCAACTTTGATGGCTAAAGGTGCCTGAATCCCAAAAACCTTTAGCAGTGTCTGCAGGTCATATTTATGAAGGGATTTCATTGTAACTTCGCAGGATCACTCCAGATGATGCCCAGATGAGATTGTCCCCTTTGGTTGCGATCATTCAACCATGATGGCTGCCCGAGCACGAAGCCCGAAAACCTTTAGCACAGTCTAAGGTCATATTTATGAAGGGATTTCATTGTAACTTGGTAGGTTGACTTCATATAATGTCTAGATGAGAACGTCCCCTTTTGGACACGAGTGGGCAACTGTGACAGCTTCAGGGGCCCAAAGCCCGAAAACCTTTAGAACAGTCTACAGGTCATAATTATGAAGGGATTTTATTGTAGCTTGGTAGGATGACTCCAAATAGTGTCCAGATGAGAACGTCCCCTTTTGGTCACGATCATTCAGCCTTGATGGCTGCCCGATCCCAAAAACCTTTAGCATGTCTGTAGGTCGTATTTATGGAAGGATTTCATTGTAACTTGTTAGGTTGACTCCATATAATGCCTAGATGATGACATCCCCTTTTGGTCGTGGTTGGTCAAATGTGATGTCTACAGGTGCCTGAAGCCCGAAAACCTTTAGCACAGTCTACAGGTCGTATTTATAGAGGGATTTCATTGTAGCTTGGTAGGTTGACTTCATATAATGTCTAGATGAGAACGTCCCCTTTGGACGCAATTGGGAAACTGACAGCTACAGGGGCCCGAAGCCCGAAAACCTTTAGCACAGTCTACAGGCCATATTTATGAAGGGATTTTAATGTAACTTGATAGGATGACTCATTTTGGAATAATTTCATTGTAATTTTGTTGATATATGTTAACTGTGAGGGCCACATATATTAACTGTGAGGTCATATTAACCCACCCCTCAGCTCTTTAGTACAGTGTACACCTCATATTATTTTTATCATAAACATGGCACACAGGGAACAGAAATGAACATATTCCCAATTATCACAATTCTTGTCTTATTTCATAATCCTTTCATAAACATTGAACATTATCCTTTTCATCAAACACAACACACAAGTTAAGCTACAGTGTCATTGACACTTTCATTTATAACCGTTATGGACAATATGTGCTGGGGCTGCTCCTGAACACCAACTGTTTGAGTTTCTTTTTCTTTTCTTTTTTCTAAGACAACCATCAAAGTGCAGTTTCAGTATTACCATCCATATAAATATGCCCACGTTTCTAAGTAAAATACAGAGCAGAATCTTATAGTTATGCACAATTCCAAGTCACCTTCCAGTTCGAGGTTATCGGGGGGAGGGGGGATCAGACCTCAGTACCTTTCTGTCCATGCGCACACTCAAACCAAGAAGATTATTGACCTTCGCTTCCGACCATTGTGGATCCATAAGCAAGTAAAGTTATTCGAGTTGAAGGGGATTTCAATCCCACATCATCCCAGTGAGCCTTCGGTACCCTGAAACTTTTCATTCATTCATTCATTTGATAATTAATTCCAGTCTGCTGAAGCCCTGTTCATGCCCACCCGAGAGCAGAGTATTGGAACAACTGACTTAGAATCCTAGAGTTCGACCGAAAAATAGTGTAAACATTGCTAAATTAAATATGAAACTACGAAAGAATAATAAATGAGTTGGGGAGGTTTTGACCAACTCTTGGGGACGTTTTGACCAACTCTTGGGGACGTTTTGACCAGTTGTTGGGGACGATTTGACCAACTCTCGGGGACGTTTTAACCAATTGTTGGGGATGTTTTGACCAACTCTTGGGGATGTTTTGACCCCCCCCCCCCCCCCCCCCCCAAAATAGGGGACGTTTTGACCAGCACCCCTTCGGCCAGGTGTGTGGAATGGCTGAAATTTGGATAGAAACAGACCAAATTACGATAGGGTTTAACCAGTGTGTGTGTGGGGGGTGCTCGTAAGGGACATTTTCATTAGGGGCGCAAGTGACCTTCTAATAGCACCATAGCATTGTATTCAGATACTGTACACATCTGCACAAGTTCCTGACGTAAGGCCCGCCCATTTGGGGTGGGTTGTACAGTTGATACGGCGGTACCGGATCATTGTTGGTAACGGATCACTTTGAAATTTTATTTTGAATAACAATAAAGTTATTTTTCTGTAAACTAGGAGGCCATATTTTTGAAGGCAATTTATTTCTTGCACCAAGTACCAAATATTAGCTTCTCACTCAATATAGGGGTACTCGTACATTTTTGTGAATGCGCCGTGAACTCCTGTAAGTTGCAGAAAACGCGAAAATACAAGGACGGCAAAAAGTTGTTTGTTTTCTGGTAATGACATATAGAAGGAACAAATTTCTATTATGAGTTACTTCATGTGAATACATGTGTGATTTCCTAAATCAGAAAAAATGCTGTGTTTCCATGTTAAGTTATTACAGTAACTTGTCTTAAGGCTCCATTTTCCTTGTGTAGCGGATCACCCATTTCCGCCCTGTTCATCGATATGGACACATGTGGTCGCACAAAATGTTAACAAGAATAAACCGCTTTCCCCCCCCCCCCCCCCCCCACAAACAATATTGACTGCAAAGATGGCGGGGACGGTTGCGATGTCATATTAAATCCAGTAGCAGGGTGTTAACCCCATTGGTACTGCCCGTAAAATAGCATTACAGCTGTGCGGATCGGGAAGGGGTTGGGGAGGTTGAAAACTGTCAAATCTTGGACATTTCGAGCAAAAAATGAACGAAATTCGGTAAACTGATGGATTGCAGAACTGTCGCTAATGGGGGAGGGGGGGGGCTATGCCCCCCTCTCCCCCCACCATTCCCTATGTCGGAGAACTCCGGCATTTTTGTCGGATGACTTTACTCGTCTTGTGGGCACATTCGACAAATGGGAAATGCGCATTCTGAACATTCGCATTCAAATGTATTGGAGATGTCACTGGGTTCTTTTGGGCCTTGGTTGGACAAACACTAACACTCAGATAAACACGAAAGGGGGGGGGGGTGGTCTAGGCCGAGCTGGCGCGGACAGGGGGCGGCGCTTTAACATGTTAGATCACAGATTCAACATGTCGAAGCATAGCCCCGTCGGCGTCAGAGTAGCCCCCTCCCCTTTCGAAAATTGGTGCGTGGTCTATTATGGCTGAGGTCCAGCGTTGGATCTCTGGTTGAGCAAACTTAGCGAGGTTTCAGAACAGGCGCTGACAGCATCAACTGTGCCATTGGTGAAGTTGATTTTGCCACGGTGTACTATCCCAACGGGTGGGGGTGCAAAGTGGCTGTCTCCAGTATGCAGAGAGAGACTGGTGTACAGGATAAAGATTCCCCGAGAGTGTTTGAGAACAGCAAGGGCACGAAACTGCCCCACCCCCTGCATAGTTCACCACAGTTATCTGTGCCAGTGGGCAAAGAAGAAACTTTAATACAAATTGTAAACCGATAACCCTTGTAAAACATTGCTAATTAGCCTTTTCAGTAAAGTAAAAATATGAAAACATAATGAGAATTTTAGTACACACCGCCCCTATCCCCCCCCCCCTGCCCCCCCCTGCCCCCCCCCCCCCCGCCACCTAAAAAGAAAATCCACGATACTCTAATCGTGTTATTATGCATATTGCATAATAGCAAATACACTGTTCTTGAGTTTCTAAATCGATGCAAATGGGATTTAAATACTGCCCACATGTCATAAAAAAGCAAGTTGCATCAATCCCACAGCACGTGTAGGCCCTGCCATAGATTCTCTTCGTCGACTGCATCTTTTGGTGTTCATAACACTTTAGTCACACAAGATGTGTGGATATCCCGATACAACAACGTCAAAACACATTGAGAGTCCATATATAGACAATTGTTAATTTGCCAGTGTCACCTTAATAGCAGATAGGGGTAGTTTCTTAACTCCAGTGCGTATGCATCAGATTATTAAAGGTATTACAGGGTCGTGGGAAGCAGGATGAAACTGAGGGGATGGTGCATGGATAAACAAAATTTGGAAATTTGTTGTACAGAATGAGCATTTTCCTAGATTCTCGGGATCTTTTGTAGAGGAGGGAGGAGTTGGCCTGACCTGAAATGAGTCGAAGAGTCGTTCGAGGAGTCACTGGATCGAGTGACTCCACATACGACTCCAGATTCGAGTCGTTCGAGGAGTCACTTGATCGAGTGACTCCACATATGACTCGAACGACTGCCTCCATGGGTCCTGCCTGCAGTGCTTGCCTGTCCCCATAGGTCCTTCCGGCCTGCCTGCTTGAACGACTCTTTGACTCATTTCAGGTTAGGCAGTCGGGCCCTGCAGGCAGGACCCTCGGGGCAGACAGGAAGGCTAAGTATGGCCAGAGGCCAGGCAGGAAAGCAGGCAGGGCATTTCAGGCAGGACCCTTGGGGAAGGCAGGCAGGCAGGCAGGCAGGTAGGCAGGCAGGCAGGCAGGCAGGCAGAAAACCCAACATCATGGTTTTCACACGAAAGGTGGCTCCCCCAAAAGTAGTCCCCTTCCTTCTATGGGAATTTAACACTCACTCCCCTGAATTGCTCCCCGAAAAATCTCCCAAATAGGGCCTGATTCGTATGACCTAGACTACCAGTATGTTGTTGAGCTGCCAGTTGGTCATCTTTGTTGATTTATTTTCTCCCGGTACTCTAAATTCCATACATACACTGTACATGTAGGCATTCACGGTTACAATTCACCAATGAACCCTCAAACACCAACTGATACGAGCATGGGTGGACTGGAGTAAGAATATTGAGGAGTTGACAATTATTCGTCTCTGCTTTGTAGTTCTCATCGATGACTCTGACTTTCTCCACGTATAAAACTGTCTCCGACACGATATGACCCTGGCTGCCGAAAAAGTCGCTAAACCCCAAAACCAATAAACAAATAAATATCAGTAAATAAGTTTTAACCCTTTACCCAACGTAACGACCAAAATCGGCCAGCGCTATACACGAAAATGCTATTCAATCTTTTTTTTATATTTTCATTTTTTGTTTCCAAAACGTAGGTTGTGACCCCCTCATTGGAAGGAGCTTGTCGCGCACGTTCCAATGAGGGGTCACAACCTATGTTTTTGGAAGCAAAAAATGAAAAGTTTTAGTTACATGATAATTTTTTTACGAGTGTCGTCTTCTACCAACGTTGGAAAAGGGTTATACCCTGACAATTTCTACACAGACCACAGTGAGCAAATAAATTGACAGCTACATGTATCTGTAAACTAATTTGGCGTTTGCAGGGGGAGGGGGAGGGGGGTGGTTGAAAACAAAAATGCTTCTTATATTATACAACAAAGATATAAGCCAGTTCACTTAACAATCCTGGGATATTTTGAAAATGAGTTTTATGTGATTTATTGTAATTTCTTTGAGAAACTGTTTTTTGTTGTGGCCATTAAAATTTATATCACTTTTATTTTTATTATGTGTGTTTGGTTGAGATTTAGAGTTACCCAAGAAAGAAATGCGTAGTTCCTTTGAATGCTTCCAATGGGAATACTTTCATTATTACCCCCAGACTGCAAACAAGGTATGTCCCCCATCTGGGTACGATATCTCAAGTGCAAGTGTACAATGAGATGCGTCATCCGATATCGCCAAAATTGATCCGGTACTGCCGCAATCAGGTCACCTAAGGGCGTGCAATTGTCTTCACACAAACATATATATTTAATAGGAAAATACATCGATTGAATTGGCGGCGACCAATTTTTGAAAGGTGATCCGATACCGCCGTAACAACTGTATGTATGTATGTATGTATGGTGAAGGGGTGCTGGATGGGTAAGTGTGTGGGTATGGAGGGCATGGACAAATTGGGCGTCAAGAGTCTATGTTTAGAGAGTGGGCTAATGCCCTCCTTAGTAGCAATAAATAACCACTGGTTTAAAAAAAATCCTTATTGATCATCCCATTTAGTTTTGGTCTAGATGTATCGGGTAAGTCTCAGTTATGAGTCGGTCGGGATTCTTAAAAAAGTCCACCTGAAGGGTCCTTATAATGACGGTGCAGAAGACTTAAAACTTCAGGCTTCCAAAAAATGATAAAATTTCAACCTTCCTTCAACAAAAAACAAATGAACCAGCTGAGCCTGGAATGCTTCCTCGTTGTCTTGGGGTGAAAAGTAGCTGAAGCAGCCCTTTATTTTCAAAGGCAAAGGCTATTTTTCTCAAGTTTGCATTGACACATACAATGTATGAGAAAAAAAACCCAATCTGGCAAAGTTTCTGTTGACTTGTCAAGCTTGATTTCAGTGGTAACCGACCCTCCCCAGTCCCCCTCCAGCCCCCCCCCCCCCCCCCCCCCCCCCCGAAATACTGGATATGATGTTTCCCATCAAAATGAAAGTAGGAATAAATATACAATTACATAATTACATAATTACTGCCATGTGGACACAAATTTTCATCTTTTTTCGTAAGCAAAATTCTGAAAACACTATTTCCATGTACACACATGCCCTGTGTACATCCATTTCTTGGACATTTACACAATAAACCCATTTTGAAAAATAAATATCAGAGTGCAAATGGATACCTGAAAGATGTTATGCAGTTTGGGAGCTGTTTATTTCCAAGTTAACAGAGACTATGGATGTAGACGTTCAGAAACAATAACTACCAGTTGTGGACGCAGTTTACTGAGCAAAATTCTCTAGGAAGCCCTTCAAATTGCGAAAAATGACAAATAGTGTGCTCTGTCTCATTCGGAGTTTAAGTGGTTGAGCCAGCTGTACTAGGGCTATAGCCTTATGAAGCATATATTGTTTTCGATTTGTAGATCTTAAAAACAAGGGGTCCATGAATCCACAACCCAGGGAATCACTTATTGAAACACACACAAACATCCATAGAGAAATAGAAATGCTAAATAAAAAGCAAGAGAGAAAGAATATTTGCAATGGGTTGAAATGACACTGGCAACAACAAACTCTTAATTTAGCCATGATAAAGTATTCCAAGCACCTCTAGTGGGTGTAGAATCAATATGTAGACACAATGCAATAATGTATTGTTGATGCGGAAAACCATCATTAAAACAACAATATTTTGACATTTTGCATGAAATGAAGCATTCACAACAACCTGCCTTCAATTTGAACTGCGACATTCTGTGATTCAGAAACAGGGTTATGTCCCCTTCATAAAAAGTTTTTTTTATGTCACTTTAAGGATCAAATACACATATAATCACCACATGTCGCACACTTTTTCAAATAGATTCTGATAGAAAAATGAATGAATTACTCAGAAATACTCCCCACTCCTGCGTATGTCAGCATTATCGATGAAAATCAATCTACATAATTTTTTGATGATGACAAAAGTTAAGAAAATGACATCGCTTCAGTCAGCAGATGGCAGATATTAATGTGCAGTCTTTTATCAACATCCATAGCCAGTTATTTTCACGTATGTGTTGTTTCCCATTACTTGTGATACCTGTGAAAAGTCTCCAGGAGTCAAGAGTTCAGAATTTCTCTCCGCTTAAAAATTTTAAAAAATTTAGGGACTCTTTCTTACCTAGCCCAGGGTCTGGTGGGGAGGGGGACATCCCCCTCCATATTTCCCAAGCCTTCTTTTTCTTGTCATATTCAAATATAGTCTTAGGGGTCTCCGGAATCTATCGCTTCAAAATTGAAACAATTTCCAGACTCTCAACAAGAGTAGGAGGACATACCCTTTCCATACCCCACCCCAGCTCAGGCCTTCAAGATATGCTTTCTTCTCTCCATATGGTAATTGCCCCACCTGTTTTGGGATCCCGGCTCAGCCACTGTCAGCCCTGGCTATTTGAAAATCGCAGGAGAACCACAATCGTCTACCTTAAATCATCCCAGATACCCATACTAGCTCTCCTTAATTCCCTTCAGGTGAGCCATCTATCAAAAACTTCCACAACTCATTGATATTTCCCCATATGTTTTATCAGAAATTATAATAACTATATATAGCAGGCCACAGTTTCTTATCAACCCACCTTATAATTGTTTACAACAGACTTGCACTACAGTGGAAGTCCCTAACTCAGAAAAATACTCTCTATTTTCTTCTTTCCCAAGCGATTTGGGAAAGAAAAGTGGTGCAAAACCACCAAGAAAAAATAAGCCAAAACTAGGTCGAGTGCGACCGGCACACACCCAGTAGGAGTCACTCTTCTCCTTGTACTAATCCACGGCTTCCAGAACCAGTCTGCAGACGTATAACCAATGTGTCATTCTATTTTTTTCCGCCATCTTACAAAGATGCGGATCGTCTCGCTCTTCAACAGTGATACCTTTTGACTCGATGTTAATGATGTTTCCTGTTCTGATATGTGGATTCATAGCTGTTTCTTTACTATCCAGACATACAGGGCTGTGTTTTGATATATTCTCTCGATTATTCACTGTATTTTTCGTGATAAATCTCTACCAATTTCGTGTGCGATTTTTGCGTATCATGCTGGTTTGTTCTTTTGTTCATTAATGCTAACCCTTCGGTTCTGCTTTTAACTGGGTTAGGTGTCAGCTAGGGGCGATTGTGGCAGCTTTTCTCCCCTCTGTTGAGAGTAGAATTTCTGCCAGTTTCCTTTTGGCTGTTGGGGTACTTTTCTACTCCCGTCTGGCCTTTGTTTCCTGCCACCTTACTCTGGTCGCTGGGGGTGCCCTGATTTATTAGCTCAACTTTGGCAAAGCCAAATTTGAGCTTTTGTCAAGGCCCGTCGTGCGTCTGTCCGTACGTCAACAATTGGATACGGCTCGGGCTAGAGGCCGCATTTATGAACCGATCTTTACGAAACTTCTTGGCTACCTTTGTTATGACCGTGGGACGAGAACGAGTGTTTTTGGGTGCGGTCCGAAATTCAAGATGGCTGCCAGCCGCCATTTTGTACCGACGATGCAGAAATCTGTTTTTTGTACAGAACTTCCATATGAAAGCTCTGATTTGAATAATTTTTTCTTTGAATGTTTAGTACCATGGGATACATCACATATAATACAGGTTTTTTTCTCGTGCGTAAATTATGCAAATTAGACTAACTTTGATGTTTTTTGGTGTTACTTTCAGCACTATAAGTGCAAATGCCAATACGGCTCGGGCTAGAGGCCGTATTTATGAACCAATCTTTACGAAACTTCCTGGGTACCTTTGGTATCACCATGGGACGAGAACGAGTGTTTTTGGGTCCCGTCTGAAATTCAAGATAGCCGATGGCAGCCATTTTGTACAAAATTAGGTGCAATCAGATTTTTGCACAGAACTTCAATATGAAAGTGTTGATTTGAATAATTTTTTGAGTGAATGTTTAGTACCATGGGATACATCACATATAATACAGGTTTTTTTTCTGGTGCAGAAATTATGCAAATTAGATGAACTTTGATTTTTTCAGTGCTACTTACACACAGTAAGTACACATGTCAATACGGCTTGGGCTAGAGTCTGTATTTATGAACCGATCTTCACGAAACGTCTTGGGTTATCACCTTGGGACGAGAACGAGTGTTTCTGGGTGCGGTCTAAAATTCAAGATGGCTGCCAGTGGCCATTTTGTACCGAAATTAGGTCTAATCTGTTTTTTGTACACAACTTCTATACGGCTCAGGCTAGAGGGCGTATTTATGAACCAATCTTTATGAAACTTCTTGGGTACCTTTGTTATCACCGTGGGATGAGAACAAGTGTTTTTGGGTGTGGTCCAAAATTCAAGATGGCCACCAGCAGCCATTTTGTACCAAAATTAGTGCAATTAGTCTATTGTACAGAACTTCTGTATGAAAGTTCTGATTTGAATAAATTTTTGTATGAATGTTTAGAAACATGGAATACATCACATGTAGTACGGGTTTTTTTCTCGTCCAGAAATTATGCAAATTAAATGAACTTTGATTTATTCAGTGCTGCTTATACACTGTAAGTGCACATCTCAATACGGCTCAGGCTAGAGGCTGTATTTATGAACCGATCTTCACAAAACCTCTTGGGTACCTTTGTTATCACCTTGGGACGAGAACGAGTGTTTCAGGGGTGCGGTCCTAAATTCAAGATGGCTGCCAGTGGCCATTTTGTACTGAAATTAGGTCCAATCAGTTTTTGTCACAACTTCTATACAGCTCGTATTTATGAACTGATCTTCACAAAACTTCTTGGGTCCCTTTGTTTTCACCTTGGGACAGGAACGAGTGTGTTTTGGGGTGCCTTTGTTATCACTGTGCTATGAGAACAAATATTTTGGGGTTCAGTCAGACCCACTCTGGGACTCAAAGATTTTTTTCTAGTTTAGCATCTGACAGTCACCCACCTTTACAATACTTTACATATACATTTGTTACAGGCTACGGTCAGTATTTATGTACAGACCGTTACAATACTTTATATGTACCTTTGTTATCAGGTCATTACCTAGATGTTTGTCATTGCAGTGTCACATACTATACATGTGCATGTCTTAACAAGTTGAGCTACAATGTCATTGACACTTTCATTTTTTCTTTGGGTTCACTTTCCCATCTACATTGTCTGTAAGCCTGTAAGTCTGTGAGTCTGTCCACAATTTGTATGGCGCAGGCTACAGGCCATAGTTCTTATCCGTTCATCACCAAATTTCATATGCATGTTCGGTTGGTGTCTAGATGAGAACACCCTATTTTGGTCATGGTCGGCTGCTTACATTGCCGGCTGCAGCAGCTATCATGAATTTTGTATGGCGCAGGCTACAAGCCGTATTTCTCATCTGATCACCAAATTTCATATGCATGTTCGGGTTAATGTCTAGATGAGAACATCCTATTTTGGTCACAGTTGGATGCACACAGATATGCAGTGTGGGGTGATTTTAAAAATTTTTTATATCTTAACCAATTTTCTTGAAATTTGGCAGGTTGTATAAGACTGATGAGTAGATGAAACCTTCCTATTTTGGTCATGGTGGCTGCCCCTAGGGTGTGGGAATTGAGGGGTGAAATTGTTTTGGCTTGTTTTCTCTCTACTACATTGAGTGAAAAAAAACAATAAAGCACTGAATAAAATTGTCTTTGTGTGAATGTAATATGATATCTCAGGCGTGTAGGACACTGTCATCAACTGTGCATGTTTGAGATCAGTAAGTACATTCTAAATGTGTATTTATTTTCTTTTTTGACTTTTTATTGTTGAAAAAATATTCACCTTATGGAACCAGTCACATTGAATAAGGGGTCCATGGAGTAGATTTTTTTTTTTGGGGGGGGGGGGGACATAAAATCACTGAATATATCCAAAACACATTTTAAAGCCAAAAAATCTGTAGTTTCTGATAGACAACAAAAAGTCAATAATTATGGCACAATATACTTGAATGTAACATAAAAGTTGAGTAATTATGAAATTAATCTCCAAAATATACCATAAGGTCAAGATAAGCTACAGTGTCATTGACACTTCCATTGTCACTCCTGAGGGACTCAAGGATTGACAGTGTAGCCTATGGAGATGAATTGCTTAATGTAGATTCATTCTTGGACTCTGTTTATATTGTGTTCTGTTCAAGATGAGCGCTTCAGGCCCCATGGGGCCTCTTGTTTTCATTTCCATAAAAAATTATTGTCGTTATCACCAGCCTTTGGACTTACTGCATTTGTGCATCAACTTATCCCTTCTGCACTCTCTGAAAGGTATTTTTATGAATTTCCATAATCCATAACCCGCCCCCCCCCCCCCCCCCCCCCCCAAAAAAAAAAACAAAACAAAAAAAAACATTGCCACAAGCAGTGACCTTCCACTTAGTGCATTTGTGAATTAACATCTTCCTTTGGCATGCCTCAGATGGAACATTCATTATCAGGTTGTTTTGAAACTTTCTATGCTTACGCGGGGTGACAAAGATAGGAGCTATTGATTTTCTTTTCATTTCCATCAAAAACTGTTGCTATTAGCAACAATCTTTGAATTTATTGCATTTGTGCATCAACATTCTTTGACATGGCCTACAGGCCACATTTATCATAGGATTGTTTTTAGTCCCCTAGGGGCATCGCCGGAGGGAACTATACATGTAGGTTTGCACTCTGTCCATCCATCAGTCTGTCAGTCTCACTTTAGTTTTCCAGACTTTTTGGGGGAAATGCTTGAACCGAATGATTTCATTTTTGGTAACCTACTATAGAATGATGACTTACAGATCAAGTTTGAGTTTCATGCTGATTGCGTTATTCTTGTGTTAGTAATGGCCCTTGGAAATATGGAAAAGTGCCAAAATATCAGTTTTCCAGACTTTTTTTGGAAACGCTTCAACAGAATGATTTCATTTTTGGTAACCAACTATAGAACGATGACTTACAGATCAGGTTTCTTTTGCACTCTGTCCATCCGTCAGTCGGTCTGTCAGTCTCACTTTAGTTTTCCGGACTTTTTTTTTGGAAATGCTTCGACCAAATGATTTCATTTTTGGTAACTACTCTAGAACGATGACTTACAGATCAAGTTTGAGTTTCATGCTGATTACATTAATCTTGTGTGAATTATGGCCCTTGGAAATATGGAAAAGCACCAAAATATCAGTTTTCCAGACTTTTGGGGAAACGCTTCAACGGAATTCATGCTGATCACATCTACGTTATAACATTTGTATAATTATTAATGCTCATTAGTCCGGTAGGGGACATTGTATTGCTTTAGTGATACATGAGCTCTTGTTGAACTTGGTGTGCTCATTAGGCAAGCTCTTTAGATAAGAGCTATTGATTAGCATTCATTTCTGTGGAAAAAAGTTGCCATTTACAATAACCTCTGAACATACTGCATTTGTGTATCAACATTCTTCCTTTAGCCAGTCTTACAGTTTACATTTAAAAATGCATTGATTACTCTGACGTTGTGCACACACAATGCTGTTATATTGAAATTTCATCAAATAACATTGGTACCAATGATCCTCAATTTTGCCATTTTATTTATAACTTACCAAGTTCAAGTTTGTCAAGTAGATCTACAGTGTCATTGACACTTTCATTTCTTTTTAATAATTATTAATTACTATTGATTGTATCAATCTCATTATGTTTTATGTTATTTTGGGACATATTTAACCCTTTGTGCAGTAAATTTAGAACTTCCAGGTTAAAGTTTTTTAATTAAAGTTTTTTTTATTTACAGAGATACACCTTTACTTCTTCAAACAGTTCAGTGGAATGTCACTGTTCTCATTTGGGACAATGTCTATACTGTCTACTAAAGCTTTCTACGGTGATTTTAATTAATATTGGCAGGATTTTCACTCCTTTTAAACATGTTTTAAGACTTAGTTTCTTTGTATTGCAAAATAAAACTTGATGATTGCATTTATATCAGTGATTTCTTTTATCAGTTTTAGGAAATATTTAACCCTTTTTTGCAATCAGTTTTACTTAGTATTCCCAGCTTAAAGCTTCGGATTAAAGTTTTGCTTTTTAAGGTTGTACCTTTCATTCTTCAAACACTGTTACAACATCCTTGTTTTTCATTTGGGGAAAGGTTTACTGACGCTGTATACAGTGGTTTCAATTAATATTTGCGTTAATTTAACCCTTTTCAAAATGGTTTTCAAATTTAGTTTCTTTAAATTTGAAATTGGGCTTCTAATACATACTTTGTCACTTTTTGTTCTTGCATGATCAATACAACTTTTAATAATTGCATTTATTGACCTGATTTCTTTTACTTGTATGCAGCTTTTTTTCTCATTACCTGAGCTTTACAGTTTGAAATATAAAGAAATGCCTTCTGCAGTATACTTCTGTTGTTTTACAAAAGTAATACAGATTGGAAGGAAATGGGAGTGAGGGACTTTGATGCTGTCTCCAAAACATCGGGGGAGATGGGTGGAATCTATCCACCCCACCCTCCTCTCCATGTTATCTAGAAGATAAATCCAGTTCTAATTTTTCGATTCTCTTCAAATTTGATATTACTTGTTTATTCGCCCATTTGTAAAAATGGTCATATTATGTAAATGGTCCATCCACCCATCCATCTGTACGTTCATCCGTCTGTCTGTAAACAATTGGTTTCCGACCGATAACACTGGTTTGGATTTTTTGATTTCAAAATGCATTTCGAAGGATTGGGAGTTAAAGTGCAAACAAACAAAAATTGACTGCTATAATCCCCCCCCCCCCCCCCCACCCTCCCCATGTGTCACTTAGGCAATTATTCCCAAAATGCATTTTGAAGGATTGGGAGTTATTACATGCAAAAAAAAAATAAATCATTTTTCACTTCTAACCATTCCTTATTAGTCCTTATTGGAACAAGCTCATCAAGCTTGTTCCATTAATAGGTCACAAGGTATGTTTTGAGGTAGAGAAATGAAATAATAGGCGGCGCGGTGGCTCAGTTGGTAGAGGTGCAGGCTGCAAGCCGAGAGGTCCTCGGTTCGAATCCCACCTGCGGCAACTGCGTTGTGTCCTTGGGCAAGACACTTCACCCCGATTGCCTACATGGGGGCACGATGACGCTGTGTACTGAGGCGTACTGCACGTTGATGGTGCGCATGTCTTCAACCAATCTAACCCTGCCTGTGCTGCGGTGCAGAGTTCAGAGTTCCGATGTTGGAGAGCTGACAGCTGCTCGTCGTTGCACGGTGGTTCTCTCCGGGTACTCCGGCTTCCTCCACCCGTAAAACTGTCACGGTCACGATTAGCCATTGTGCGTAAGTAAGTGACCTTAAACACCAATAAATAAATAAATAAATGAAAAAATAAAATTTGAATAGCAATTTTTGTATATCACGAGTGCAGATATGGCAGATTCGTTAGGTAAACGCTTAACAAAAAATGGCTCAGACTATTTTGTGTCTTAGCATTGCCATTGCTGGGGCAGTCGGGCTGCATGCATGATATCACTCTAGTTGTATATATATTGCTGCTTTTACATGGTTAATTCACTTTGTGTTTCTGCGAAAGTCACTATTCTACGTTCTAGTTGGAGGCTCGATTGTTCGTAGCTTATTCCAGAATATATCGATGTTAATTTTTGTCATAAATTTGAAAATAAACCACTAATTCTCCAAGAGGTATTTATTTGAACATTTAAACCCAGAAACCGCTCTACTATAATAGGAAGCATACCTATAGAGTATGAATGAAGCCTTTGAATTGTTGTACCTGCAATTTAGAATAAAGCTCAAATATGGGCTTCCAGACCTCTACCAGTTAAAAGAGCCACATCCCCAATTCATCATACATGTATGCAAATCAGCATACATAACTGAAAAAACATTTCATTCCATGTTTGAACTAAAAAACAGTTAGTCAGTTTTGTAAAATCATAAAACACATGCTGAACAAACTGATAAGAGCAGTTGCATGTGTTTTCTGCAATTTTCACTTTAGAGTTGGGTGGGTTTGATTTTTCCGATTCGGTTTCAGTTTCGGTTCGATTTCAGGAAAAAACCCTGAGTTTCGGTTCAGTTTTTCTCTAAGTGTTTCATGTAAGAACATAAAGTAAACAACACTTCAGGCTCCTTAACTTGAAAAAAACCTGCAGTAGTGTATACGACACAAGTACAGTAGAATCCTCTTAATTGAATATCCATTTTGCCAGTGAAAATTATTCAATTAACAGGAGTATACAATTAACCCTTAAGTCCTCAGATTAATTTTAAAGTATTTATGACCTTTTTCTGCTTACATAGTTATTGATGACTTGGCAGTGGTTCTACATCACTGCTGGCTGCCTATACAGGCAGCCAGCAGTGATGTAGAACCACTGCCAGGGAAAATTCAGTCTACACACAAGAGTAATAAAAAAGATTACACAAGGGAGCACCTGCTTCAATGCAATATAAAAGTGGCGGTTTGGGGCTATATGGGGGCTTAAGGGTTAACAGGCATTTGGTCAGTTTCTTGTGTTCTGGAGGTAAACTGACCATTTATTCTATTATATCTTGTTTGTCAGAGCTCATAGAGCTCTGTCAAACAAGATATAATAGAATAAATGTCTGTATTGGATGTATGAGTCCAAAAAGGTTGATAAATAAGGGGAATTTGGTGCGTGTCACAGCAATTGTTTCGACATAATACAAAAATTTACAGTTAAAACTAGAAGTCCTGTCATGAAATGCGCACAAATAGCACATTGATCTGCGCGTTAATCTACGCGTTATGACCATTGTAAGGCTATCAAATTCTGTACATATGACCTGTGCACAAGGAATGTTTCAGCCAATGGACCTCCGGGTAACCCGGAGGTCCATTGGCAGAAACGTTGCCTGTGTTTGCTATGAGTAACCAGGAGAACCTGCAGTGCATTGGATGTCATTCGATATGGCAACTGCGCACAATTCATACGCACAATTAAGCCTAGATAAGCGCACAGTTCGTGACAGGACTTCTAGTTTTAACTGTATATACAATTAACAGGAGTTTACTCTACAACTCATACACAATTAACAGATCAAATTTGTTCTGAAGGTATGGTAAATTGTTTTGTGTTTGAAAATTATATTCAATTAACAGGGATATACAATTAAGAGATATCCAATTAAGTGGGCTCCACTGTATCTCCATTGGGTTCAGCCTAACTTCCCTTTAATCATTCTTAGGGGTTCTAGAAGATCTGTTTCTAAGCCTATTGAGTCAGAAACAAAACATATATTAGGATAAGTAATGAATAAAGTTCATCTATTCTATGTTGTGTTCTCAATGTCACGTTTTGTCCCTAATTGACTTGACAGACGGACGAGTCAATAAGAGAGAAAATGTGACAATGAGAACACCACTTCTACGCCCCTAAGTGGCGAGAGTCCACATGGGTCACTAGTTCAGATCCCTTAAATAAGACAGTTTGATTAATGCACAAACACAGTGAAACCATTCTGTCAGTTTTTGCTGGGGCTTGTGGTTTGGTTTTCTGGTTTGCCGCAAAAAACCGGACTGAAAAACTAACAAACCTCCCAGCTTTATTTCATTTGTTAACATAGAATATAGGAGACTGGAGTGCTTCATTTTTTGGGATGTAAGGCCTCATTCTCAATCCAAAATTTGCAAAAAAATTTCCCAATTTCAAGCCAAAAATTCCCAATTTAAAAACAGTTTCTTAAAGAATACAGTTTCCTCTTCACAAATTTGAAAATTTCCAAATTTGGCTGATTGCGTCATGAAATTTCTCCAGTTAGAACTAAGAAGGTACCCAGACCCATTCCTAATGTAGGTGTGTAGAACTCTGATCACCACCCATTGTTTTACAACATCAACTGACACAGAAGCTTATCAGTAAATTTGATATTAGTTGTATAAAACAGTTTTAACATGAGGAAAATAACATACATTTTACCAAATTACTTGTCTTGAGCATCTGCAGTGATTAATTTAGTTCCCTTAATAGCACATCTTAATAAATTTAGACTCACCATTTTTGACTATCCTTGTTTTGACAGAATGAAGATATGATAACATGAATTTATTTGCAGTTAATGCAGTATATTGATTACAAACAATTAATACAAACATACAGGTAGCAATTAGTTATACATGTATAATGCATAAAAATGACATAGCCTGACAGACTGTCTGGTCCTCCTGTCATTCTCATTATATGAAGAGCAGATATGAATGTCTTGACAGCAGTGTTACCAAATACACTTTACAAATGATGTAGCTGCTTCACTCCTGAATGTAGGAAAAAGACAAGTGCTGGATTGGTAGTATGATGATTTTTAGCACTCCACCTTATTTGATAGCAGATGACACTTGCCAAAAAAAATTTCAATTTTTTGCCTTTAAGAAATATCTTACATTTCCTTTGAACAAGCTCCACCATCTTGTTCCAGTGAGGGTGTCAAGACCTATCTTTTTGAGGCAAAAATTGAATAAATAATAAAATTTGAATGGCAGGCAAGTTTTGTGAATAGTACAGTACAGTTGCCATGGACTGGACGTAATCCATGCATGGGCAGTGATGTCCACGCACTCATTTATTTACCAGGTAATAAAAATTATCATCATCAAAATTTTAATGATGCTTCATAAACTAAATTTTTAATGATTTTATTCCTATAATTAGTGTTAGGAAAATTTTTATCTTAACCTGACAAAGTCAAGATAAGTTATTGCCATCACGCATGTGGAAGCCTGTGTGTCTATTAGAGTGTTCACTTTTCCTTTAACACAGGCTACACCCCATAGTTCTTGTCAGATCATCACTAAATTTCATGTGCAGGTTTGAGGTCTTGTCTAGATGGGAACATCCCATTTTAGTCACGATCATTCAACCATGATGGCTGTGCAGGTTTGAAACCCGAAAAGCTTTAGCATAGACTACAGGTTGTATTTATGAAGGGATTCCATTGTAATGTGGTAAGATGGTGCCGTATAATGTCTAGATGAGAACGGCGTATGTTGTTTGGGTTCGGTGAACCGTGACAGCCGTAGGGGCACATGACCTAGATTCTTTTAGCACAGTCTTCAGGTTGCATTTATGAAGGGATTTCATTGTAAATTTGTAGGATGACTTAGTATAATGACTAGATGAGACAATCGTATTTTGGTTTTAATCGGTCAACCATGATGGCTTCATAGGCATGTGACCTAGATTTGTTTAACACAGTCTATAGTTCACATTTATGAAGCAATGTCATTGTAACTTGGTAGGATGACTTGGTGTGATATCTAGATGAGACTATCGTACTTTGGTCACGATCGGTCAGCCGTTACTGCTGTTTGGGCATGTGACCTAGATTCCTTTAATACTGTCCACAAATCGTATTTATGAAGGGATTTCATTGTAACTTGGTGGGATGACTCAGCATGTTATATAGTTATTTCATCTTGTAGCCCTGTTTTAGTTGACATCGTTCAACCATGAGGGCCGCACAAGTTCAAGTCTAAATTCCTCTATCACAGTCTACACCTCTTATTATTCTTGTTGAATGCATAAACTATTGGGTACTGAACTAAGTATTGTCAATTGTCACAATTCTTGTCATATTTAATAATCTTTTCATAAATATGGAACATCCTTTCTTTTTGTTCATGTATGTTTATTTATTTATTGGGGTTTTTTAACGACACTTTTGACAGCAGGGTCACCTCGTGTTGGATTCTTTTTTGTATGATATCTATATGAGAACATCCCAGTTTGGTCATGATCTGCCAACTGTGTCAGCAGTGTGGGTTCGAATCCTAAAGTCTTTGTTTACCATAGTCAACAGGTTGTATTTGTGAAGCAATTTCATTGTAACTTGAAGTACATCTATGACTTGGTCTGATGACTAGGTGAGAACATCTTTCATGTATTTTGGTCTAAATTGGTCATGCTGGTCAACAGTGATGGTCTCATGAGCCCTTGCTCTTAAAACTTTCAACACAGCCTACAGGCCATATTTATGAGGTGATTTCATTGCAACTTGTCCAGATGGATTTCTGAATGAATGTCCAGATCAATGTCCCATTTTGGTTCAGATTGTTCAACCATGAGAGGTGTACATGGCCCCATGCCTCAGACCTAATTCTTCTACCACACGGTACAGGTAGTTTGTTTGAATGATTTTACTGTAACTTGGTAACTTTCGTTGACATACATTAACTGTGAGGACCACGTCAACCCAAGCCACAGTTCTTGAGTACAGTCTACACCTCAAATTATTCTTGTTGAAAACATAGCAAGTAGGATACAGAACTTAACATATTCTCAATTATCACAATTCTTGTCTTATTTCATAATCCTTTCATAAACAGTGAACATTATCCTTTTCGTCAAACACTACACACAGTCAAGTTAAACTGCAGTGTCATTGACACTTTCATTGTTTTACCCGGAGCTTCATTAATTAAATTTTTTATGATTATTTCCTATAATTAGTATTTGGAATCTAATATTATTGCATCTGTGGAAATATTGCCCATCTGTGGAAAGTGACCAGTCTACGGCAGTCTTACTGTAGTGCTAGCTGGTTACTTTACATTAGGCGGGGGTGTTAAACAGAAATAAATGTCCTGTTTGTGTACAGTAATATGGCTTGTGATGACCCCTGTTAGGACTGAGCATGTTATGTGCATCTGTAAGAAGCTGCAAGTGCATACGACTGTTGACTGAATGCCGTATTAATGAAAAGTCCTGTTTCAGTTGCATGGCAATCATATCAGTATTATCACATCACAAAGTAAGATAAAGGAGTGAATAAAGAGCCCAATAAAAGGAAAAATACTAAAAAAGAAATGATCTTCCTTCCTTCCTTCCTTGCTACCTACCTAGACGTTTTTGGCACTCAGAATGGAAACAAATGTTGTTTTAACAAAATTCTATAATAACTACCATTTTTTCATTTTTATGCCCCCCGACTTAAGTCGGGTGGCATATAGTGATTGAAGTGTCCGTGTGTGTGTCTGTGTGTCCATGTGTGTGTGTGTGTCCGAGCCAATAACTCGAAAACTGTTAGGGTCACAGTCATCAAACTTCACACAATTATAAAGGACCATGGGAGAATGTGTCACATACCATAGCCGGGTTCGTACCTTCAAGGTTAAGGTCACATTTCTAGGTCACACTAAACATCGGTCAATATTCGTGTCTCAGCCATAACTCAGAAACAAATCATAGTACAATTATTAAACTTTTTACAAATGTTAAGGACAGTCAGAAGGTGTGTCGCATATATTAGTTTCCGCCACATCTGCAAAGTGATGGTCACAAGGGGTGGGGGGGGGGGGGGGGGGGGGCATGTGTTACCTTAGAAACATTCTTCGTGTTTGTTTTTAAGACGAAAAATGAAAAACTAATGAAAATTGAATGGTGATTTTTGTGAATAGCACTGGCCGGTTTTGGCCCATAAGGTGGGTAAAGGGTAAACATGCTATAAAAGTAATCTAAGACTATTGTCAGGTTTCTTGTTTGTGAGAATATTCATGCAAATCCATTTGTGCATATCTGTTGACAATTGACCTTTAAACCCTCGAAAACCATCAAATTATAAAGCCTTGTAACAACAAATGGAAAATCTTGGGTTTTTCATAAGTGAACTTCTTCTTAATGCAAATTTCGTCACATCTTCATTCTTTGAATTAAGAGAATGAATCATTTGACACATTTGTGTATATCTAGGATTGTCTACAGGGTCTGGTGTTATATATTGCTATGAAATGTGTACATTCGGTATAAAGTAGACATACATTTTCTCTTTACAGGGGATTAGTGTCAGAAAAACCTGACAAAAGTTTATTCTTTCTTGACAAAGATGCAACAAGTGAACCTGTGGAAGGTAAATTTCAAATACTTTGTTCAATGTTTGTGCTGTTTAGTAGCAAGGCCTAAAATTCATGTGAGAATCACAGTCGATTTTCGCATTTGCAAATGATTTTTGCAAGGAGACTCAACTTTGTTTAAAGTTCATTTGTGTATTGTCATAGATTCTGAAACTGTCCTTAAAGGCCTAGAGAAATGTTCAGTTTGGCTCCCTCATAATATGTTAACAACACTTTGACTTAGCTGTGGTGTCTATTTAAGTCTTGGCAGCCTTGATTTCACTATAAAGCACTGTCACTACCATCAGCAAGACCACCAGAAGCTTGCATATTGGGACACCATGGAACTAGGATCTCTAGGGTTAAACTCGCTAGAGTAAGTACATAAATATGAGGTTTGTTGTTTATTATGGAATATTTACTGGTTGTACTGACAAGGTTATAACATTACTCTCAAATTCTAAATTATTTAACCCTTTACCTAACATGAAAAGCAGACAACACTTGAAAATAAAAATCTTGAACGATTAATTTTTTTCAGTTTTTGTCTCAAAAACATAGGTTATGACCCCTCATTGGAATGAGCTCAACAAGCTCATTCCAATGAGGGATCATAACCTATGTTTTTGAGACAAAAATGAAAAAATAATTAAAATTAACTGATGATTTTTTAGAATAGTGCTGGCCGGTTTTGGCTGTTAGTTGGTTAAAGGGTTAAGAACTGAAAATTGATTCTTGCAGCAGGATTTTGTGAATCAACAAATTTTAAGTCTGAGTGAGAGAAATCTGTAAATACTTGTGCTTCTTACTAGCCAAGATATTGTTTTTGTGCAAACTTGTGAGAAATTCATTGCGTTTAAGACATCATATGCAAGCTGTGTACGTACCATACACAGAATGTCAAGTCTACACACAGAGCATGAAATTTTGCAACTGGCATTAACCTGTGGATGGAATGTGAATTTGATATGGCTAATCATTCGTTCAGTTGGCCTATTTGCCAATCACATTTCTGACTTTTGAAGAAGGAACTCAAATTGTTGTCCAGTACCAATAAATGATTTCACAACAACAGGCTCTGTTTAAACTAAAAGACATAATATATTGTATGTATTCTAAATCATTTCTTAAAGAAATCAACCTTTTACAGTACTTATATTTCATCGAGAATCCAAGAATCAATTCATGCTTTAAAAAAACAGTTAATGTTTTAAAAATTCAAAAGCTGTGTTGGGTAAAGGGTTAACATGTGTTATCAGTATACAACAGGGGTTCAACCATAGTGGCTTCATGGGATCCTGAGTCACTCATAGCAGGGATGGATTCTCGCAGCCATTTTCATGAGAATCCAAATGGATTCTCCCAAATTTAGATTAAATATTAGCCATGTTTTAATAAATTTTAACATTGTTTTTAAAATTCTTTTAAAAAAAGAAAGAAAAAATTCATTTCTGTTCAAACCGAATGGTTGTCACGTTTTTATATGCCCATTTTGAAAAAACGGGAGTATTATGTTATGGTGTTGTCCGTCCGTCGGTCTGTCTGTCCAGACTTAGCAGAGATACATTGCGGGGTTTACAATTTAGGGTCAGTGGTAGTTGTGGGGTTGGATTAGTACAGTGGCCACTTGTGGGGTTATTTTTTGCACTGTGGAGTTAATTTTTTGTCCTTGTGGGGTTAGGGTTTAACATGGGACCCCCCCCCCCCCCCCACTCCCTCCCCCCCCCCCCCAAGTTAGAACGTGTAAGAACGTCCATCCATCCATCCATCCGTCTGTCCGTCCGTCCGTCTGTCCATCTGTAAACAATTTTTGTGTCGCCTACTCCTCCAAAAGTTTACAGGCTACACTGTTCAAACTTTGCACACATGTTGATCAGTAATTGGCGTTGTGCATGTGACAAGTGCAGGTAACTCCATTTTGTATTTCCAGAGTTATGCCCCCTTTTAGTACTTAAAACATTACAGTATTGTGTCGCCTACTCCATCAACATTTTATATGCTATATTGTTCAAACTTTGCACACATGTTGATCACCAATTACCATTGTGCATGTGACAAGAGCAGGTACCTCCATTTTGTATTTCCAGAGTTATGCCCCTTTTTGTATTTAAACATACAGTATTGTGTCGCCTTCTCCTTCAACATTTTACATGCTATATAATATTGTTCAAACTTTGCACACATGTTGACCACCAATTGCCATTGTGCATGTGACAACAGCAAGTAACTCTCTTTTGTATTTCCCCCCCTTTTAGAACTTAAAACATTACAGTTTTGTGCCACCTACTCCTTCAACATTTTACATGTTATATTGTTCAAACTTTGCACACATGTTGATCACCAATTGTCGTTGTGCATATTACAAGGGCAGATAACTCCATTTTGTATTTCCAGAGTTATGCCCCCTTTCAATACTTGAAACATTACACTATTGTGTCGCCTACTCCTTCAACATTTTACATGCTACATTGTTCAAACTTTGCACACATGTTGATCAGTAATTGTCATAGTGCATGTGACAAGAGCAGGGAACTTTGTTTTGTATTTCCAGAGTTACACCCCCTTTTAGTTATTAAAACATTGCTGTATTGTGTCGCCTACTCCTTCAACATTTTACATGCAATGTTGTTCAAACTTTGCACACATGGTGATCACCAGTTGCTGTTGTGCATGTGACAAGAGCAGGTAACTCCATTTTGTATTTCCAGAGTTATGCCCCTTTCAGTACTTAAAACATTACAGTATTGTGTCATCTTCTCCTTCAACATTTTGCATACTATATTGTTCAAACTTTGAACACATGTTGATCACCAATTGCCATTGTGCATATGATGAGAGCATGTAACTCTGTTTTGTATTTCCAGAGTTATGCCCCCTTTTAGTATTTAAAACATTACTGTATTGTGTTGCCTACTCCTTCAACATTTTACATGCTATATTGTTCAAACTTTGCACACATGGTGATCACCACAGGTGTATGTTGCCCCACTAGGCGGGGCTCTTGTTAAAGTGAAGATCCAAGGGGCTTCACAAAGTCTGCGATGTTCAGTAGTTTTAGGTCCCACTGGGTCATAGTGTAGTATCTGTATAATACGATAATGAATGTCGGATATTGAGTGATTAATTCCATTGAAGTGGATAGCAATGTGAGTGCCTCATTTATGTTTAATATCCGCTAAATGTTCGTAAAATTACCAGTTGCATGCACTTGGGTGGTACACATTGCACTGAGAGCCACGTTTACCGCCCAAGTGTGCGCGACTGGTAATTTTACTATGACCCCAGTCAACGAAGGTTAACACTGTGAAAAAATGTTCAGTTTAATGTTGTTCTTTCAAGCCTCGATTTGTCTAGTAGTGCACGGTATTACAATCGGAATCTGCATCAGAATGGCCGATTGTGAGCTCAAATAACCGGTAATCGGTCTGCAACCATTTTTAGTAATCGGTTGAACACTACTAAAAAAATCACTTTGTGATTGTTTTTCGTATTTTTTTTTTTAACTTTCATATGAGAATTGTGTCGCATTTTGCAAAGAGCATCACAATACTGTATCAATGTATACAACATATTGCATCGATACCATTCTGAATGGAGTTGACGCTATGTGCTGTCTAAGACTGTCTGCCACAAATACACTTAGGCTAATTTGCTGTTTGAAAATTTGAATGTCGGAATGATTTCATTAACCAGTTGACCATTCTCATAAATTTAGCTTTGAGTATGTGTAACCTTTTACAAGAGTATGATATTTTCTGCCCTGTATACATGTACTGCAAATGCCAATACGGCTCGGGCTAGAGGCCGTATTTATAAACCAATCTTTACGAAACTTCTTGGGTACCTTTGTTATCTGTGGGACGAGGACGAGTGGTTTTGGGTGCGATCCAAAATCCAAGATGGCCACCAGCAGCCATTTTGTACTTTAGTTAGTGCAATCAGTTTTTTGTACAGAACTTCTGTACAAAAATTCTGATTTGAATAAATTTTTGTATGAATGTTTAGTAACATGGCATACATCACATATAATACGGGGTTTTTCAGGCCTTGCCGTTTGAGGCGCGCGATCGCGCTTGCGTGCCATCGCGCCCGCGAATTACAGTCGGGGGGCGCACCGAAACGCACTCGTAAAAAAAACGATAGTTTAACTTATCAAACTCCTTGTAGTATGTACGTTCTAAGAATGCACTCTGTGACACTGTCACTCATTAGTGCTTCTTCTTTCAGTTACATGACGTCAATCATGACAATGAATCTTAATTCTTGCACGTAATTATGATTATTGTGACATTGTCTTGCACCATGCCATGCATGTTCACTGAGCTGATAATTGATTGAAAATAAACAACACTGACGCTCACCGTGCCCTTTCATATATTTAAAGCGTAAAATGCTGAACGAGGGGCCTTTAGGAGAGAATTTCGATGAAGCAAAGGATCGTAATATCAAGGGGCACCAGGTCCAACTGAATACATTTCTAAAGTGGAATGTTGGAAATCTCATCGGCTATAGAACAGTTCGCGACGAGAGACGTGGAATAGATTTTGTGACAGAAGTCTGCTGCAAAACATGTGCTAGACAGATTTCCGGGATAAATAAATCAGATAAACTTCATGGAAGAGCCTTAGTAGAAGTCCAAAAGTATGTGCAAGGGATGCAATTTGTAACCAAACATACCGTGAAGAGACACCTCGATTCTAATGCACATTTGATTGGCATACAATTGGAGAAATTGTCAAATTCCGATCCTCGCGCCAGTTCTTCTAATATATCCAATGAAGAAACATCAAGTGCACAAAGTTCTGACGATGCGCCCCCATCAGTTATTGGCCCTGTGGGAGTTAAACAGCCTAAAATTAACTTTGCTATTCAAAATCAGTCAAAAGATGCATACAGAAAGCTGTTCACAACTGCATATTTACTGGTCGTTGATGGTCAACCACTGACAAGTTTTGAAACAATGATTAAAATACAGAAGGCCAATGGAGTTAATTTGATTCACGGGATTGAGAATTCTAAAAAAGTCCGAGAATTTATCAACTTTATTGCTGATGCCATTCGCGAAAAATTAGCAAGCATTTTAGGCAACGTTAACGCGTTTTCATTGATGTCTGACGGGTCGCAAGCACGCAAGACAGGTTCAGAAAAGGAGCTTGTGTTAGTTAGGGAGGTTGTGGATGGTACTCCAACAAATTATTTACTTGCACTTCAGGACATAGACAGCTTCGGTGATGCCAGTGCTGAAAACATAAAAAGGGCAATTGACGAAGTTTTCCAAAATAAAATTCAAATTTCACAAGATCATTTTACACACAAACTTATTTCTGCCACAGCAGATGGTGCAAGCGTTAATTTTGGCAAGTATAACGGCCTTCTGACTCGGATTAAAAATGACAGTCGGCCTTGGTTATTAACAATTCATTGTGTGGCACACCGCCTTGAGCTGGCTATAAAGGACTCTGTTATGAGTCAAAAGGAATTTGAAGAGGTGGATGAACTTATGAAGGGGCTGTACTACTTTTTCAAGAGGTCAGGGAAATTTAAGAGACATTTTAAGGCAGCTGCGTTGGCACTGGAAGTTCAAGTATATAATTTCCCCAAAGTAACTGGTACCAGATTTATAAATCACCACCGGCGAGCAGTTACTCATTTGATAAATAACTGGGTTGTTTTAGCTAAGGTTTTTGAGGATTCAATAGCCGACCCGGATTATAAATCTGTATCCTCAAAAATGCTTGGATATTTGAAGAAACTTCAAAGTGTTAAGTTTTTAACAGTCTGTTGTTTGTACCAGGGAATTATCGATTCTGTGTCCAAGATGTCTCTCCATTTCGAGAAATCGAATATTTTAATATTTGACATATTGCCGTCGGTAGATAAGACCAAACGTTCTCTTAGTCAAATGCTTGACGCAAGTCATTCTCTTGATCAAATTACTTCCAAGGCTGGTGTCGTACTAACTGAAACTGCTGGTGGCCATAGCGGGGGTAGCTCTATTTCTCTTGAAGTTACAATGCCCAAAATTGGCACAATGAAGCGAAAAATAGACAATCGCGAGTTTGCTAAATTGGAATATGACAATATGAAAGGTTGCCGTAGCGATGATATGCGTTCTAAAATTGAACAAGAAATTTACAAGCTCTCAAAAACCACAATTGATTGTTTGCATGCATGTATCAACAGGCGGTTTTCGGGACTTGAAAATGATATATTTGAACATATGTTATGGGTCGATCCCGCGAATTGGCAAAGTATTTCACAGGACATGGTCTCAATTTTTAAGGTGGTCGAATATTTTCGAGCTCCCCTAAAGTTTGCCAGTTTTGACGATAACGGGGTGAAACTCCAAACAGAATGGGAGGATCTTGTGTGCGTCACGAAACACTATTACCCCAAATTTAAAGTTAGACAGTTGTGGGAAAAGCTTATGGCTTTTCGACGTGAGCAATTTCCAAATATTTGTTTGGTGGCAGAAATTATTTTGAGCATTGCTGTTAGCAACAGCATCGTCGAAAATGCATTTTCTCATCTAACTGCAATGATGACTGACCAGCGTCTATGCATGTCACACAAAACAATCGAAGACCAGCTTCTTATCCGAGTTAATGACCATGTTTTGTCAAACAAAGAAAAAGAAGCCATTATTGATTCGGCTTTAAATAAGTATCTAACCAACACTCGCCGCAAACACAAACTTATGTCAAGTGATGGGGGGGAACAGAATCTAACTCTTAAAAAAAGAATGAAAAAACTGACATCCGAGTCAGACTCTAGTATGGACTCAGATGACACTGACAGCGGATCAGATTTTGGTGGCGACATGACTGAATAAACGTTCACTGATCCCTTATAAAAATGTACCATGGTACAACCATGGTACACCATGGACGGTATGTCCCAAAATACCGTGATATTACCATGGTACCATGGTAATACCACAGCATTTTGCGACATACCATGGTATGTCCCAAAATACCGTGATATTACCATGGTACCATGGTAATACCACAGCATTTTGTGACATACCATGGTGTACCATGGTTATACCATGGTACATTTTCATAAGGGATAACCTTAAACAGGCGTTGGGACCTGATTATTATGTGAAGACTGAGAAAATGCAAATCCTCCCCGAACTTACAAGTCAACTTCCATTGCAGCACTGAAAAGCCTAGTATCTGGACTTCATTGATTTTATTGTGGAATTCCATGATAAAATAAATGGATTCCAGGTACTAAGCAAAGCTCAACCCTTTACCCAACACCGACCCTATAAAAATTTATTATTTTTTTTATATTTTCCCAAATTTTCCAAAAATTGTCGGCAAAACCACATCATGTGACCACTCATTGGAACGGGCTCGTCGAGCCCGTTCGACAGAGAGGTCACATGATGTGGTTTTGGTCACATTGTTTGAAACAATCTGAATTTTTCAACACTGAACAGCTCAAGTTGTTAAATACGCCAGCGGGTGTGGCCGATTCGTTAGGTAAAGGGTTTTAACAACATTGTAATTGGATTGTAAAAAACGACATACTTTTTTTCCAAAACAGTGTGAATTTATTAAATTGATATTGTTTTGGAAAAAAAGTATTGTAGTTTGGGCGAAAAATAAGTCGACCGAAATGACTTGGACAAAGCGCTCGGGCCGAGGCTCCCCTGTACAAATGTTTAATGACCTCTATTCACTGTTCTGTAAAGTTATGCGTTCACCATTGATCTTTTTTTAGATTGTTCATGTCTGCAGTTTTTCTGTAATTTGTTTTTCTCAGATTTCATATTTTCATCGATGGTAGATAACCACGATGACAGAATTTTGTTCATAAAATTATGACGTTTGAAGTCTCAAATTATAGTTTAAAGTAGTTATTGATGCGGTGTGAGTCAATCAGTCCTTAGTTATCAAACACAAATAATGCAGTACTTACGGAGTTCTTCCTCCGCAATATGTGCGGAACCAGTGCTCTCCAACATCGAACACACGAGTTTTCACTCAGACAAAATGGCTGACGCGCAAATTGAATTGTTTCGTTACGGAATTACAAGATTGAAGAACTCGTCAAAACAAATTAAAAATTCCGTTTATCCCCCAAATTTGTTTATTTGTCAAGAGAAAACACCAACGAATGCAGGGAATTCCCGGGTACCATGAAAAGTTGGTAATGTTTTAATAATACGTTGGGTCCGCTATACTTTATGTTTACCGTCCTTATTTTAGAAACACGCACGCGGGAAGAAACAGCGCGCACAATCTTATTTCCAGATGCGCGTTTGTCGCGCCCGTACCATTTTCAAACGGCAAGGCCTGGTTTTTTCTCGTGCAGAAATTATGCAAATTAGATGAACTTTGATTCATTGAGTACAACTTATACACTGTAAGTGCACATACCAATACGGCTGGGGCTGGAGGCTGTATTTATGAACCGATCTTCACAAAACTTCTTGGGTACCTTTGTTATCACCTTGGGACGAGAATGAGTGTTTTTGGGTGCGGTCCGAAATTCAAGATGGCTGCCAACGGCCATTTTGTACCAAAATTAGTGCAGTCAGTTTTTTGGACGGAACTTCTGTATGAAAGATCTGATTTGAATAAATTTCTGTATGAATGTTTAGTAACATGGAATACATCACATATAATACAGGTTTTTTCCTCGAGCAGAAATTATGCAAATTAGATGAACTTTGATTTATTCAGTGCTACTTATACACAGTAAGTGCATGTGTCAATACGGCTCGCACTCGAGGCTGTATTTACGAACCGATCTTCACAAAACTTCATGGGTACCTTTGTTATCACCTTGGGATGAGAACGAGTGTTTCTGGGTGCGGTCCAAAATTCAAGATGACTGCCAGTGGCCATTTTGTACCGAAATTAGGTCCAATCAGTTTTTTGTACACAACTTCTATTCGGCTCAGGCTAGAGGCCGTATTTATGAACCGATCTTTACAAAACTTCTTGGGTACCTTTGTTATCACCGTGGGACGAGAACGAATGTGTTTGGATGCGGTCCAAAATTCAAGATGGCCACCAGCAGCCTTTTTGTACCAAAATTAGTGCAATCAGTTTTTTGTACAGAACTTCTGTATGAAAGTTCTGATTTGAATAAATTTTTGTAGGAATGTTTAGTAACATGGAATACATCACATTATAATATGGGGTTTTTTCTCGTGCAAAAATTATGCAAATTAGATGAACTTTGATTTGTTCAGTGCTACTTATACACAGTAAGTGCACATGTCAATACGGCTCGGGCTAGAGTCTGTATTTATGAACTGATCTTCACGAAACTTCTTGTACCTTTGTTATCACCTTGTGACAGGAACGAGTGTTTTTGGGTGTCTTTGTTATCACTGTGCTGTGAGAATAAATATTTTTGGGTTCAGTCAGATCCATTCTGGGACTCAAAGATTTCTATTCTAGTTTAGCATCTAACTGTCACCCCACTTTTACAATACTTTACCTATATATTTGTTACAAGCCATGGTCAGCATTTATGTACAGACCGTTACAATACTTTACATGTACCTTTGTTATCAGGTCATTACCTAGATGTTTGTCATTGCTGTGTCACATACTATACATGTACATGTCTTAAACAAGTTGAGCTACAGTGTCATTGACATTTTCATTTAATTTTGAGACAAACTGTCGTTCTTGCAGGCCATTGTACATGCAATGTTTACTTTTCCGAGTAGAGAACAGCATGCCTTGGTTCCGCCCTGCGAGCGATTAACCTTACCTGTCAAACCGGCAGCATCCGCCATGTGATATACAGATTGCACAGTTTAAAAAATTTCAACAAAGCCATATCTTTTGATCCCTCATTGGAACCAGCTCATCGAGCTTGTTCCAATGAGGGGGCCACATGATATAGTTTTGTTGAAATCTTTTAAGAATTGGGGGAAAAAAGTAACATAACAAATTTTGATATCATGTTTTCTGTAAAGGGTTAAAATCTGTTTGTGGAAAATAGGCCAAATAGTATAATGCATGCATGAAAATTTGAACAAGATACCATGAATTATAAGCTGTAGCATTCCAAGCCTTCAAACTAATCAAACTTCACTTTCCGAGAATTGATACGTAAACCACATAATTTGACAAATTTTATAGACCAGTAATTCTACTTACTGTCTTTTTGCTCCTGCATACCATGGAGAATCATCTTATTGACTTAGAATTGCTTCATGGAAGTTACATTTCATGTATTATACCAAACTCAAATAAATCTTGTTCTTGATCCGTTCGAGGTTAGCTGTCAGCATGCCTCCTCCTACAATTTTTTATTGAAAAATAAGTGTGACATAATTAAATTCAATCAAGTTTGTTTCACTACTCTGCAATTAACTCTAATGTGACATAATTAAATTCAATTAAGGTTGTATCACTACTAGGCAACAAACTGTAATGCAGAATATGCGTAGTTGTGGGTTATAGTTACAGAATCGGGCATGAAGTTTCAATCGGATCGTGACCGCCTCATGATCCAGTCAAGATTTCATCTCAGATTTCCTCCTTCATGCTGTGAACTTGCTCTGTCTGTGGTGTCACAATATAACCACATTGGTATCGGACTAGTTCGCTCTTGTAATAACAAATTATTGTCTGAAAATCACCATGTCCTTATTGCGATCTGATCCTGAGAAATACCTCCCTTAGGTTCACAAGACTAATCACTGTATGTACAGGGTATAACTTAATATGTTCGATTTTATCAAGATTGACCACACCCCATTCTCTCTTACCAATATCCAGTTTTATAGTCTCACAATCAATCACATAATTTCGATCGGCACCCCCAGGCACTCTTCAATAGTTTGCGATAAAACAGATCTTTGTGAACTAATTCGTATTTTGATTTGATTGACAACAAAACAGGAGCCATGAATTTGAATATTTTGTCATTGTACCCTCACTTTTCATTTAAGCCATGATAGTGGCTTCCAGCACTCAGCCAGTCAATACCGTCAATGTGTTTAATTGTGGTTTCGCATTATAACCAAAACTGCAATCGCAGTACTTCACTTATGTAATCTCAACCCATTGGTGAAAAATTATCTCGACCTTATTGTAATGGGATCTCTAGAATTATCTCCTTTATGGTTGTAGGACTATATACAGGATTATATAGAATTATATACCTACGTAGTATAATTTAATATGCTGACTTAATAATAAGTGTGTCCGCGCTCCACATACTCCATCATTGTCGAATGTTAAAATTGCAGAAACCATCATGAAGTTTCGATCGGATGGCAACTGCTTCGTGATCCGATCGAGACTTCATCTCCGATCTTCTTCTTTATGCTGTGAAATTGTTTTGATCGTAATGTTGCAATATAACCATATTGTATCGTACAGGTTCCCTCATGTAATATCAAATCATTGTTTGAAAATCACCATGTCCTTATACATTGCAGCGATCTAATCCTGTGAAATACCTCCCTTATGATCACATGACTGAAGACTGTATGAACAGGGTATAACTTAATATGTTCGATTTAACCAAGTTTGCCCATGCTCCTCACACTCCTACCTATATCTAGTCTTATAGTCTCACAATCGCGGGTCACAGAATTTTGATCGGATTGCGACTGTGTTGAGGTTTTGTTTTTTGGGTTTTTTTTATTTTCTTTTCTTTTTGTCTCTGATTTTTTCCTTAACTGGTTGGTTGCTGGCATATTATTTGGTGGCCAGAGTATTGCTAATCAATATTTATTACGAATTGTTGGAGGGTGCCTGAGGGCACTCTCCAACAGTTTGTGATGAAGCAGATCTTTGTGAATTAATTTTTATTTTCTATCGACTCGATTCGACTGACAATGAAACACAACCAAAGAATTTAAATGTTTTTATATATTAATTTAGCATTGCACCTTCACTTTTCTTTAAAAAAAACCATGATGGTGACTTCTAGTGCCCAACCAGAAATGCTGCTAGTGTGTTTTGGTCGCTGCCTCGCAATCTAATCATCTGCAATCGCAAAACTTCACTTATGTAATTTCAACCCATTGGTGAAAATATGTTTTTAACTTATTGTGATCTGATCGCGAGATGTTCCTCTTTTGTGGAGATCCAATCGTGATTTCATCTCCGATTTCCTCCTTTATGCCATGAAATTTTTTGATTGTGGTGTCACAATATAAACATATTGTTATCAGACGAGTTCCCTTACGTAATATCAAATCACTGTTTGAAAATCAGTATGCCCTTATTGCGATATGATCCCATGAAATAGCTCCTTTACGATCACATGTCTGAAGACTGTATGTACATGGTATAACTTAATATGTTCGATCTAACCAAAATTCCCCATGCTCCACACACTTTTACCAATATTCAATCTTATAGTAGCAAAATCGGTCACTGAATTTCGATCGGATTATGACTGTGTCGTGAGTGGGTCTAAATTTGTATCTCCAATTTTTTTTAAGCATTTTTTCAGCATCTGTTTGAGTGCTGGACAATTTTTGGTGATCAAAGTATTACAAATCAATGTTTGCTTAATACGGGATATAGTATTAAGTAGTAGTTTGTCATAAAGCAGATCTTTGCAAACTGATTTTTGTTTTACTTTGTCTTACAATGAAACATGAACAAAGAATTTGTATGCTTTAGCATTGTACCCTCAGCCATGTGAATGGTTTCCGGCGTTCATTCAGTAATCCCGTTATTGTGTTTTAGGTGTTGCCTTGCAATATAATCATACTGGAATCGCAATACTTCACTTATGTATTCTCAACCCATTGATGTAAATATATTTCTAACTTATCTGATCTGATTGTGAGAAGCACCTTCTTTACGACGTAAGACTGTTCATGAACATTGCTTAACTCAATATGACTTAACAACAAGATTGCACACATCCCACACACTCCCATCGGTATGCAGTCTTATAGCAGCAAAATCGGTCACAGAATTTCAGTTGGATTGTGGCTGTGTCGAGAGCCATTTGTAAGTTTTGTCTCCGAATTTTTCCAAAGCTGGTTGGGTGCTGGAATATTTTTGTGATCTGAGTATTGCTAATTAATACTTGTTTATTGCAAATTGTTGGAGGATGCCTGATTTGTAATTTTTCCAAAGCTGGTTGGATGTTGGAATATTTTTGTGGTCTGAGTATTGCTAATTAATACCTGTTTATTGCAAATTGTTGGAGGGTGCCTGATTTATAGTACGGAAAATCTTTGTGAATTAATTTTTTATTCTCTCTTGACTGAGAATGAAACATTAATATTTTAGCATTGTACCCACACTTTGTTTTTTGGTATGATATTGGTTTCCAACGCTCAACCAGCTAATGCCGTTCATGTGTTTAATCGTGGTTTCGCAACATTCTATCCCCACTTATCAATATCCAGTGTTTTAGTTGCAAAATAGGAGAGAAAATCTTGATCGGATCGCGACTGTGTTGTGATCCGATCGAGATTTTATCTCTTCTTCTCCTCTAAATGCCGTTAATGTGTTCCCACAGGTCAACTAGATTGAAAATGTTTCTACAAGCTTGCATCAGATCCATCAACTACGGGTGGGATGCCTCTGATTCCTTCTTGCAAAGGCTCTTTTCTTTTTTTTTCTTTTTTCCCTTTCTCTCTCTCTCCTTATTCAAATTAACATATTTGTTTCAAGATGGAAATTATTACCAGGGGAGAGTTTCCCTCCTGCATACCATTATATTACAAAATATAAATACATCAGCACTTCCTTGTAACTGTGATGACAAAAGGCAAACCCTTCCTGCCACGAATGAACCGAAAGTAAGCAGGAAGGAAGTTCCTTCCTGCTTACTTTCGGTTCATTCGTGGCAGGAAGGGTTTGCCTTTTGTCATCACAGTTACAAGATTTTGTATAAATGGTACACAATCCTTGATGAATCTTGCGCAACAGGCACCTACCATAAACAATTCATTCGTTATGTTTCAATGATATTACTGTGGAGCCCACTTAATTGTGTATCTGTTAATTGAATAACCCTGTTAATTGAACATAATTACCAAACACATAACCGTTTACCATACCTTTAATAATATTTTAATATTTAAATATTTGACCTGTTCATTGCATATGGGTTGTATAGTCAACTCCTGTTAATAGTATAAATTTTTCACAGTATCTTGAGTTGTAGAGTTAACTCCTGTAAATTGTATAAAAAATCTTGCGGTATCTTGGAAAATTACTGTGACAATCACCAAATTCCCCTTATTTATCTACCTATTTTGGCCTTTGTACATCCAATGCAAGATTTGATCTGTTGTATCTTCTCTGACAGAGCTCTGCGAGCTCTGTCAGTCAAGATATAATAGAATAAATGGGGGCGCGGTGGCTCAGTTGGTAGAGGTGCCGGCTACAAGCCGAGAGGTCCTCGGTTCGAATCCCACCTGCGGCAATCGCGTTGTGTCCTTGGGCAAGACACTTCACCCCGATTGCCTACATGGGAGCACGATGACGCTGTGTACTGAGGTGTACCGCACGTTGATGGTGCGCATGTCTTCAACCAATCTAACCCTGCCTGTGCTGCGGTGCAGAGTTCAGAGTTACGATGTTGGAGAGCTGACAGCTGCTTGTCGTTGCTTGGTGGTTCTCTCCGGGTACTCCGGCTTCCTCCACCCGTAAAACTGTCACGGTCACGATTAGCCATTGTGCATAAGTATGTGACCTTAAACACCAATAAATAAATAAATAATAATAGAATAAATGCCCAGTTTAACTCAAAATACAGGAATATGACCAAATCCCTATTAACTCCTGTTAGCCGTATAAAAAATCTTGCAGTATCTTGAAAAATTAATGCGGCAATCACCAAATTTTCCTTATTTATCAATCTAATTTGACCTCAGCTCATCCAATACAAGATTTGATCTATTATATCTTCTCTGACAGAGCTCCATGAGCTCTGTCAATCAAGATATAATAGAATAGATGCTCCTGTTTAACTTGGAATACAGGATTATGATCAAATCCCTATTGATTGAATACTCCTGATAATTGGATAAATTCCACTGGCAAAATTTCTATTGAATTAATGGGATTCCAATGTATTATGAGAAAATGCTGGAGTCAATACACCAAGCGAGGTGTACACTCAAACATTGGCTGATAGAGACCGCTTGAACTAACACACTAAATATCGACTAAATGTAAACAGGTAACCTTTGACTTCGTTTAAGCAGACTATACACTCTACCTATATATATATATTTATATAACATTTTACATTCATTTTGTATATTGTTAATTACCTTCATCCTTATTTTAGTGTCTTGTGTATCTGTTACTTCCTAGTCTAATATTCTGATACTTTACATTCTACACTACATCATTCTTTCTCAAGCCAGCTTGAATACATTTTGATTCCAAAATTAAATTATATTCAATGAGCTCACTTGAATTATACCGTGCCCGGATTCGCAATTTCAATTTTACAGTTGATTCTAGTAGGTTAAAGCATTGTTTGCCGAAGGATAGATCTACTTGTATCTTAACATACTTGCTCTTGCGTCTCGGTGGTGTTGACCTGCAAAAAGGTTTTACTGCTATGTTTGCTGTGTTCATCAGGCAACCCAGTGTGCACAGTACCTCTCTCTCAGTAAATTTTTCTGAAGTAATTCAACATTGCTACAGGTCACTGAATGTCTCGAAGGGCACACCATCATTGAAAGTACTAACTACACTTCTCCTATTAACTTTGTTTTTCTTCTTTTTGGCCATTAGCTTATCATTGTCTGGTGACATTGAAACCAACCCGGGTCCAAATTCTTTTAATTCAGATCATAGTCGAGTACTCTAAAAATTGTTCATCTTAACAGTATCTCGTTTCAACACAGACCGGATCTAGAGGCACTGAATACGGAGTGCCTATGGGCTGAAGTATTTACAAAATGGAGTTGATCGTTATTATTAGGAGTATTCTACCATCCACCCAATAGTCCCCCAGATACATGGGATGCCATATCGGCATCTATCGAAAAAGCCAGAGACACGTCAATTGCTGACTTATTGTCACAGGTGATTTTATCGATAATCAAATGGTTTCCTCGAGAAGTAGCTTTTCTGAAATAATCAACTACTTTAACCATCAACAGCTTGTGAGTGAACCAACATGTTTTACTGAGACGTCCGCATCACTGTTAGATCTGTTTGCTGTCAGTGGCACAATCAATGTGAAAGCAAGTGAAGTCCTTGAACCAATTATCCCAGACATGACCCGCTACCGTTGACCTATTTCAATCGAGGTTGAATTTTTGAAACCGAACCCCCCTTCCTTCAAGAGGAGGATATGGCTTTATTCTCAGGGCAGCTATGATGCTTTTTCTGACACCGACTGGAACCTCTATCTTTGATACCCTATGTCTCGATACAATAGTTTTCAATTTCACTTACAAAAATACTCGATACTGCATCCAGACATATACCGAATAAAATTATTACTTCGAGAATGGACCAACCAAAATGGATGCATAATGAAATAAGATTACTGATTAGACAGAGAAAATGTTTGTATCATATTGCTAAACACACTAATTTCTCACACGCCTGGACAAAATACAAACTTAAATGCAATGAGGTTGTTTCGGCTATCAGAAAGGCCAAAGCCCTGTATCTATCAAAAGTCTAGGACACATTGAGAAGCAACCTAACCCCAGCATCACTGTGGTGGAAGACCCTTAAAACACTCGTCAGAAGCAGTAATGCAACAGGAATTCCTACACTGAGTCATTTAAACAAAATATATTCTTCAAGTGTTGAGAAAGCTGAAGTGTTCAATGAATACTTCAGTTCGATCTCGACAGTTGATGAGTCAAATGTTTCCCTACCAGATTCACCACCCCATGTTTCCCAATGCATTGATAGTATCACCCGACATTGCTGCGAAGCATACGCAGCAATGAAGTCGATAAAGGTGTCCAAGGCGTCTGGTCCTGACCAAATGAGCCTGCGCCTCCTTAAGGAATGTAAATCTTCTCTCTGTGAACCACTCTCAATTTTATTCAGTATATTACTGAATAATTCGTACTTTCCTTTATTATGGAAAAAGGCAAATGTCACCCCAATTCTTAAAAAACAACCCTCAAACTCAGTCACTAATTACTGCCCGGTGTCGTTGATCAGCTGTGTTGGTAAGATATTTGAAAAATGTGTTTTCAAATGCTTGTAGCAATTTTTGATTGAAAATAATGTTCTTAGTCAATTTCAGTCAGGTTTTACACCTAGAGATTCAACTGTCCTTCAACTGACTGACATATATGATGAATTCTGTCGCACACTTGATGAAGGCAAAGAAGTTAGGGTATTTTTCTGTCACGTCAGTAAGGCGTTTGACAAGGTATGGCATGCTGGTCTTATCCACAAGCTGGAGATTATTGGCGTTTCAGGGGAACTGCTTCTGTTTTTAAAATCGTATCTTGCAGATAGGTCGCAGCAAGTCGTGATAGCCTGTGAGGCATCTTCATGGAGGCCCATTAATGCCGGTGTACCTCAGGGGTCCATACTAGGATCCTTACTGTTTCTGATATACATAAACGATATAACCAGTGATTTACTTTGTAGTATACGCCTCTTTGCTGTTGGCACTTCCCTATATCTAATTATGGAGAACCCTGAGCAAGCCTCGGCTACAATCAATCACGATTTGGCCACAATCGAGCATTGGGTCGAAACATGGTTAGTTGAGTTCAATCCCAGCAAAACAGAAAGTATGTGTATATCACGTAAAAGCAATCACAACTACCACCCACAGATATCAGAAGTTTCTAACCATAAACATTTTGGAGTTGTACTAAATAGCACATGTACATGGAATGATCACATTGACCATATCTGCTCCAAAGCCTGGTCTCGTTTAGACTTATTGAGGAGGCACAAATTTAATCTTGATCGCAGTGTCCTATAAAAAATTAATTTCGCTTTTATTAGGCCTCTTGTTGAATACGTGGATACTGTATGGGATAATTATTCTATGACCAATGTAGCTGAACTTGAAAAAACACAGATTACAGCAGCAAGAATTATTATGGGAGCAACAGTAAGTGCCAGTAAGTCTTTGCAAAATTCGGAAACACGATGGATCCCCCTGCAAGATAGGCATCGTGAACATAAACTAATTCAGTTTTTCAAAATGTATCATCATATATCACCTCCATACATCTCCAACAAAGTCACCCTAATCACCTCCTTGCCAAATTCTTCTTGTCAAAACCACCGAGTGCCTTTTTGCCAAACGCAATTGTATCAGTCTTCTTTTATCCCAAGCGTTACTGACCAGTGGAATAAGTTGCCCTTACCTGTCCGTGAGAACTCGTCATTGATTAACTTTAAAACATTTCTGAGCGATGGTAACCAAAGACCCCCCAACGTTCTATAGTAATGCCAAATCTCGCATAGTTCAAATATACCATTGTAGGTTGCATTGTAGTAGCCTTAATTCTGACCTATATGACAATCACTTATCACCCAGTCCTTCCTGTCAGTGTGGTGAGTGCGAAACTACTGATCACATTTTCTTTCATTGTCCATTGTTCTCTAACGCACGTAATTATACGATTAATTTGCTCCCATTTGTAATAGATACATCCACACTTCTGTTTGGCTCAGAATGTTTGAACAACAAGTACAACTGCCTCATATTTTTGTACTATAACCAATGGCCCAGACTTAGCTGGTGCTAACTCAAAATTATCTAGGGCCAAACACAAATTTTGTCCCCAATTCCCAAAATTTGCATGCAAAACCGAAAATTAGAAATCCTATCTGGCCGTCCATATTTTTACTCTCTGTGCATTTTTAATGATGCCAGACACAAATCAATGGTTAATTTGGTGGATCCAAGGACACAACTGGATGAAGGAAGGAAGAAACTGTGGTTTGAAACATTCAGGGCTGTAATTTTATAATATTTATAAATATTAGTTCATGTTCCCCAATTTTGGGACATGGGCCTGACATCATCATTGTTGATAATGATTTTTCCACTGCTTGTTAATTTTTCCTTCCCTACCCTCCCTTGATCCCCCCAGTTAAACTCCCAAGCTTTTTGACTTGTTTTATTGAATTTTTTTTATAAAATTTCTTGGGAGTTTAACATATTATACAGAAGATTATTCTGTACATCCCCATGGTTATGTCCTCACCCTTGGGGTGTTTAGGCATTTTGGCCATGCATCATACATCCGATGTAGCGTTTTTTCTTCTGATGAAGATCTTGCTTCACATCAGATAGTTTTATTTCTTTTCAACCTACTCACAATTGTTTACAATTGGCTGTAACATAAGTGCAAGCCCTACTTCGGAACTAACTCAAGCTTTTAGAATCTTTTCCAAACGAGTTGGAAAAGTACTAGAGTGCAAAAGCATGGAAAAGATCGAAAAAAAGGTCGAGCGAGACCAGTGCTCGAAATTACAGGTACTCTCTCTGCACACCTCTTGCGTTTACCGAGCGCATGCGCAACAACCGTGACGTCAATTCCTTTTATTTCCGCCATTTGTACATGATCAGAAATTTTTGTGACTCGTGCTACTTTGCTGTTTTTTGCTTCGTGAACAACTTTAAATGTATTTTCTACATTCTTAGTGTGCAAGTGGATTGAATCCTTTTGTCAAGCTATCAAAATTATTATTGATTCACGTTAATTTTTATCATTATTGCTTGTTTCTTCACACTTCATCTTGTTTTTCCTCCATGTGTGAATACGACCTTTGTGCTGTTTTCCGTCGGCGGGAAGCTTGATTACATTATTTTCATTAATATAATGCCAAAGACTATTCCTTGTACCTCTTGCTTGCAAGTGAAGCATGTGGACGACTCATTCCACATGTGTCACTTGCAACAATTGCACTCAGGCCCAATCATGTGGTATTTGTGGGGTTTGGTCCTCTAAATTCTGGGCTTCTGTTAACAAGGTGGCTCTGTCCAGAGCTAGAACCCCTCTTTCTCGGGGTAAGGGTAGCCATGCCGTAGCAGACATTTCTGCTGGTGCACGTGGTGACTCTGTCACACAGGATTCTGATCTGTCTTCTGTGGCGAGTTCCTCTGCAACTGTTGACGGTGCTAGTTCAGTGATACCTGACGGGGAGACCGTGGTCTCTTTGTCTTCTGCTGTCACTCTTAAGGCATCTGTTTTCGTAGAGAGCTTCTCCGAGGTCAGCTCGGTGACCCTGTCCGATATGCCTCCTACACCGTCGACTGTTGCTGAGGAAGTTGTTACTCCAGATCCTATTCTGTCTGATGGTGGCTCTTCCATCTCCTCTGGGGATGGTCTACAGTCTCGGGGGACCGAGGCTGTATCTGCTGGTGTGTCTGTGTGCTCTCAGCCTCCCCTAGCCTCGTGGCGGGGCTGTGCGGGTTTGCTGTCTGCTCCGTCTCATCTGGCTAGGTTTGCTCCTAGTCAGTTGAGCCAGTCGGTCGCTTTGGCAGCGATTCCTCGCCCCTCGAGTGAATCGTTTATTGTTCCTCCTTCCCCTGCTAGTGTGCCGCCTAGCGGGATGGTGTTGGGAAGTTGGCATCCAGGGCCTGCTGTTCGGCAGCGGCCCCTGTATGCTGTCACTCTCGGAACCTTCCTCCGGTGATTCCTCACTGTGTTCTGAGTCTGGGTGTCGATCGATGCTTGCCGTCGGTCTCAGAGGATGGGCAGTTGGGGCCGTCTGCCGCGCAGAGGCCAATGACAGATTCCTGTCATTCTTGGGACAATCCTCCGGTGTCTTCTCACCGTGTCCTAGGTCCAGCTACCGATCGACGTGCGCCGTCGGTCTCTTTAGAGGATTTGCAGGCAGGACCTTCTGTTTCGCAGAGGTCAGTGATGGCCCTTGGGCATTACAATCGGGACTATCCTCCTGTGTATTCTCACGTTAGCCCTATTCTGTCTGCCGATCGACGTTCGACGTTGGTCTCTTCTGAGGATTTGGGTTCTTCTACCAGAAGGATCCATCGGGAGGACACTTTGTCAGGCGATGCTGCTGCGACAGATTCTCAGGGTGACCTGCGTCAGGCCGTTTTGGCACTCACCCGGTTGCTTTCTGGCAACCCTCAAGTTGGCCTCCCTGTGCCTCCTGAGGCACAACCTCCTTTGGTCGGTTGCCGAGATGTCTCGCCTGGCCCCTTGGATACTGCACAGTATTCACAGGAGGTTTCTGCTGGTCAGCCCGAGTTGGGCTACGTCTCCTCTGCAACGGAGAATGTCGAGTTTCTTGAAGGTGATCGTCAGTCTTGGGGCAGGCTTTGGATTTCGTCTTTGGCTTATTGCCGGATGTTCAACCTTCCGACCAGCCTTCTGTGACCGTCCGGCTGCGGTCCACTGTGGAGCGCTGTAACCCTGTTGAGCCTTCTAGCTCTGGGGCTTTGCGTCCTCTGCAGTCGGCTCAGGTTGTTGAGTCCTTCCAGGGCTTAGACGCCAAAATGCATTCTAAGGCCCTCAGGGGTTCCTTCTTTTCTAGAGCTGATGCCTTTCTGCCTCCATCGCGGTTTCGTGTTTACGATTCTGTCTCTCCACCAGTCTTCCAAGGGATGACTACTGTGGATGAGGATTCTTCTTCCCTCGGGTTGACTAAGCCTAAGTCGGCAGTTCTCCCGATGTCGGTAGTTGAGTCTAAGGTGGCCCTGTCCCGAGAGATGCTGGGTATGTTATCTCTCGCGGACCATGTCGTCGCTGCTCTGGCTGAATATTTTCCACCAGGGGAGTTTGATGATGCTCGGGCACCTTTTCGCTTTTTGTCACAGGCTCTTATGAACCTGACACACGCTCACGCCTGTAACACGGCTAATTTGGAGCTGGCACGTCGGGATACGGTGTTGTTTTGTTTGGAGGGGGTGCCATTCGAGCCTTTATTGCGTTTTCTCACCTATAAGACGGCTTTTCTTCTAGCGTTTGCTTCTGCTCGACGAGTCAGTGAGCTTCATGTGCTATCTGTTGATTCTGCCTTCTTCCGAAATGAGGCTAACAGTGTCACCTTCACTACTGATTGCTCTTTTCTGGCTAAGAATCAACTTCCTGATTCGGTACCTCCTCCCATCTGCATTCGGGCTCTCCCTGCTGTAGATGGCCGGAGGCCTCTTCTTTGTCCTGTTCAAGCGATCAAGACTTACATTACTTGCACTCAGTTCATTTGGAGGGGTCAGAAGAGATTCTTTCTGTCTCTCATTCCTAAGAGGCAGTCTATCTCTTCCCATTCTATTTCCAGGTGGACCTGTCTTGCAATCAAGCTGGCTTATTCCCGCTTGTCTGCGTCGGATCTTGTTTCGAACCGGCTTAATGCTCATGAGGTTCGTGCCATTTCTACATCCTGGGCATTCTCCAATTCTGTTTCGCTCCGGGATGTTATGAATGCAGCTTACTGGAGGAATGCTTCTACCTCCTTTTATCTCCGCCACCTTCAGCAGCAATCTGAGGACCTTTATTCTTTAGGCCCTCTCGTTGCTGCTCAGGCTGTTGTGCACCCTCGTTAAAATTGTTTTTATCGAGGTTGTGCTTCACTCAGCCTTGTTCTTTTCAGGTGCCTCCTCTCTATCTTCATTACAGGTTTCATTATTGTTCTCTGCCATCCTTGCTTTTCTTTCTGCTACTCTTGTTGGTATTGGTTATGTGATTCACCTCCTCCTATTGTTTATTCAGCCAATTGTAAACAATTGTGAGTAGGTTGAAAAGAAATTAAAATTTTTTAGTAAATTTTGTTTCTTAACATACCTACCGCAATTGTTTACCGGAGGCCCACCCTCCTTGGGGATATCTTTGATATCGATGCCTCCCCGCTAATCACAAACTTCTCGTTGGCGGAAATACGGAATTGACATCACGGTTGTTAAGCATGCGCTCGGTAAATGCAAGAGGTATGCAGAGAGAGTACCTGTAATTTCGAGCGCTGGTCTCGCTCGACCTTTTTTTCGATCTTTTTCATGCTTTTGCACTCTAGTACTTTTCCAACTTGTTTGGAAAAGATTCTAAAAGCTTGAGTTAGTTCCGAAGTAGGGCTTGTACTTACGTTACAGCCAATTGTAAACAATTGTGGTAGGTATGTTAAGAAACAAAATTTTAATTTCTGTTACTGACTTTAAGTTGTGTTGCCTGGGGTCTTGTTTCCGGTTTTTATTCTGAAGTTGTTTACATTGACAATGCTTTATTTGTATAGGTAGTTTCCTATTATTTTTAGGGAAACGACGGTTGTACGTAACATAAAATATTCCGGTAGTGTGGCAATTAATTTTTAGCTCAACTTTGTCCATCAACGCGGCTTGGGCTAGAGGCCGTATTTATGAACCGATGTTTACGAAACTTCTTAGGTACCTTTGTTATGACCGTGGGATGAGAACAGGTGTTTTGGGGTCCGATTTGAAATTCAAGTTGGCCGCTGGCAGCCATTTTGTACAAAATTAGGTGTGATCAGATTTTTGCGCAGAACTTCCATATGAAAGTGCTGATTTGAATAATTTTTTGTATGAATGTTTAGTACCATGGGATACATCACATATAATACGTGTTTTTTTCTCGTGCACAAATTATGCAAATTAGATAAGTTTAATTTTTTCAGTGCGACTTACACACAGTAAGTACACATGTCAATACGGCTTGGGCTAGCGTCTGTATTTATGAACCGATCTTCACAAAACGTCTTGGGTACCTTTGTTATCACCTTGGGACAAGAACGAGTGTTTCTGGGTGCGGTCTAAAATTCAAGATGGCTGCCAGTGGCCATTTTGTACCAAAATTAGGTCTAATCAGTTTTTTGTACACAACTTCTCTACGGCTCAGGCTAATCATTCAGTCGAAAAAGTGAGCGTTTGAATGATAAGTATAGTTCTTAAGATCACTTGAAGAATCAACTAGATAATGTCTCATGGGATGAATGATAGGATATGTATCCTACAATTCATTTTCAACAAGCTGGTTCATATGTTGTTTCACAGAGTGAATTAGCCAGTTGTTAGGTTTGCTTTTGTCTTCTATCAGATACATTAACAACCAAAGATTTTATGCGTCGGATGGGGTTATGCGGAGCGGCTATGAATGTTATTTCGATGGATCGCTTACTCACACGTCCCCCCCCAGTTATTCTTAACTGGAGTGGGAAGACGTTTTTCGCTCTAGACCTGTTTTGTTTTAGCGGATCTAGTAAACATAAGATCAAGTTTGGACAGATATTCAATGGTTCTACAACTGCCAGATTCAGTTTTCCCAATTATGACGGACGTGAGTTCATAAATTAGGTTACAACCCTGAGTCTGACGGACTTGATATGCAGGGTTCTTGAGACCCTCAGTTCTTGGAGATCACATATTCATCAGAAATTATGTCTTATTGTTTACGCTACATCATTGGATTTATACTATTAGCGAACATGCATGTGGGATCTCTCCAGGATAGTTAAGTTTGAAACGCACAGGAACAATAGTTTCCTTCATTTGTGTCGCCAGTGTTAGACATTGGAGCGCATACAGTTGATGCTCAGCCGTATTCATGGGAATGAATGGTAGGATACGCGTATCCTTCAATTCATTTGATTCAGTAGATTACGTTAAGGTTAAACAGTCTCAGTGTGATTCCTACTAATAACATATCTGTCGTCACAATTTCCTTCTATCAGTTTTCTCAAGTGCCTGTTATTGAACATTTGCCAGAAGCTTCCTCCACGAGAGGGCCTTCTTCTTCAGGGGAAGTTTTGTTCTTCACGTCATTCTCCACCCATAGTGGCATAAAGGAGTCTGTTAGACATGAGGAAGCCTTTGCGGTTCCTGTATTTTTGCTGTCTGGACCAGCAATGATTAAGTAATGTGTGTGAGGAGGTTTCGACATAAATTCGAATCCCCCCCCCCGCCCCCACACTCACACTCTGTCTGTTATATATATCTTAATACATACATACTATGCATTTGGGTCGTGTTGGATGGTGCCTTCATAGGCATATATGCAGTTTTGTTGCAATAGTTTCCAGTGATTATTTTTTGATTTTTGATATACAAGCGCTTATTAAAATCATCATAATTGCTGCTATTTGAGTTCATCGGTGGCTGTATAACCAGTTATTGGTTTTTAGATGATTACATGCTGGATTTTAATGCACTCACACAATATTTTATTAGGCTATCGCTTTGGTGGACCTTGAAATGATTATATTTTTCGGGGGCGGTCCGTGTTAGAACCAACTAATGGTCTCTATTTTGTCGGTCCTCAAATCACATATTCTCACGTGTTTATGGTTGTAGATGTCAGATAGTACACGTTGGAGAGTGTTTTTACCAGATTTTATTGTACAGAGGCCGTCTGTGGATGATCTTGGAAGTGTGTTTTCTCTGCAGAGATTGTTCAATGTATCTCAATTTTATATGTGTATGTTATATTTTATATCACTGATTTCGTCGTACCTGTGTACGCCGCCTGTGGTGCATGTTTTGTAGCAGACAATATTAATTACCAAAATTGTTGCTATAGCCTTGGCTTGTGGAGTGGTGTTAAGCACTATTTATTATTCATGAATGAATTCCTGAGTGTCTGATCGATAATTATTTACATTGTTTTTTGGTACCGCTTTTATTGATTCCAGAGCTCTCTCTCTTGAAAATATGTTCAAAAAAAGGGGGGTGAGGTCATTTTCACCCCTTCTCTGGCTTAGTGGGTATGTAACTATGAAAGAAGCTGTTTTATCCGTAACTATATTCTGCATACAGCTGTAGTGTTATTGTATGGCGTAGGTTTGTGGGCAATTTTCTCTCATTCTCAAATATGCCATCCTAATTTTTGGGGCTTAGTCCAGACTAGCCTTAAAAATTGGGAACTTGTTACATCCTAATTAGCATGGTTTCATTCTCAGATTTAGGATTTACATAAATTGGGATCCACATTAGGATATGTCTCCTTTATTATGGTATACAGAGACATACATGTAAATTCTCATTATTCTAAATTCATACATGTAAATTCTCATTATTCTAAATTCCTTCAGCGAGGTGGACATAGAAAATTGAGAAGGAAATTTATGTCGAAAATCACTCAAAATCGGCTTAAAAATTGAAATTTTTCTGGCAAAATTGTACTATAGAGTATAATCATAAATATGTATCATAGTAATTTGTAAATAATTTTTCACTTAAATTATTTATTTATTCTATTTTTCACATCTTATCTCTGACCAATCATAATTTAAAAATGGCATCCTGTGATATAAAGATAAACAACTGTGATATAAAGAAGGAAAATGACATTAGAAAAGAAAATTAGGAAGGAATTGGGAAAATTAGAAGACAGGGAAGAGGAAGAAAGGTTTTTAAGCAGGAGGAGAGAGGTGTTTTTGGTGACAGACAGCAAAGGGAAGTATTTGAGAAACGAAACCAGGAGACATGATTATGTTCCAATAAAATTTTATTCAAAGTCAGGTGCTACTCCTACGTGCAAAACAAATTACCTTTGTCATCTCCTACATAATATAAGCACAGCTAGAAAACCGATTGTTATCTTCTGGTATGGGACCTGTGAAATAACAGAGAAAGTTGGTAACAGGATAGTATTGGATGAGAATTTCTCAGTTGCCAATACAATTGAGGAATACAGAATATTGAGGCACAAAGTTCATCATATAAATAGAGAGGCGGAAATAATCTTCCTGGAATGCCCATATTACTCCATTGATAAATGGAACACATCGAAATCTCATGAAGAAATGAAGAAGATAAAAAAGATAAATTATTGTTTAGTAAAATAGAGGAATTAAATAAGGAAACAAAGGGACTAAATTTAATACAGGCACCCACCCAAAATTAGCCAGGATCAGGTCGAAATCAAGAAATCCAAAAACAGATCTAAGAAAACTATAAATACAAATCTATTAACTGACGGAATTCACCCCAATAAATTACTATCAAGACTGTGGCTACTGCGTATCTACAGAATGATCAGAAGGATATAAATTCTTACAGAAAGCATTAGGAAATCGGGATTGCACCTTTTTCCTAAAAAAATCATTGAAAAGTAGAATTACAGAAAAGAATTTTTACAGAAAGTATTAGGAAATCGGGATTGCACCTTTTTCCTAAAAAAATCATCGAAAAGTAAATTTACAGAAGAGATTGGGATTGCCCTTTCTCTCAACAGTGGACAAGAAAGCCCCGGATTATTAAAAGAATTTCAGTGAGAAAACAGGAGAGCTCTGTATTTCAAAAATGGCAGCTAAAAAAGAGAAAGAGGAGAAATATTGGACATGTAAGATATGCACAATGAAATTCACAGAAGACAAGGCAGAGGTACTAGAATGTGAATTATGCACAGAACATTTCTGCAGAAAGTGCCTACAAATATCATCGGCTGAATACAAAATGCTGTCCAAAAGATCTGATCTACACTGGTTTTGTCCAGAAAAATGTGAAGAAAAAGCAATGAAAAATGTTAGAATAGAAAAAGAAATAGAAGACAGATGTAATGCCTTTTTTGAAAAGATAGAGGAGAGAGTAGCAATACTGGAAGCTAAAATAGACCAGAAAGCAGACAAAGAAGAGCTCAAGCAAATAATAAGCAAAGGGAGTAACAAGGAGATACAGACTCAAGAAAATGCAGATATTGATATGAAGATCTCTGAATTGAGGGAAAGTGAGGCCAGGAAAAATAATATTATTGTCTATGGCATAAAGGAAAGTGAAGCTGCGGAAGGCATGGATAGATAAAAGGAAGATACCACATTTATAAATGACCTATGCATGATTATGGACACAACTTTAACTGAGGTAAAAAATGTGGTAAGACTTGGTAAACGCAGTACAGATGAAGGGGAATCAAAGCTTAGACCAGTAAAAATTGAATTTAAAGATGAGAAAGCGAAAAGCAAAATTATGAGAAATTTGAAGAAATTAAAGGATGCAGGAGATAAATTTCATAAAATAAGTATTGAACATGACATGACTAAGAAAGAAAGAGCAGATTACCAGGAAAAGAGAATAGAGATGAGGAAATTAAATGAAGAGAATGAATCAGGGGACTACAAGTATGTGATCAGAGGGCAACCATGGGAGCGGCGAGTGGTGAGAATAAAGAAAAAGAAAGAGTAAAGCGAGCAAGGAAAAATGTTTTTAAATCTGTACATCAATCTAGAGATGATAATGTATATAAGTTTATGGGTGAGGATTTTAACAACAAAGATACTGCAAAGAAATGTTTGAAATGTTTTTATACAAAAGCTGATAGCTTACTAAATAAGCTTGATGAACTGAAATCAAGAATATTTTTAAGTCCAGAGAAACCAGACATCATAGCAATTACAGAAATATTTCCTAAGAGTTGTAGATACACTCCAACTAATGCAGAACTTCAAATACAGGATTACGACTTAATAACCAACTCACTGACACAATATGAGAAAAAGAGGGGTATAGCTATCTACTCAAAGACCCAGTTGGCAGCAGAAGAAGTAAAAATAGAATCCAATTTTGAGGAGAGCAAATGGATACAAGTTTCACTAAATAAACACGACAAGCTACTGTTTGGCTGTATCTATAAAAGTCCAAATTCTAGTGAAGGAAATCACAAAAGCTTACATGAACTATTTAAAAAGGTCACAACAAAACATAATGGATTTATGCATATATTGATCACAGGCGACTTCAACTTCCCAAAGATTGAGTGGCCAACATATACTGCAAAAGATACTGATGGAAATGCATTCCTAGAATGTATTAAAGATTGTTATTGGACACAACATGTAAGCCAACCTACAAGAAGTTGAGGTACAAACGAACCAAATATACTTGATTTAATAATAACAAATGAAAGAGAAATGATAGATGACATTGATTATGAGAGTCCGTTGGGGAAGAGTGACCACAGTGTACTTCGATTTAACTTCAAATGTGAAACAGAAGATGTGGTAAACTGAACAAATCGAAGAAACTATACAAAGGGAAATTATAACAAGATGAATCAAGAATTTAATGTAGATTGGGAAAGCTTATTAAGCAATGAAGACCCAGAGATCTTATATGAAAAATTCCTCGAGAAATATAATGAAGTTCTTGATAAATGTGTACCAAAAATAAGCTCAAGAAAAATAGAGATGATGAAAAAGCACAAGTGTACATCTTTAGATGAAAAAACAATCAAGAAAATTAAGAAAAAGCACCGGTGCTGGCAGAGATACATGGAGACAGGTGATGGCCTAAAATATCAAGAATACGTTAAACTCAGAAATCAAGTGAAGGGAATGGTGAGAAAGGCAAAGAGGAATAAAGAGAAAGATACAGCAGAAAATATAAAGACAAACCCAAAAAAATTCTGGCAATATGTAAACTCAAAAAGAAAAGTGAAAACAGGAATACTGGAATTAAGAGAAAAGGATAATATGGGCAACACTAGAGTATTGAAAACAGATGAAGACAATGCAAATGCTCTTAATAAATTTTTTGTCAGTGTATTTACAGAGGAGCAAATAGGCGAGATACCAGTATTACCACAAAGAAACTATAAAGAGGAAATTGTAGAAAACTATTTTACAGAGGAAAAAAATATGAAACTTATGAAGGACTTGAATGTTCAGAAATCTCAGGGGCCAGATGAAATACATCCCAAAGTGTTGAAGGAATGTAGAACTACATTATGCCAACCTGTAAAGATTATTTTTAATGCATCGCTTCAATGTGGAAAATTATCAAGTGTATGGAAAGAAGCCAATATCACTGCACTCTTCAAAAAAGGTGAAAAATCTGACCCAGGAAACTATAGACCAGTAAGTCTCACGAGTATACTATGCAAAATGATGGAAAAACTTATCCGAGAAGAACTGGTAAACCACATGAATGTTAACAAATTATTTAGCAAAAGGCAATTTGGATTTATGTCGGGAAGGTCCACTGTCCTGCAACTCAAGAAGGTAATGGATGATTGGACGTCGATATTAGACAGCGGAAATACTTTAGATGTGATATATATGGACTTCATGAAGGCGTTTGACAAAGTCCCCCACAAAAGGTTAATAAGCAAACTGGCTAGCTACGGAATCTCGGGGAAAATAAAAGATTGGGTAGAGAACTTTCTGGAAAACAGAAAACAACGAGTGAATGTGAACGGCCTTAAATCTGAATGGAAAGTAGTAACCAGTGGTATCCCACAGGGCAGCGTCCTCGGACCGATATTGTTTGTAATTTATATCAATGATATGCCGGATTGTGTAGATTCAACATTATATATATTTGCCGATGACACCAAAATTTATAAAGAAATAAGAGACTTGACTGACGAAAAATTATTACAGAAGGACTTAACAGCACTACAAAGATGGTCAGATATCTGGTTGCTGAAGTTCCACCCAAATAAGTGCAAGGTAATGTCTGTAGCAAACAAAAGGAAATCTGTAGAAAAGGACAAGAGATATTTTTTAAATAACAGTCAAGGAGAGAAGGTGATATTAGAGAGATCAGAGAAAGAAAAAGATATTGGAGTCATTGTGGATAAAAACTTAACATTTGAAGACCATATTAGTGCACAAACCATAAAGGCAAATCAGATTATGGGTCTAATTAGATGATCATATACATACCTAGACGAAAGAACATTTAAACTTTTATACCAAGCACTTGTCAGACCAAATTTGGAATATGCGGCATGTATATGGAACCCATATAAACAAAAAGATATTACAACTGTGGAAAAAGTTCAAAAACGTGCAACAAAACAGATACCAACATTGAGAAACCTCCCATATGCAGAAAGGCTAAAAAAACTAAAACTACCAACACTAAAGTATAGAAGAATGCGAGGAGACATGATAGAGCTTTTTAAATTGACACATGGTATATATGATGTAGAAGTGACTGAAAACATGCTTGACTATAAATCGAACAGAACCACCAGAGGTCATGATTTTAAAATAAACCAGAGATATTGCAACATGGACATAAAGAAATATGCCTTCTGGGAAAGATCGATAGATATATGGAATGGACTTCCAGACCAAATTATGAAAACAACAACAGTACTAAATTTTGAAGTAAAACTAGACAGGTATTGGTCAGGGATAGATGTGAAATATGATTTTCAATCTGAATATACGAAACCGGAAAAGACGAATATAAATATTGATGTGGACATAGAGGCAACCAAGTGCCTGCGTCCATAAAGAGATCCTAAGGTATCCTAAGGTATCATGGATTGAAGGATTTGATCTATGTTGATCAACTATTTCGGAAGTTATAGGCCCTCCACCATTTTTCGATTCAGCTAAGACTGGGCCATTGGTTATAGTTTAAAAATATGAAAAATTTTAAAGTAATTTATATATTTTTTATACTTACCAATGGCCAGACGGGAATGGCCCTCCCATGAGTGAGCAGTACTGGGCACTCATACCTCCCCGCTGAATTTTTATATAATAATCTTTTTTACAAAGAATGATGTTGGCGCCGGTTTCGGTGACTTCCTGGCATCTGCGCATGTGCAGAGAGTAAATGTATTTAGGGCCAGATAGGACTTCTAATTTTCGGTTTTGCATGCAAATTTTGGGGATTGGGGGCAAAATTTGTGTTTGGCCCTAGATAATTTTGACTTAGCACCAGCTAAGTCTGGGCCATTGGTAAGTGTAAAAAATATATAAATTACTTTAAATTATTTCAGTTTCGAAGTGGTACATGACTTCATTTTATCAAGTAAGCGGTTCCTATGAGTTATCTGAAGCAGTGACTGTTCACTGTGGTAAACAGGTTCTGCTTAGCTGGTAAAATAGGTCCCAATGCCTAAAGTGGAATACCCCTTCCAATGCCCAACACCACTGATATTTTATTTTAATACTACTGATAATCTAATCTTAATTTATTTACAACTTATTCTTTACAAAAGGAAATAAAGGAAATAAGCTGCCAATGTGAGGTTCTCTAGAGTGTTAAGTCAGTGTATGATGTATTCAAGCTGATCCTATTAGTTTTTTTCTTTATTTTTTTATTTTTTTCTTTTTATCAGTGCTGCAGTTCTTCCTTCTTTTTCCTTGAAGTTTAAACAATCTCGCATATCGTTGCCTGGTGGTCGAGGCTGTCTTCCTGCACTACGATTTTTGAATGCCATTGAAGTCTCCCATCTATTTGTGTTGCGCCAGTGCTGGGGGCTGCGTCCTTGAGCTTGAGTGTGATTGTGTAGGGGAGAGGTTGTGGGAAATAGTGAGAGGCTGTGCGTGAGGGAGGGAGGGAGAGTTGTGAGTGTGTGATAGAGAAATATTGCATGATGGTCTTTGAATGTGTTGTTTTTGTTACCCAGCTGATGTGATGTTTAACTTATCGGCCACCAGATGTACAGTCGCAGCAACTAAGTTTAACTTGTATACAATGGGGGATCGTCTCGGCCTCCAGGCAACGATATGCGAGCTGCTCCTCAGGTTTGTACCACCACCAGGGGTAATTATTAAAATTGTTCGGGAGACCACTTACATAAGCTTTAAGCTTCCTGTCGAATTCCTCTTTTACAGAGTAATTAATTTCCTTTCCTTTACTTGTTTCATGTATAATACTAGTACTGTATCTTGTGTTGTTCTGATTTTTGTTACTCAACTGTTATTGTGAAATGTATTTGCTTATCAACTATTGAATAAATATTGTTTAAACTGAATCTTATTCTTGCTGCAAAAAGCTTATTTGAAAAATTGTTTAATATTTAAGACTGCTTCCTCATAATTATAGTTTAATATGATCCACAAATGAGCTTGTTCCAATGTGGAGTCACAAGTTGTAAAATGGAAACTATTAAGCACGAAAAAATATAAGGATGAATTTTATGTTGCATTAAGTATAGGGCCCTGCGAATCACACATTTTTTATTTGAATCGAATTGCAAATCGAATCAGGTCTATTATTCAAACCTCGAATCGAATCAGGGGTGTGTAGAAGGTGAGCAATTGGGGGAAGTGGGGTGATGTAAACCTTATTTGTTGTTAATGTGATGGCTGAAGTCTGACTGATAAAATATTTCAACTACATCATCAAGGCATGCTTTTGTTGAAGGCATGCCTTGATGATGTAGCTGGAATATTATCCAGTAATGGCTACAATTCAAAAACAGAAATCAGTGAATTGCCTACATGTATACTGTGTACTGTGCAGGACTAGCCGCTAGCAACAGCTCATCATCAAGATTGCTTGGAAACTTTAAATTTGCTTCCAATTGTGGTAATGACTGGCGAGACTGGAATTAGCATGGCTGGCTGCATGGGTGCATATGCTATTTATGTTAATACAGCACAAATTACACTCAATCTTCACTTTCAGCTTTATTTATGTACAATTTTTATCTGAGCTATGATGAGACAATGAATATGACTTATAACAAACTATAGTCCAGTGAAGGGATTCGAAGGGAAACAAATCGGGAAACAGATTTCAAATTGAACTGAATACCAACTTGCTATTCCAAATCTAATCACATCTTGAAGCTTCGCAGGGCCCTAGTTAAGTAATGTGTTAACTTTAACTTTTTAACTTTTCTTTAGGAACATCACCAAAAAGGTTAAGAAGAGAAAACAAGCCTCTAAAGTGTCATGCAAATCTTTTGCCAGATCCAATAGTGAAACCAGGAGAAATGTAAGATTTTTAAGATCCTTTCAAATATTAATTCATGTTTCAAATACTAATTCATGTTTCTTCCAAATTACTTAGTGCCAGAGTTTTTACATGTACAGTGGAGCCCACTTAATTGGATATCTCTTAATTATATGTCCCTGTTAATTGAATATAATTTTCCAACACAAAACCATTTACCATACCTCCAGTACAAATTTGACCTGTTAATTGAATATAGGTGATAGGGTAAACTTCTGTTAATTGAATAAAAAATCTTGTAACCTGTCGAGAAATTACCCTGAAACTCCGCAATTCTTCTTTGCTTATAGACCTATGTGGCCTCAGCACATCCAGTACAGGCATTTAATCTATTATATCTTGTTTGACAGAGCTCATAGAGCTCTGTCAAACAAGATATAATAGAATAAATGCTAAGTTTATCTCCAGAATACAAAAAAGTGACACAATCTCTGTTAATCGAATACTCCTGTTAATTGAATAATTTTCATTGGCAAAGTGGCTATTCAATTAACAGGGTTCCACTGTACTATCATTTTGCCTTCTCTCAGAGTGATAGCATCTCATGAAATACAGTCCAACGTGTACATACAACTACCTCTAAATTCCACAAGACCTCTCTGCAAAACCCAGTATATCTGTTGTCACTTTGTGCTTGAAATATTTTATTATATAGCATCTCGGTTTGATTTAGAACTCATTTGCTCTTAAGATGAGAATCCATGCAAGTGTTTCTTGTAGTCCCAAAAATTCTGATGTCCATAATTGAATTTATTCAAATTTTATTCCTGGTTTTACCCAGTGAAGCATTTTCTTAACCCTTTACCTAACGAATTGCCCGCATCCGCCCATGTAATATGCAAATTGAGCAGTTGAAAAAATTAAATTTTTCAAAAAATGTCAACAAAACCATATCAAGTGACCCCCTCATTGGAACAAGCTCATAGGGGGGGGGGGGGGGGGGGGGGGGGGGTCACATGATATGGTTTTGTTGAAATGTTTCGAAAAAATTTAAAAAAATGATATTTAAAATAATAAATTTTGATATGTCTGCGTTGGGTAAAGGGTTAAACTTAAATATTAATTAGCTCTTCTCTTAGCATCACTAGCAAATGACACGAAAAAAAGGTAAAAGACTAAGTGGATTTGTCTTGAAAACCCAACTTATGACCCCTCACTCGACAAAGCTTAATAAACTTGATCCAGTGAGGGATCATAAGCCATCTTTTGGAGTAGAAACTATGAATAAAATAATGAAATTCAAATATGAATTTTTGAATATTGCTGACTGGATATGATCATTTCATTAGTTAACCTTTTACCTAACAAATTGATTGCATCCACCCATGTAATTTACAAAATAAACAGTTGAAAAATTTTTTTTAAAAATTTAAACAAAATCATATCACGTAACCCCTCAATGGAATGAGCTTGTCAAGCTCGTTCCAGTGAGGGGTGACATGAAATGGTTGTGTTGAAATTTTGTGAAAATATAATTTTTGATTGACTGAACAGAATTAATTAAAAAACATCAACAAATAAAACTTGAGCTTTTTTGTAACTTCTTGGGGTATGCTGAATTTGTGCTGTGAAAACAGCTGATTTGACTTAATGTGGCTACACAGATATAATTAAATTCTTTTTATGATGAAGCCATGGATGCAAGAAGTTACTTTGCCTAAAGCATACACATAATAATTATCCTGTAACCACATTGATGAAGTAACTATATTTCTTGATATTTTGTGTCTTATTTTCTTTATAACCATTTTGTGAATACAATTTTATTTCAGAGAGAAAAATCTAAGACGAAAATCAAAAAAAAAATCAGCAAAAATTTTAGAGCGTAAAGAAAAAGGATATATTCCAGCCAAATTAATTAATTCCATAGCACAGAGGAAGAAAACGCAACGTGATAAAAGACGAAAAAGATTTGAGACCGGACGACTTAATGCTAACTATGATTTGTGGTCAGGTGAGAAAGTTCACATAGATTTTAAAACCTCTGTACAATCAGTATTTGTCATTTAGGCCCCACCAAGTAGATCTGTTTCTCAGGCCTTTTATTTTATAAAATTGCATGTGGCTGGGCATTTATTAGCTCATCTGACTTGAAAGTCAGTGTGAGCTATTGCCATCACTTGGCGTCCGTCGTCCATTGTACGTTAGCTTTTACAAAACAATCTTCTCTTCACAAACCAATGGCCCAAATTGAAACATATATGGGCCACATCATCGTGGGGGTATTCTGTTTTAGTTTTGTTCAAATGGGGTCTCCGCCCTTTTTGGGCATGGTCTTGTGCCCAAATATGATGAAATTCTTTAAAAATCTTCATCTCATGAACCACAAGTGGGAATGCTTTGATATTTGGAATGAAACTTCCTCTGGTGTTCAAAATTAAAAGTTGTTCAAAGAAAGTTAATAGGGCCATATTTGGGCTCTCCAGGGGATGGGCTCACTTTTAAGCTGCCCTGAAAATTTCTATTTCAAGAACCAATGGAGCGATTTGAACCAAATTTTATATGTATCATTAGTTGACCCTAAGTACTTCATCCATACCCCCAAAATTGTTTGTGGTTCCCCATGGGAACCCCTGGAGCTGAAAATAGAACAAAATCGAAAAGTCAAATATTTCCCAAACTGCACAGCCTAGAGATTTTGTATTTGGTGTGAAGCTTTCTTCTGAGCAGTTGAAACAATTGGACAAAAAAAATTGCTGGCAAATCTGTCAAATGGTCTGTTTTTGGTGTTATGAAACTATGATGACTCAGCATTTTTAGCTCAACTTTGGCAAAGCCAAATATGATCTGATGCCATGGCCAGTCGTCCGTCTGTCCATCAACAATTCAATACGACTCAGGCTAGAGGCCGTATTTATGAACCGATCTTTACGAAACTTCTTGGGTACCTTTGTTATGGCTGTGGGACGAGAACAAGTGTTTTGGGGTCCGATTTGAAATTCTGCTGGCAGCCATTTTGTACAAAATTAGGTGCAATCAGATTTCTGCGCAGAACTTCCATATGAAAGCGCTGATTTGAATAATTTTTTGTATGAATGATTAGTACCATGGGGTACATCACATATAATACAGGTTTTTTTCTCGTGTATAAATTATGCAAATTAGACTGACTTTTATGTATTTAGTGTTACTTTCAGCACTGTGAGTGCAAATGCCAATGCGGCTCGGGCTAGAGGACGTATTTATGAACCGATCTTTACAAAACTTCTTGGGTACCTTTGGTATCATCGTGGGATGAGAATAAGTGTTTTGGGGTCTGGAATGTTGTGATATTTAGTATGCAGCATCCTTATGGGGTGAGATTCAAGTTTGTTCAAGCCATGTCCCTAGGTCCGTATTTGGGCTCACTGTGGGAGCCTGAATGATAACTTAGTTCAAAATGAGGAATTTTCTTCAAAAATCTTCTTCTTCAGATCCAGCAGTCGGAATGTTTTGATATTTGATATGCAGCATCCTTAGGGGGGTGAGATTCTCAAGTATGTTCAAGCTATGTCCCTAGGTCCTTATTTGGGCTCACTGTGGGAGCTTGAATTGTAACTTAGTTCGAAATGAGGGGGGGGGGGGGAGGGGGGGATTCAAGTTTGTTCAAGCCAAGTCCCTTGGTTCATATTTGGGCTCACTGTGGGAGCCTAAATGACAACTTAGTTCAAAATGAGGAATTTTCTTTAAAAATCTTCTTCAGATCCAGGAAGTGAATGCTTTTGATATTTTTTATGCAGCTTCCTTGGGGGGGGGGGGGGGGGGGGGTGGTAAGATTCAAGTTTGTTCAAGCCATGTCCCTAGGTCCATATTTGGGCTCACTGTGGGAGCTCGAATTGTAACTTAGTTAAAAATGAGAAATTTTCTTTAAAAATCTTCTTCAGATCCAGCAGTCGGAATGTTTTGATATTTGGTGTGCAGCATCCTTAGGGGGGTGAGATTCAAGTTTGTTAAAGCCAAGTCCTTGGGTTCATATATGGGCTCCCTGTGGGAGCCCGAATTATAACTTAGTTCAATATGAGGAATATTCTTTAAAAATCTTATTTTTTTTAGATCCACTGGTCAGAATCTTTGAATATTTGGTATAAGCTTTTCTTAGGTAGATCCATTGGTCAGAATCTTTGGATATTTGGTATAAGCTTTTCTTAGGAGGAGCAACTTGTTGAAATCAATTCTCTGGGTTGATATTTAGTCTACCATGTCAGGTGAGCACCTCAGCCCCCCTGGGGCCTCTTGTTTGTTTTAGGCCTCATAATGTACAGAATAGTATGGGTGGTGGTGTATTTCGTCTCTTGAGTGCAAGAGGTCTTTGCAATACTAAAGTATTGCAAAGCCTTGTTTCACTCAAGGGACAAATTTATCAATTTTTTTAATTTGGGTAAAATATCAGATAAAAAAGAATTTAATATTTATTTTTTTAAGTTTGCATTGGTTATAAAAAGAGAGCATGCAGAAGCCAAAAGGACCATGTGGGAGGGCTTGAGAAACAGATTTTTAACTTTTTTAGTCCTTACATGAATTGTTTTTAGATACCATCTCAAACTACAAGTTATGGCATTTCTTAAGATTAACCCTGTAACCCTGCTTGAGCAGAGCTTGAACAGAGAAAGTTGATGAGCTGACAGTTGCTCTCCGATGCCCAGTGGTTCTCTCCAGGTTCTGCAGTTAGTTTCCTCCACCCGTTAAACTGCCATGGTCATGATTAGCCATTGTGCATAAGTATGTGAATTTAAAACTCAAATAAATACATAAATCATCATATCCACCAGTCAGAATGCTTTCATATTTGGTATACAGCATCTCTAGGGGGATCAGATTCAACTTTGTTCAAATCGAGTGCCTGTGTTAATATTTGGACTCCCTATGGAAGCTGGAATTGGCTGAAAAATTAGAAATTTTGTATTCAGTATCGTCAAGAGGTATGTAACTAAGATTAATCCACATAGGTTGTATCAAGGTGCTTCATAGGGGAGCTCCACTTTTTACATTATGATCAACTGAAGAAAAGGCAAGATGCTTGGACTATTTTAGTCACTTCTGAGGGGCTCAAGGATTGAGAATGTATCCTATGGAGATGGATTGCTTAATGTTGATTCATTCTTGGACTCTGTTTATATTGTAGTCTGTTCAAGGTGTGCACTTCATGCCCTGTTGGGCCTCTTGTTGTTTATAAGAGCCTGTTGATGCTTGATAGCAGTTGAAGGGTTCTATTTCATGAAAGAAGGGGGGCCTGGGCAATTGTCATGAATTCCCACTAGACTACAAACTGTACATGCCCAGTTGCTCAGCTCTGATTCCAATCAGGTCTTGGCAGAAAATCACTGCCCAGGTGATATGTCTATTGTCAGCATGACCTCCTAAAATGGAATACTGAGGGCACATGCTCTAAGATCACTAACACCTGAAATAGGCCTTTAAAGGTTAAGGTGTGTTTAGAACAAGACACAAAATTACTGTTGATATGATTTGTGTTGGCAAAAAATTTCAATTTGAACTCATTGGCAGTGGCATTTGTAGCACTGTGGTAGAATGATCTAAGAACAACGTGTTCTAAATTTTCCTAATGTGAATTCCCCTTTGGTACTATCAAGTAAATCTTAGTGATGTCAGCTACCGAATACTGAACCGATAATGTGGTATGCCCCCTCAAAATACTGAAACAAATACCGAACTCAAAATTCCAATACCGCTGATCTCTACATCACATGCATTATATGAAAAGATAATAATGATAGGCCTACTGCATACATTTCTAGAACATGATGATGGTGGTAGTACAATAAATAAAGGTCCTTGTACTGAACCCACTGGTAGCTGTAGTAGCTCTATTTTGATTGCAGATATCTGTAATCCAACTGGTGAAGGTGCAACTGTTGATGGTAAGAACAGCTTGTTGTCATGCCAAGTTTAGCTCTTGGCCCCAAAAGCCTTGTCCTGTCACAGTACGTTATCATAAGCTCATTGATGGTGTAAATGGCTTTAGCCCTGCTAACTGGCTTATTGGGAGGGGGGGGGGGGGGGTGTTGGAAGGTAGTTGAAGAGCCTAACAGTTACTTGCCACTGCTTGTGTTTCTCTCATGGGTTGTCCATCTTCAACCTGTAAAACTGTCTGGCACCATATGATGCAATCCTTTGAAAGTGTTGTTGAAACAACTCCAAATAAATAAATAATAGACCATAAAAATACTCAAATAATATGCAACATTACCTTAAGGGAATAAATGAATAAACGGAAGATCAAACTAATTAATCAACTCACTTATACACATGCTCACTTGTCAGCCTGTCTACAAAGCCACCCAGAAAAAAATTGTTTTCTTTATGTTGAACATAGCATGATATTCAAATTTCTTATTAAACCCTTTACCCAAGGTAATGGCCAAAAACAGCCAGTACTATTCACAAAATTCACCATTTAGTTATTTAAGAACAAATGTTTTGACTATTTTGTCTTATAATTTTAGATAACAAGCCAGAATCTACTGATGATCTTCATTACCTCACAGTAACAAAGAAGAGGAGAGTAAAGGTTGGTGTAGTTCTGATTATCAACTAAGATACCCAACTGATAAGTAATTAACCCTCTCAACACAGGGAGCAAATTGTTTTGAAAATTTTGCATAGCAGTTTTTTTCTTGATGATCACAGCGAAGCGGATCGCTAGGGGTGATCCCGAGAGGGGGTGTCCCCATCTCATTGGTGGGGGGGTCCGGGAAATTTGGAATTTCAGAGGACACGAGATGCATTCTGGTTGATTCTGAGAGCATAAAAAAAAGTTATGTGATCAGATGAGAGAGGAATGAATCAACTTTATTAGGGATTCAGGCCTATGCGGGAAAGGTGCACCATTGTACTCGTGCCCCTAAACGTGCCTGCAGTTAAAATGGGGCGAGCAATTTTATTCACGCCTCGATAATCATTTGGACGAGCACACTCAGATTGCGAACACATCAGGGATGCCGCAAATTGGGTACTTCCAAAGTTGATCCTATTCTCTAAAATTTTAATGTTCACATTACCTCAGCTTTTCGATAAATAATCCCTTGAATCAAAAGAATAGTTGCTCCAGCGATTTAGCTGTACACATGCGCAGTTGTGTCTGTTACCAAATATTGAGTCAGAGATTTCCCAAAACGTGTGCACATTTTGGAAAATCCCGGTCAAATTGGTAACAGGCGCAACTGCGCATGTGTACAGCACAATTGTCTCTTAGAGGGGGTCTGAACAAATGAACTTGAACTCAGTACACAAAGAGCAAGTTATCTTTGTTATGTGCTTCTCATTGGCCATTATGTCATATTTCAACCACTGCCCCTCCGCATCCACCTCCCGTTTCCAATTTTCAACTGTGCTTACTTTCACTCCTTTCGCCATGATATTTATAATCATTTGACAGACGACCGAAAACACGTTCAGGTCAGGAGTCATATTCTAATACATCTGACGTCAAATTATATAGTCTATATACCGGGTAGAGTAATTTGACGTCAGATGTCCCATTAAAAATAACCATGATACGCCATGGAGGAGACCCTGCTGGCTTCCCCGCTGGTGAATGCAACAGCGTGCAAAGTTAACAGATTTCGGAAATGCAATTCATAGACCTAAACTTGCATTGCTATGTGTGGATATTGCATCGCATTTTGTGATGTGATTCCGGTCATTTTGCTCCCTGCTACAGTGGTGTCAAAATACACAAATTTTGAGCATCTAATGTTTCCCATAATGCAGCTAGGAATTTAACCAATTCAATGTTTTACCCTTAAGAGGCTGGAGATTTTTATATATTTTCGCTATACTTTGAAAGTCTACCTCCTATGGCTTTGCAGTTGTCTCTAGTCAAGTCTTGGCTGCCTACAGAGGCAGCCAAGACTTTCCTAGAAACAACTGACAAGGCACTTAGAAAACAAGTTTTGAGTTTACCTAAGCAATGCATGTTGGGCCAATGTGGTGCCTGTCCCTTGGCATTAAAAAGTTATCAAAACCCTCAAGGGTTAACAGAGCTCGTTTCCATCAACACCAACTCCTCTATTTTTCAGACCAAAGGGAGAATTTAGCCCTTCAAAGACTTTTATACTGGTACTTAAAATCCTTTATGTTATTTTGTTTCAGATTCCAAAGAATTATAATGAGAAGACATCCAATCTTGGAGCAGTTCAGGTTCCTCATCCAGGTGCTTCATATAATCCTTCCTTTGATGATTACCAGGTGGGTGAATAATGCAGCGATATTGAATTGCATTGATTTAGAATGATGTCATTTAATTTTGTACAGAGTTTGTCTGGTCCCTCAAATTCCATGAGGGTCTTAGAATGCAGAAATCTTCCCAAGTACCTGGAAAGTCCTTGAATATTAGACCCTTCCTTGAAAAAGCTTGAAATATAATATACATCGGTGGAGATTTATTTCAGCAATATTCATTTCAGTTCTCAGAAAACTATATAGCTGAAATGGATTTTCTCTGTTAATTCTTTGCATTCTGATGTGAAAATGCCAAAGTTCTCAACAGAAAATATTTCCCATAGTGCAGTTTGATAATTAACCAAATATACCTTGTTTGACAGAGCTCGGTGAGTAGATTGTAAAATATAATTGTGATACAACATTAAGATGGAAAATACTGAGAACAAATTCCTTCACCTTAAATGTTTATCATGCTATGAGCAGCTCTCAAGAGAGGGCTTCTTTGATTTTTCTCCCAAAAGCTTTCGAAACTAATTTAATTGATTATCCACGTTTTGTTTTTTCAAGCCATCATTTCTTATCAACCTACCTTACAATTGTTTACTACAGGCTTGCATTACAGTGGAAGACCCTAACTTGGAAAATATACTCTCTATTTTGATCTTTCCCAAGAGATTTAGGAAAGAAAAGTGGTTCAAAAGCACCAAGAAAAAATAAGCCAAAACTGGGTCGAGAACAGAACACTCTTCTCTTAGTACAAATCCACGCCTTCTGTAACCAGTGTGCAAGGCAGTCACCAATGAATCTTTCTTTTGAGTCCGTCCTCGGTAGGACTTCCTTTTGCAAATTCAGAAACAGTGATAATTCAATTCGTTGACATTGGTTTCCTGTGAAATTATGGATCTGATGATCGTATAATAACAGGGCTGTGTTTTATATATCCTTGTTTTTATTTTCAACCACATATTTTTATACTGTAACCATTGGCCCAGACTTAGCTGGTGCTAACTCTAAAATATTCAGGGCCAAACATAAATTTTGCCCTCCAAATCCCCAAAATTTGCATCCAAAATAAAAAAAAAACTGATGTCCTATATGGTCCTCTATACTTTTACCTACTGTGCATGCGCAGTGTGAAGGAAGTACCAAAACTGGCGTCAAGCCTCATTCTTTGTTTGGCCCTCTGTCAGTAACATCTCTCTGACTTCTGTGCTTGTAAATCTCAGTTTATATGATGCCAGACACAAATTAATAATGTATATGGTGGATCCAAGGTTGAATTTAGAGGATGAGAGGAAGAAACAGTGGTTGGATGTGTTCAGGGCTGTAACTTATAATTTTTATTAGCTCAACTTTGGCGAAGCCAAATTTGAGCTTATGCCATGGCCGTCGTCCGTCTGGCCGTCTGTCCATCTGTCTGTCAACAATTGGATACGGCTCGGGCTAGAGCCCGTATTTATGAACCGATCTTTACTAAACTTCTTGGGTACCTTTGTTATGATCGTGGAACGAGAACGAGTGTTTTTGGGTGCGGTCCGAAATTCAAGATGGCTGCCAGCCACCATTTTGTACCGACGATGCAGAAATCTGTTTTTTGTACAAAACTTCCATATGAAAGCTCTGATTTGAATAATTTTCTGTATGAATGTTTAGTACCATGGGATACATCACATATAATACGGGTTTTTTTCTCGTGCGTAAATTATGCAAATTAGACAAACTTTGATGTTTTTTGTGTTACTTTCAGCACTGTAAGTGAAAATGCCAATACGGCTCGGGCTAGAGGCCGTATTTATGAACCGATCTTTACGAAACTCCTTGGGTACCTTTGTTATCACCGTGGGACGAGAACGAGTGTTTTTGGGTCCGGTCCGAAATTCAAGATGGCCGATGGCAGCCATTTTGTACAAAATTTGGTGCAATCAGATTTTTGCACAGAACTTCCATATGAAAGCGCTGATTTGAATAATTTTTTGTGTGAATGTTTAGTACCATGGGATACATCACATATAATACAGGTTTTTTTCTCGTGCAGAAATTATGCAAATTAAATGAACTTTGATTTTTTCAGTGCTACTTACACACAGTAAGTACACATGTCAATACGGCTCGGGCTAGAGTCTGTATTTATGAACCGATCTTCACGAAATGTCTTGGGTACCTTTGTTGTCACCTTGGGACGAGAACGAGTGTTTCTGAATGCGGTCCAAAATTCAAGATGGCTGCCAGTGGCCATTTTGTACCAAAATTAGGTCTAATCAGTTTTTTATACACAATTTCTATACGGCTCAGACTAGAGGCCGTATTTATGAACCGATCTTTACGAAACTTCTTGGGTACCTTTGTTATCACCGTGGGATGAGAACGAGTGTTTTTGGGTTTGGTCCGAAATTTAAGATGGCCACCAGCAGCCATTTTGTACCAAAATTAGTGCAATCAGTCTTTTGTACAGAACTTCTGTATGAAAGTTCTGATTTGAATAAATTTTTGTATGAATGTTTAGTAACATGGAATACATCACATATAGTACAGGTTTTTTTTCTCGTGCAGAAATTATGCAAATTAGATGAACTTTGATTTATTCAGTGCTACTTATACACTGTAAGTGCACATGTCAATACAGCTCTGGCTAGAGGCTGTATTTATGAACCGATCTTCACGAAATTTCTTGGGTACCTTTGTTATCACCTTGGGATGAGAACGAGTGTTTCTGGGTGCGGTCCAAAATTCAAGATGGCTGCCAGTGGCCATTTTGTACCGAAATTAGGTCCAATCAGTTTTTTGTCACAACTTCTACACAGCTCACATTTGTGAACTGATCTTCACGAAACTTCTTGGGTACCTTTGTTTTCACCTTGGGACAGGAACAAGTGTTTTGGGGTGCCTTTGTTGTCACTGTGCTATGAGAACAAATATTTTTTGGTTCAGTCTGACCCACTCTGGAACTCAAAGATTTCTTTTCTAGTTTAGCATCTGACTGTCACCCACCTTTACAATACTTTACCTATACATTTGTTACAGGCAACTGTCAGTATTTATGTACAGACTGTTACAATACTTTATATGTACCTTTGTTATCAGGTCATTACCTAGATGTTTGTCACTGCTGTGTCGCATACTATACATGTACATGTCTTTGTCTTGACAAGTTGAGCTACAGTGTCATTGACACTTTCATTATAAATTATTTCATGTTCCCTAATTTCGGGACATGTGCCTGACGTTTTCATTCTTGCTATGGAATTGCCAGTCTTTGTCAAGTGTCACCTCCCTCTTTCTCCTTGACCCCCCCCCCCCCCACCCCCAGTTAAGCTCCCATGCTTTTTGAACCTTTTTTTTAATTTTTTTATTGAAAATTTCTTTGGAGTTTAACTTGATTACAGAATGTTTATTCTGTTTGTCCCCATGGTTACATCCTCACCCTTGGGGTGTTTAGGCATTTTTGGTCTTGCATCTTCCATCTGATGTATCGCAGTTTCTTCTAATGAAGATTCTGTCTTACATCGGATAGTTATTTAAGAACCTGTTACTGACTTCGGGCCGTGTTGTTTAGTGCCTGGAGTCTTGTTTCTGTTTTTTATAAATTTTTGTTCACATTGACATTGACAACGGTTACTTTCTATCAGTAATTCCTTGTCTTCTGTAATGTTAGGACTGTAATTAGATTCATCATTATACTCCGGAAGTGTAACATTAATTTTCTAGTTTAAAGTAAAATTTTTGTCCACACTTAGGCTTTTTGGGGATCCATTTGGGCTCATCGTTTCCTTTGGGAACTTGGGCTCATGTAAAAAATTTTCGAAATTATTTTTTGAAATTTTGTTTAATGGATTGTATTATTATGTATGTTTGTATTATTATTATGAGGGTTAGTGCGAGTACTACAGCTTGAAGATTTCTGATAAAATGAAAGAATATTGTTCAAATTGTAAGTCGAAGAAGTCTTCCTCAGATTCTCATGCTCATTGTGTTTGCTGTAGTCATTGTACTCGCACTAACTCTTGCTCTGTTTGTGCCAATTGGGGTGACAAACGTTGGAGACGTGTGTCACGGTATGTTGTTAGTGGTGAGAGATCGATATAAACATCAAAGAAATGATGTCAGTATGGCTAGCGCTACGTCATTGGATGAACATTATTCTCAATTCGCATGTTCAGGTATTGTTGGACAATTCGGCGGTAGTAGCGTAATTTGGAACCAAGGAGGCACTAATTCGATTCCGTTATTCGATCTAACGGAAACAATTCTTCTGTATGTTTTGAAACATCACGTTCTTCTTTCAGTCCGTCATATTCCGGGTCGTCTCAACGTTCTTGCAAACTCGCTGTCTCGGAAACGTCACATGTTGCCGTTGGAATGGACTCTCAACAAGCGAGTGTTCAATCAGATTTGCTACCAATGGGATTGACCAATGATAGACTTGTTCACGACACACCTCAACAATCAGTTCAGACGTATGTGTCGCCATGTCCAGATCCTTGAGCATTTGCAGTAGACGCTCTCTCAATTTCTTGGGACGGAATGATAGGTTATGCATATCCTCCAACTCCGTTGATTCAACAGATCTTGCTAAAGATCAAACAATCGCACTGCAAGATACTGTTGGTAGCATCTCTGTCGTCCCAGAAACCATGGATAAATCTACTCAGGTGTCTGTTACGGGACGCTACTCGGAAGCTTCCTCCATGGGAGGACCTTCTCTTTCAAGGGAAATCTTGCACACTGCATCACAACCCTCAAGGTCTCAACCTTCACGTATTTCCCTTGTGCAGTCCTTCTTGCACAGGAAGTGCTTTACAGGACAAGCAGGGAATGCAATTTCTAACTGTAGGAGGGCCTCCTCTTCATTAAATTATACGGCAAAGTGGAAGGTTTTCTCTCGTTGGTGTAGGGATCAATCGATTGATGTTTTTGATCCTTCCATTCCAGACATTGCTAATTTTCTGGTCTACTTGTTTGACGATCTCAAATTGCAGCAAGTTACTATTAAGGGTTATAGGTCTATGCTATCGGATACTTATGCTCATCATGATAGCTTAGAAATTGGATCAACTTTATCTTAGTTAGTGAGAAACTTTTCGATAAATAGGGCTAGAACCCTTAGGTTAATTCCTAAATGGAATTTGGCTTCGGTTCTGTTGAAGCTAAAAGAAGCTCCATTTGAACCTTTGAACACTGTAGACTTCAAGTTCTTGTCATATAAAACAGCTTTTCTCTTAGCCTTTGCTTCCACAAGAAGAGTTAGTGAGCTTCATGCTTTGTCTATTGATGATTCTCATTATCATAGTATTGGTAATACTATTACTTTAACTACTAATGTGGGATTTTTGGCTAAGAATCAGGCTCCTAGTAAGTATCCTGAGCCTATTATCATTAAGGCCCTTCCATCCTCAGATGGTCGTAGACCTTTGCTGTTTCCAGTTAGAGCTATGCATATTTATAAAGGCAGATCAGAGTTTATCAGAAAGGGACGAAAACTCTTCTTTCTGTCTTTAATTCCCAATAGAAGGGACATTTCGGTTCATTCTATTGCTAGATGGATTCAATTAGCTGTTTGTACTGCTTATGAGAGTTTATCTTCCAATCAGCAGTCGCTGCTTAAGATTTCAGCGCATGAAGAGCACTGTCAACATCTTGGGCTTATTCTAACAGTATTGCTATTACAGATCTCATGAAGGCTGCTTACTGGACACAGCCTTCTACCTTCACTAACTTCAATCTCAGAAATATAGAGTCTATTTCTGGCGACCTTAGATGTTTAGGTGTTATCTGTTGCTCAGAATGTCGTCCACACTTACAGCTATAGTTTTGTAGGTTTTCTGTTCCAGCAGTGACTCTGTCCTGCTGCCCTCTTCATTCTGTGGTGATTTAACCCAGAGCAAGGGGAAGGGGGGTGGGGGGGGGGGGTGTTCCCTTATATCACCAACTTTATAGTGAAAAGCAAGGGAATACCTCCTCCTGAGTCAGTAATTCCGAGTCGGTGCTGGGATGGTTTTAAAGTGTAAAGCTAATGTCTATCTCATCTATGTAATATTTTTTAAGTGCAGCTTGGTGTGAAGCATTTGTATATGTCACGTGTCATACGAGCGTTAATATACAATCCTCAGACACTTTTAAATGAGTATAAAGAGTCTCATTCTCTTGACTATCTTTATTTATTGGCTTTCCTTAAAGGAATTAGTGGGGGCGCAGTGGCTCAGTTGGTAGAGGTGCAGGCTGCAAGCCGAGAGGTCCTCGGTTCGAATCCCACCTGCGGCAACCACGTCGTGTCCTTGGGCAAGACACTTCACCCCCATGGCCCACGTGGGGGCATGGTGACGCTGTGTACTAAGGCATACTGCATGTCGATGGTGCACCTGTCTTCAACCAATGCTAACCCTGCTTGTGTGGAGTTGGTATGTTGGGGAGCTGACAGTTGTTGCTTGCCATTACTCGGTGGTTCTCTCTGGGTACTCCGGCTTCCTCCACCCGTAAAACTGTCACGGTCATGGTTAGCCATTGTGCAGAAATATGTGACCTTAAACACCAATAAATAAATAAATAAATAATTTAAGGAATTAGTATAATGGGTTATACTGGATATTAATAGAGATTATTGATGTTATTATGCTCAATTATTGATTGGTATTCTGTCTTGTTTCAATAAATAAGAAAGACATATGTAAATCATTTCTCTCCTTTTCTCCTTGAGGGGATATTCTTTTATGCATAATTGAGCCTGTTGGATTTTCCTTTATATCCTAGGCCCTCCAGCCTTTTTTCTATTCAGCTAAGTCTGGGCCATTGGTTACAGTATAAAAATATGAAAAAATTTAAAGTAATTTATATATTTATACCCCCGCAGACAAAGTTTGGGGGGGTATATAGGAATCACCCTGTCCGTCTGTCTGTCCGTCTGTCCGTCTGTCCGTCCTTGTAAGCGCAACTCCTCCTAAACCGTTCGAAGAATTTTTATGAAACTTTACACAATGGAAGAACTCCATATGAAGATGTGCATGAAGCAATATAATTCCGTTCTGACATTTCCAAGGGGAGATAATCTAACTTATACCGTCTGTCCATCCTTGTAAGCGCAACTCCTCCTAAACCATTTGAAAATATTCATGAAACTTTACACAATGGAAGAACTCCATATGAAGATGTGCATGAAGCAATATAATTCCGTTCTGACATTTCCAAGGGGAGATAATCTAACTTATACATTTCAGGCGTGGAGAAGTGGGGGGTGGGGGGGGGGGGGGGGTGGGGGGTATCACTTTGTGAGTTTGCTCACAGTACCTCTAGTTTTTATACTTACCAATGGCCCAGACAAGGATGGCCCTCCCATGAGTTGGGAACTCATACCTCCCCGCTGATTATATCATTTAGCAGACACTGGTTGTAAGAATGAGGCTTGGCACTTTCTTCCTTGACACTGCGCATGCGCAGTAGGTAAAAGTATGGAGGACCATATAGGACATCAGTTTTTCTGATTTTGGATGCAAATTTTGGGGATCTGGGGGGCAAAATTTGTGTTTGGCCCTGAATATAGCTAAGTCTGGGCCATTGGTAAGTATAAAAAATATATAAAAAAAAATATATAAGCTACTTTAAACTTTTTAATTTTCATTGTATTTTATATATTTTTCGTATCGCATGCGATTTTCCCGTACCGTGCAGTTCAGACATAAAATTCTTTGGTTGATAAATTTTATTATTATTATTGGAGTTAGGTGTCAGTGGGGGACTGTATGGACAGGATTTCTCCACTCTGTTGAGGGCAGAATTTCTGTTTTTTTTTGTCCCTGTCTGCCGTTTGGGTACTTCTTCTGCCACCTTTCTCTCGAAGTTGGGGGTGTTCTACTTTCTATATCTGTTGAGTTCACCTTTTTCTTCTACTGCTCTCACCTCTGTTATGTCCGGTACAGTTCCTTTAGGGCAATGCCTTTTGCCCTCGCTTTGGTGTGTTTCACATGGCCGTTCCTCCCAGACCCAATGAACGCTGTCATTTCGGGGCCTCCCGACACAACCACATCTGCTGAGAGTTATACTCCCTCTGTGTGGGATGTGCAGTTTTTATCCGTAGTGGATACTGCAGTAGTTGTTGAGTTTCCTGGTGAATAGATGCTTGGTTCTGGGACTGTGGTCCCTCTCCAGTCGACATCTGAGGGTGTCAGGGTTGTGACTCCTCCTTTGGAGGCCGAGCTCCTCTTTTCCACCAGTTTCAACAGCTCCCGTCATATCTGCTGCTACTACTGTTCTGTCTGCAACATCATTGGTCACCGTTTCAGCCGGTCTCGGCTTATCCCTGCAGGTGTCTGCAGAGGTGTCTGGTGGCGTCGACGTGGGGTATAGGCCTCAGCCTTCCCTGACTTCAACATGGCAAAGTCAGAAGTGGCTGCCGACCGAACCCCCTGCTATGGCCTCTCACCTATTGTGCACAGCAGTTTTATCCCTGCAGAGGTCTGCAGAGATGTCTGGTAGTGTAGACATGGGGTATCAGTCTCAGCCTTCCCTGACTTCAACTCGGCGAAGTCGAAAAGGGCTGCCGGTCAAACCCTCTACTGTGGTCTCTCAATCGTTGAGCATTGCAGTTTTTCTCATTGGATTCGGATGTTCATGGTGGGGTTACCATGAGCTCTGTGGCGTTTCTGTCCACGCACTCTGGTCCCATGGCCAGTTTTGCGGGACCAACACTTTTTGTGCAGCCTTGACCTTCTGCCCCGCTGAGGTCTGCGGCGACTCTCCTGAGTTTCCGCTCTGTAGATCCTCGGGGTATGTCATACCCCTATACACATCTGCCTTCAGATATATCAGCTGGAGCCTGTTTCCCTGCGTCGGGTGTATTTGAGGATCGTGACCCTTTGCTGGTTAAATGGGTCAGGAGTGAAGCCATTTTGTTGGTTCGTTCCCACGTCAGACCGGCCGATACAGTCAGTGAGCTTAGGGAGCCCCACCCCCTTGCTCACTTAAGTACTGTTCAAGAGCCTTTTCCGTTGCTTCCAGCGAGGCTATGAGTGGTTTCCGGGCGTTCCTGTGGAGCCGCCTCCCGGGATTGGAAACAGGCCGCTTTCTGATCCCCCTTCTGTGCCTACACCATGGGAGGCATCGGCTGGTTTGCCCATGATGGGCTATGTGTCTTCCGACTCAGGGAGATGAGTCCAACATACCTGACGTCGAGAGCCATCAGTCTTCTGACTTGGGGGCATCTCGACTTTGTGTTTGGGTTCCTTCCAGATCTCAAACCGTCAAACCAGCTGACAGTGTCAGCCTGGCCATGATCATCGGTCGCACGCCTAAAGTCTGTGGAGCAACCTGCTTCTTGGTGTCTTCAACCATGCCTGTCAGTACAGGTGATTGAAGCATTTACAGCTTTGGACTCTAAGCTGAGTTTCAAGGCTATGAAGACGTCATTCTTCAACAGAGTTGACACTTTTTGCCTCTGGTGCATTATCATTACTACGATTCCGCCAATCCATCAGTCTGCCAGACTTTGATGGTCTTGGATCAGGACTCCAACTCCCAAGTCGGCCATTTTTTCATATGGAGACTCTGGAGTCTGTGTTGGGCTTTTCGGAAAAGATGCTGGATGTGCTTTCTCTCTCTGATCACGTCATCTCTACCTTGCTGCTTATCTGCCCCCAGATAAGTTTGACGGCGTACAGGCTCTTTTGTGTGTGCTGTCCAAGGCGCTCATGCATCTTCTCACTTGCATGCCTGTAACACGGCTAACTTGGAATTAGTTCGCAGGGACGCTGTGCTGGACACAAGCCATTCCCTTCTTGAGGGGCAGTGCACTGCTCTTTGATCTGCTTCTTCGGTGGGTCCGCAACTATTCCATGGTTCCGTGGCGACGGTCCGGGATGACTCCCTGTTTCATTCTATAGATCAGCTACTGCTTCGTCAGCTTGATCAGCCTTCTGTTGGAGGCAGGGGCCATCCAAAGCCTACCAAGTACCCTTCTGCTTCCTCTGCGAAGCCAAGACTGATCCTTCTGCCACTGCTTCTGCTTACTCACAGGGTAAGGGTAGGCGTCAGCAGCAGTCACCTCGATTGGTCCCAGGTTGAGGCATCCAGCTTAGTCGAGAGTGCCTCTTCCAACACACGTCCCTTTAATGTTACACGTTGGTAACTTTTGATCACGGAGATAGGCAGTCTCTCCTGTCAAAGGGGGCGATCGAGGTCATCAGGAACATTCATTCATTGGGATTTTATTCCCGCCTGTTCTTGGTGCCGAAGAAGGATGGCCGATCTGAGTATCCTGACCCAGTCTATCATTGCTCCAAAGTTCAGCATGGAGGCTTTCAGGTTGGTTCGCCACTCCATTCACCAGGGAGTTTTTCTGTTCAAGTCCATGCCCTTGGGCCTCAACCTGGATCCTTGGGATTTCACCTGCCTGATGTCGCATGTCTTAGCCTTACATCGAACACAGTCCAGGGTGTCTTCTTCGGCATATCTAGACGATATCCTCCAGAGACATTCCAATGCTGCCTTTCTGGAGTCGGATGTCGACACACTGTTGAGCTTGCTCACATCACTAGGGTTCAGAGTCAACGAGGAGAAGTTGGACCTGGTCCCTTCTCCTTTCGTTTTGTCATCTAGGGATGGGCGTCCGTACTGGCGGTGGCGGTTTCCCGGGCAAGGGCTGTGATTTTCTCAGCCTTTACCCTGACTCTGTCCCAGTCCATGTCCGCAACAGCTCAGAGTCTTCCCATGCTGCTCTGCCTTCGCAGTTCTCATTCCTCTAGGTCAGCTGCATGTCAGACCATTCCAACACTTTCTGCTCAGTCGATGGAGGCTGAATGTCGATCCTCTGGATCTGGTGCTTCAGTTACCGGAGTCTCTTCCTCGTCACCTTCTCCCAACGGATGTTCAGTGGATTATGCAGGGAGTTCCATTGGACTTTCCCACATCTGATTATGATCTGGCGGCAGTCGCCAGCGATCTCGGATGGGATGTGACGTTGGATCCTCTAGGTCTTTCCCTTCACAGGTCATGGGACCAGGATCAAGCAGCTCTTCACGTCAACCAGAAGGAGCTTCTTGCTCTTCTTCTGAGTTTCCTTCAGTGGATCCCCCACCTTTCGAATTGCCAGGTCCTGTTGGCTGACAATTCAACGGTGGTTGCTTACATTCGGAACCAGGGCAGCACGCACTGTGTTTCCTTGCACGAATTGGTTCGGGATCTTCTGCTGCTCACTCAGGATGTCAACGCCGGAGTGGTGGTTCGTCACATTCCCAGTCGTCTGAACGTCCTAGTCGACTCCCTGTCCCGACAGGGCAGGTTCTTTTCCACCGAATGGATGCTCCACATGGCAGTGTTCCAGTCGCTTTGTGATCTCTAGGGTCGTCCCCGCATCGATCTCTTTGCGACTCGTTGGAACCATCAAGTGGACACTTTCGTGTCCAGATGCTCTGGCTTTCACCATGGATGCTCTTTCACTCCTTTGGAATGGTCTTGTCACTCCTTTGGAACGGTCTTGTCGGCTATGCCATCCTGCCAGTTCCGATTCTGCCTCAGGTTCTAACCAAGCACGTACCTGCAGTTGTCAAATTTGTTTATCGCACCCCTGTCGTCTTAGCAGGTGTGGATCAATCTGCTTGACTTTCAGTTGGCGGCGGTTCCGGTCTCCCTCTACGTCGCGACCTTCTTTGCCAAGGTCACTTGAGGAGGTTTCACGTCGACCCTACTTCATTATGCCTTTGCGCATATCAAGCCTTTATCCCAGGTGGATATGCATTTTCTCACATACATGGCGGTTTTTCTGATGGCTTTTTCCTTGGCCAGACGGGTTAGTGAGTTTTACACCCTCTCGGTTGAACCAGCCTTTTTCAGGAGCTCTCCCATCAGTGTTATGTTTACCACAAATTGCGCCTTTCTGGCCAAGAATCAGATTCCAGAAACTTCTCCACCTCCTATCTGTATCTGGGCTCTTCTTTCTGTTTAGGGTAAACACCTCTGTCTGCTTCGTGTAATTCGCTTTTATGTCAATCGGATGCTATTCATTAGGAAGGGTAGGAACAATTTTTCTGTCTCTTATTCCTGGTCGACAGAAGATCTCTCCTCAATCCATTTCTCTTTGGATTTGTCTTGCTATTCATGCTGCTTATGCTTGTCTAGCGAATGGCAATGGTATTACCAATCGTATTTCTGCCCACGAGGCTCGTGCATTGTCTACCACTTGGGGCTTATACTAACTCTGTCATGTTGTCGGATGTTATGCTGGCAGCCTACTGAAGAAATGCTACTTTCTCCACTTATCTGTGACAGTGCCAGGAGCAGGCAGTGGACTTTTGTACTTCGGGCCCTCTTTCTTCTGCTCAGGCTGTTGTCTACCCCAGCCATTCAGCTTCTTACAAGGTCAGTTCCAGCTCTGTGCTGTTACTGCCTTTTTTTGTCTGTGCATCGCACAGAACCATAACCTCAACTCTCATTGATTTTTACTAATGTTTGTGATGCTATGGTTTGATAGGCCTAAGGACCTCTTCCTCTGTCCACATTTCCAGTACAGTTGGGTTATGCGGGGGTTGGTTATGTGATTCCCTCCATCCTATTGTCTATTCAGCCTGTAGTAAATAATTGTAAGGTAGGTTGATAAGAAATTTAAATTTTATAGTCAATTTCCATTCTTATTATACCTACCACAATTGTTTACATGGAGGCCCACCTGTCTTCTTATTCGGGTAAGAATCCTTCCTCCCTGCTGATCACATAACTCAAAAGAATGATTCATTGGTGACTGCCTTGCTCACTGGTTTCTGAAGTCGTGGATCTGTACTAAGAGAAGAGCATCCCCTACTGGGTATGCGCCGATGGCACTCAACCCAGTTTTGGCTTATTTTTTCTTGGTGCTTTTGCACCACTTTTTTTTTCCCAAATCTCTTGGGAAAGATCAAAATAGAGAGTATATTTTCCGAGTTAGGGTCTTCCACTGTAGTGCAAGCCTGTAGTAAACAATTGTGGTAGGTTTAATAAGAAAGGAAATTTACTATAAAATTTAAATTTCTTAACCTTTTAATATTTTATTTTAATATCTTTAAAAATATGTATTGTTAGTGGAGGGTGTGTCGAACATTATAATAAGGTCTGTTCCCCTCAAGGTCAAGGTTGCAATATTTTGGTTTTGTTTTAATTGTCTGTTGTCAATGTGACCGAGCGCAGTGGTTAAGTGGTAGACTGTTGGACATCTATGCTAGATGTCCCGAGTTCGATCCCTATCCGGGACGACCCGCATTGTGTCCTTTGGGAAGGCACTTTATCATGGTTGCCTACATGGAGGCACAATGACGCCATGTACTAAGGTGTACTACACATCGATGGTGCACATGTCTTCAACCACTGTAACCCTGCTTGAGCGGAGCTTGAACAGAGTTAGACTGTTGAGGAGCTGACAGTTGCTTTGTCGATGCTCGGTGGTTTTCTCCGGGTACTCTGGCCTCCTCCACCCATAAAACTGTCATGGTCACGATTAGCCATTGTGCATAAGTAAGTGACCTTATGTAACCAGGGGTCTGGGCAAGACCAGTAAAAAAAAACATTTCTTGTTTGTCATGCATTTTTCATCAATTTTATGATGTTTTTTGTTGTTTTATTTATTCACAAAACAGTTCTGAAAATAGATGGAAAAAATTAACTACTTACACTATTATGTGGCAAACCAATGTTTTCAACTCTGAAAATTTCTCATAATGTAGATGAAAACTTAACCAACTATAATTACTATATTTTGTTTGACAGAACTCTGTGAGCTCTGTCAAACAAGGTATAGTTGGTTAAATTTTTGTCCTACAAGTGCAAAATAGTGTCATAGAAGAGATTTCCAGGTAAAAGAAAAAGGTGATGAGGCAGATTTTCTATGATGAGGGAGATGTCTGAGAAACAAACAGAAATTTTTTAATAGTCTAATTTTCCAGAATTTTTGCTGCACTGTTGCACCACAGCATGTGTGTAGCAGTTTAGCACCAATCTCTCGCCAAGGCTTGACTAGAAACCACTAAGGTAGTTTAGCTATTGTCCACATACCCTCTTCTTGATTCTATGTTAACCCCTTACTGAACGTAAGGGCCAAAACCTGCCAGCGCTATTCTAAAAAATTGCCAATTAATTTTCATATTTTGTCTTAAAAACACAGGTTATGACCCCTCATTGGAACAAGCTCGTTGAGCTTGTTCCAATGAGGGGTCATAACCTATGTTATTGAGACAAAAAAATTAGAATTTTTTTTGCAAGTATTGTCTGCTTTTCATGTTAGGTAAAGGGTTAAAGTACCTGTTCCATTGAGCTTGGAAAAATCAGATAAAGAATTTGACAGTTAACAGCTTCCAATGGATGGTACTGAGAGGCAGTTTATAGTATAGGATTTTCCATCAAAATCACTGTCACACTGTGTGGGCAGTCGCCCCGCTGTACCCTTTCCCAGGAAGGCATTGGTCACTCCCTTGTGATTTTCGTTTTTCAAAATGACAGCCCTGAAACAAGTGTTTACCCACATTGTTTCAGTTCATTTCTCTTTTTGATATTGTAATCTTGAAATGTTTTTAGATACTTCCATTTTCTGATTTTATAGGGTTTTGGATATGTATTTTAGACAGCATTTTGTAAATGTATTTTGCAGGACTTGCTGAAACTAGCTTGTACTGTAGAAGAAAAGAAAATAAAGGCAGAAAAGAAAATCCATCGATCACTTGAGGCAAAATTTCCCTCCAAAGAAGAAGCTCCTAATCAGGTAAGTGAATTAATAAGTTTGATTTTTAGTTGTAATTCTAGTTAGAAGATTGAATCTTAGGGTGCAGAATTTTACAAAATAAGGGAGTACCAAAAATTATTTTCATTTTTAGCGTAACTTGACAAAGTCAAGATAAGCTATTGCCATCATGCATGCGGAAGTCTGTGAGTCTGTTCACATTTTCCTTTAGCACAGGCTACACCCCATAGTTCGTGTTCTATTATCACAAAATTTCATATGCAGGTTTGAGGTCGTGTCTAGATGAGAACGTCCCCTTTTGGTTGCAACCATGATGGCTGCCTGAGCCCAAAACCCGAAAAGCTTTAGCACAGTCTACAGGTCATATTTATAAAGGGTTTTCATTGTAACTTTGTAGGATGGCTCTGTATAATGTCTAGATGAGAACGTCCCCTTTTGGTCAGGATGTTAACCATGACGGCTGCCCAAGCCCAAAACCCAAAAACTTTTAGCACAGTCTACAGGTCATATTTAATATGGAGGGATTTCATTGTAATTTGGTAGGATGACTTTGTATGATGTCTAGACGAGAAATTCCCCATTTGGCTGCGATCTGTCAACTGTGATGGCTGCCTGAGACCAAAATCGAAAACCTTATGCACAGATTACAGGTCGTATTTATGGAGGGATTTCATTGTAACTTGGTAGGATGATTCCATATAATGTCTAGATGAGAACGTCCCTTTTGTATTGCAATTGGTTGACTGTGACGGCTACATGGACCCGAAGCTTTAGTACAGTCTACAGCTCGTATTTATGAAGGGATTTCATAGTAACTTGGTAGGATGATTCCAGATAATGTCTAGATGAGAATGTCCCCTTTTGGTAGCGATCATTCAACCGTGATGGCTGCCTGAGCCCAAAACCCGAAATCCTTTAACATAGACTACTGGTCGTATTTATGAAGGGATTTCATTGTATCTTGGTTGGGTGACTCAGTATAATGTCTAGATGAGGACATCCCCTTTTGGTTGCGATCGATCAGCAGTGATGGCTACACAAGCCTGAAGCCCGAAAACCTTTAGCACAGTCTACAGGCCGTATTTATGAAGGGATTTCATTTTAACTTGATAGGATGTCTCGTTTTGGAATAATTTCACTGTAACTTGGTAGGATGGCTCAATATAATGTTTAGATGAGAACGTTTCCTTTTAGTCGCGATTGGTCGACAGACATCTGTGACGGCTACAGGGGCCTGAAGCCCAAAAACCTTTAACACAGTCTACAGGTCGTATTTATGAAGGGTTTTAATAGTAACTTGGTAGGATGATTCCAAATAATGTCTAGATGAGAATGTCCCCTTTTGGTAGCGATCATTAAACTGTGATGGCTGCCCAAGCCCAAAACCTTTAGCATTGACTACAGGTCATATTTATGAAGGGATTTCATTGTATCTTGGCAGGTTGAGTCAGTATAATGTCTAGATGAGGATATTCCCTTTTGGTTGCGAGTGATCAACTGAAATGGCTACACAGGCCGGAAGCCCAAAAACCTTTAGCACAGTATACAGGCCGAATTTATGAAGGAATTTCATTTTAACTTGATAGGATGACATGTTTTGGTATAATTTCACTGTAACTTGGTAACTTTGTTGACATACATTAACTGTGAGGGCCACATTAACCTACCTCTCAGTTCTTCAGTACAGTCCACACATGAAATTATTTTTATTGAAAACATCCCAAAGAGGGAACAGAAATTAACATATTCTCAATTATCACATTTCTTGTCGTATTTCATAATCCTTTCATAAACATTGAACATTATCCTTTTCATCAAACACAACATACGGTCAAGTCAAGCTACAGGGTCATCCACACTTTCATTCAACTCTGCTGAAGTGAAGTGAACCAATTTTAGATGACCTTTCTTTCAGATTCCTTGGATGAGATCTTGAAATTTAGCCATCTCATATTTCAAGCTTTATTATACCCCCCCTCCCCCCCTCCCCCCCCCCTGCAAACAAAGTTTGGGGGTATATATCTGAATCACCCTGTCCATCCATCTGTCTGTCCATCTGTCCATCCTTATAAGCGCAACTCCTCCTAAACCATTTGAAGAATTTTCATGAAACTTTACACAATGAAAGTATTCCATATGAAGATGTGCACGAAGCAATATAATTCTGTTCTGACATTTCCAAGGGGAGATAATCTAACTTATACATTTCACTTGCTACATCATATGGTTGTGTCATTGTGAAACTTTACATCAAAAAGGCTACAACTGAAGCGCGGAGGGTATCACTTTGTGAGCTTGCTCACAGTACCTCTAGTATTTCTTTTGAAGGACCGTACACATTTTCATCCTGAACCTGCCCTGTCTAGTTGACAACATTTACAAAAATAATTTTTTGAAAAACTAAAAATGCTATTTTTTGGCCTCTCATTTATAACAAGTGCTTTCCATTAATGGTCATAAGGAATATTCAAATTATTATTGCTGTTACATTTTGCTAGCATTAACCCTTTGAACCCATAGGACCGATTTCTGTGGTCCACGGCATAATTTCGTCCCATTTTTGTCTTATTTCTAAACAAGGGGCATTGATGATAAAATATTAACTGCAGTCTGCAGCCAGATGCTGTAGACTGTACTTATTATTTTATCCTCCCTGTATAATAATATTGGGCTGACCCATCTCACTGTAAGTGTACACAAAGGCGACACCATTCCAGGAAATGAGGCTTAAAGGGGTTAAGTTAGTTAAGAGTTAGCAACAGTCCCAGCGCAAGATTCTACATTATATTACTGTTCATGCAGACCTGAAAAGATGTTTCTGTTTTTGCCATGTCACAGCACTGCTGTATAAAATCAATCTTGCTGTAGCACTGTCACATCATTTATTTTGAAATAATTCTGACTATGATTTGCACAGTGACAGAGTCTCCTTTGCAAGAAAGTGATGCACTACTTTTTGTCAGCCACTACCTCATCCCCAGGTGACTGACTTTGTATTTGGCTGTGTGTAATTGGTACACATTCGTTTGTCCCTAAACAGCTTGGACTCATAAGTCCTCCACAATATACATCTTTAGGAGAAGGAGTCGTACACTCTATAAGTTGACTTCAATTTTAGAAAATGAGTCAGTCATATTGTCCATGTGTCCCACTATTCGGTCCCCAAAACAATTGTGGCTTTTATTTTCTATACCAGTTGGCTTAGGATACAACCATGAGATGCATATACACCTTGTAGTTCCCTATGGGATGTGGGAAAGTGCAGTAGTGTTTGTTTACTGTCAGAAATAAGTTCCATTTTACTGGTAACTAGGATAAACACACATTGGTCTATATCTGCAACATTGTAATATTTTTATACTATAAACCAATGGCCCAGACTAGCTGGTGCAAACTCAGAGTTATCAAGGGCCAAACACAAATTCTGAACCCCCCAATCCCTAAACTTTGCTTGCAAAACCAAAAATTGAAAGTCCTATCTGGTTCTCCATACTTTTACTCCCTGTGCATGCGCAGCCGTCAGGAAGTGACCAGAATTGGTGCCAACATCATTCTTTGTTTGGCACTAAAGTCAGCAACAGTGAACTGATATCTGTGCTTTAAAATCTCCTATTTTTATACTGTACCAATGACCCAGACTTAGCTGGTGCTAACTCTTAAATATTTAGGGCCAAACACAAATTTTACCCCAAATCCCCAAAATTTGCATCAAAAAAACGAAAATTACATGTCCTATATGGTCATCCATACTTTTACTCCATTGCGCATGTGCAGTGTCAAGGAGGTCTCGAAATTGGCGCCAAAAATCATTCTTTGTTTGGCCCTCAATTCAGTATCACCTCACTGATATTTGTGCTTGTAAATCTCAGTTTTAATGATGCCAGATGCATAATTATGAGAGAAATGGTGGATATAAGGAGGAAATAGAAGAGAGGAAAAACAGTGGAAAGAAATGTTCAGGGCTGTAACTTACAATTATTTTACAAAATTATTTCATGTTGCCTATTTTCGAGGCATGACCCTGTTGTTGTCATTCTTGCTATGAATGTTCCATTGTTTGATCAGTGTTTCCTCTCTCCCTTTCCTTTATTCCCCCCCCCCTCCCCCCCCCCCCCCCCCCCCCCCCCCAGCTATTCTCCCATGCTTTTGGCTTATTTTTTTTTTGTAATGTTTATTACTAAAAATTTTGGGGAGTTTTGGCTTGGAAACAGAATTATTTTCTGTTTTTTCCCCATGTTTACATTCTCACCCTTGGGTGTTTAGGCGTTTTGGGTCTGCATCTATCATCTGATGTTCTACAGTTTCTTCTTGGGGAGTCTCTGTTTTGCATCAGATAGTGTTTAAATTGGATACTGATTTCGGGCCATGTTTACCAGTTCCTGGAGTCATGTTTCTGGTTTGTTTACACTTTTTGTTTAGGTTGACAACAGTTACTTCTGATAGTGATTACTTGTCTTCTGCTTAGTTTAGTTCATAGCAAGATACATTAATATTGTCTGTATGTGTTACATTAAGTTTTCAAAATGATTTAAAATTTTTGTCCACACTTAGGCTTTTTTTGGGATCCATTTGGGCTCAGGGTTCCCATTGGGAACTTGGGCTCTTCTGAAAAAAAATTTCAAAAATTTTTTTCTTCTTTTTGAATAATTTTTTCGCAATGTTATAATGGATTATTTTATTATGTATCTTTGTTTTCAAGGTTTAGTGCGAGTACTATGACTGTTTACTTTTTTCACTATGAAAGATTATTGTTCAAATTGTAATGGGAGGAAATGTTCCTCTGATTCTCATGATTTCTGTATTAATTGTAGTTATTGTACTCCCACTAACCCTTGTTCAATGTGTATCAATTGGGATGACAGACGTTGGAAACGTGTGTAATGGTATGTTGTTAGCGGGGAGAGAACCATGCCGGTCCTCTTTCCGCAGGGTCACTCTAGTTTTTCATTCTCTTTTTCAGAGGAACAAGAACAGGGTGATGTTTCCATGATATCGTCCAAGAGTGTGCTTCCATCATCACAATCAAATGAAGAGCTAGCAGCAAAAGTGCTCATGTAGATATGCCAATTGCCTAAGAGGCCCCGAGTAGGGTCGACGGCGTTGACGTCCGTTAGCTCGCCCGGTGTCGCGACCATTCACCGAATGGCTCAGCACCCGGGTTCGTCCGTTGCTGTCCAGGAAGGAGATTCTGGTATTGCGAGCACTATAAACATACATGTGCACACCCAGTGACGACGGAACAGAGGATAGTATGGAGGAAGCCTGTTAGTCCGGTTCCTAGCTCGTCCAGGTCCATCTGGACCGCGAGCGAGAGAGGCCCCCTCTCTCTTACATCAACATCTGCGCCGCAATGTTGTTGTATGTTCGTTTGATAGTCGAAGCATACGTCCACTCCACCTGCTCGGGACGCTCCGTCGCATAGACAGTCCGACGCAGCTGTTCTATTGGCTTCCTCATCCTCACGTCAGCACACACGACCGCACCTTGGCTATGTGACCATAGATTTCCAGGGTACATTCACATATTATATAAATGCAGGAAGGAACGTCCCAGGAGCTCCTACTTCGCCGACCAGAGATTCCACGTTGACCAGGTCACTCAATCTGCTGGCCAAGGACACGAGGCCTTTCCAGTTGGGACGTTCGCATATTATATAAATGCAGGAATGAACATCCCTGGAGTTTCCAGCAGCTATTTACGTAAGACCGCGGCTCCACAGACCTCATTGACGATCAAGAACAGAGTAATGTTTCCTTGTTGTCTTCGAAAAGTGTGCTTCCGTCGTCACAGTCAAATGAAGAGCAGGCGGCAAGAGTGCTCATGCAGATACGTCAATTGCCTAAGAGGTCCTAAGTGGGATCGACGGCTTTGGCGTCCGCTAGTTTGCCTGGTGTAGCGACCATTCAGCGAATGACTCGGCACCAGGGTTCGTCCGTTGCGGTCCAGGAGGAGATTTGGGTGATGCTAGCACTATAAAATACAACGTTCACACCCAGTGACGACGGATACGAGGATGGTACGGAGGAAGCCTATTAGTCCGGTTCCTAGCTCGTCCAGCTCCGCACAGGCTGCGAGCGAGAGAGGTCCCTCTCTCGTACAACAACATCTGGGTACAGATGTTGTGGTACAGAACATTCCTCAGTTGGGGCATACGTCCACCGCTCGGGGCGCTCCGTGATATAGACAGTCCGGAGAGACTGCTTTATTGGCTTCCTCATCCTCACGGCAGCACACACGACCGCACATTGGCTATGTGACCAGTGATATCCAGCCAATCTCGCCGACCAGGAATTTACGGCGACCAGGTCACGCCATCCGGTAGCCAAGGATATGAGGCCTTCATACTCCGGACGTTCGCATTAAGAAGTATGCAGTGTCTTAGGAGCTTCCAGCGGCTAAATATTGTAAGACCGCAGCTCCACAGGCCTCTGTTACGGACGTGCTATCGCAGATAGCACAAATTATTGCAGCATTCCAGCAACCGACAGAAACTCTGTCGGATCAGGAATTATCCGTAGAAGCTGGGTCGGTACGTTCCACTGCAGGTGCAGACATGGACGACCAAGAATTACAAGTGGTCTGACTGGATGGCGAGAGGGATACAGAGTAGTTGAAATTTCCCTTTCGGAACAACATAATTGTCGTAGAGTTCAACCGGCTCTATATTTTTATACTGTACCAATGACCCAGACTTAGCTGATGCTAACTCTAACAAAACCAGGGCCAAACACAAATTTTGCCCCCCAATCCCCAAAATTTGCATCCAAAACAAAAAGAAATCATGTCCTAAAGGACCTCCATACTACACCTCTACTGCGCATGCGCAGTGACGCAGACGTCCCGAAATTGGCGCCAATTATCATTCTCTGTTTGGCCCTTCATCAGTCAACATCTCACTGATCTTTGTGCTTGTAAATCTCAGTTTAAAGGATGCCAGACACGTAATTTTTGGAGAAAATGTGATTCTAAGGAGGATAGAAGGAGGAGAGGAAAAAGAAGTGACAAAAAATAATCAGGGCTGTACTTAAAATTTTTTGATGAAATTATGTTAAGTTGCCTATTTTCGAGGCATGGTCCTCTTGTTGTCATTCTTGCTAAATGTTGCACTGCTTATTCAGTGTTTCCTCTCCCCTAGCCTTCTAAAGTCCCCCCTTGCAATTCTCCCATGCTTTTGGCATATTTTTGAGAAATTTCATTTCTAAAATTTCCTGGGAGAGTTGCTTGGTTACAGAATGTTTTCTGTTATTTTCCCCATAGTTACGTTTTCACCCATGGGTGTATAACGTTTGTGTTCTGCATCTTCCATCTGATGTTCTGCAGATTTTCCCCTGGGAGTCTCTGTTTTGCATCAGATAGAGTGTAATTTGTTGACTGATTCCGGGCCAGTTTTTTCAGTGCCTGGAGTCATGTTTTCTGGTGTTTTTACACTGTTTGTTTACATTGGCAACAGCCTTTTTTGAGGGGGGCTGTTTGCCTTTGCTGTAGTTTATCTCACTATAAGATACATTTATATTATCCGTAAGTGTCTCATTAATTATTTAATATAATTTTAAAATTTTTGACCACACTTTCCCATCGGATCCATCGGGGCTCAACGTTACTTTTCAGCAACTTGGGCTTCGCTGAAAAAATATTTTTTCAAAATTATTTTGATTTGCAATTGTTTTTTCATTTATTAATGGATCATATTATTATGTATCTTTGTGTCAGGGGTTTTTGCGAGTAACTAGGACTTATTGTTGTTCTTTCACAATGAAGGGACATTGTTCAAATTGTAATAGGAAGAAATCTTCCTCTGACTTTCATGATCATTGTATTAATTGTAGTCAGTGTTCTCGCATTAATCCCTGTCCTATATGTGAATACTGGGATAAGAAACATTGGAAACGTGTGTCACGATATGTTGTTTCTGGAGAAAGGGCTATGCCGGCTCTTTCTCCGTAAGGTCACTCTACTCTCTCAGTTTCTATTTCAGAGGAACCAGAACAGGGTGATGTTTCCATGTTATCTTCTACAAGTGTGCGTCCGTCGTCACAAATGAATTCAGAGCTAGCAGCAAAAGTGCTCATGGAGATTAGACAAATGTCGTCCGCTAGCTCGCCCGGTGTAGCGTCCATTCACCGAATGGTTCGGCAGCCGGGTTCGTCCGATGCGGTCCAGGAGGAAATTTTGGGTGATGCGAGCACTATAAACATAATAGATGCACACCCAGTGACGGCGGATAGTAAGCGAGAACGGAGGAAGCCTTTGAGTCCGGTTCCTAGCTCGTCCAGGTCCAGCCGGGCCGCGAGCGAGAGAGGCCCCTCTCTCGTACAACAACATCTGGGACCAGATGTTGTGGTACAAAATGTGTCTTTAGCGGAGCATACGTCCGTCGCTCGGGACGCTCCGTTGTATAAGCAGTCCGCGGAGACTGTTAAGGCTTTCTCTTCTCGTCAGCGCACACGACCGCACCTTGGCTGCGTGACCGCCGATATATTACCAGCTTCGCCGATCAAGGATTCTTCGGCGACCAGGTCACACCATCCGGCAGCCAGGGATTCGAGACCGATGGACTCCGGACGTTCGCATAGGAAAAGTATGCGGGAGCCATCTGATGCGGAGCTGCCCTCGGCGAAGCAGCGAAAGACTGCGCCTCCGCAGGTCTCGACGCCGGACATTCTTGTGCAGATAGCACAGCTTATCGCAGCATCCCAGCAGCCGACAGAAACGGTGTCGGATCGAGAATTATCCGACGGCGCTGGGTCGGTACGCTCCGCCGAAGCATCGGGGGCGGACGACCGGGAACATCATGAGGTCCGACCGGATGGTGAAAGGGATACGGATGACTTGGAGCTATCCCTTTCGGAACAACATAAAGCTGCCGTGGACTTCATCCGGCACTTTCTCCCTCAAGTTGTTCCATCGGGCCAGACTGCTGCGGTTCCGGACAAGAGAATTATAGCGTCATTGGACTCTGAATTTTTTGAGCGGTTCAGGGACATCGCTCCCGAGTTTCCGTCGCAGTCCAATAATGTTGCAAGAACATTTGAATTATTGAACAACGCTATATTTAAACTTGCTTCCAGGACGGGGAAAGCAGGTTTCTTGTCCGCTAATACTCTCAACCTGCCTTTCATTAATGCGAGGAATAAATTCGATACGGCAGGACAGGGTATACCGAGAGTTCCTCTGCGTATGGATTACGAGGCTGATGACTTAGAGCTATCATTACCGTCGTCGGCTTCTATTCCAACCGCGGCGTTGGAAACAGCTATTGCGTCTAACAAAGCCAATTTAGATGCCTTATCTTATGCAGATCACCTTACTAAGGCGTTATCACTGCGCCTTCAGGGGAAAGAGTTTCAGGATATACAATCCTCTTTAAGACTTCTTTCAAGGGCAGTAGCTTATTCCACGTGTAACTCCGCCCTTTCAGTGGCAAATCTGGAGTTGGTTAGACGTAACGCAGCCCTAGCTACATCCACACTAGTGGATACTAAGGTGAAGAACTCTCTTATAGTCGCTTCGGTCTCAGGATTTATTTATGATAAAATTACAAAGAAAGCTAAGGATTCTCTGTTGTTCAAATCTGCTCCTAAGAAGTCGGATACAGCAGACACGAATAAGACAGGCACTTCTGGGTCTAATGCGCCCAAGAGAGGTTCCTATAGAGGTTCCGGTGCGTCCTCTTGGTCTTATTCGAGAGACCGTCAGGGTAGCGACTCTCGTTCGGGACGTCCTTCAGGCCGGGACAATCGGTCGGACGCCCCGAGGTCGACGGGGCGGGGTGCGGGCCGTGGAGGACGTGGCTTCTCCTACCGCAGGCCTCGCAGGTCCAGGAGGTGATGGCTTAAACCTCTATCGTGTACCGGTTGGCGGAAGGTTGTCGAGCTTTTCACAAGAATGGGCGTCGATTACGGACGACCCTTGGGTGAGAGGAGTGACTTCGGAAGGTCTAAAGATATCCTTCAAACGAAAGCCTCCATTAACTCGAAGTCCAAAGTGGACTCATCTTCCGTCAAATCCGCAGAAAAGAGACGCTCTGTTATCAGAGGTGCAGTCTCTTTTAATGAAGAACGCGGTAGAGGTCGTAGAAAACCAGGAATCTCCGGGATTCTACAGCCATCTGTTTCTGGTTCCGAAACCAGACGGCTCGTTCCGTCCAGTCATAGATTTGAGCTGGATAAACAAGCTGATCGTCGCTCCGAAGTTTTATATGGAGACGATTCGATCGGTCAGAGCGAGTATTCGGGTGAACGATTATGCAACAAGCATAGATCTCAAAGATGCGTACTTTCACATCATGGTACATCCGACATTCCGAAAGTACCTACGCTTCGCAGTCCTAGGAGTGGTGTATCAATTCCGGGCGATGTGCTTCGGATTGAATCTAGCACCCTGGGCTTTCACTCAGGTAATGAACTCGGTAATGATCTATTTCCGAGCTCATTCGTCTGCGGTAACGTCGGCCTACCTGGACGACATTCTTCAGAGGTACGGCAATGAGTTAACGCTTCAGAACGATGTTCAGAATCTTCTTCTATTGCTCCGACGTCTCGGTTTTATAGTAAACGAGGAGAAGTCGATCTGGTGCCGTCCAAGTCATTCACTCATCTGGGAATGAGCTTCGAGACGCACAACAATCTCATTCATCTGCCGTTAACCAGAGCGAAATTAGTCAGTTGTTACGCTCGCTATTGTCTGCATGCAGACAAAGTCACGGCGAGAGAATTTATGAGACTGATAGGTCTGTGCGGAGCCGCCGCGGATCTCATTCCGATGGGGCGGTTACGCACACGTCCTCTTCAAATTTTCTTGACTCAGAATTGGAGTGTGAAAATTCATTCGCTCGATGTAGACGTTCTCTTGTCAGATCAAGTGAAACAAGAGATTCAGACTTGGGCAAACATTCAGTGGTTAACTCAGGGAGTTCCGCTGCAGTTGCCGGATCCGAGTTTTACCATTATGACGGATGCCAGTCAAACAGGTTGGGGTGCATCATTAATCCCAACGGATTCGAGATGCCAGGGTCTTTGGGATCCGCAATTCCTGTGCAAGCACATAAACATCAAGGAAATGATGTCAATCTGGCTTGCGTTACGCCACTGGATGGACATTATTCACAATGCTCATGTCCAAATCCTATCCGACAATACGACAGTAGTGGCGTATATACGGAATCAGGGAGGCACTCATTCAGTTCCATTGTTCAATCTAACGGAAAGAATCCTTCTGTTTGCGCTAGAACATCACGTTCTTCTTTCGGTCCGTCACATACCGGGTCGCCTGAATGTGCTAGCAGACTCCCTTTCACGAAAGGGTCGCTTGTTGCCGTCGGAGTGGACTCTCAACAAACAAGTATTCAATCAGATTTGCTACCAATGGGACCGGCCAATGATAGACTTATTTGCGACACATCTCAACAATCAGTTGCAGACGTATGTGTCTCCGTGTCCGGATCCAAGAGCATTTGCAGTAGACGCTCTGTCGATCCCTTGGGACGGAATGATAGGATATGCGTATCCTCCAGCGCCGTTAATTCAACAAGTATTGCTAAAGATAAAACAATCTCAATGCAAGATTCTGTTGGTAGCATCTCTGTCGCCACAGAGACCGTGGATAAATCTACTCAGGTGTCTGTTGTGGGACCTACCGTAAAGCTTCCTCCACAGGAGGATCTTCTTTCGCAGGGGAAATCGCGCCAACTCCATCACAACCCGCAAGGTCTCAACCTTCACGTTTTTCCGTTGTGCGGTCCTTCTTGCATGGCAAACACTTTACAGGACGAGCAGTGGACGCGATTTCTAACTGTAGGAGGACCTCCTCTTCGCTAAACTATGCGGCTAAGTGGAAGGTTTTTCGTCGTTGGTGTAGGGATCATTCTGTAGATATATTCGATCCCTCTATACCAGACATTGCAAACTTTCTAGTATAGTTGTTTGACGAAATCAAACTGCAGCCTGTTACTATAAAGGGTTATAGATCTATGTTATCTGATACCTATGCACATCATGGTAGTTTACAAATTGGATCTAATGTCTCTTTATCTAAGTTGGTTAGAAACTTTTCGATAAATAGACCCAGAACTCTTAGATTAATTCCTAAGTGGAATTTAGCTTGGGTTCTTCTTAAATTGAAGGAAAAGCCATTTGAACCTCTTGGGACAGTAGATTTCAAATTCTTATCTTATAAGACAGCTTTTCTCTTAGCTTTCTCTTCTGCTAGAAGAGTTAGTGAGCTTCATGCACTGTCGGTGGATGATTCTCATTATCGTAGTGTTGGGAACACTATCACCTTCACTACTAATGTGGGTTTTTTAGCTAAGAATCAGGCTCCTAATAAATATCCGGAACCTATTGTTATTAAGGCTCTTCCATCTTCAGACGGGCGTAGGCCTTTACTCTGTCCTGTTAGAGTGTTACGTATCTATAAACAGAGATCTCAGTTTATCAGAAAGGGACGGAAACGTTTCTTTCTGTCTTTGATGCCTAATAGAAAGGACATTTCGGTCCATTCTATTGCTAGATGGATTCAATTAACTATCCGTACTGCTTATGAAGATTTATCTTCTTCTCAGCAGTCTGTGCTTAAGATTTCTGCTCATGAAGTAAGAGCTCTTTCTACTTCCTGGGCTTATGCTAATAGTGTTGCTATTACAGATTTAATGAAGGCTGCTTATTGGTCTCAGCCATCCACATTTACGAATTTTTATCTCAGAAATATTGAGTCCATTTCTGGAGACCAGCATTGTTTAGGTCCGTTATCTGTTGCTCAGAATGTCGTCCACTAAACAGTTGCAACTATAGTTATGCAGGCTTTCTGTTCCGGCAGTGACTCCGTCCGGCTGCCGTCTTCGCTCTGGGCTATTTGACCCAGGGCAAGGGGAAGGGGGGGGGGGGGGGGGGGGGTGTTCCCTTAGGTCACCTGCTTTATAGTGAAAAGCAAGGGAATGCCTCCTCCAAGTCAGTATTTCTGAGTCGCTTCCGGGATGGTTTTAAAGTGTAATATTAATGTTAATTTCATTCATGTCTTATTTTTAAAGTGTAGCTCGGTGTGAAGCATTTGTATATGTCAAGTGTCAAACGGGCTTTAATATACAATACTCGGACACTTTTAAATGACTATAAAGAGTCTCAATTCTCTGGACTACTTTATTTATTGGCTTGCTTTAAAAATAATTAGTATAAGGGATATACTGGATGTTAATAGAGAACATGAATGTTATTGTGCTCAATTATTAAGGGTAGTGTATCTTTCTAATTTAATATTAAATAAGAAAGATACATGTAAAGCCTAATACTCCTTTTCTCCGTAAGGGGTTACCTCTTTACTATATAGTTGAGCTTATTGGATTTTCCTCTATGTCCTAGGCCCTCCAGCCTGTTTACTATTCAGCTAAGTCTGGGTCATTGGTACAGTATAAAAATGTTAAAAAATTTATAGTAATTTATATATTTTTTATACTTACCAATGACTCAGACGGGGATGGCCCTCCCTGGAGTTGGGAACTCTTGCCTCCCCGCTGAGTACATAGCGCTGACCAGGCACTGCCAGTAAGAATGATAATTGGCGCCAATTTCGGGACGTCTGCGTCACTGCGCATGCGCAGTAGAGGCGTAGTATGGAGGTCCTTTAGGACATGATTTCTTTTTGTTTTGGATGCAAATTTTGGGGATTGGGGGGCAAAATTTGTGTTTGGCCCTGGTTTTGTTAGAGTTAGCACCAGCTAAGTCTGGGTCATTGGTAAGTATAAAAAATATATAAATTACTATAAATTTTTTAACTTTTCTGATGTTGTTCCTCCAGACTAAAATGCTGTGTTGCCGCATAAGAGACTGATAGTGCCACTGGACACAGATTTCTTTAATCGGTTCAGGGACATCGTCCCTCAGTTTCCGTCACAGTCCAGAAATATCTCAGAGACATTTGAACTATTATATGACGCTATATATAAACTTGCTACCAATCGGGCAAGTCCAGTTTCTTATTGGCAAGTGCGCCACATCTGCCTTTCATCAATTCATGGAATAATTTGAAACGGCAGGACAGGGCATTCCAAGAGTTCCTGTGCATCTAGACGACCAGGCCGAAGTCCTAGAATTGTCTATACCTTCGTCTGTCAGTTCCAACCATGACGTTGGAAACGACAATTTTGTCTAATGCGGCTAGCTTATACGCATTATTGTACGCAGTTCACCTTACCAGAGCGTTATCAATACGTATCAAAGGAAAGAATTCTAGGGTGAACGATCCTCCTTAAGAGTTCTTTTGAGGGCCATAGCATTCTCCACGTATAACTCCACCCTTTCAGTGGCAATCTGGAGTTGGTTACACGTGATGCGGCCCTGGCTACATCCACGTGTGTGGATGGTAAGGTGAATAACTCTCTCAGAGTTGCTCCGGTCTCCAGAGAGCTTCTCTTCGACGGCAAGCTTTCTAGCAATCTATGATCAGATAACTAAGAAAGTTTAGACTCTCTGATATTCAAATCCGCTTCTATAAGTCGGAGTCAGCGGAGAAGAGTAGGACAGGCACTTCTGGGGCGAATACGTCCAAGGGAAGTTCCTATAGAGGTTCCTATGCGTCCTCTAGGTTTTACTCTAGAGACCATCAAGGTAGCGATTCAGATAGGGGCCGTAATTCTGGCCGAAACAACCAGTCAGACACCCCTAGGTCAACAGGGCGAGGTGCAGGCCGTGGAGGACGTGATTTCTCCTTCCGCAAGCCTCACATATCCAAGAGGTGATGGTTTTAACCTCTGTCGCATTCCAGTGGGCGGAAGACTGTCGTGTTTCAGTCAATTTGGAATTAATGACGGAAGACCCTTCGGTTCGAGGGGTTATAACGGAAGGACTGAACTGTCCTTCAAAGGAGAACCTCTGTTAACTTGAAGTCCAAGATGGACTCAGCTTCCCTCAAATCAGCAGAAAGGAGCCTCGCTTCTATCAGAAGTCCAGTCTTTTTTAGTGAAGAACGCGATAGAAATCGTAGAAAACCAGAAATCTCCAGGTTTCTACAGCCATCTTTTTCTGGTTCCGAAACCAGATGGCTCGTTCCGTCCAGTCATAGATCTGAGCTGGATAAAGAAGCTGATCGTGGCTCAAAAATTCTTTATAGAGACCATTCGATTGGTCAGAGCGAGCATTCGAGTGAACGACTATGCTGCGAGCATAGATCTCAAGGATGCGTTCTTTCACGTCAGGGTACATCTGGCATTCAGAAAGTATCTTCGCTTCACCATCCTAGGAGTCATATATCAGTTCCGAGCGATGTGCCTCGGTCTGAATCTAGCACCCTGGGCTCTCACTCGAATAATAAAGTCAGTATTGACTCATTTCCGAGCTCATTTGTCTGCGGTAATGTCGGCCTACCTGGTCTATATTCTTCAGAGGTTCACCAACGAGTTAACGCTTTAGAACGATGTGCAGAATCTGCTTCTTTTGCTCCGACGTCTCGGTTTCATAGTAAATGAAGGGAAGTTGGATCTGATGCCATCCCAAGTCGTTCACCCACCTGGGGATGAGCTTCGAGACGCACAATCTCGTTCGTCTGCTGTTAACCAGAGCGAAGTTAGTCAGTTGTTACGCTAGCTATTGTCTTCTCTCATACAGGGTTTCAGTGAGAGAATTCATGTGACGGATAGGTTTGTGCTGAGCCGCCGCGGATCTCATTCCAATGGGGCGGCTACGCACTCATCCTCTCCAAATCTTTCTGACTCAGAATTGGAGGGTGAAGATTCTTTCGCTCGATACGGACATCCTCTTGCCAAATCAAGTGAAACAAGAGATTCAGACTTAGACAGACATTCAGTGGTTAACTCTGGGAGTTCCACTGCAATTGCCGAATCCGAGTTTTATAGTTATGACAGATGCCAGTCAGTAGGTTGGGACGCAGCATTGAGCCCAACGAATTTGAAGTGCCAGGGTCTTTGGGATCTGCAGTTCGTAATCAAGCACATTAACATCAGAGTAATGATGTCAATTTGCCTTGCGCTACGTCATTGGATGGACATTTTTCAGAATGCACACATGCAAATTCTATCCGACAATACGATGGTGGTAGCGTATATTCGGAATCAGGGAGGCATTCATTCCATTCCGTTGTTCAAGCTAATGGAAAGAATCCTTCTGTTTGTACTAGAACATCAGGTTCTTCTATCGGTCCGTCATATTCTGGGTTGTCTGTACGTATTAGCGGACTCCCTTTCACGGAGGGGTCGCTTGTTGCCGTCAGAATGGACTCTCAACAAACGAGTATTCAATCAGATTTGCTACCAATGGGAGCAGCCAAGGGTAGGCTTATTTGCGACGCATCTCAACAATAAGTTGCAGACGTATGTGTCACCATGTCTGGATCCTCGAGCGTTTGCAGTAGACGCTCTATTGATCTTGTGAGACGGAATGAGAGGATATGTGTATCCTCCAGCGCCGTTGATTCAGCAGACATTGCTCAAGATAAATCAATCGCATTGCAATTCTGTGGTAGCATCTCTGTCCCCACAGAGACTGTGGATTATTCTACTCAGGTGTCTGTTGTGGGACATGCTGTGGAAGCTTACTCCACATTTTGGTCCATTCTATTGCTAGATGGATTCAATTAACTATCCGTACTGCTGATCTAAAATTATCTTCAACTCAGCAGTCTGTGCTTAGATTTCAGCTCATGAAGTAAGGGCTCTATCTACTTCTTGGGTTTTTACTAATAGTGTTGCTATTACTGTTCTAATGAAGGCTGCATATTGATCTCAACCTTCCACTTTCACGAATTTTTTATCTTAAGAAATATTGAGTCCATTTCTGGAGATCTGCATTGTTTAGGTCCGTTATCTGTTGCTCAGTATGTCATCCACTAAACAGTTGCAACTATGGTTATGCAGGTTTTCTGTTCTGGCAGGGACTCTGTCCTGGTGCCCTCTTTGCTCTGGGGTATTTGACCCAGAGCAGGGGGGGGGGGGGGGGGCAGGTGTTCCCTTAGGTCACTGCTTTATAGTGTAAAGCAAGGGAATACCTCCTCTGGAGTCGGTAATTCTGAGTCGGCACCGGGATGGTTTTAAAGTGTAAAGCTAATGTTTACTCATCCATGTAATATTTTTAAAGTGTAGCTCGGTGTGAAACATTTGTATATGTCACATTTCACACGGGCGTTAATATACAATCTTCGGACCCTGTTAATGAGTATAAGAGTCTCATTTCTCTGGACTTCCTTTATTTTTTGGCTTTCCTTTAAAAATAATTAGCATAGAGATCACTGAGGTTATTGTGCTCAATTACAGAATGGTGTTGTGTCTTTCTTTTTGATGCAAATAAGAAAGATACATGTAAAGCCTATTTCTCATTTTCTCCTCGAGGGGATAATTTGGTTATATGTAGTTGAGCCTATTGGATTTTCCTTTATGTTCTAGGCTCTCCAACCTTTTTACTATTCAGCTAAGTCTGGGTCATTGGTACAGTATAAAAATGTTACAAAATTTATAGTAATTTATATATTTTTTATACTTACCAATGACCCAGACGGGGAGGCCCGCCCATGAGTTGGGAACTCATACCTCCCCGCTGAGTACATAACGCCTACCAGGCACTGGTTGTAAGAATGATTTTTGGCGCCAATTTTGAGACCTCCTTAACACTGCGCATGCGCAGTGGAGTAAAAGTATGGAGGACCATATAGGACATGTAATTTTCGGTTTTTTGATGCAAATTTGGGGGTAAAATTTGCATTTGGCCCTAAATATTTAAGAGTTAGCACCAGCTAAGTCTGTGTCATTGGTAAGTATAAAAAATATATAAATTACTATAAATGTTTTAACTTTTTGAGGATGCCAGACACAAATCAGTGCAATAATTGGTGGATCCAAGGCTGTTATTGGATGATGGAAGTTTTCAACGGTGGTATTAGACATTCAGGGCTGTAACTTTGTAATAATTATAAAATTATTTCACGTTTCCCAATTTTGGGACATACGTCTGACGTCATCATTTTTGATAATGATAATTCCACTCTTTGTTAAGTATTCCTTCCCTATCCTTGCATGAACCCTTCCTGTTAAACTCTTAAACTTTTTGACTATTTTTTATTGAAATTTTTTATTAAATTTCTTGGGAGTTTAACATATATTACAGAATATTTATTCTGTTTTTCCCCATTGTTAAGTCCTCGCCCTTGGGGTGTTAAGTCGTTTTGTTTTGCATCTTCTACCTGATGTATTGTTTTTTTCTTCGTAGGAAGATCTAGCTTTGCATCTGGTAGCATTTAAATTTATTTCTGACTTTGGGCCTTTTTTGTGTGCCTGATGTCTTGTTTCCTGTTTTTCCATTGACGTTGTTTACATTGACAACGTCCTCATATATAAGTAGTATTTTATATTCTTTTACTGTAGAATTACTGCAGGATACATGGATTATTATTCCAGTAGTGCAGCTCAATAAATTTGGATTTGGTCCACACTTAGGCTCTATCGGGATGCCTTTGTACTCTTAATGTTCCCTTTGGGAACTTGGGCATTTTTTCAAAAATATTTAAAAAAAAAATATTTTGAATTTAATTTTAATTGCTATTATTCATGTATCTTAATTATATGTTTTGTTGTGGAGTTTGGAAGAGTGATATCGACTTTAGTCGATGCACTTCTGTGGACTCTTGTCATGCTTGTATTCAAGGGAATAGCAGGAAGACAGCCAATAGGGCTATGCTGTTTCCCGCAGTACACATAGTAGTTTAATGTTATTTTTGTACAATAATTATACTGCAAATAAAGATTTCAATTTCAATTTCAATTTCACTGGGATGACTAATGTTGGAGATGGGTGTCGCGGTATGTTGTTGGCAGTGAGGTTCTGAGGCCAGGCCTCTCACCGCATTATAATTCATTTTTTCAGTTTCTATTTCAGAGGAACATGAACATGATGATGATATTGTGACACACATCCAAGTATTCTACCGTCATCGCACTCCGTTGTGCGAATAGAGCTAGCTACAGTGCTCATGATATGCAAGGGATAAGGCCTCTAGTTAGTGTTCTTAATCTCTTGCAAGCAGCTAGCTCGGCCGGTGAAGCGGTTACTCTGTCCGTGTGAGCTGTGACACTGGGTAAGTCTGTTGCGGTCGAAGGAAATGTAGATGTGGGTATGGGTAGAGTGAGCACTTACATATAAATAAGCTCACACACTGACGACAGAAATAGGGAGAAAATAGGGAGGAAGTCAGAAAGTTTCTTATCAACCTACCTTACAATTGTTTGCTACAGGCTTGCACTACATACGAAGACCCTAACTCGGAAAATATACTCTCTATTTTGATCTGTCCCAAGGGATTTGGGAAAGAAAAGTGGTGCAAAAGCACCAAGAAAAAATAAGCCAAAACTGGATCGAGTGCTACCGGTACACACCCAGTAGGGGACACTCTTCTCCAAGTACATATCCACGGCTTCCAGTAACCAGTGCACAGGCAGTAACTGATGAATCATTATTTTTTCGTCCACCCACATGGTGAGACGTCCATTTGCATTCAGAAACAGTGATAATTCAACTCATTGATAATGGTTACCTGTGACTGGAATTATGGATCTGAGAATCGTATAATAACAGGACTGTGTTTTATATATTCTTGTTATTATTTTCAACCACATTTTCATTGTATTTTATATATTCTCCATGTTCTTGCGCAACTTTCGCATACAGTGCGGTTTGGACATAAAATTTTTTGGTTATAAATTTTATTATTATTGGAGTTAGGTGTCATTGGTGGGCTGTATGGACAGGATTTCTCCTCTCTGTTGAGGTCAGAATTTCTGTTTTTTGGGTCCCTGTCGGCCGTCTGGGTTCATTTGTGTTCCCACCGGTCCTTTATTTTCTGCCACCTATCTCTCGTAGTTAAGGGTGTTCTACTTTCTTCATCTGTGTTCTGCTTTCTACATCTGTTGAGTTCCCCTTTTCTTCTGCTGCTCTCACATCTGTTATGCCCAGGACTGTTCCTTGAGTACAATGCTTTTTGCCCAAGCATGTCGTGCATTTTCGTGGCAGTTCCTCCCGCACCCACAGGGAGGGGGTACTCTGTCGTTTAGGGCCTTCCGACATGACCACATCTGGTGAGAGTTATATCCCCTCCATGGGGGATGTGCAGTCTTTAATTGTGGTGGATACTGCAGGAGCTGTTGAGTTGTTTGGTGAAGAGATGCCTGGTTCCTGGACTGTGGTCCCTCTCCAGTCGACATCTGAGGCTGTCACTAGGGTTGTGACTCAGCCTTTGGAGCCGAGCTCAATTGCCCTCTCCACTTTTCCACTGGTTTCCACAGCTTCCGTCGTATCAGCTGCTACTGCTGTTCCATCTGCTACATCATCGGTCACTGTTTCAGTCGGCCTCGGCTTATCCCTGCAGGGGTCTGCAGAGATGTCTGGTAGTGTGGACATGGGGGGGTATCGGCCTCAGCCTTCCCTGACTTCAACTCAGCGGAGTCGGAAGGGGCTGCCAGACGAATCCTTTTTGTGTAGCCTGGACCTTTCTGTTGTTTGTCTGCTACATCATCGGTCACTGTTTCAGTCAGCCTCGGGGTTGCCGGCCGAATCCTCTGCTGTGGTCTCTCAGCCGTCGGGCCCAGCTGTTTTCTCTTTGGATTCGGATGTTCATGGTGTGGTCACCATGGACTCTGTTGCATTTCCGTCCATGCACTTTTGTCCCATGGCTAGTTTTGCGGGACCGACGCTTTTTGTGCAGCCTGGACAATCTGTCCCTCAGAGGTCCACGGCAACTCTCCTGAGTTCCCACACTGTAGATCCTTTGGGTATGTCATATCCCTATACGCATCTGCCTTCAGATGTTTTGGCTGCCACCCATCGCCCTGCGTCAGGTGTATTTGAGGATCGTGACCCTTCGCTGGTTAAAAGGGTCAGGAGTGAAGCCACTTTACCGGTTCGTTCCCACGAACTGGCCAACACGGTCCATGAGCCTAGGGAGGCCATCTTCTAGCTCACTCAGGTTCTTTCGAAGAACCTTCCCGTTGCCTCCATCGAGGCCACTAGTAGTTTCCAGGTGCCCCCAGCGGTGCCGCCTCCCGGGATTGGAAGCAGGTCACTTTCTGATCCCTCAGGTGTGCCTACACCATGAGAGGCATCGGCTAGTTTGCCCATGATGGGCTATGTGTCTTCTGACTCAAAGGATGTGTCAGACATACCTGACGTTGAGAGCCAACAGTCTTCTGACTTACGGGCAGCTTTTGACTTTGTGTATGAGTTCCTTCCAGATCACAAACTGTCAGACCAGCCGACGGTGTCAGCCAGGCCGCGATCATCGGTCCTGTGCCTACAGCCTGTGGAACAACCTGCTTCCGGGCGCCTTCAACCGTGCCAGTCGGTACAGGTGGTTGAAGCCTTTACAGCTTTGGACTCTACTCTGGAGTCCCTGTTGGGTTTATCGAAAGAGATGCTGGGCATGCTTTCTCTCTCAGATCACATTGTCTCTGCTTTCGTTGCTTATCTGCCTCCAGATGGTCCGGGATGACGTCCTACGTCATTCCAAAGATCAGCTGCTGCTTCGTCAGCTTGATCAGCCATCTGTTGGAGGCAGGGCCGTCCAAAGCCTTAGAAGCACCCTTCTGCTTCCTCTGCGAAGCCAAGGACTGATCCTCCTGTCGCCGCTTCTACTTCTTACTCACAGGGTAAGGGTAAGTGTAGGCAAGTTAGAGGGAGGACTCAGGATTCTTCATATAGTAGAGGAGGTGGTTTCTCCTCTCGCGGGCCTCACCGGGGCTCGAAATGAAGGTCCTCACCTCGAGTTGTCCCAGGTTGGAGGAAGGATATCAGGATTCGCAGACCATTGGGCCACAATCACTTCCAATCCTTGGGTGTTAGATGTTCTTCGGTCTGGGCTGCGGATATTCTTCCGGAGGCATCCCACTCTGTGGAGAGAGAGAGTGCAGGGTTCATACAGCTCTTGAAAAACCCTTGAAAATGAGTTTCTTCTTGAAAAACCCTGGAATTTGAAATTAGCCCTTGAGAAACCCTTGAACTTTCATAAATCTCTTGAAAAACCCTTGAATACCAAGCTATTTCCTGGGCATTGTAAATATGTGTACCCGCCTTTTACCTGTTTGTTGCGCTCGTGTCGCTCAGTTAAAAAACAACATAAAAAAGTATGGAACGTTTTACCAAGATTACTGTAACACAGATCACACTTTGGGTACCAGTACTTCCTGACTTCCAAAGTCAGATCCGTGTCACATGAATCTTAGATTTTTAGAGCTCATACAACAAGCTGAATAGTATATGTGGCTCTTAAAAAAAAAAAAAGCCCTTGAAAAACCATTGAAAAACCCTTGAACTTTGTGAGCAAATTTTTGTATGAACCCTGGAGTGCCTCTTCCAACACAAGTTTCTTTCTTTAGTTACACGTCAGGAACTTTTGATCACGGAGATAGACAATGTCCTGTCGAAGGGGACGACCAGTTATCGATCTGAATATTCTGAACCAGTCTATCATTGCTCCAAAGTTCATCATGGAGACTTTAAGGTCGGTTCGCCGATCCATTCACCAGGGAGATTTCACTTCCAGCATCGACCTGCGAGACGTTTACTTTCACTTTAGATTCATCTGACATTGCAAAAGTATCTCAGGTTCGCTTTTCTGGCGCGAGTTTACCAGTTCAAGGTCATGCCCTTCGGCCTCAACCTGGCTCCTTGGGCCTTCACCTGACTGATGTCGCATGTGATAGCCTTCCATCGCACACAGTCCAGGGTGACTACATCGGCATATCTAGACGATATCCTCCAGAGGCATTCCAATGCTGCCTTTCTGGAGTCAGATGTTGACACACTGTTGAGCCTGCTCATGTCGCTAGGGTTCAGAGTCAATGAGGAGAAGTCGGACCTGGTCCCTTCTCAGTTGTTTTGTCATCTGGGGATGGACTTCCGTACTCGGCTGAATACTGTGGCGGGTCCCCGGGCAAGGGTTGTGATTCTCTTAGCTTTTGCCGTGACTTTGTCCCAGGCCATGCCCGCGTAAGCTCGGAGTATTCTCCGGATTCTCGGTCTCTGTTCAGTGGATTATGCAGGGAGTTACGCTGGGCTTACTCACGTCCGATCATGTTCTGACGGCAGATGCTAGCGATCTCGGATGGGGTGTGACGTTGGATCCTCTAGGTCTTTCCCTTCATGGAGCATAGGACCAGGATTAAGCAGCTCTTCACATCAACCAGAAATAGCTTCTTGCCTTTCTTCTGAGTTCCCCCACCTTTCGAATCTCCAGGTCCTTCTGTTGTCTGACAATTCAACAGTGGTTGCTTCCATTCGGAACCAGAGCGTCACTCGGTGCCCATGTACAAATTGACTCAGGATCTTCTACTTCTCGCTCAGGATGTCAACACCGGAGTGGTGGTTTGTCACATTCCCGGTCGTCTGAATGTCCTAGCCGACTCCCTGTCCTGACGGGTGTTACGGTGTGGAATTATTAATGATATTGGTAACAGAAAGAAATCTGAGAATCAGCAACAAAACTATGAATTTAACTATTCTGAAATTTAATTAAAAAGGATTAATATATATAAAAAAAAAAAAATGATACAAAGATCTTTTACACTAATTGGTTTACAGAAAATAAAAACAGTGGTACTTATCAATTATTGAATTAGTCCAAAGTACAGTTTGACAGAATCCAGTAATCCAGTGGTGAAGTATCTTCTGAAGAAAGTTACCAGCTGGTAGATGTAGTATTAAATCCAAGAATGTCTCTTCAGAAACAGTATCCCATAGATTTGTAATAAAATTTTCACTTAGAAATTTCAGCAGTCTCCAATAAAATATAACAAAATGCTCCATAAAATTCAAATGGAGTAAAAATCCAAGAAGTATTGGCGCCACTGGTAATTTCCAAATAATCCAGTAGAATCCTGGCTTTTCACAAAATAATATTATTCTGTTTCACAGAAAGTATAAATTCTCTTTTCCAAGACGAATAGATTCTCCTCCAAATTCTCTTTTGGAATCAATCTCCAAATTCACAAAGAAGCACTGCTTCTATAATAAATGCACTGTTCTGAAACAATAATAATCTCCAATGGAAACAACTGAAGTGAGTCTTTCTGAAATGGCTTTCTAAAAATGAGTTTTTGAATTCTGTTGACAAACCTTTATATAGTAACCAGATAGAATGTCCCAGAAGAGGAAGTTTCTGCAATGTTCTATTAGTTTCTGGGGGATTCTGTTAAAGTTCAAGTAAACAAGGTCATTGACCTATTTAAACAATTAAACAATCAACAGCTATATGTACAATATATCAGTGTAACAAAGATGTAAACAAGGTCACTGAGTGCAAAAGAGTTAGACCAGTCAGAAAATGCAGCAATAAAAAAAAAATATCTTTCTCTTATAATTATCTACTAAGGATATATCAATCTCAATATAATATGGGGGCTATAACACACCCCGCCTTAAAAGAAAAAGTTTGAAGGTACTGAAAACTTTTTACATAATTTTAGCAGACTCTGACTGGTTTACAATACACACACACCATAATCTTCACAATTTTTTTTTTTTTTAATAAACATATATACACTTGAAGTGAATAGGGACCGATCATATCATTTTAAATTAGGATATTCTGGAAAGAGCATCAGCTACAACATTATCTCTTCCCGAAATATGCCTAATCTCTAAATTATATTCTTGAAGGGCTAAACTCCACCGCAATAATCTTTGATTCTTGTTTTTCATTTTATTGATAAATGTTAAGGGGTTATGATCGGTGTAAACTGTAATTGGACATTGGGCGGTTCCTAGATACACATCAAAATGGGTTAATGCCAAAATTAGAGCCAAAGTTTCTTTTTCTACTGTAGAGTAATTCTTTTGATGTTTGAGAAATTTTCTGGAAAAATAACATACAGGGTGATCAATACCTTGGGAATCTTCCTGGGCAATATATCCACCTGCTCCATTGTCACTTGCATCTATGAATAATTTGAAGGGCTTTTCATAATTGGGACTAGCCAGGACAGGGGAATTATTTAATAAAGTTTTTATTCTGTTAAAGGATTTCTGACATTCCTCAGTCCAAACAAACCTAACCCTTTTGCTCAATAAACTGGTCAAAGGGGAGACAACATCTGAAAAATTTAAACAAAATTTTCTATAATATCCAGCCATGCCTAAGAATCTCATGAGCTCTTTTTTAGAGTTTGGTACTGGAAAATTTACAATGGCATCAACTTTAGCTGCAATCGGCCTCACCTGCCCCTGCCCCACAACATGACCTAAATAATTTACAGTTGCTTTGCCAAATTCTGATTTTACCAAGTTAATAGTTAGGTTGGCTTGGATCACTTTGTCAAAAAATTCTTGAATATGCTTTAGATGATCAGCCCAATTTGTATCTGTGTGTATAATAACATCATCAATATCAGCTTCACTGTGATCTAGGTCTGCAATTAAGTGGTTAACCATGCGCTGGAACGTTGCCGGAGAATTTTTCATGCCAAAAGGGGTTACTTTATATTGATACAACCCAAATGGGGTAACAAAAGCAGATATTTCTTTTGCTTTTTCTGTTAAAGGGACTTGCCAATAACCCTTTAACAAGTCAAATTTTGTCACAAATTTAGCATGGCCAAGTTTGTCAATGCAGTCATCAATTCTTGGAATTGGATAATTGTCTGTTTTGGTGAGGCTGTTCACCTTTCGGTAATCCGTACAAAATCTGTAACTGCCATCAGGTTTTGGGACGAGTATACAGGGCGAACTCCAGTTGCTATGGCTAGATTCTATGATATCATTGTCCAGCATATACTGTATTTCCTTTCGCATGATCTCAGCTTTGAAAGGGTTCAATCTATATGGATGCTGTTTGATGGGATTTGCCTCTCCTACATCAACATCATGAAAAATAACAGATGTCCTACTAGGCACATCGGGAAATAAGTGTTGATATTTGAAAATTAAATCAACTAAATCTTTTCTTTGGTCAGGCAGTAAATAATCTGTTTTATTTTGTAGATCTCTCAGGACATCTGAGTTCTGTAACTTCAGAGGTACATTTTCACCGCCTTCATAAATATCCTCTACAGGATTTTCCAGCTCATCCATGTGGGTGACTGTTGAGACTGGTAGAGAGTTTGGTTCTCTCTCATAATAAGTTTTCAACATATTTATATGGCACAGCTGAGTATTTTTGAGTCTATCGGGAGTCTCAACAACATAATCAGTATCACTGATCTTGTGCTTAACAATATAAGGGCCTAAATATCTTGCTTGTAAAGCATTGCCCTTTACAGGGAATAATACTAGCACCTTGTCCCCAGGTTTAAAGGAGCGAAATTTTGCCTTTTTATCATACCAGGTCTTCATATGACTCTGGGCTTTCTGTAAATGTTTATTTGCCATTTCTCTGGCCTGGTGCAATTTTTCCTTAAAAGTGGACACATAGTCCAGAAGAGAACTTTCAGGTGGCTCTTCTTCAAGCCATTTCTCCTTCAAAGCAGTGAGTGGACCCCTCACTATATGTCCAAACACTAATTCAAAAGGGCTGAACCCCAGAGATTCCTGTACAGTCTCACGGACTGCAAATAAGAGGAGATGTACTCCTTCATCCCAATCCTTCTCATTATCCTCCCCATAGGCCTTTATCATGGTCTTCAGTGTTTGATGAAAGCGTTCTAGAGCTCCTTGACTTTCGGGATGGTAGGCACTTGATGTGTACTGCTTAATTTTGAGCTCATACATCACCTGCTGAAAAAGGTTTGACATAAAATTTGAGCCTTGGTCCGATTGCACTGACCTGGGTAGACCGAAAGTTGTAAAAAATTTTATCAAGGCCTTAACTATTGTCTTAGTTTTAATATTTCTTAGAGGTATAGCTTCAGGAAATCGTGTAGAAGCACACATGATGGTAAGAAGATATTCATTTCCAGATCTTGTTCTAGGCAATGGGCCAACACAATCAATAATAATTCTACTAAATGGCTCCTCAAAAGCAGGGATTGGTTGAAGGGGAGCAGGAGGAATCTTCTGGTTGGGTTTTCCTACAATTTGACAGATGTGGCAGGTTTTACAAAATTCGACAACATCCTGTCGAAGCTTGGGCCAGTAAAAACATTGCTGAATATGAGAGTAGGTCTTCCTAATTCCCAAATGTCCAGCCATTGGATTTTCATGAGCCAGGCTTATTATTTCATTCCGGTATTTAGTGGGGACAACTATTTGATAAATAACCTCCCAATCACTATTGGAGGGTACTTCTGGTGGTCGCCATTTCCTCATAAGTACACCAGATTTTCTGAAATAACAGACAGGGGAGTTTTGGGCTTCAGCCTGTGTTAGAGCCTTTTCACGTGGCTCTGCAAGGTCAGGATCATTTTCCTGTTCCTGAATTAAAGAAGTCCGGGAAATGACATTCAAGGAGGTCCCCCTATTACTCTCAGGTGTAGTGGCCTCTTTACAATTTCTGGAGGAGTCAACACACTGACTCAGAAATGTCTGAGACAAATCAATGTCTACAGAATCCGTAATTCTGTGACTGTTCTTATCCTCAGCTTTGCTGTTTAAATCAACACAATTGAGGTTGTTATCAACCTCAGCTTTCTTTGCCATGGACCGAGTCACAGCACATGCTGGAAAAGCAAAAGGAAAACATTCCTTCAAATTAATAATACTTTCATCTGTGCTCGGCTTATCCACCACTTGAGGTTCTACAGTGACTTTGTCACCAGCTAAGTCATTTCCCAATAATAAAGAAATACCTTTTACAGGTAGAGTAGGTCTGATTCCTACTGTCACAGTCCCATTTACTAAGCTACTTCTTAAATTTATTTTATGAAGTGGGACCTTTAAAGAGTTTGACTCAATACCTGATATTAGAACTTGTGCCCCTGTAGCACTTTCTTCAGAAAATGGCAAAATGCCTTCTAACATTAAAGAATGAGTAGCCCCTGTGTCTCTCAGTATTTTTATTGGTAAGGAACAGTGCTTATCCCCATCAAGGGAAACAAAGCCTTCAGAAATAAATGGCTTATAATTTTCTAAAGCATCTTGCTTTATAACATAATTTTCAGGGCATGGAGCACATGCTAGTGCATTCTGTGAAGTAGAGGACTCATTTTTCCTTTTTAACAGCCAGCAATCAGATAATAAATGACCTGCTTTCTTGCAATAATTACAAGTTTTAGTTGAACTGTTGGGTCGTAATGGTGTATGGCTGGCATTGGATGACTTATTCTCATTAGGCTTCCGATTAAATTTAGGTGGTGAAAAGTTTGTAGGATGGGAAGGATGATTGGAAGGATGAGTCTTATCTGAAGCTGGTCTTGGTCCACTTTGGAAAGAATTCTTGTGGGGCCAAAAATTTGTGGCGTTACGACTCATTTTATGAGTTAAGGCATAGTCATCTGCCAGTACTGCTGCTCTATTTAACGTGTCAACTTTTTGTTCATCCAGGTGGGCCTTTATATCTGAATGTATCTTTCCTTTAAACTCCTCAATCAGCATCATTTCCTTTAATTTTGTAAAATCTTTCCCTATTTCTCTTGAGTGGCACCACCTGTCAAATAAATTTTGCTTTTCTCTGGCAAATTCCACATGAGTTTGATTTTCATTTTTATAATAATTTCTGAATTTCTGCCTATAGGCCTCTGGAACAAGTTCATATGCCTTAAGTATTGCCTCTTTAACAGCGTCATAATTGTTGCTTTGCTCAGAAGATAGAGCGGAATAGATTTCTTGGGCCTTCCCTTTCAAAACACTTTGCAGTAGCAAAGTCCAGACATCCCTTGGCCATTCTAAACTTGTTGCCACTTTTTCAAAATGTGAAAAATATTTATCAACTTCTTTTTCTTGAAAGGGGGGAACTAGCCTAACATGTTTAGTTGCATCAAATCTACTTGGAGAAATTACATTTGAGCCTTGATGTTGAGATTCTAATTCTTTTATTTTTATTTCCTTTTGGGCCTGAATTTCTAATTCTTTTAAGTGCATTTCTTTTTGAGCTTCTATTTCCCTTAATTTTAATTCCCTTTCCTCTTTTTGAGCCTGAATTTGTTCCCTTTCTTTTTGAGCCTGAATTTGTTCCCTTTCTTTTTGAGCTTCTAATTCTTTTAATTTAATTTCATTTTCTCTTTCTTCTTTTTCTTTTTGAGCCTGAATTTGTTCCCTTTCTTTTTGAGCCTGAATTTGTTCCCTTTTTTTGAGCCTGAATTTCAATTTCCCTCATTTTTTGTTGCATTTCTAACTTTTTTAATTCTAATTCTAACTTTTTGAGTTCAAGGGCATCAGTATGTTGTGGTTCAGAGGGGGGAGTTTCAGACTGAGGCAAAAGACCTTCTTCCATATAATGATTAACAATGAGCTGTTTAAGTCCATGTTTGTTCAGACCAGGGGTGGCAGGTAATTTTAGATAATGAGCAAGTTGGAATAAATCCTCCTTCTTAAGAGATTCTAAAAGGGCCAAACTAGGAGAGCCTTCAAATTCAGAAATAAATTCTGTCACAATAAATACCATGATGAAAAGGTTTGCTGGTTCTCAGAATATAAATAATAATACTGAAATTTTCTAAGAAAATTTAAATGTTTTAAAAGTGAGCCAAATAATAATTGCAATATGCAAATAAAGTTTTCTCGTTATCTTATATTCAATCTCGGCAACGAGCCCCCAATTTCTGTTACGGTGTGGAATTATTAATGATATTGGTAACAGAAAGAAATCTGAGAATCAGCAACAAAACTATGAATTTAACTATTCTGAAATTTAATTAAAAAGGATTAATATATATAAAAAAAAAAAATGATACAAAGATCTTTTACACTAATTGGTTTACAGAAAATAAAAACAGTGGTACTTATCAATTATTGAATTAGTCCAAAGTACAGTTTGACAGAATCCAGTAATCCAGTGGTGAAGTATCTTCTGAAGAAAGTTACCAGCTGGTAGATGTAGTATTAAATCCAAGAATGTCTCTTCAGAAACAGTATCCCGTAGATTTGTAATAAAATTTTCACTTAGAAATTTCAGCAGTCTCCAATAAAATATAACAAAATGCTCCGTAAAATTCAAATGGAGTAAAAATCCAAGAAGTATTGGCGCCACTGGTAATTTCCAAATAATCCAGTAGAATCCTGGCTTTTCACAAAATAATATTATTCTGTTTCACAGAAAGTATAAATTCTCTTTTCCAAGACGAATAGATTCTCCTCCAAATTCTCTTTTGGAATCAATCTCCAAATTCACAAAGAAGCACTGCTTCTATAATAAATGCACTGTTCTGAAACAATAATAATCTCCAATGGAAACAACTGAAGTGAGTCTTTCTGAAATGGCTTTCTAAAAATGAGTTTTTGAATTCTGTTGACAAACCTTTATATAGTAACCAGATAGAATGTCCCAGAAGAGGAAGTTTCTGCAATGTTCTATTAGTTTCTGGGGGATTCTGTTAAAGTTCAAGTAAACAAGGTCATTGACCTATTTAAACAATTGAACAATCAACAGCTATATGTACAATATATCAGTGTAACAAAGATGTAAACAAGGTCACTGAGTGCAAAAGAGTTAGACCAGTCAGAAAATGCAGCAATAAAAAAAAATATCTTTCACATATAATTATCTACTAAGGATATATCAATCTCAATATAATATGGGGGCTATAACACGGGGCAGGGTCTTTTCCACCAAGAGGATGCTCCACAGGGCAGTATACCAGTCACTTTGCAATCTCTGGGATCTTCCCCGCATCGATTTCTTTGCGACTCGTTGGAATCATCAAGTGGACACTCGTGTCCCTGTGTCCAGATCCTCTGGCTTTCGCCATGGACGCTCTGTCACTCGATTGGAACAGTCTTGTAGGCTACGCCTTCCCTCCAGTTCCGATTCTGCTTCAGTTTCTAGCCAAGAGACGAACCTGCAGTTGTCAAATCATTCTGATCGCCCCCCTGTTGCCTCGGCGGGTGTGGATCAATCATCTCCACTCTCTAACTGAAGGTTATCATCTTCACGAGAAACTAGATGTTAATCACAGAAGTTCCTTTCAAAGAGAGTCGCTTCTGGTGGAGGTAAAGGCTCTCTTATTGAAGGGAACAATTGAAGTCGACGAGACGAACTTCTTCATGGGGAGGACGTAATTTCTCCTCCCATAAGCATTGTAAGCCGTACAGGTGATGGACATGACCACTATTGCTTGCCAGTTGACAGAAGATTATCAAATTCACGAGAAACTGGACGTTAATCACGGAAGTTCCTTTCAAAGAGAGTCGCACCTGGTGGAGGTAAAGGCTCTCTTATTGAAGGGAACAATTGAGATTTTGGTTGCTTGCCACTTGGTGGTAGGTTATCAACTTCGCAAAAGTAGATAAATTACGGAAGATCAGTGGATGAGAATGTAGTCTCAGCAGGCCTGCGGCTTTCAGCCCGAGCAAGCTCCACTTTCAAGAATACTTGTTGGACAAATTTTCCAAGAGAGACTTTACTCCTGGAGGTATAGCTTTCCTATTGAAGAAAAGCATTATACATCGTCGAAATTATTCTCCAGTTTTTTATTATCACCTGTTTCTCATCCTGAATCCAGATGGATAGTGCATAGATAGGCTGAGTTATGCCTTGGCATCAAGACAATTATGTGATTGTGGACGCCATAGTAGCCTTCTGTATGGTTACAGCAATCTCTTGGGTAAGGCTCTGTCCATTGTCTTTTGGGAAAAAAATCCAAAAAAGATACTGTGCTTTTTGGTTTGTTTTTCCTAGGTGTCATAGACTTGAGTCTTATTGTTACACCATTGTAGTCTAGCTAAAATCATGAGTGAGATTTTTTTCAATATTATGCAGTGGCATAACTGAATTTATTACCTCTTGGAACTGCAGTCTCTTTGGGAATTCAGAGCTGTTTATATAACGGCTCTTCTTTTCCTACCTTGCACAACGATAATTGTAAGTCTCCATTAAATGAGTCTTCAGGGTTGCAACTTAGACCGATATATCTGTTGTTAGTTGTCCTATCGGACTTGATACCATTTGTTACAGCAGCTTATTCTCTCCAAACCGGTATGGTTTGGTGTGAGTTATTTTGTTAATACGGTGTATTTGTTCTTCTCATCCTTCTCTGCTCTTAGTGGCATTATGGAGTCGGTCAGACGTGAGGGAGCCTTACGGTTCCTATACTAATTGATGACTAACACAAGAACGATTCACGTAATGCGGGTGAGGGGGGGTTGCTTATGATTTGGAATCCCCCCCACCGCCAATGTGTTAAGAGGCGATTACCGGGCAAGACGTTGTTTTCTTCCCATAAGCCTTGTATGTATTTAAGTATATATATATGCATTTCATGACTTCTCAATTGGCGGCGGGGTCGTGTTCTATGGCGACCTCATAGGCACATCCACTTTTTAGTTGGTTTGTCTCCTGTGTTTGTTCGTCTATATGTCATGTACGAGTATATGCTTCATCATCAATAAATTGCTAGCCTTTGAGTATCTGTAAGGCTGTCTAGTCAGTTAACAGGTATTCAGATGATTACATGTGGGATTTCAATGTTCGCGTGCATAGTAAGTGTAATATTGCGCAGATGCATTATTGTATGTTATGAACCTTAGAAACAGTATATTATTTCGGGGATGGTCCGTGACGAGTCTGTTAATCATAGCTCGTTCCATTTCTAAATTCAGGTTTCCATTAATTTCAGTACCCAAACGAATATAACTTGTTTATACATTCTCGTACATTTGCATGTGTCTGGAAGCATAGATATCGGATGGAACATGTCTGAGAGTGTTATTTATTGGAATTTATTGTACACCTGAACGGGGTCGCCTGTGGGTTACCTTGGAAGTGCGTTTACTCTCCAGATATCGTCCGTTGTGATTCTATTGAACATGTATATGTTGTATATATTATATCACCGGTTTTCGACCTATCTACGTATGCCGACTCCGGTATACGTTACAAGCGGGCACTATTAATTACTGGGATCACCGCGATAGCCTTAGCTTCTGAAGTGGCATTGAGCACCAATTTATTAATAATAATTAATATCTTGGTGCCTGTTACCCAAATATATTTTGTTATTTGGTACCGCTTTTACTGATTCCAGAGCGCTCCCCTCTTTGTTTTTGAAGAAGATTCCTTCAAAAAGGAGGGGGGGGGATTAAATCTCCTCTAACTTGATAAGTGTGGAACTATGTGTGAAGCTGTTTTATCTGAAGATTATATCCTGGATACAGCTTGAGTATTATTGTATATGGCGTATGTTTGTGGGGTGTTCACCTCTCACTCTCAAATACGCCATCCTAATTTTTAGCTTAACTTGACAAAGTCAAGATAAGCTATTGTCATCACGCGTACGGAAGTCTGTGAGTCTGTTCAACTTTCCTTTAGAACAGTTCGTGTTCGATCGTCACGAAATTTCATATGCAGGTTTGGGGTCATGTCTAGATGAGAACGTCCCCTTTTTGATCGCGATCGGTCAAACGTGATGGCTGCCCGAGCCCAAAACCCAAAAACCTTTAGCACAGTCTACAGGTTGTATTCAGGAAAGGATTTCATTGTTACTTGGTAGGATGCCTTTATTTAATATCAAAATGAGAACGTCCCCTTTTGGTTATGATCTGTCAACCATGATGGCTGCCCAAGCCCAAAACCCCAAAACTTTTAGCACAGTCTGCAGGTCATATTTACGAAGGAATTTCATTTTAATGGCTACAGGGGCCCGAAGCCCGAAAACCTTTAACACAGTCTACAGGTCATATTTACAAAGGAATTTCATTGTAACTTGATAGGTTGACTCCAGATAATGCCCAGATGAGAACGTCCCCGTTTAGTTGCGATCATTCAAGCATGACAGCTGTCCAAGCCCAAACCCCAAAAAACTTTAGCACAGAGAACATGTCGTATTTAAGATGGGATTTCATTGTAACTTGGTAGGATGACTCAGTATAATGTCTAGATGAGGACATCCCCTTTTGGTTCACATTGGTCAACCATGATGGCTGCACAGGCCAGAAGCCCATAAACCTTTAGCACAGTCTACAGGCCGTATTTATGAAGGGATTTCATTGTAACTTGATAGGATGACTCATTTTGGAATAATTTCACTGTAAATTGGTAACTTTTGTTGACATACATTAACTGTGAGGGCCACACAAATCAACTGTGAGGGCCACATTAACCCACCTCTCAATTCTTTAGTAGAGTCTACACCTCATATTATTTTAATCAAAAACATAGCATACAGGGAACAGAAATTAACATATTCCCAATTATCACAATTCTTGTCTTATTTCATAATCCTTTCATAAACATTGAACATTATCCTTTTCATTACACACAACACACAGACAAGTTAAGCTACAGTGTCAATGACTTAGTCTGGACTAGCCTTAAAATTGTGAACTCGTTACATCCAATCAGCATAGTCATTCATGCTAAGAATACAGAATTATTTGAATTTGGCTCCTTATTTATGATATGTGTTCTCTATTGGATTGCAGGCTTGGAAACTATGTTGGTCTGCTAATTCTGAAGTCCTAGGCCCTCTGCCTTTTTACAATTCATCTAGTTTGGCCATTGGTTTATAGTATAAAAATATGATAAATTTGAAGTAATTTGTATATTTTTTATACTTACCGATGGCCCAGACAGGTATGACCCTCCCATGATTGTGCACTCATACCTCCCAGCTGAGTTATTATGTAGTACTCTCTTCTGCAAAGAATGATGTTGATGCCAATTCCAGTCACTTCCTGGCGGCTGCACATGCACGGAGAGTAAAAGTATGGAGAACCAGATAGGACTTTTAATTTTCGGTTTTGCAAGCAAATTTTGGGGATTGGGGGGGTTCAAAATTTGTATTTGGCCCTTCATAACTTTGAGTTTGCACCAGCTAGTCTGTGCCATTGGTAAGTACAAAAAATATACAAATTACTTTAAATTTATCATTTTTTTTAACCCTTTACCCAACGTAACGTAACATAGGTTATGACCCCTCATTGGAATGAGCTCATCAAGCTCGTTCCAGTGCGGGGTCATAACCTGTGTTTTTGAGACAAAAAATGAAAAAATGATATTTTCAAGAATTTTGTATGCAAGTGTTGTCTGCTTTTCATGTTAGGTAAAGGGTTAAAATTGTAGTGTATGTCATTTATAATTTGTGCAGTGACCCTTTATGTCATGTAAAGAATAACTTTTCATGGGATCAAATTGAATTTTTAGCTCAACTTTGACGAAGTCAAATTTGAGCTATTGTCATGGCCCGTCATCCGTCTGTCCGTCCGTCCATCTGTCCGTCTGTCCGTACGTCAACAATTGGCTATGGCTCGGGCTAGAGGTCGTATTTATGAACCGATCTTTACAAAACTTCTTGTGTACCTTTGTTATGACCCTGGGACGGGAACGAGTGTTTTTAGGTGTGGTCCGAAATTCAAGATGGCGGCCATTTTGTACCGATGATGCAAAAATCAGTTTTTTGTACAGAACTTCTGTATGAAAGTTCTGATTTGAATAAAGTTTTGTATAAATGTTTAGTACCATGGGATACATCACATATAATACGGGTTTTTTTCTCGTGCGTAAATTATGCAAATTAGACTGACTTTGATTTATTTAGTGTTACTTTCAGAGCTGTAAGTGCCAAGCTGCTATGGCTCGGGCTAGAGGCCGTATTTATGAACCAATCTTTACGAAACTTCTTGGGTACCTTTGTTATGACCCTGGGACGGGAACGAGTGTTTTTGGGTGTGGTCCGAAATTCAAGATGGCTGCCAGTGGCCATTTTGTACCGATGATGCAAAAATCAGTTTTTTGTACAGAACTTCTGTATGAAAGTTCTGATTTGAATAAAGTTTTGTATAAATGTATAGTACAATGGGATACATCACATATAATACAGGTTTTTTTCTCGTGCGTAAATTATGCAAATTAGACTAACTTTGATTTATTTAGTGTTACTTTCAGAGCTGTAAGTGCCAAGCTGCTATGGCTCGGGCTAGAGGCCGTATTTATGAACCAATCTTTACGAAACTTCTTGGGTACCTTTGTTATGACCGTGGGACGAGAACGAGTGTTTTTGGGTGCAGTCCCAACCAAATTCCAGATGGCTGCCAGCAGCCATTTTGTACCGACGGTGCCGAAATCTGTTTTTTGTACAGAACTTCCATATGAAAGCTCTGATTTGAATAATTTTTTGTATGAATGTTTAGTACCATGGGATACATTACATATATTACAGGTTTTTTTCTTGTGCGTAAATTATGCAAATTAGGCTAACTTTGATTTATTTAGTGTTACTTTCAGCACTGTGAGTGCAAATCCCAATACGGCTCGGGCTAGAGGCCGTATTTATGAACCGATCTTCACGAAACTTCTTGGTTACCTTTGTTATCACTGTGGGACGAGAAGGAGTGTTTTTGGGTCCAGTCTGAAATTCAAGATGGCCGCTAGCAGCCATTTTGTTCAAAATTAAGTGCAATCAGATTTTTGCGCAGAACTTCCAAATGAAAGATCTGATTTGAATAAATTTTTGTATGAATGTTTAGTACCATGGGATACATTACATATAATACAGAGTTTTTCTCGTGAATAAATTATGCAAATTAGGGGTCCGGGTGGGACTCAGAAAATTTTGGACCAAAATCAGGAAATTAGTTTTTTGGTTTTTTATGCGTTTTGGTCAATTTTAAGACCAAAAAAAAAAAATTTTTTTTTACACTGAAAATTAGGGGTCCGGGTGGGACTCAGAAAATTTTGGACCAAAATTCGGAAATTAGTTTTTTGTATTTTGATGCATTTTGGTCAATTTTAAGAAGAAGAAGAAAAAATTTTAGTCTGAAAATATTTTGTTTGGGACTGAAAATTTCCACACAAAAATAATAATCTACAATGATTGGTCTTAATCTGTAGTCCATTACAGTCACCTTGTAATTCTTTTATTATTGTTGACTGGGCCAAAACAAATACTAATTCCTGTCATATTCATTATTCAGTTGTCTTGGTCACAGCAAGTACTAATTCCTGTCATATCCAAGTTGAGCTACAGAGTCATTGACTCTTTCATTTATTTCTCAGCTTGGGATAACATTACACTCATTCAACGATTTACAGTCAGGTCACTGAAAATAAACTTGCTCATCTAATGTTCTTATATGGCATATATGCCATCTGTTTAGACCACTGATCTCTATACAAATGGATTGTTGGAATGTTCATTGGTCAGATATGGGAAAGTGTTTCCATAATTACCATCTTGGAGGAGTTGTGGAAACACTTTTCTATATCTGGGGATGGAAGTTGCTATAAATATACAATGCTCAACCCAAAGAACTTTCTCGAAGGTTTTCAAGTTTCCATCGTCTCACAATCAGCAATCAGTTTTTTTAACCCTTTGAACTTGTAAGACCTCTTTTTCAGTCCAGTGCATAATTTTGTCCCATTGGTGTCTTTATTATAAGTGGTCTATACATGGGGCATTGATGATAAAATAATAATTACAGTCTGCAGCCAGATGGCTGCAGACTGCAGTCATTATTTTATCCTCCCTGCATATTGATATTGGACTGACCCATCTCACTATAAGCAGGGTTTCTGCTGGACCGGCTGCAGGTCTATCGACCGGACCCATTCCCCCACTGATCATACTATGATCAGTCAGAAAAGCTGGTGGTTAAAATGTCAAGTACAATGCTGTATCGTAACGACACTCAGGATCCTTTGTTTCCACGTAATATAGCATAATTATGTTGTATACTATGCCTACTATTACTGGCGACAACCTGATACTTTGTAAGCCCCAGATGAGAGGGGGAAACAAAGTTCAAATCCTAAACGTTGCCTATAAAATTTCGTACTCAAATTGTCTTGTTTGGTCCGAAATCACAGGTTTTTATTCCGGGCGATAAATGATGTAATTGCACGTGCATGATGTCACACGTCCACATCATGGTTCATTTCAAATATGGTCACGTACGGGTTGTATAAAAAAAATTGAGGTCACGCGTTGCAGTCACTGTCAGGATTCGGGGATTTTGTTTTGTTTTGGGTTTGTATTTTTATGAAACCTCTGTCCAGATGTAGTATTGTGTGTCCCATGGGAATTTAGAGAATTGTTGGAGGAAAAAATACATATTTTTCATTTCAGTTATTCAGCATTTTAGTGACCAGAATGCCCCCAGAGGCCACCAGAGAGCACCTAAAAATCCAAATTTTCTGAGGGGGGGGGGGAGGGGGAGGAGAACCCCCCTCTATATGCACATGTTTTCGGTTCGTGCGGCAAATGCCTTCGGCATCTGAGTTTCACTTTCTTTAAACTATCAGACCAACAAATTTTCCCCTAGCGGAAACCCTGCTATAAGTGTACACAAAGGTGATTTCTTTCCAGGAAATTAGGGTTCAAAGGGTTAAAGAGTGTACTTTGGTGTCGGTGAAAACTGAATATGTTGATGACGTGCACATTTTTATAGCAATGTAAATTGAATACTTACCACATGTTTTGACAAAAATAAGTACCGAGATTGGAAAGTTGATATAATGTTTGATGAAGTGAAATCTGTTATACTGTATACTATAGTCACAGCATAGCTTTCACATCATCAAACATAGATTGGGAAAAGTTACTGCATTTATTGGCTTGACACCAGGGGAGGAGGGACGGGGGACGACTTTTCTTTTGTCACTGACATCCCAGCAATCCAGTTGTACAGAGATCTGTGATTTAGACACAATTATTGATAAAAATCTACCTGAAGAGATAGATGAGTAGTTGTTGTGATATTAGAGTTGTTTAAGAACTCATTCCTAGAAATTTATTTATCACATAAACACCACAAATAGCTCATTATGAAATACCATTCACAACACGTCCAGTAAACATGTGACTTCAAAAGTCAGGGTCAACATTGTAACATTGGAAGTGAGTTGGTTTCTGAAGTATAGAATTGAATTTATCTTCAATTAAAGCTGTATGATATCTGGGTTTTAGTACTGGTGATGGTATTAAAAATAGTACTGCAATATACCGACACACAGTTGGGAAAGTCAAGCAAAATACAGCGAAATGCACCTTCCCATACTCTTACGTTAAATATGATGTTCAAGGGTCATTTTGAAAAATAAGTCGCACACTTCCTGCAATTTGAATTCATTCATCACAATGAATCTAATGAATAGGTTAAGCTCCTCATTTTATTGACTTGATGACAAACAGTGATCATATGTTGGAGGCGTGGTTGATATGGTTATACTGACACAAGGTAACTGACATGTGATGACTTACATTGTTATTCGAGGAAGAAAAGTAAAATGGGTGGAGCTAATGAGCAATTTGAACTGTCATTTAACAAATGACTGGCTAAGTTAACAATTTTCTGGCTTACTGTTCAATGAAACAGTTTTGCAGAAATGAATAAGTCTTTCCTTTGGCTTCTGCAGTTTCAAAAATATTATATTTTTATACTGTACCAATGACCCAGACTTAGCTAACTCTAACAAAACCAGGGCCAAACACAAATTTTGCCCCCCAATCCCCAAAATTTGCATCCAAAACAAAAAGAAATCATGTCCTAAAGGACCTCCATACTACGCCTCTACTGCGCATGCGCAGTGACGCAGACGTCCCGAAATTGGCGCCAATTATCATTCTCTGTTTGGCCCTTCATCAGTCAACATCTCACTGATCTTTGTGCTTGTAAATCTCAGTTTAAAGGATGCCAGACACGTAATTTTTGGAGAAAATGTGATTCTAAGGAGGATAGAAGGAGGAGAGGAAAAAGAAGTGACAAAAAATAATCAGGGCTGTACTTAAAATTTTTTGATGAAATTATGTTAAGTTGCCTATTTTCGAGGCATGGGCCTCTTGTTGTCATTCTTGCTAAATGTTGCACTGCTTATTCAGTGTTTCCTCTCCCCTAGCCTTCTAAAGTCTCCCCTTGCAATTCTCCCATGCTTTTGGCATATTTTTGAGAAATTTCATTTCTAAAATTTCCTGGGAGAGTTGCTTGGTTACAGAATGTTTTCTGTTATTTTCCCCATAGTTACGTTTTCACCCATTGGTGTATAACGTTTGTGTTCTGCATCTTCCATCTGATGTTCTGCAGATTCTCCCCTGGGAGTCTCTGTTTTGCATCAGATAGAGTGTAATTTGATGACTGATTCCGGGCCAGTTTTTTCAGTGCCTGGAGTCATGTTTTCTGGTGTTTTTACACTGTTTGTTTACATTGGCAACAGCCTTTTTTGAGGGGGGCTGTTTGCCTTTGCTGTAGTTTATCTCACTATAAGATACATTTATATTATCCGTAAGTGTCTCATTAATTATTTAATATAAATTTAAAATTTTTGACCACACTTTGCCATCGGATCCATCGGGGCTCAACGTTACTTTTCAGCAACTTGGGCTTCGCTGAAAAAATATTTTTTCAAAATTATTTTGATTTGCAATTGTTTTTTCATTTATTAATGGATCATGTTATTATGTATCTTTGTGTCAGGGGTTTTTGCGAGTAACTAGGACTTGTTGTTGTTCTTTCACAATGAAGGGACATTGTTCAAATTGTAATAGGAAGAAATCTTCCTCTGACTTTCATGATCATTGTATTAATTGTAGTCAGTGTTCTCGCATTAATCTCTGTCCTATATGTGAATATTGGGATGAGAAACATTGGAAACGTGTGTCACGATATGTTGTTTCTGGAGAAAGGGCTATGCCGGCTCTTTCTCCGCAAGGTCACTCTACTCTCTCAGTTTCTATTTCAGAGGAACCAGAACAGGGTGATGTTTCCATGTTATCTTCTACAAGTGTGCGTCCGTCGTCACAAATGAATTCAGAGCTAGCGGCAAAAGTGCTCATGGAGATTAGACAAATGTCGTCCGCTAGCTCGCCCGGTGTAGCTTCCATTCACCGAATGGTTCGGCAGCCGGGTTCGTCCGATGCGGTCCAGGAGGAAATTTTGGGTGATGCGAGCACTATAAACATAATAGATGCACACCCAGTGACGGCGGATAGTAAGCGAGAACGGAGGAAGCCTTTGAGTCCGGTTCCTAGCTCGTCCAGGTCCAGCCGGGCCGCGAGCGAGAGAGGCCCCTCTCTCGTACAACAACATCTGGGACCAGATGTTGTGGTACAAAATGTGTCTTTAGCGGAGCATACGTCCGTCGCTCGGGACGCTCCGTTGTATAAGCAGTCCGCGGAGACTGTTAAGGCTTCCTCTTCTCGTCAGCGCACACGACCGCACCTTGGCTGCGTGACCGCCGATATATTACCAGCTTCGCCGATCAAGGATTCTTCGGCGACCAGGTCACACCATCCGGCAGCCAGGGATTCGAGACCGATGGACTCCGGACGTTCGCATAGGAAAAGTATGCGGGAGCCATCTGATGCGGAGCTGCCCTCGGCGAAGCAGCGAAAGACTGCGCCTCCACAGGTCTCGACGCCGGACATTCTTGTGCAGATAGCACAGCTTATCGCAGCATCCCAGCAGCCGACAGAAACGGTGTCGGATCGAGAATTATCCGACGGCGCTGGGTCGGTACGCTCCGCCGAAGCATCGGGGGCGGACGACCGGGAACATCATGAGGTCCGACCGGATGGTGAAAGGGATACGGATGACTTGGAGCTATCCCTTTCGGAACAACATAAAGCTGCCGTGGACTTCATCTGGCACTTTCTCCCTCAAGTTGTTCCGTCGGGCCAGACTGCTGCGGTTCCGGACAAGAGGATTATAGCGTCATTGGACTCTGAATTTTTTGAGCGGTTCAGGGACATCGCTCCCGAGTTTCCGTCGCAGTCCAATAATGTTGCAAGAACATTTGAATTATTGAACGACGCTATATTTAAACTTGCTTCCAAGACGGGGGAAAGCAGGTTTCTTTCTCTCAACCTGCCTTTCATTAATGCAAGGAATAAATTCGATACAGCAGGACAGGGTATACCGAGAGTTCCTCTGCGTATGGACGACGAGGTTCCTATAGAGGTTCCGGTGCGTCCTCTTGGTCTTATTCGAGAGACCGTCAGGGTAGCGGCTCTCGTTCGGGACGTCCTTCAGGCCGGGACAATCGGTCGGACGCCCCGAGGTCGACGGGGCGAGGTGCGGGCCGTGGAGGACGTGGTTTCTCCTACCGCAGGCCTCGCAGGTCCAGGAGGTGATGGCTTAAACCTCTATCGCGTACCGGTTGGCGGAAGGTTGTCGAGCTTTTCACAAGAATGGGCGTCGATTACGGACGACCCTTGGGTGAGAGGAGTGACTTCGGAAGGTCTAAAGATATCCTTCAAACGAAAGCCTCCATTAACTCGAAGTCCAAAGTGGACTCATCTTCCGTCAAATCCGCAGAAAAGAGACGCTCTGTTATCAGAGGTGCAGTCTCTTTTAATGAAGAACGCGGTAGAGGTCGTAGAAAACCAGGAATCTCCGGGATTCTACAGCCATCTGTTTCTGGTTCCGAAACCAGACGGCTCGTTCCGTCCAGTCATAGATTTGAGCTGGATAAACAAGCTGATCGTCGCTCCAAAGTTTTATATGGAGACGATTCGATCGGTCAGAGCGAGTATTCGGGTGAACGATTATGCAATGAGCATAGATCTCAAAGATGCGTACTTTCACATCATGGTACATCCGACATTCCGAAAGTACCTATGCTTCGCAGTCCTAGGAGTGGTGTATCAATTCCGGGCGATGTGCTTCGGATTGAATCTAGCACCCTGGGCTTTCACTCGGGTAATGAACTCGGTAATGATCTATTTCCGAGCTCATTCGTCTGCGGTAACGTCGGCCTACCTGGACGACATTCTTCAGAGGTACGGCAACGAGTTAACGCTTCAGAACGATGTTCAGAATCTTCTTCTATTGCTCCGACGTCTCGGTTTTATAGTAAACGAGGAGAAGTCGGATCTGGTGCCGTCCAAGTCATTCACTCATCTGGGAATGAGCTTCGAGACGCACAACAATCTCGTTCGTCTGCCGTTAACCAGAGCGAAATTAGTCAGTTGTTACGCTCGCTATTGTCTGCACGCAGACAAAGTCACAGCGAGAGAATTTATGAGACTGATAGGTCTGTGCGGAGCCGCCGTGGATCTCATTCCGATGGGGCGGTTACGCACACGTCCTCTTCAAATTTTCTTGACTCAGAATTGGAGTGTGAAAATTCATTCGCTCGATGTAGACGTTCTCTTGTCAGATCAAGTGAAACAAGAGATTCAGACTTGGGCAAACATTCAGTGGTTAACTCAGGGAGTTCCGCTGCAGTTGCCGGATCCGAGTTTTACCATTATGACGGATGCCAGTCAAACAGGTTGGGGTGCATCATTAATCCCAACGGATTCGAGATGCCAGGGTCTTTGGGATCCGCAATTCCTGTGCAAGCACATAAACATCAAGGAAATGATGTCAATTTGGCTTGCGTTACGTCACTGGATGGACATTATTCACAATGCTCATGTCCAAATCCTATCCGACAATACGACAGTAGTGGTGTATATACGGAATCAGGGAGGCACTCATTCAGTTCCGTTGTTCAATCTAATGGAAAGAATCCTTCTGTTTGGGCTAGAACATCACGTTCTTCTTTCAGTCCGTCACATACCGGGTCGTCTGAATGTGCTAGCAGACTCCCTTTCACGAAAGGGTCGCTTGTTGCCGTCGGAGTGGACTCTCAACAAACAAGTATTCAATCAGATTTGCTACCAATGGGAACGGCCAATGATAGACTTATTTGCGACACATCTCAACAATCAGTTGCAGACGTATGTGTCTCCGTGTCCGGATCCAAGAGCATTTGCAGTAGACGCTCTGTCGATCCCTTGGGACGGAATGATAGGATATGCGTATCCTCCAGCGCCGTTAATTCAACAAGTATTGCTAAAGATAAAACAATCTCAATGCAGGATTCTGTTGGTAGCATCTCTGTCGCCACAGAGACCGTGGATAAATCTACTCAGGTGTCTGTTGTGGGACCTACCACGAAAGCTTCCTCCACGGGAGGATCTTCTTTCGCAGGGGAAATCGCGCCAACTCCATCACAACCCGCAAGGTCTCAACCTTCACGTTTTTCCGTTGTGCGGTCCTTCTTGCATGGCAAACACTTTACAGGACGAGCAGTGGACGCGATTTCTAACTGTAGGAGGACCTCCTCTTCGCTAAACTATGCGGCTAAGTGGAAGGTTTTTCGTCGTTGGTGTAGGGATCATTCTGTAGATATATTCGCTCCCTCTATACCAGACATTGCAAACTTTCTAGTATACTTGTTTGACGAAATCAAACTGCAGCCTGTTACTATAAAGGGTTATTGATCTATGTTATCTGATACCTATGCTCATCATGATAGTTTACAAATTGGATCTAATGTCTCTTTATCTAAGTTGGTTAGAAACTTTACGATAAATAGACCCAGAACTCTTAGATTAATTCCTAAGTGGAATTTAGCTTGGGTTCTTCTTAAATTGAAGGTAAAGCCATTTGAACCTCTTGGGACAGTAGATTTCAAATTCTTATCTTATAAGACAGCTTTTCTCTTAGCTTTCTCTTCTGCTAGAAGAGTCAGTGAGCTTCATGCACTGTCGGTGGATGATTCTCACTATCGTAGTGTCGGGAACACTATCACCTTCACTACTAATGTGGGTTTTTTAGCTAAGAATCAGGCTCCTAATAAATATCCGGAACCTATTGTTATTAAGGCTCTTCCGTCTTCAGACGGGCGTAGGCCTTTACTCTGTCCTGTTAGAGCGTTACGTATCTATAAACAGAGATCTCAGTTTATCAGAAAGGGACGGAAACGTTTCTTTCTGTCTTTGATGCCTAATAGAAAGGACATTTCGGTCCATTCTATTGCTAGATGGATTCAATTAACTATCAGTACTGCTTATGAAAATTTATCTTCTTCTCAGCAGTCTGTGCTTAAGATTTCTGCTCATGAAGTAAGAGCTCTTTCTACTTCCTGGGCTTATGCTAATAGTGTTGCTATTACAGATTTAATGAAGGCTGCTTATTGGTCTCAGCCATCCACATTTACGAATTTTTATCTCAGAAATATTGAGTCCATTTCTGGAGACCTGCATTGTTTAGGTCCGTTATCTGTTGCTCAGAATGTCGTCCACTAAACAGTTGCAACTATAGATATGCAGGCTTTCTGTTCCGGCAGTGACTCCGTCCGGCTGCCCTCTTCGCTCTGGACTATTTGACCCAGGGCAAGGGGAAGGGGGGGGGGGGGGGGGGGGGGGGGTGTTCCCTTAGGTCACCTGCTTTATAGTGAAAAGCAAGGGAATGCCTCCTCCAAGTCAGTATTTCTGAGTCGCTTCCGGGATGGTTTTAAAGTGTAATATTAATGTTAAAATTCACTCATGTCTTATTTTTAAAGTGTAGCTCGGTGTGAAGCATTTGTATATGTCAAGTGTCAAACGGGCTTTAATATACAATACTCGGACACTTTTAAATGACTATAAAGAGTCTCAATTCTCTGGACTACTTTATTTATTGGCTTGCTTTAAAAATAATTAGTATAAGGGATATACTGGATGTTAATAGAGAACATGAATGTTATTGTGCTCAATTATTAAGGGTAGTGTATCTTTCTAATTTAATATTAAATAAGAAAGATACATGTAAAGCCTAATACTCCTTTTCTCCTTAAGGGGTTACCTCTTTACTATATAGTTGAGCTTATTGGATTTTCCTCTATGTCCTAGGCCCTCCAGCCTGTTTACTATTCAGCTAAGTCTGGGTCATTGGTACAGTATAAAACTGTTAAAAAATTTATAGTAATTTATATATTTTTTATACTTACCAATGACCCAGACGGGAATGGCCCTCCCTGGAGTTGGGAACTCTTGCCTCCCCGCTGAGTACATAGCGCTGACCAGGCACTGCCAGTAAGAATGATAATTGGCGCCAATTTCGGGACGTCTGCGTCACTGTGCATGCGCAGTAGAGGCGTAGTATGGAGGTCCTTTAGGACATGATTTATTTTTGTTTTGGATGCAAATTTTGGGGATTGGGGGGCAAAATTTGTGTTTGGCCCTGGTTTTGTTAGAGTTAGCACCAGCAGCTAAGTCTGGGTCATTGGTAAGTATAAAAAATATATAAATTACTATAAATTTTTTAACTTTCAGTCAATAATATCCCTTGCGTTTAATCTGTGTTTTTTTCTATTTTTGCATAGTATATATTTTTTATTTCAAGAAAACTTGTACTCTAAAATTGCAATACTGTACCACAAATTTTCACACTCTTAATGAAAGTATACCGGTACTTATATTTTGATATTCAATCGGTTACGATTTTGATACTGGTACCAACCAGCAGGGACCAGCCGTGAGGGCGACTAGGGCGATTGAGTCGCCCTGAATGGCTGAGAGTCACCCTGAAATTATCCGACGGCAATTAGAAGTCGCCCTCTAAAAATCGGCCGAATTTTTAGCAAAATGTATTCCCAATAAACTCTTATTGCAATGTTGGATGTCGGTGCGGTACGTTTGTTGTATCCTGGTATCTCGGAAGTTTCTCTGACTTGTTCACTATGTTTTTACAGGGATTTAGTTGAAGCGTGTTTGGTGCATGTCTGTTTTCATAACTGAATGTCGGCAAGTTCTATCATTGTGCGATTCTCAGCTTGTGGATACATTGTCTTTTTGCCATTGAGTTTGTTTTAATAGTTGCACTGTGGCTTACCCATATGCTCTTTTCGGGTCGATCAAGACTTTTGATGCTTGCGACATAGGGATATAAGATATGGCTTTCGTAATGGACATCAAATCATTCACAATGTCTCTCTCGTCGTGGATAGTGTCAAAGGGAAAACGTAAATCTCTGGATGACAGCGACTTTCACACAGAGGGAAGTCCCTCTAAAAAGCAATCAAGACTATTAAATCAACTTTCATTTACGTGGTATGTGTTAGACGCAAATAAATTGTGGCATTGTACTTTGTGTCGAGCAGCAAAATTTGACAATTCATATGCTCGCGGGCATGAAAAACCAGCAAAAACAACGAATCATCGACGACATGCAACATGTAAGTATATAAATTGAATAAAAACATGATCTCTCACATATAATAATTTAATTCAGTTGACAGAGGATCTATGAGTATTACTAAATAAATTGCCAAACTGATTTCAAGGCAAATGAAAACACGTGCTCAAACTGGCTTAAAATTCCCAATGCAAAATGGAAACTTACTTTGATTGACATTTTTTAACGCACTGGAACACACCTTCAAATCTATTCGAGACACTTTGTTACACAATTCATTCTGGACTGTAGTTTATTGACCATGCCTCTGACAAACCAAATGACATACTGACAGCTCTGTCAAGTCAAGTCAGTACTGAACCACGTGACACTGACGTCACAGAGCTTCCTCACACATCTAATTAATTGTGGCCGGCCTTGTCTTGTGTATAAATTGTTGCAAGTTTACAAGCTGATCATGAAATAAATGAATTTTGAATACGTTTGGAAGAAAATCCGATTTATGATTTTATAAGGCAGACTGAGAAGGGAATTATATTTTTTTCGAAATAAATCATTGAAAGCTGGTATTTTAGTAAATATACAGTGCTGGGCATTTCGCCCTTGGGCCATTTCGTTCTGTCAAATGAGATCATCCCCATCGTAAATCACATTCATTCACGACCAGTTGTAGTGTGGGGAGGGTGGGGGGGGGGGAGACTACACCGCCTCCTTCCAAACTTGGCCCCACAGTCCGTAATATAATTTTTGGGTTTGATAAGTCCTGTTACAGGACATACCAAACCCAAAAATTATATTACGGACTTTGAGGCCGAGTTGACTTGCCACTCATTATAATTTTAAAAAAAACACAATTGGAAAGTGATTTGTTTTCTTCAGCTAGAATTCATGCATATCACTTTGTTTTGATACGCTATTGATTCTCAATCAACCCTCTCACATAAATTCACGGGATACATGCTTATGGCAAGTTATGCAATTATTAATTATGTAAACAGATGCTCGACGCTTCGCCAATGAAGGGAAACTTGGTGAATCTTGTCTAGGCGTGTTTTATCCAAACTGCTTGACAGCTGGCTGACGAATGACAAGTAATGTATAAACTGCTCATGTGTGATGATCATTGCCATTAGTTTGTTGATATTCAAAATGCATTCGAAAATAGATTTGAATGAATCCAAATATACCGATAAAAATTTAAAATATATAAAAACCGAAATACAACTGATATAAAAACTTTAACCCACAAGACAAGCAGAAATCGTGAGATTTATCTTTACGATCGTGAGGGCGTGAAAATGGTCCTAAAATCGTGAGTAACTTCAGATGGGCATCTCCCTACTTTTTCCCAATCATTAATTAGCGGTTTGTTTGATGGTTGAATCTTTTTTTTTTTTACAGCGGACGCCCACATGAATGCCACACTGCGATCGGTCGATCTGACAGAAAAACCTATTCAGAAAATGATCAATGACAAAATTTCCAAAAATGACGAGGACATATTAACATATCTAAAATGTGCATACTACATCGCAGAAAGAGAACTTGCAAAAGAGGAGTTTCCAAATCTGATAAAACTTGTTGGTTCACTGGGAGTAGGCACCATATCTGGGTCCAACTACACATACACCAGTGATAAAAGTGTTAGCGAATTTCAAAGTGCTATCGCGTCTGTTGTGTTAGAGGAAAGGTTGGAAGAAATAAATGAATCTGATGTTTTCAGTATTATTATTGACGAGAGCACGGATACTGCAAACACCAAAGCAATGTTAATGTATGTCCAATATTTCCATGCCGGCAAGGTTAAGAATTGTTTACTGGAAAATGTTGAAATACTTTCTGAATGTGCCGATGCAGAAATAATTGTGAATGAGATTGTTAAAAAGTTTAAAGTATATGGTTTAGACATGTGAAAACTAGTTGGCTTCGGTAGCGATGGCGCCAGTGTCATGACTGGCTGTAAATCTGGTGTAGTGGTGAGATTAAAGCAGTTAAATAGCACAATCATTGGTGTTCATTGTGCGGCGCACAGAATTAGTCTTGCTTCATCACAAGCGGCAAATAATATACCAACATTAGTGCGTTTCAACAAAACTGTATCGGGTATATTTAGCTTCTTTACTGCGTCCGCATTAAGAAACAACAAACTGCAGGAAATTCAGAAACTAATGGACTGCCCAAATTTGAAATACACAGCAATTCATGTTGTAAGATGGTTAAGCTTGCACAGAGCTGTCGAAGTGCTATATCGTACATATCCTGCCCTTGTTGTGACATTAGAGCACGAGGCTGCTCAAAACAATGCTTCGGCAAAAGGACTTCTTGACGAAATCACACAGTACAAATTTGTGTCAATCATGCATATGCTTATGGACATACTGCCGTTCTTATCGAAACTGAGTAAACTGTTTCAATACGACACAATAGACTTTAGCAAAATTCTGCCAGCCATCAATAGCACATGCCAAGCATTGCAGGACCTATTAATATCGGATGGCTCCTACATGGACAAACTTTTCTTCTTTGTTGTCACTGACAATAACAGCTACATCTACAAACGTCCAGTTGATGAAGGTGAACACTCTGTCGTCAAGGAGAATGTTAATCTGAACATTGATGGCCTTGATGGGTTTGATAATGTCAACACTGTTAATAAATGTAATGGTGAAATTGGTGTCACTTCTGGCATTGAACTCAAAAATAGTGAGAAGCAAAAAGGTGTTGTGATTAATGTCATGAAAGATTATGTTGAAAGTATTGTTTCCAATTTGCAAGATCGTTTTATGGATGTGGGTGTATTGCAAAAAATGAATGTATTAGTACCAGCACATTTGCAAAATGTATTTACTGACAAAAATTCAAATTTTGTGAAATATGGTATAGATAAAATAGCATGTTTAGCAGATAATTTTAATTGTTATGTGGATAAAGCAGAATGCATTACAGAATATTGTCAATACAAACGACTTGTTGTTGGGAATTATGCTAAGAAATCAATTGTAGAAGTTTGTCATATTGTAAGCACAAAATATTATGAAATGTTTCCGCATTTGTCAACATTGTTGAAAATTTGCTGCATAATACCAGTATCAAGTGCAAAATGTGAGAGGGGGTTTTCAACCCAAAATAGAATAAAATCGAGACTGAGGACAAATTTATCCAATACTACTCTGAATGATTTAATGAGGATTTCTGAAGATGGTGGGCCATCTGAACAGTTTGATTTTAGGAAAGCACTTACAAAATGGAAGTCTTCAAAGTCTAGAAAGATATTTATGTAACCAGCACATTCAAACATATATATAAGAACAACATGTATAGTATATTGTCATTTTATTTCTGATGATTATCATATATAAGAACAACATGTATAGTATATTGTCATTTTATTTCTGATGATTATTAAAACAAACAAAAACTTTCTCTGTGTTTCTTTTTCTTCAGACATGTATCTGGAATAATTTTTCTGGGAACCCTTAACTCCCAGTACACTGTTGTCTAAATATCTACATTTTCAGTTATCAATATTTGGCATAATACACCTAGGAGTTTAACCAATTCAGTCTTGTTTGACAGTTAAGTTAGAGATCTGTCAAACAAGATTGAATTGGTTAAATTCCTAGTTGCATTATGGAAGAAATGGGCCTCTAGAAATTGTTATTTTGACATCAGAGTACAAGGGCTCAGCTGTTAAATCCTCAGATGTTTTCCACAAATTCACCTGCCACAGCTCTTAAGCCATAGTGCCTTAGCACTGATTTCTAATCAAGCCTTTGCTGCCTGTATAGGCAGCCAAGACTTTACTAGAAGCCAATGCATAGTTAGTTTGATGATTGTCTCTTCCAAGTAATAGCGAAACGGAGTGCATGTTCTGCGACCACAAGGTTCATCACGGTTGATTTTGAGGGGTGGTACATCACTATTCTTAAATATCGACGCTCATCTATCAAGTCTCCCTACTTGACTCTGAAGTCTCCCTATTTTTTCTGGAGGGAGACTTGAAGTCTCCCTGAAATTTTCCCTTAGGCTGGTCCCTGCCAACCAGTATACCAAAATACCATGCAGCCCTATCTTCATTTACATTTCATTAACTGTTTACCTAATACAAATAACAGACGACATTTGCAGCAAAAAAAACATTTCCTGAATTATTAAAAAAAAATTCATTTTTTGTCTAAAAATCATAACTTTTGGCACCTCATTGAAACAAGCTCATTCCAGAGAGGGGTCATAAGCTATGTTTTTGAGGCAAAAAAATAAAAAAATAAAATAATTTGGGAAAAATATTGTCTGCTAAAATGATTTTTATGAGCAGTGCTGGTCAGTTTAGTCATCATGTTAGGTAAAAGGTTAAATTTCACACATTATGTGATAAATTCATCACGATTTGGCATGAAATTTCTAGACCTCGTTCAATAAAATCTATTTGAGCCTTGGTAAACCTTGGCTTCAGTTGATTTTAGTGAACTCAGTTCATAAATTTCAAATCAAATCGTCACACATTTGAGATCCTCGATATCTGTGGAGCAATGAATTTATGAAGACTTTTCACTTGGTGCAAATAACTTTTGGAGATGGAATGACATCTGGGATATTCTGATCTCCATGCTTGAGAGCCACATTTATTTCACATCTAGATATGTGTAGTTGAGAATGTTCTCAATTATTTTTAGCTCAACTTTGACCAAGTCAAATTTGAGCTATTGTCATGGCCCGTCGTCCGTCTGTCCGTCTGTCTGTACATCAACAATTGGATATGGCTCGGGCTAGAGGTCGTATTTATGAACCGATCTTTACAAAACTTCTTGTGTACCTTTGTTATGACCCTGGGACGGGAACGAGTGTTTTTAGGTGTGGTCCGAAATTCAAGATGGCTGCCAGCGGCCATTTTGTACCGATGATGCAAAAATCAGTTTTTTGTACAGAACTTCTGTATGAAAGTTCTGATTTGAATAAAGTTTTGTATAAATGTTTAGTACCATGGGATACATCACATATAATACGGGTTTTTTTCTCTTGCGTAAATTATGCAAATTAGACTGACTTTGATTTATTTAGTGTTACTTTCAGAGCTGTAAGTGCCAAGCTGCTATGGCTCGGGCTAGAGGCCGTATTTATGAACCGATCTTTACGGAACTTCTTGGGTACCTTTGTTATGACTGTGGGACGAGAACGAGTGTTTTTGGGTGCGGTCCGAAATTCAAGATGGCTGCCAGCTGCCATTTTGTACCGACGATGCAGAAATCTGTTTTTTGTACAGAACTTCCATATGAAAGCTCTGATTTGAATAATTTTTTGTATGAATGTTTAGTACCATGGGATACATCACATATAATACGGGTTTTTTTCTCGTGCATAAATTATGCAAATTAGACTAACTTTGATGTTTTTTGGTGTTACTTTCAGCACTGTAAGTGCAAATGCCAATACGGCTCGGGCTAGAGGCCGTATTTATGAACCGATCTTTACAAAACTTCTTGGGTACCTTTGTTATCACCGTGGGACGAGAACGAGTGTTTTGGGGTCCGGTCCAAAATTCAGGATGGCCGATGGCAGCCATTTTGTACGAAATTTGGTGCAATCAGATTTTTGCACAGAACTTCCATATGAAAGCGCTGATTTGAATAATTTTTTGTGTGAATGTTTAGTACCATGGGATACATCACATATAATACGGGTTTTTTTCTCGTGCAGAAATGATGCAAATTAGATGAACTTTGATTTTTTCAGTGCTGCTTACACACAGTAAGTACACATGTCAATACGGCTCGGGCTAGAGTCTGTATTTATGAACCGATCTTCACGAAACGTCTTGGGTACCTTTGTTATCACCTTGGGACAGGAACGAGTGTTTCTGGGTGCGGTCCAAAATTCAAGATGGCTGCCAGTGGCCATTTTGTATCGAAATTAGGTCTAATCAGTTTTTTGTACACAACTTCTATACGGCTCAGGCTAGATGCCGTATTTATGAACCGATCTTTACGAAACTTCTTGGGTACCTTTGTTATTACCGTGGGATGAGAACGAGTGTTTTTGGGTGTGGTCCAAAATTCAAGATGGCCACCAGTAGCCATTTTGTACCAAAATTAGTGCAATCAGTCTTTTGTACAGAACTTCTGTATGAAAGTTCTGATTTGAATAAATTTTTGTATGAATGTTTAGTAACATGGAATACATCACATATAGTACGGGTTTTTTTCTCATGCAGAAATTATGCAAATTAGATGAACTTTGATTTGTTCAGTGCTACTTATACTCTGTAAGTGCACATGTCAATACGGCTCGGGTTAGAGGCTGTATTTATGAACCAATCTTCACAAAACTTCTTGGGTACCTTTGTTATCACCTTGGGACGAGAACGAGTGTTTCTGGGCGCGGTCCAAAATTCAAGATGGCTGCCAGTGGCCATTTTGTACCGAAATTATGTCCAATCAGTTTTTTGTCACAACTTCTACACAGCTCATATTTGTGAACTGATCTTCACGAAACTTCTTGGGTACCTTTGTTTTCACCTTGGGACAGGAATGAGTGTGTTTTGGGGTGCCTTTGTTATCACTGTGCTATGAGAACAAATATTTTGGGGTTCAGTCAGACCCACTCTGGGACTCAAAGATTTCTTTTCTAGTTTAGCATCTGACTGTCACCCACCTTTACAATACTTTACCTATACATTTGTTACAGGCAATGCTCAGTATTTATGTACAGACCATTACAATACTTTATATGTACCTTTGTTATCAGGTCATTACCTAGATGTTTGTCATTGCTGTGTCACATACTATACATGTACATGTCTTTGTCTTGACAAGTTGAGCTACAGTGTCATTGACACTTTCATTTTTCAGGCAACCTGGATAAAGGAAATGTCAGCAGGTTTGAATGAAAATGAGGCACATATGAGTGAGTCAGAACATGAAGGAAATGACAGATTGTCTGCAAACCCTCCTGTACGACGTGAAAACATAAAAACACGCAAACAACGAAAAACACAAATGAGAATCAGGCAGGAGGTAAGTTGAAGTTTTTGTCAGTAAATGTGCAGTCTTGAGAAACATGTTTCCCAGCAGAAGTTGTGTTGTACCAGGCGTGGACTTATGGGAAAAGGTTGCTAACAGGTAGGGGCTCTCCTAAATTAAGCTTGGTCCGGTAGTTAGAAGCTCTCCTAAATTTACTCATTTATTTATTGATGTTTAAGGTCACATACTTATATACAATGGCTAATCGTGACCAGGACAATTTTACGGGTGGAGGAAGCTGGAGTACCCGGAGAGAACCACCGAGCATCGTCGAGCAACCGTCAGCTCTTCAACATTCTAACTCTGTTCAAGCTCTGCCCAAGCAAGGTTACAGCAGTTGAAGACATGTGCACCATCAGTGTGCAGTATGCCTTAGTACACGGCGTCATCGTACCCCCATGTAGGCAACCAGGATAATGTGCCTTGCTCAAGGGCACAACGCTGGTCATCCTACACAGGGATCGAACTCGGGACCTCTAGCATAGAAGTCCAACAGTCGACCACTGAGCCACCGTGCTCCCAAATTTCCTCAAATCAAGCAATTTAAAAAATTATAACAAAAGTTTGTGCACATGTTCTGGCCTTGTTAATTTTTAATAAGGCAAATCCAGGCAGAAGAAATAATTTTACTTCAAAGATAATATGAGGCACATCCAGATTGTAAAGCCTTCAATTCAAGTTACAGTACCTGTAATTCAGAATACAAGCGCAAATATGGGCTTCCCGCATTCTACCAGTTAACTTCAGTAGAGTAACTTCTCTATCTTTGTTGTTTATATTGGTTGTAATGGCCAAATGGCATTGGCTGTACTTCATTTAATAACATTTCAAGGCTTGCAGTGCATTCATGAAAATAATCTTGTTCACCTTTGTTTGTAGCTCACCTGACTGAAAGTCAGGATGAGCTACAGTGATCACTCACCGTCCATCGTCCATGAATATGGTGTTTGCACCTGCTCTTCCTAAACCACTGAACCAATTTTAGTTTAATTTGAGGTGATTGCTTGTTCTGACATCACATTTTGTTTTTATTCAAATCAATGTGCCCATCCCCATAGGGTGGGGGTGGAGGAAAATGCTCCAAAATTGTTCAAAAATCTTCTTTTCATGAACCAGTGGGTACGGTGACTTGGTATTTGGTATGGTGCTTCCTTTTGATATGAAGAATCAAGTTTGTTCAAATGAAGTTCATGGATCAATATTTGCCTTTGTACTGGGAGGGGAAATATTTTTGGCCCCGCCCAAAATTTCTATTTTTTGAACCAATGGTCCGATTTGAACAAAATTTGATATGTGGTATTATTGAGTCATAAGTACTTGATTAATACAAAAAAATTGTTCCTTTGTTTCCGTGGGAACCCCAGGAACAAAAAATAGAAATATTTTTGAATGCTGGTATTTCCAAAACTACACTGAACAGAGAACTGTTATTTGATCAGAATCTTTTGATATTTGGTATACAGCATCCATAGGGAGGTCAGTAACAAGTGTTTTAAAATGAAGCCCCTTAGTTCATATTTGGGCTCAATACAGGAGCCCAAATTTTTAATTTAGGGCAATATGGGGAATGATCTTTAAAAATCTTCTTCAGATCCACCAGTCAGAATGCTTTCATATTTGGTATGCAGCATCTTTAGGGAGGTCAGATTCAAGTTTGTTCAATTCAGGTCCTTGGGTTAATATTTGGGCTATGTTGGAGCTCAAAGTTTAACTTAGTGCAGTATGAGGAAATTTCTTTAAAAATCTTCTTCTTCAGATCCACCAGTCAGAATCCTTTCATATTTGGTATACAACATCTCTAGGTGGGTCAGATTCAATTTTGTTTGAATAAGGTCACTGGATTAATATTTGGCCTCCCTTTGAGAGCTCAAAGTTTAACTGAGTGCAATATCAGAAACTTTCTTCTTCAGGTCCACCAGTTAGAATGCTTTCATATTTGGTATACAACATCTATAGGGGGTGATGGAGGGTGGGGGTGGGGGGAGGGGGTCAGATTCAAGTTTGTTCAAATCAAGTGCATGGGCTAATATTTGAGCGTGCTATGGGGTTCCAAATTTTATCTTAGTCCAGTATGAGGGAATTTCTTTAAAAATCTTCTTCTTCAGATCCAGCAGTCAGAATGCTTTCATATTTGGTAAACACCATCTCTAGGGGGGTGAGATTTCAAGTTTGTTCAAAGCGAGTGCCTTGGATAATAGTTGGGTTCCCTGTGGGAGCCTGAATATTAACTTAGTGAAATATGGGGAATATTTTCACACAGTAACCAATGGCCCAGACATAACTGGTGCTAACTCTAAAATATCCAGGGCCAAACACAAATTTTGCCCCCCAAACCCGAAAATTTGTATCAAAAACCGAAAATTTAATGTCCTATTTGGCCCTTCATACATTTGACATCTGTGCATGCGCAGTGTCCAGGAAGTACCGAAATTGCCGCAAATTATCATTCCTTGTTTGGCCCTCTGTCAGATAACAACAAACTGACTTTTGTACTTTTAAATCTCTGTTTTGATGATGCCAGACACAGATCAAAGATGATTATGGTGGATCAGAGGAAAGAATAGAATCATGTAAGGAAGAAACAGTGTTTTTTTATGTTCAGGGCTGTAACTTTATAATTTTTTGACGAAATTATTTCTAGTTCCCCATATTTTTACCTGCGTTGCCAGCGGCAGTGCAGGTCTAGTAACCGCTCGACTCTGTCCGTCAGTCCGTCTGTCCATCCGTCCATCAGTCAGTCCATTCGTCCGTCCATCCGTCTGTCCATCCGTCCATCCGAAACACTTTTTCTGTCAAAGTTTTCTTGGCTTCTATGAAAGGGAATGATTTTATGTTTGGTCTGCTGCTTCATAATGATGAGTTGTATCATGTAAGCAATTTTCAGATTTGCCGTGCAGCCACTTCCTGTTTGCCGATACTTTGAAATTTTAGTGTACCCACTGAACATTGAAATTTTCTGTCAAGGTTTTCTCAGCTTCTATGCAGGGGATTGATTTTATATTTGGTCTGCTGCTTCATAATGATGAATTGTATCGTGTAAGTAATTTTCAGATCTGCCGTGCAGCCACTTCCTGTTTGCCGATACTTTGAAATTATACTGTACCCACTGAACATTGAAATTTTTCGTCAAACTTTTCTCGGCTTCTATGCAAGGGATTGATTTTATATTTGGTCTGCTGCTTCATAATGATGAGTTGTATCGTGTAAGCAAATTTCAGATCTGCCGTGCAGCCACTTCCTGTTTACCGGTACTTTGAAATTTTACTGTACCCGCTGAACATTGAAATTTTTCGTCAAACTTTTCTCAGCTTCTATGCAAGGGATTGATTTTATATTTTATCTGGAGCCTGTTAATGATCAGTTGTATCGTGTATGCAAATTTCAAATCTGCCATGCAGCCACTTCCTGTTTGCCAATTCAATTGCATGCAGCGACGCAGGTCCAGATCCGGTATTGGTCATGGCTTGTTATACTGTACCAATGAACCAGACTTAGCTGGTGCTAACTTTTAAATATCTAGGGCCAAACACAAATTTTACCCCCCAATCCCCAAAATTTGCATCAAAAACCGAAAATTACATATCCTATATGGTCCTCCATACTTTTACTCCACTGTGCATGCGCAGTGTCAAGGAGGTCTCGAAATTGGCACAAATTATCATTCTTTGTTTGGCCCTCACATCAGTTACATCTCACTGATATTTGTGCTTGTAAATCTCAGTTTAAATAATGCCAGACACATAATTATGAGAGAAATGGTGGATCTAAGGAGGAAATAGAAGGATGAGAGGAAGAAACAGTGGCAGGAAATGTTCAGGGCTGCAACTTATAATTTTTTTACAAAATTATTTCATGTTCCCTAATTTCAGGGCATGGGCCTGTTGTTGTCATTCCTGCTATGAAAATACCACTGTTTGATCAGTGTTTCCTCTCTCCCTTTCCTTTATTCCCCCCTAGCTATTCTCCCATGCTTTTGGCATATTTTTTGTAATGTTGATTACTAAAATTTCTTGGGAGTTTTGGCTTGGTAACAGAATAAATATTCTGTTTTTCCCCATGGTTGCGTCCTCACCCTTGGGCGTTTAGGTGTTTTGGTCTACATCTACCATCTGATGTTCTGCAGTTTCTTCTCTGGAAGTCTCTGCTTTGCATCAGATAGTGTTTAAATTGGTAACTGATTTTGGGCCATGTTTATCAGTGCCTGAAGTCATGTTTCCCGTTTTTGTACACTTTTTGTTTACATTGACAACGGTTACTTCTGATAGTGATTACTTGTCTTCTGCTTAGTTCAGTTCATAGTAAGATACATTAATATTGTCTGTAAGTGTTACATTAATTTTTTGAAATGGTTTAAAAAATTTTGTACAAAATTAGGCTTTTTTGGGATCCATTTGGGCTCATTGTTCCCATTGGGAACTTGGGCTCTTCTGAAATTTTTTCTTTTTGAATTATTTTTTTGAAATGTTATAATGGATTATTTTATTATGTATCTTTGTTTTCAAGGGTTGGTGCGAGTACTATGACTGTTTGTAATTTTTCACAATGAAAGAATATTGTTCAAATTGTAATGCGAGGAAATCTTCCTCTGATTCTCATGATCAGTGTATTAATTGTAGTCAATGTACTTGCACTAAACCCTTGCTCAGTGTGTGTCAATTGGGATGACAAATGTTGGAGACGTGTGTCACGGTATGTTGTTAGTGGGGAGAGGTCCATGCCAGTCCTCTCTCCACAGGGTCACTCTCGTTTTTCAGTCTCTTTTTCAGAGAAACAAGAACAGGGTGATGTTTCCATGATGTCTTCGAAAAGTGTGCTTCCTTCGTCACAGTCAAATGAAGAACTAGCAGCAAAAGTGCTGATGCAGATACGTCAATTGCCTAAGAGGTCCCAAGTAGAATCGACGGCTTTTGGCATCCACCAGCTCGCCCAGTGTAGCGACCATTCATCGAATGGCTCGGCAGCCGGGTTCATCCGTTGCGGTCTGGGAAGGAGATTTGGGTGATGCGAGCACTATAAATATACAATGTGCACACCCAGTGATGACGGATCCGAGGATGGTATGGAGGAAGCCTATTAGTCCAGTTCCTAGCTCGTCCAGGTCCATCTGGGCTGCGAGCGAGAGAGGTCCCTCTCTCGTACAACAACATCTGGGTCCAGATGTTGTGGTACAAAACATTCCTCAGTCGGAGCATACGTCCACCGCTCGGACGCTCCTTTATATAGACAGTCCGGAGAGACTGCTCTATTGGCTTCCTCATCCTCACGGCAGCACACGCGACCCACCTTGGCTATGTGACAAGTGATATCCAGCCAGCCTCGCCGACCAGGGATTCCACAGCAACCAGGTCACGCCATCCGGTAGCCAGGGATTTGAGGCCTTCATACTCCGGACGTTCGCATAAAAGAAGTATGCAGGAGTCAGTGTCCAAGGAGCTTCCAGCGGCTAAATCCCATAAGACCGCAGCTCCACAGGCCTCCGTTACGGACGAGAAGAGTAGGACAGGCACTTCTGGGACGAATACATCCAAGGGAAGTTCCTACAGAGGTTCCTATGCGTCCTCTAGGTCTTACTCCAGAGACTGTCAAGGCAGCGACTCAGGTAGGGGCCGTAATACTGGCTGACACATCAGAAAGGAAAGTAAACGTTTCTTTCTGTCTCTGATGCCTAATAGAAGGAACATTTCAGTCCATTCTATTGCTAGGTGGATTCAGTTAACTATCTGTACTGCTTATGATAAATTATCTTCACCTCAGCAGTCTGTGCTTAAGATTTCAGCTCATGAAGTAAGAGCTCTGTCTACATCTTGGGCTTACGCTAATAGTGTTGCTATTACAGATCTAATGAAGGCTGTATATTGGTCTCAGCCTTCCACTTTCACGAATTTTTATCTTAGAAATATTGAGTCCATTTCTGGAGATCTGCATTGTTTAGGTCTGTTATCTGTTGCTCAGAATGTTGTCCACTAAACAGTTGCAACTATAGTTATGCAGGCTTTCTGTTGCAGCAGTGACTCTGTCCTGCTGCCCTCTTCGCTCTGGGGGTATTTGATCCAGGGCAAGGGGAAGGGGGGGGGGGAGGTGTTCCCTTAGGTCACCTGCTTTATAGTGAAAAGCAAGGGAATACCTCCTCTGGAGTCAGTAATTCTGAGTCGGTGCCAGGATGGTTTTAAAGTGTAAAGCTAATGTTAACTCATCCATGTAATATTTTGAAAGTGTAGCTCGGTGTGAAGCATTTGTACATGTCACGTGTCATACGGGCGTTAATAAACAATCCTCGGACACTTTAATGAGTATAAAGAGTCTCATTTCTCTGGACTTCCTTTATTTATTGGCTTTCCTATAAAAATAATTAGTATAACAGGTTATATTGGATGTTAATAGAGATCATTGATGTTATTGTGCTCAATTACAGAATGGTGTTGTGTCTTTCTTTTTTGATGCAAATAAGAAAGATACATGTAAAGCCTATTTCTCCTTTTCTCCTTGGGGGGGATAATTCTGTTATATGTAGTTGAGCCTATTGGATTTTCCTTTATGTCCTAGGCCCTCCAGCCTTTTTTCTATTCAGCTAAGTCTGGGTCATTGGTACAGTATAAAAATGTTAAAAAATTTATAGTAATTTATATATTTTTTATACTTACCAATGACCCAGACGGGGATGGCCCTCCCATGAGTTGGGAACTCATACCTCCCCACTGAGTACATAACGCTTACTAGGCACTGGTTGTAAGAATGATAATTGGCACCAATTTCGAGACCTCCTTGACACTGCGCATGCACAGTGGAGTAAAAGTATGGAGGACCATATAGGACATGTAATTTTTGGTTTTTGATGCAAATGTTGGGGATTGGGGGGCAAAATTTGTGTCTAAATATTTAAGAGTTAGCACCAGCTAAGTCTGGGTCATTGGTAAGTATAAAAAATATATAAATTACTATAAATTTTTGAACTTTTGGGGCATGGCCTGAAATTATCATTCTTCCTAATGATTTTGCCACTATTTGTTAAGTGTTCCTTCCCTGTCCTTCCTTGAAGCCCTCCAGTTAAACTCCCAGGCTTTTGGGCTTTTTTATTGAAATTTTTTTATTAAATTTCTTGGGAGTTTAACGTTTTTCACAGAATGTTAATTCTGTTTATCCCCATGGTTACGTCCTCACCCTAGGGGTGTTTAGGCGTTTGTAGTCATGCATCATCCATCCGATGTATTGCATTTTCTTCTGATGAAGATCTTGCTTTGCATCGGATAGTGTTAAATCTGTTACTGACCTCGGGCCATATTTTCAGTACCTGGAGTTTTTTTGTGGCGTTGTTTACATTGACAAAGTGGACTCAACTTCCACCAAATCCTTCAAAAAGAGGAGAATCTCTCCTTTCGGAGGTAAGATCTCTTCTAGAAAAGGATGCAATAGAGGTCGTAGAAAACCAGGAATCTTTAGGCTTCTACAGTCACCTGTTCCTCAGACCGAAGCCAGACGGCTTGTTCCAACCAGTAATAGACTTGAGCTGGATAAACAAACTTATCGTGGCTCTGAAGTTCTATATGGAAACCATTCGGTCGGTAAGGGTGAGCATACGAGTGAACGACTATGTGGCAAGCATAGATCTAAAAGATGCGTACTTTCATGTCAGGGTACATCTGGTATTCAGAAAGTACCTACGGTTCGCCGTTCAGGGGAGGGTATATCAGTTCCGAGCAATGTGCTTCGGCCTGAATCTAGCTCCCTGGGCATTCACTCGGATAATGAACTTGGTAAAGTCTTATTTCCTAGCTCATTCGTCTGTGGTAACGTCGGCTTACTTGGATGACATTCTTCAGAGGTACGGTAACAAAGTAACTCTTCAGAATGTTGTTCAGAGTCTGCTTCTACTACTCCGACATCTCGGTTTCATTGTAAACGAGCAGAAGTCGGATCTAGCTCCATCCAAGTCATTCATCCACTTGGGTATGAGCTTCGAGACTCACAACAATTTGTTTTGTCTGCCGTTACCCAGAGCGAAAATAGTCAGTTGTTATTCTCTCTTGTGTCTACACTCAGATGCATTAACAGTGAGGGAATTTATACGACTGATGGGTCTGTGCAGAGTGGCCGCGGATCTCATTCTGATGTGCCTCTTACGCACACATCCTCCCTCTCCAGATATTCTTTACTCAGAACTGGAGTGTGAAGACGCATTCGCTCGAAACCAATATTGTTTCGAGCGAATAAAAGGTTCAGATTTGGACAGATATTCAGTGGTTAACTCAGGGAGTTCCGCTGCATCTGCCGGATCCGGCTTTCACGATTATGACGGATGCGAGTCAGACAGGTTGGGGCGTGAACCTGATTCCGACAGACTCGAAATGCCAGGGTCTTTGGGACCCAGAGTTCTTAGTAAAGCACATAATCATCAAGGAAATGATGTCAATATGGGTAGCGCTACAACAATCGATTCACATTATAGAGAACGCTCATGTTCAAATATTGTCGGACAACTCGACAGTGGTAGCGTACATAAAGAACCAGGGAGGCACGCTTTCGATTCTGTTATACCAGTTAACGGAAAGAATCCTTCTGTTTGTCTTGAATCATCAAGTTCAACTATCTATCCGTCATATTCTTGGTCATCTGAACATACTAGCAGACTCACTCTCTCGGAAAGGTCGCCTGTTGCCTTCAGAATGGACTCTCAACAAGCGAGTGTTCAGACAGATTTGCTACCAGTGGGATCAAACAATGATGGACTTATTTGTGACACACCTCAACAATCAGTTGCAGACTTACGTGTTGCCATATCCAGATCCACGAGCGTATGCAGTAGACACGCTCTCGTTTCCATGGGATGGAATGATAGGATACGCATATCCTCCAACTCCGTTAATTCAACAGATCTTGCTAAAGATCAAACAATCTCATTTCAAGATTCTGTTAGTAGCATCTCTGTCGGGATAGAAACCTTAGATAAATCTTCTCAGGTATCTGTTATGGGACATTCCCCCGAAGCTTCCTCCATGGGATGACCTTCTTTATCAGGGGACGTCACACGCACTGCATCACAATCCGCAAGGTCTCAACCTTCATGTATTTTCGTTGTGCTGTCCTTCTTGCACGGCAAGCGTTTTACAGGATGAGCACCTCCTCTTCGCTAAATTATGCAGCAAAGTGGAAGGTTTTCTTCTGTTGGTGTAAGGATCAGTCGATAGATATTTATGATCAATCCATACCAGACATTGATGACTTTCTGGTCTATTTGTTTGACGTTCTCAAACTGCAGCTCATCACTATTAAGGGCTATAGTTCTATGCTGTCAGACACTTAATGCACTTTATGATAGCTTGGATTTCGGATCTAATACTTCTTTATCCAAACTAGTTAGACATTTCTCGATTAATAGACCTAGAACTCTCATTAATTTTGAAGTTGAATTTAGTTTGGGTTCTGTTGAAGCTCAAAGAAGCTCTATTTGAGCCATTAGACTTTGTAAAGTTCAAATTCTTGACCTATAAAACTGCATTTCTCTTAGCCTTTGCGTCTGCTAGAAGAGTTAGTGAACTCCATGCGTTATTTGTGGACGAATCTCACTACCGCAGTGTTGGAAATACCATCACTTTAACTACACAAGTGGGATTTTTGGCTAAGAATCAGATTTCTGATGTAAGGCCAGAGCCTATTATCATAAAGGCTCTGCCTTCTACGGACAACCGTAAACCTTTGCTATGTCCAGTCAGGGCTATGTGCATTTATAAATGCCGATCTGATTTTATTAGGAAAGGAAGGAAATGCTTCTTTCTGACATTAGTGCCAAACAGAAGAGATATTTCTGTTCAGTCTATAGCTTGATGGATTCAATTAGCAATATGTATTGCTTATGATAATCTATCTCCAGATCAGTGTTCTGTTAATAAGATTTCAGTGCATGAAGTCAGAGCGCTCTCAACTTCTTGGGCTTATTCTCACAGTATAGCCATAACTGATCTCATGAAAGCTGCGTACTGGACACATCCTTCTACATTCACTAGGTTTTACCTTAGAAATATAGAGTCCATCTCCGGTGACCTTAGAAGTTTAGGTCCTCTATCTATTGCTCAGAATGTCGTCCACTGAAGGATTACAGCTATAGTTATTTAGGCTTTCTGTTCCAGCACTGACGCTGTTCAGCTGCACTCTTCGTTCTGTGGTTATGAGACCCAGAACAAGGGGAAGGGGGGACGGTTTTCCCTTAATATCACCTAGCTTTATAGTGAAAAGCAAGGGAAGACCTCCTCTGGTGTCAGTAGCTCCGAGTCGGTACTGGGATGGTTTTAATACGTAAGCTCAGTGGAAGTAATTATGATGTCATTTATGTAATATTTTTAAAGTGTTGCTCAGTGTGAAGCATTTGTATATGTCACGTGTCAAACGGGCGTTAATATACAATCTTCGGACACTTTTAAATGAGTATAAAGAGTCTCATTCTCTGGACTATCTTTATATATTGGCTTTCCTTCATGGAATTAGCATAATGGGTTATGCTGGCATTAAATGGAGAAATATATATTGAGTTATACTCAATTACATTGTTGGTGTTATGTCTTTCTTATTTAAATAAATATGAAAGACATATGTAATTCCGTTCTCTCCTATTCTCCTGTAGGAGATATTCTGTTTGAAGTGATTGAGTTATTGGATTTTACTTTATGTCCTAGACCCTCCAACCTATTTACCATTCAGCAATGTCTGGGCCATTGGTGTTAAAATATGATAAATTCATAGTAATTTGTATATTTTTATACTTACCAATGGCCCAGACAGGGACAGCCCTCCCATGAGTGGGCACTCATATCTCCCCGCTAACTATAACATTTAGCAGGCTGTATAGTAGGAATGATATTTGGTGGCAATTTCGGTACTTCCTGGACACAGCACATGCGCAGATGTAAAATGTATGGAGGGCCACATGGGAATTAAATTTTCGGTTTTTGATGCAAATTTTGGGGTTTGGGGGGCAAAATTTGTGTTTGGCCCTGGATATTTTAGAGTTAGCACCAGCTATGTCTGGGCTGTTGGTAAGTATAAAAATATACAAATTACTATGAATTTATCATTTCTTAAAAAATCATCTTCTCCAGATCCACCAGTCAAAATACTTTCGTATTTGGTATACAACATCTCTTGGGAGGTGAGATTCAAATTTGTTCAAATCAACTCGCTGGGTTAATATTTTGGCTTTCAACTTAGTGTAAATATGAGGACATTTCTTGAAAAATCTTCTTCTGATCCACCAGTCAGAATGATTTCACATTTGGTATACAGCATCCTAGTGGTGGGAGGAAAGGGTGCAGACTCAAGTTTGTTCAAGTTAAGTTCCTAGGTTGATATTTGGACTCCCTAGTTTTGCATTACTGGAAATCTGGGCATTACTTCTGTGGTCGCATCCTAGTACTAAAAAAAAATCATTTGGCATGGACAACAGAGTTATAAATAATTAAATACTTCATTCCACTGTTGTGTTAACCAGCTATAGATGCTTATTAAATCCTTCTTTAAACAACTATTGTCAGGTGAGCCTCTCAGGCCCCATGGGGCCTCTTGTCTACTATTTTTAGGCCTCAGTAGTATGCTGAACACTTATGACACTTATGACATGATTTTTTTCTAATTCCAGGAAAAAAATAGAATAAAAAAGAAATCAGACAAGTTGAGAAGGAATGAAATATTCAAGTAAGGAAAAAAATTGACAAGCAGCTTCAGAATTCCTACAGTGTTATTTAATTCTCAAAAACATTTTAAAAATATATTTGAATCTTATCTCCTGGAATTACTCCTATGAATGCATAGGTTAAATGCTATTGTGTAGAACTGGATTATTTATTGTTTATTGAAATTTTAAATTAATGACACTTTCAACAGCCAGGGTCACATCGTGTCAGGTAGTTTTATGGGTGGAGGAAGCAAAAAAATTGTAGAGAACAACCGAGCAGTGGAGAGCAACTGTCAGACTCTCCAACTGACTAACTCTGCTTGCAGGGTTGACGGAAAGTGCACCATCATAGTGTCATTCAGCTTAGTACACAGCACCACCACGCCCCCACATGGGCAAGCCACCCTTCCTCCACATGGTCAATAGGGATTAACTGTCTCACCCAAGGACACAACACAGTTACTACTACAGAACTGGACACTGGCATCTTTTCTTTCCGAATCTACTATTAAAAGTACCAGTAGGCCTGTGATGATTACAATGAAAATGTAAAATAACTATGGTTACAATTACTTTCTGTTTTTATAATTAGGATTATAATTACAATTAATGCATTTTTTACAGTAATCATTATGATTACAGTTATTTTGAAAAAGTAATCAGTTACATTACTGATTACTTTCTACATTTTGTTTCAATGGGATGTAGTTTATTCCTACACTACTTACTTTAAAGAAGCTAAAGGTTAACCAGAAAAAAAATTATTACATTTTTCTTCCATTGATTCTTCCAACACTTGCAGTCTTTTCTTGGGAAGTTAATTAAGTGCTTCCCAAGACATTATCAGAAGAGGAATTAAAAAATATTACCTTCAAATTGAACTCGGAACACTCACAGGCTTTGTTCTGTGACTTTGCAGTTGAGTCTAAGCAAGTCTTGGCTGCCTATATAGGCAACCAAGACTTTCCTGGAAACAACTGAGATAATTCTGAGAAGGTAACTTGCAAGTGTATCTACAACCTACCTGTTGGGACAACTGTTTTGTTGCAGTAAAAAACTTATCAAATCAGAATTAGGTCCTTAAGGGTTCAAGAAGAACACATCTGTTGTTTGTCCTTAAATTCAGGCACTTTTGATATGCCTGTTTGAAAAAACGGTCGTATTACCATACTGTACTGAACCGTCTCAAAGCCCAGGGGGTCCGTGCAGTAGAAAAATAAAAAGGGGGGGGGGGGGGGGGGGGTCTGCTTCAGAACAAGTAATCAACCCTGCAAGTGTCAAGTCGGGGTGCATCAGAATGGGAAATGATTCATTATCCTTTGGGTATGATAAGAAAGAGAGAGTACACTCTTAAATAAAAAATATCCACCCATTTGTCTTGCACATATTTGTTAATTGTTTTAATAAGTGATCAGTTTAAAATACTGAAGAATTTGAACATCACCTCGATATTTTGACAACAGCAGACCGTGCTGTCAAGCCATATTATTTCCAGGTATCACATGCTTTGATTGTTATTTCGCATTAAAATTTAGAGTGAAAAAGTTGATAAAAATATGAAAAATATAAATCTTACTTTCAAATAGTTGGTAAATAGTTTGAATTCAATAAAAAATAATAAAATTTTGGTTACATTCCATTGTTTACTCGCTAGGTTTCCTCAACTATCAGTATGATGTGATGTAAACTGTAGGTAAAGTGGAGATCATGTGAGGTGCACAATGGGTTCAAATAATCAATATTACACTGAAAATATTTAAATGTTGAGAAAAAAATACCTGGTGAATTTTTCTGAATCTTCAGTAATAATCCCTGTCATTGTATCCAACATATGAACTCACCAATTATTGCTGCTAATATTTTATCACACTAAAGAAAATAGATTCTACCCAAGACAACACGTGTGCTTGGAAACTGAAGCACTGTTCAATAGGAGTTATCCCAGTCTATAAATATCTTTATTTACAGTCTGCGGGGAATGCCCTATGCAGTTATTTCCCTTTCATCAGATAATTTTCAAACTGGGACACCTCTCTATCTGTGCTAAATAAAATAGATTTACAGCCTCATTCAGTAAACAGAGGAATAAATGAGCAAAGTGAACATCAGTATATATTTTTTAGTTACAAAGTTTATCAAATAAAAGCTAAAAAAAAAGTCACTCAAAAAATAAAAACTCCAATATCCAGTCCTTATTTGGTAAGTAGAATGTTGCAACAAGTAACCTATTTTCATTTCACTCATCTGATTTGAAACTTGGGGAATGGGCTTTGACATGGGTAGAGCTCTTTGATTCTGAAATCTGAAAACATGGGGGGTGGGCTTACACATGAGTATGGGCTTGGACATTGGTCAATATGGTATGTGATTGGTCTGTCCGCCCATAAACTTTTCCCTTTCCAGATGATAACTTCAGTTAGGATTTACAGATGAGGAATAAACATGGTTTGTGCCTCAGTTATATCAAAATGAAGTATAAATTTGAATTGGGGCATGGTCCGATGATTTTTACAACAGTTATGGGCCTTTTTGACTTAGAAATTGCACATTTCCATCACCATTTTGGTTTCCGGACGATAACGTGAGGTTGGATTTATAGATCAGGACCAAACCCGGTTTGTGCCTCAGTTAGATCAAAATACAGGTTGAGCTTGAATTGGGGTTTGGTCCAATCATTTTTAGAAGAGTTATCGGCCCTTTCGACTTAGAAATTTCTTATTTTGTCAACATTCTGGTTACCGGACGATAACTTTAGTTCTTTTTGACCTCAACCAAATTTGACATATGACTCAATTATACCAAATTACAGGATAGATTTCATTAGATATGAACCTTTTCCTACTTGGATCATTTTCAACTCGGAGCCTTTCTCGAGTAAAGCAATGTCTGTTCATCCATCTGTCCATTTGGCAAACATCATAGCAGCTACAATTTCCAGTCCAACTTCATCATGTACTTTTGTGACTAACTTTGGCATTGGTTCTAGTTTGTCATTCACTTTTGTCCCTTATTTCGCTCAGGTTAACTTTAGATCAATTTATACAAATGGCGGTTATTTGTTGGATGAAAACTGATTGTGTACAATTCGAAAAGCCTAACAGGCGTATTATGCAATGCCAGGTGTTGCTCTTGTTATTCATTGTTAGGTTGGTAAATATTGGTTTTCTGTGGGCTTATGACTGTTCAGTTCAGAACATGAATTGTTAAATAATTTTTTGTTTGAATGGGGACTGAGATTGGGAAATTTTTGGTTTGAATTGGGAAAAATCATGCTCAAATGCCATTGGGAAAGTGTCCCATATTCGGCCCCTGTAGATGCCCAAAAGTATCCCTGATATCACATGCTTGAAATTCAGTGGATGACAGTATTGACTTAGTGTAAACAAAATACAGTAGATCGAAAATAAATAAAGATTTTTTCATATGGAAAAAATAAATAATGTAATATTTGTACATACAGTATGACACCCACAGGATGATTTGATACCCAAAACACCTGATGGATGGACACTACCCCTTACTAATAATACTAGCTGTCAATTTATAGCGGCATTCAGAAGATAAGACTTCCTTTATCCTAGTGTGTTGCAAATCATCCCATCCCTCACATCTCCGTTCATCCATCAGATTCTTTATTTTGTTTTTTATTTGTCAACTAAAAATTACAGGATCAGACAAGCAAATACACAGTTTTTATATCACCAGGTAGTGTACCTTGGGTCCATGAGCTTTAGATTTGTTCATTAGGTCATGGTTTATACTGGCTAAGCAGGTACCTTGGTGGAGTCCATTCATCAAGTGGAAGAATGCTTAAATATCCTATCTGCATTTTAAGCAGAGAGGATTACTGCTAAACACATGCACACAGTGTAATTTCTTATCAACCTACCTTACAGTTGTTTACTTCAGGCTTGCACTACAGTGGAAGAACCTAACTCGGATAAAATACTCTCTATTTTAATCTTTTTTCCAAGAGATTTGGGAAAGAAAAGTGGTGTAAAAACACCACGAAAAAATAAGCCAAAACTGGATCGAGCGCCACCGACGCACACCCAGTAAGGGACGCTTTTCTCTTAGAACAATTCCACGACTTCCGTTAACCAGTGCGCAAACCATTCTTCTTTTGTCCGCGCAACGTGGTGGACGTGTTGCGCCATCTTTGCATTATGATACAGTGATAATTCAACTCGTTGATAATGGTTTTCCTGTGACTGGATTATGGATCTGAAGATCGTATAATAACAGGACTGTGTTTTATATATTCTCGTTAATATTTTCAACCACATTCTCATTGTATATTAATTATTATTCCGTTTTCGCGAATGTTTTTTCGACATCGTGTCAACGCGGTTCGACAGTGAATGAAATATTCCGGTTGATAAATTTAAATTGTTATTGGAGTTAGGTGTCAATAAGGGACTGTCAGGACAGGATTTCTTCACTCTGTTGAGGGCTGAATTTCTGTTTTTCGGTCCCTGTCGGCCGTCTGGGTTCTGTCGTGTACCCACTGGTTATTTTTTTCTGCCACCTTCTCTCATAGTTGAGGGTGTTCTTCTTCTTTCTGTACCTGTTGAGTTCACCTTTTTCTTCTACTGGTCTCACCTCTGTTATTTCTAGTTCGGTTCCTTTAGGGCAATTCCTTTTGCCCTCACCTTGGTGCGTTCTCGTGGCCATTTATTCCGCACCCGCGGGTGGTGTGCAACGCTGTCGACTTGATCACGTCTGGTGTGAGTTATACCCCCTCAGTGGGGGATGTGCAGCTTCTCCCAGGGTGGGGAATGCTGTCGTTTTGGGGCCGCCCGACTCGACCACGTCTGGTGAGAATTGTTCCCCCTCCATGGGGGATGTGCAGCTCCCCCCGCACCAGCGGGGGGTGGCGAACGCTGTCGTTTCGGGGCTTCCAGACTCAAGCACGTCTGGTGAGAGTTATTCCCCTTCCGTGGGGAATGTGCAGTTTGTTTGTTTTTTTACCGTGGTGGATACTGCGGGAGCTGTTGGTTTTCTGGTGGAGAGATGCCTGGTCCCTGGACTATGCGCCCTCTCCAGTAGGCATCTGAGGCTGTCGCTAGGGTTGTGACTCCTCCTTTGGAGGCCGATCTAGGTGGCCCTTTCCGCTTTTCTGCCAGTTCCAACAGCTCCCGTTGTATCTGCTGCTACTGCAGTTCCATCTACAACGTCGTCATCAGGCATCATTTTTAGCCGGCCTCTGCTTATCCCTGCAAGGGTCTGCAGGGATGTCTGTAGTGTGGTTGTGTGGTATCGGCCTCAGCCTTTCCCGACTTCAACTCGGCGAAGTCGGAAGTGGCTGCCGACTGAACCCCCTGCTGGGTCCTCTCAGCCATTGAGCACAGCAGTTTTATACCTGCAGTGGTCTGCTGCAGTGTCTGGTAGTGTATCGGCCTCAGCCTTCCCTTACTTCAACTCGGCGAAGTTGGAAGTGACTGCCGGCCGGACCCTCTACTGTGGTCTCTGCGCCGTCAAGTACCACAGTTTTGTCATTTGCGTTTTCCATCCAATCATTCTGGTCACATGGCCGGTTTTGCGGGACCAAAGCCTTCTGTGCTGCCTGGACCCTCTGCCCCGCAGAGGTCCGCGGCAACTCTCCTGAGTTCCCGCAATGTTGATCCTCGGGGCGTGTCGTACCTCTATACACATCTGCCCTCAGATGTTTCGGCTGCCGCCCGTCGCCCCGCTTCGGGTGTATTGGAGGATCGTGACCCTTCGCTGGTTAAGAGGGTCAAGTGTGAAGCCACTTTGCTGGTTCGTCCCCATGTCGAACCTGCTGGTACAGGCAGTGAGCTTAGGGAGGCCCTCTCCTTACTCACTCAGGTTCTGTCCAAGAGCCTTCCGGTTGCTTCCAGTGAGGCAGCGAGTGGTTTCCAGGCGCCCTGTATGGCACTGCCTCCCGGGTGGAAACAGGCCGCTTTCTGATCCCCCTGGTGTTCCTACACCATGGGAGGCATCGGCTGGTTTGCCCATGATTGGCTATGTGTCTTCCGACTCGGGGAGGAGTCAGACATCCTTGATGTTGAGAGCCAGCAGTCTTCTGACTTAGGGGCAGCTCTTGACTTTGTGTTTGGGTTCCTTCCGGATCTCAAACCATCAAACCAGCCGACAGTGTCAGCAAGGCCGCGATCATCGGTCGCGTGCCTACAGCTTGTGGAGCAGCCTTCTTCTGGGCATCTTCGACCGTGCCAGTCAGTACAGGTGAAGCATTTTCAGCCTTGGACTCTAAACTGAGTTCCAAGGCTATGAAGGATCTGTTCTTCACCAGGGTTGACACCTTTTTGCCTCCGGTGAATTATCGTTACTACGATTTTGCCAATCCGTCAGTCTGCCAGACTTTGACGGTTTTGGATCAGGACTCCAATTCCCTCGGGCTTTCCAAGCCCAAGTCTGCCGTCATTCCTATGACGACTCTGGAGTCCATGTTGGGTTGATCGGGAGGAATGCTGAGTATGCTTTCTCTCACCGATCATGTCGTCTCTGCCTTAGCTGCCTATCTGCCTCCAGATAGGTTTGACGATCTACAGGCTCCTTTGCATGTGCTGTCCAAGGCTCATGCATCTTACTCACATGCATGCCTGTGACACAGTTATTTTGGAACTAGTTCGAAGGGACTCTGTGCTGGACACAGGCCTATCCATTCCTGGGGGCAGCACGCTGCACGCTGCTCTTCGATCTGCTTCTTTGGCAGGACCGCTACTGTTCCATGGGCTCTGTGTCGACAGTCCGGGATGAGTTGCTACGTCATTCCAAAGATCAGCTGCTGCTTCGGCAGCTTGATGAGCCTTCTAGGGGAGGCAGGGACCATTCAAAGCCTAACAAGTACCCTTCTGCTTCATCTGCGAAGCAAAGGGCTGATCCTTCTGCCTCTGCTTCTACTTCTTATTCACGGGGTAAGGGTAAGCGTTGGCAGGCTTGAGAGAAGTCTCAGGATTTTTCATTCAGCAGAGGAGGTGGTTTCTCCTCTCGTGGGTCTCGGGGCTCAAAATGAAGGTCTTCACTTCGATTCATCCCAGGTTGGAGGAAGGATAGCAGAGTTTGCAGACCGTTGGGCCATCATCGCATTCGATCCATGGGTGTTAGATGTTGTTTGGTCCAGGCTGCGAATATCCTTTCCGAAGGCACCCCACTCTATCCAGAGTGCCTCTTCCAACCACGGTTCCTTCAGACGTTTTACGTCGGGAGCTTTTGTCCATGCAGATAGACAATCTCCTGTCCAAGAGGGCATTCAAGGTCATCAAGAACATTCAGTCAGTGGGGTTTTATTCCCGCCTGTTCTTGGTGCCGAAGGAGGACGGCCGACTCCGACCAGTTATCGATCTGAGTATCCTGAACCAGTCTATCATTGCTCCAAAGTTTAGCATGGAGACTTTCAGGTCGGTCCGCCATTCCATTCACCAGGGAGATTTCGCTTCCAGCATTGACCTGCCAGATGCTTACTTTCACGTTCCGATTCATCGGGTGTGGCAAAAGTATCTCAGGTTTGCTTTTCTGGGGCGAGTTTACCAGTTGAAGGCCATGGCTTTCGGCCTCAACCTGGCTCCTTGGGCCTTCACCCGACTGATGTTGCATGTGATAGCCTTCCATCGCACACAGTCCAGGGTGACTACTTCGGCCTATCTAGATGATATCCTCCAGGGGCATTCCAATGCTGCCTTACTGGAGTTGGATGTCGACACTGTTGAGCTTGCTCACGTCGCTAGGGTTCACAGTCAACGAGGAGAAGTTGGATCTGGTCCCTTCTCAGTCGTTTTGTCATCTGGGGATGGCCTTCCACACTCAGTTCAATACGGTGACGGTTCCCCAGGCCAGGGCTGTGATTCTCTCAGCTTTTGCTCTGACTCTGTTCCCAGTCCACATCCGTGACAGCACGGGGTATTCTCCGGCTGCTCGGTCTCTGCGGTTCGGTGACGGATCTCATTCCTCTAGGTCGGCTGCATGTCAGACCTCTTCAACACTTTCTGCTCAGTTGTTGGAGGCCGAATGTCGATTCTCTGGATCTGGTGCTTCAGTTACCAGAATCTCTTATCCTCACCTTCTCCACTGGACGAATGTTCAGTGGATCACGCAGGGTGTCCCGTTGGACTTACCCACGTCCGATCGCGTTCTGTCGGCAGATGTCAGCGATCTCTACACATCAACCAGAAGGAACTTCTTGCTCTTCTTCTGAGTTTCAGGCAGTGGATCCCTCACCTGTCGAATCGTCAGGTCCTTCTGTTGTTCGACAATTCGACAGTGGTTGCTAACATTCGGAACCAGGGCAGCAGGCACTCGGTTCCAATGTACGATTGGCTCAGGATCTTCTACTGCTCGCTCAGGATGTCAACGCCAGGGTGGTTGTTCGTCACATTTCCGGTCATCTGAATGTCCTAGCCGACTCCCTGTCCCCACGGGGCAGGTTCTTTTCCACCAAGTGGATACTCCACATGGCAGTGTTCCATCGATCTCTTTGCGATTCGTTGGAACCATCAGGTGGACACTTTTGTGTCCCCGTGTCCAGATGCTCTAGCTTTTGCCATGGACGCTCTGGCCCTTCTTTGGGACGGTCTTGTCGGCTACGCCTTCTTGCCGGTTCTGATTCCGCCTCAGGTTCTAGCCCAGATATGAACATGCAGTCGTCATATCCTTTCAATCACACCCCTGTCGCCTCGGTGGGTGTGGATCAATCTGCTCCACTCTCTGTTAGCGCCGGTTCCGGCATGTCTCCTTGTACGTCGCGATTTTCTTTGCCAAAGTCGCCTGAGTAGGTTTCAAGTTGACCCGACTTCATTGTGCCTTCGCGCATGTCTTTTTTCGGGTCCTGTCTCCTGTGTGTGGTTTTTAGAGACAAGCAGTGGAGTTGTTTTTCTTCTTCAAGGAGGCACTCACTCCACTGGTTTAGCTTCTGTGGCTAAATAGAAGGTTCTTCTATCGATGGTGTGTGATCACTCTGTTGCTTCTGTCACTCCTTCGATTACACCGCTTGTGGAGTTTCTGGTATATGTTTGTTTCTGGGGGTCTCCAGCAATGGGTACAAGTCCATGCTTCGGAGACCTTTTTTCATATGTGGTACTGCATTGTTTCGACACTCATCCTTGCCTCTCCAAGCTTGTTCAGCTCTTTTCCTTGAAAAGGCCTAGGACTTTGCATGCAGTTTACTCCAAGACACTTTCTTGGGCGCTGCTCTGCTTGGGGGGGGGGGGGCATTCACGCCTTTATCCTGGATGGATATGCGTTTTCTCTCTCCTGCATCCATTTCTCGATGGATTTGTCTTGCTATTCATGCAGCTTCCGCTCATCTAGCTACTGGTGATTGTATTACCAATTGTTTTTTTTCTGCCATGAGGTACGTGCATTGTCTTCCTCTCGGGGCTTTTACTAACTCTGTCATGTTGTCGGATGTTATACTGGCAGCCTACTGGAGAAATGCTGCCTTCTCCATTTATCTGCGACAGTTGCAAGAGCCAACAGAGGACCTTTGTTCTACGGGCCCTCTTTCTTCGGCTGAGGCTGTTGTCTATCACAGCCATTCAGTTTTTTACAGGGTCAGTTCCAGCTCCATGCTGTTACTGCCCTTTCTGTCTGTGCGTCACACTTCACCATACGCCTCATCTTTCATTGTCTTTTGCTAATGTTTGTGATGCTATGGTTTGATAGGCCTAGGGATCTCTTCCTCTGCCCACGGTTTCAGTTCAATTGAGTTATGTGTGGGTTGGTTATGTGATTTCCTCCATCCTGTTGTCTATTCAGCCTGTAGTAAACAATTGTAAGGTAGGTTGATAAGAAATATAAATTTTATAGTAAATTTCCTTTCTTATTATACCTACCACAATTGTTTACATGGAGGTCCTCCCATCTTCTTATTCGGGTAAGAATCCTTCCTCCCCGCTGATCACATACCTCCTATGTTGGCGGACTCAGAAGAATGGTTTGCGCACTGGTTGACGGAAGTCGTGAAATTGTTCTAAGAGAAAAGCGTCCTTTACTGGATGTGCGCCAGTGGCGCTCGATACTGTTTTGGCTTATTTTTTCGTGGTGTTTTTACAAAACTTTTCTTTCCCAAATCTCTTGGGAAAGATTAAAATAGAGAGTATTTTATCTGAGTTAGGTTCTTCCACTGTAGTGCAAGGCTGTAGTAAACAATTGCGGTGGGTATAATAAGAAAGGAAATTTACTATAAAATTTATATTTCCACAGCTGGACATTAACTGTTGAAAGGCTAAGTAAAAGAAATGTTTCAACTGATAGCCCCCAGATGGAGCATTTTTGCGTCCCTTTTGTCTTTAATAGAATTTTAGTTGTACAGGTGGAAAGTCCATTCTATGGAAGTTGTAGTTGTAACACCACCCCCACATCCCCATCCCAGTGTACTGGCAAAGGGTAAGAATAAATGGTACAGGTTGAAAGAAATTTTTAAATAAAAAAAAATACAGTGGAGCCCACTTAATTGGATATCTCTTAATTGTATATCCCTGTTAATTGTATATCCCTGTTAATCAAATATGATTTTCAAACACAAAACCATTTACCATACCTTCAATACAAATTTGATCTGTTAATTGCATATGGGTTGTAGAGTAAACCTTCTGTTAATTGTATATAATTTTTTGTAATATGTTGAAAAAATTACTGTGACACGCCCCAAATTCCCCTTATTATACCCCACGCAACAAAGTTGCAGGGGTATAATGTTTTTGACTGGTCCGTCCGTCAGTCTGTCAGTCCGTCAGTCCGTCAGTCAGTCCTACTTGTTTTCCAAACTTTCTTTCTACACGCTTCCAGATATTGAGCTGATTTTTGGTATGTGAGTCTAACATGGTGGCCTACAGATCAAGTTTGCATTTTTTTCCGCTCCACTCATTTTTACCAAAATTACGGCCCTTGGACTCTGAAAAATTCATCAAAATTACAGTTTTCCGGATTTTTTCTACACGCTTCCAGATATTGAGCTGATTTTTGGTATGTTAGTCTGACATGGATTTTTACCACAATTACGGCCCTTGAACTTTGAAAAGTTCATCAAAATTACAGTTTTGTGGACTTTTTTCCTACACGCTTCCAGATATTGAGCTGATTTTTGGTATGTTAGTCTGACATGGTGGCCTACAGATCAAGTTTGCATTTTGTTCTGCGCCACTGATTTTTACCGAAATTACAGCCCTTGAACTTTGAAAAGTTCATCAAAATTACAGTTTTGCGGACTTTTTTTTCCTACACGCTTCCAGATATTGAGCTGATTTTTGGTATGTTAGTCTAACATGGGGGCCTACAGAACAAGTTTGGGTTTTGTTCCACTCCACTGATTTTTACCAAAATTGCGGCCCCATAGACTTTGAAAAGTTCATCAAAATTACAGTTTTCCGGTCTTTTTCTCTACATGCTTCCAGATATTGAGCTGATTTTTGGTATGTTTGTCTAACATGGTGGCCTACAGATCAAATTTGCATTTTGTTCTGCTCCACTGATTTTTACCGAAATTACGGCCCTTCGACTTTGAAAAGTTCATCAAAATTACAGTTTTCCGGACTTTTTTTTTACACGCTTTCATATATTATCGAAATTACGGCCATTTTAGTAAGTGAGTCTACCACAATGACTTATAGATCAAGTTTGCATTTCGTTCTGCTCGGCTGATTTTTGCGGAAATTACGGGCCCTGGACTCTGAAAAATACAAGTAACAGATTTCTGGGTCATTTTCCTACAAATTACACTTTTCCGAGCTTGAAATATTGGGGCGTGTGGGGTATGTGAGCGTGCTCACTAAGGTTCTATATTTTATCAACCTTTTTGGCCTCACAACATCCAATACAGGCATTTATTCTATTATATCTTGTTTGACAGAGCTCTATGAGCTCTGTCAAACAAGATATAACAGAATAAATGCTCAGTTTACCTCCAGAACACAGGAACTGACCAAATCCCTGTTAGTTGTATACTCCTGTTAATTGAATAATTTTCACTGGCAAAATGGATTTTCAATTAAGAGGATTCTACTGTACCATTAAAAAAATAATAATTTGGTCAGTGATGATATCACTATTTATCATTCTTTCATAGTGTGGTTGAAAAAAATATATATTGTATTGTATTTTTTCAGGCTGAAAACCTTAAAGAAGGAAATATTGCAAGAAGAGCGTTTAAAGAGAGCAAAACATACAAGAAAAGAGCACTTAAAAAATAAGTATGGTGATCAGCCAAAAAAATTAGGAAAACTGAAGTATCCTTTAATTCTTAATGATATCACAGTACTAAATATTTGAATTAGAGTTACCTGCTTTGAAAATTTGCACTTCAAAATGATGCAACTTACGAAACTAAGCAGTCTTGAGAAAAAATATTGACTTCAAAACTCTGATGCATTATACTGAAATTTTGCATGAGTGCTGAATATTGCAAAGAGAAAAGAGTGGCGATTTGATAAATTTTAGGGCCTAAAAAATATAATTGACTATTGGTGTGCCACCCCCCCCCCCCCCCCCCCCCCCCCCCCAAAAAAAAAGAAAAAAATTTTAAAATTAAAAATATGCCCATGACTAGTACTTTCCTTTCTGTCAATTTTTCTCTCTAATTTGCTGAACACATGAGAGAATCTGAGAACTCATTCCATCACTCTTTTTCCATTGTTTATCTTTTGACATTTGGTGCCATATACTTTTTCAAAACAACATTTTTTGAACAATTGTGTGACAAATTTCAGTTAAATGCAGTTACAAGGATATATATATTGAAGAGCAAGGAGTAACTATGTTCTGATGAAGACAGACAGACACAGAGGCTGCAGAAGGGTTGAACCACCAGGCATACTCATTTGGTAAATAATGTTAGTACAGTGAAACCCTGTTAATTTAATAGCCAATTTACCTGTGAAAATTATTCAGTTAAAAGGACTATGCAACTTACAGAGATTTAGTGTAATGTTGAAACAGTTTTTGTGACAGTTGACAAAATTTGCCATCGACTCATCGGTACCTATGGGTTAAGACAGATAACTTAAAATGGTACAATAATGTAATGACATTGCATTGATTCTACATTTGGCTTCAAAACAAGAGCGGAACACTGGCATTTGCACAATTGGATCAATCGACCGGCGGTGTCTTTGATATCTCAACATTGCAACAAATGACAGTTTCAAAGGGAATCAATGATTTTGAATTTCCACCACATTCTATCTGTGCTACAATTCCAGGAATTTCTTGACACAACTAAATTTTAATTTCACGTCTGGTTATCGCCACCATTATTGAATATATAAATGGTGACACTCTGATTAAAATTTATTTTAAAAAAAATGGCTTCACATCAGCACACTTTGGATATATGGGAGCATTTTAACCTCCGAAATGATAATGGGCGGAAAGTCATAGAATGCATCTTATGTAGGTCTAAATTGAAGTACAATAATTCTTCTAGTGTCACATTTGGCCCACAAACATCCATCCATGAAGTAATAGGAGTCCTCATCATCGTCGGCTACACAGTCTACACCAATGACACAGTCCACCATCGATTTCAAGAATAAGAAAGGTGCGAAAAAGATTACTAAAGAATGATGCAAGCAGCTAACTGAAGGGATTGTCGAATGGTGTGCTATGAACCTCAAACCTCGCAGCATTGTTGAGGGAAAAGGCTTTCTACAGTTCATCAGTGATTTTGAACCTTCATTCAAGGTACCCTGTAACACCACTGCGAAAAAAACAAAAAAGTACAAAATACTATTATGAACAGTTAAAGAAGGTAGTCATATCTGATTTAAGTAATGTTCGGTTTATTTCCTTAACTGGTAGCGTGCTGAGTTTTTGTGGTTGTCAAAATTTTGTTCACATGTTATTGCCTTGTTACAATTCATGGGAGAGTGCCCATCGGCACTCTCCCATAAATTGTAACAGGGCAAATCCACTTGGACTAAATAATTTAAAATCAAAATTAATTGAAGCACATCTACAGAATATGAAGTCTTTAAGCTATTGTACCCACAATTCAGGATAAAGCCCAGCACCAGTTAACTAATTGAGGGCTAGATTATTTTTGGTTGTCTGTATTTATTCACTATTTGTTTATTACAAATTAGTTTATTACAAATTACTGGAGAGTACCCATAGGCACTCTCAAATAATTTGTAATAAAACATATTTATATAAACAAAATATTATTTGCATTAGAATGGATATGAAACATGAGCAAGAAAATGTTGTTGTCACGATGGAAGTGGTCACTTCATTACTACAGCCACTTGAAATGACGACTACATTGAATGGAAGTGAAGTATATGCTACATTGAGTATGACCAACCCAATAGAGAAAGGGCTCCTTGAAAACCATTTAAAGGTGAATGATTCAGATGCAAATCTTGTCAAGACATTCAAACGGACGGTCTCTGCTGATCTTGAGAAACGTTATTTTGATGCAAGTCTTCCTGCTGCAGAAACAAACTTTCTAAATCTGCTATTGTTTTGTTTGAAATTCCTGTCAGCTGAACAGCAAGGAGTTGCTTGAGAGGAACTGCTGAACACAATGAAAATTATGAAAGATAATGTTTCAAAGTCACTTTCAAAGAGTAAATGCTCAACGGGTGATGCAAGCTGTGTTAGCGATTTCTTATCAACCTACCTCAATTGTTTACTACAGGCTTGCACTACAGTGGAAGAACCTAACTCGGATAAAATACTCTCTGTTTTAATCTTTCCCAAGATTTGGGAAAGAAAAGTGGTGTAAAAAAAAAAAGAACAACACGAAAAAATAAGCCAAAACTGGGTCGAGCGCCATCGGCGCACACCCAGTATGGGACGCTCTTCCATAGTACAAATCCTCGACTTCCGTAAAACAGTGCGCAATGCATCAATTCGTCATTCTTTTTTTATCCGACGCACGAGAAGGATGTGTCTCTGCCATATGCATTATGAAACAGTGATAATTCAACTAGTGGATAATGGTTTTCCTGTGACTGGAATTATGGATCTGAAGATCGTATAATAACAGGAGTGTGTTTTATATATTCTCGTTAATATTTTCAACCACATTCTCATTGTATAATAATTACTTTTCCGTTTTCGCGAATGTTTTGTTTTCGACATCACGCGATTCAACAATGAATTTTTTCGGTTGAATGCATTAATTTTGGAGTTAGGAGTCATTCTGGGACTGTCTGGACAGGATTTCTTCACTCTGTTAAGGGCTGAATTTTGAGGGTGTTCTTCTACTTTCTGTTTCTGTTGAGTTCACCTTTTTCTTCTACTGCTCTCACCTCTTGTTATTTCCAGTTCGGTTCCTTTAGGGCAATTCATTTTGCCCTCGCCTTGGTGCGTTCTCGTGGCCGTTTCTTCCGCACCCACGGGTAGTGTGGAACGCTGTCGTTTTGGGGCCCCTCGACTTGACCACGTCTGGTGTGAGTTTGACCCCCTCCGTGGGGGATGTGCAGCTCCTCCCACTCCTGCGGGGGGTGGGGAACGCTATCGTTTCGGGGTCGCCCGATTCGACCATGTCTGGTGAGAATTGCTCCCCCTCTGTGGGGGATGTGCGGCTCCTCCCGCACCAGCGGGGGATGGGGAACGCTGTCGTTTCGGGGCTTCCCGACTCGACCATGTCTGGTGAGAGTTATTCCCCTTCCGTGGGGAATGTGCAGTTTTTTACCGTGGTGGATTCTGCGGGAGCTGTTGGATTTCTGGTGAAGAGATGCCTGGTTCCGGGACTGTGCGCCTTCTCCAGTCGACATCTGAGGCTGTCACTAGGGTTGTGACTCCTCCTTTGGAGGCCGAGCTTGGTGGCTCTCTCCGCTTTTCCGCCAGTTCTAACAGCTCCCGTCGTATCTGCTGCTACTGCTGTTCCGTCTACAACGTCATTGGGCACCGTTTTTAGTCGGCCTCGGCTTATCCCTGCCAGGGTCTGCAGGGATGTCTGTAGTGTGGTTGTGGGGTATCGGCCTCGGCCTTCCCTGACTTCAACTCAGCGAAGTTGGTTTGGGGTTGCCGACTGAACCCCCTGCTGGGTCCTCTCAGCCATTGAGCACAGTAGGTTTTATACCTGCAGTGGTCTGCTGCGGTGTCTTGTTGTGTAGACATGGGGGTATCGGCCTCAGCCTTCCCTGACTTCAACTCGACGAAGTTGGAAGTGGCTGCCAGCCAGACCCTCTACTGTGGTCTCTGCGCCGTCGTGCACCACAGTTGTCATTGTATTCGGATGTTCTTAGTGGGACACTGTGAACTCCGTGGCGTTTCCGTCCACTCATTCTGGCCCACGACCAGTTTTGGGAGACCAACGTCTTTTGTGCAGCCTGGACCTTTTGCCCTGCAGAGGTCTGCGGTGACTCTCATGAGTTCCCGCTATGTTGATCCTCGGGGTGTGTCACACCCCTATACACGTCTGCCTTCAGACGTATCAGCTGCCGCCCGTCGTCCCACGCCGGGTGTTTTGGAGGATCGTGACCCTTCGCTGGTTAAGAGGGTCAGAGGTGAAGCCACTTTGTCAGTTCGTTCCCCTGTCGAACTGGCCAGTACGGGCATTGAGCTTAGGGAGGCCCTTTCCTTACTCTCTCTGGTTCTGTCAAAAGAGCCTTCCTATTGCTTCCAGCGAGGCAGCGAGTGGTTTCCAGGCGCCCCCTATGGCACCTGGTTCCTGGGATTGGAAAACAGGCCACTTTCTGATCCCTCTGGTGTTCCGACACCATGGAAGGCGTCGGCTGGTTTGCCCACGATGGGCTATGTGTCTTCCGACTCAGGGGAAGAGTCAGACATGCTTGATGTCTAGAGCCAGCAGTCTTCAGGGGGGGGGGGGGGGGGGGGGGGGGCGCAGCTCTTGATTTCGTGTTTGGGTTCCTTCCGGATCTCAAACCATCTAACCAGTCGGCTGTGTCATCCAGGCCGCGATCATCGGTCGCGCGCCTACAGCCTATGGAGCAACCCACTTCTGGGCGTCTTCGACCGAGCCATTCGGTACAGTTGGTTGAAACATTTTCAGCCTTGGACTCTAAGCTAAGTTCCAAGGCTATGAAGGCTCCGTTCTTCACCAGGGTTGACACCTTTTTGCCTCCGGCGCGTTATCGTTTCTACGATTCCGCCAATCCGTCGGTCTACCAGACTTTGACGGTTTTGGATCAAGACTCCACTTCCCTCAGGCTTTCCAAGTCCAAGTCTGCCGTCATTTCCGATGACAACTCTGGAGTCCACATTGGGGCTTATCGAGAGAGATGCTTGGTATGCTTTCTCTCTCCGATCACGTCGTCTCAGCTTTAGCTGCTTATCTGTCCCCAGATTAGTTTGACGATGGTACAGGCTCCTTTGCGTGTGCTGTCCAAGGCACTCATGCATCTTACTCACACGCTTGCCTGTAACACGGCTACTCTGGAATTAGTTTGAGGGGACTCTGTGCTGGACACAGGCCGATCCCTTCCTGAGGAGCAGTGCGCTACTCTTCGATCTGCTTCTTTGGCAGCTCTGCAACTTTTCCATGGTTCTGTGTTGACGGTCCGGGATGACGTCCTACGTCATTGCAACGATCAGCTGCTGTTTCTTCAGCTTGATCAGCCTTCTAGGGTAGGCACGGGCCGTTCCAAGCCTAACAAGTACCCTCTGCTTCCTCTGCGAAGCAAAGGGGCTGATCCTTCTGCCTCCGCTTCTACTTCTTTCTCAAGGGGTAAGGGTAAGCGTCAGTAGTCTTGAGGGAAGTCCCAGGATTCTTCATTCAGTAGAGGAGGTGTTTTCTCCTTTCGCGAGCCTCGTCGGGGTTCGAAATGAAGGTCCTCACCTCGACCCCCTTCCAGGTTGGAGAAAGGATGGCAGAGTTTACAGACCGTTGGGCCACCATCACATCTGATCCTTGGGTGTTAGATGCTGTTTGGTCCGGGCTGCGAATATCCTTCCGAAGGCACCCCACTCTGTACCAGGGTGCCTCTTCCAATCGCAGTTCCTTCAGACATTTTACGTTGGGAACTTTTGTCACGGAGACAGACAATCTCCTGACAAAGGGGGCGATTGAGGTCATCAAGAACATTAGGTCAGTGGGTTTCTATTCCCGCCAGTTCTTGGTGCCGACGAAGGACGGCCGACTCGACCGGTTATCAATCTGGGTTTTCTGAACCAGTCTATCATTGCTCCCAAGTTCAGCATGGAGACTTTCAGGTCGGTCCTCCGTTCAATTCACCAGGGAGTTTTCGTTCCAGCTTCGACCTGCGAGACGCTTACTTTCACGTTCTGATTCATTGGGCGTTATGGAAGTATCTCAGGTTCGTTTTTCTGGGGCGAGTTTACCAGTTCAAGGCCATGCCTTTCGGCCTCAACCTGGTTCCTTGGGCCTTCACCAGACTGATGTCGCATGTGATAGCTTTCCATCGCACACAGTCCAGGGTGACTACTTTGGCATATCTGGACGATATCCTCCAAGGGCATTCCAATGCTGCCTTACTGGAGTCGGATGTCGCCACTCTGTTGAGCCTGCTCACGTCGCTAGGTTTCAGAGTCAACGAGGAGAAGTCGGACCTGGTCCCTTTTCAGTCGTTTTATCATCTGGGGATGGCTTTCCGCACACAATTCAATTTGGTGACGGTTCCCCAGGCCAAGGCTGTGATTCTCTCAGCTTTTACTATGACTCTGTCCCAGTCCACTTCCGCGACGGCTCGGAGTATTCTCCGGCTGTGCGGTCTCTGCTGTTCGGTGATGGATCTCATTCCTCTAGGTCAGCTGCGTGTCTGACCTCTCCAACACTTTCTGCTCAGTCGTTGGAGACCGAATGTCGATTTTCTGGATCTGGTGCTTCAGTTTCCAGAATATCTTTATCCTCACCTTCTCCTCTGGACGGATGTCCAGTGGCTTTCCTAGGGTATTCCGTTGGACTTACCCACGTCCGATCGCGTTCTGATGGCAGACGCCTGCGATCTCGGATGGGGTGCGACGTTGGATCCTCGAGGTCTTTCCATTCACGGGATGTGGGACCAGGATCATGCAGCTCTACACATCAACCAGAAGGAGCTTCTTGCTCTTCTTCTGAGTTTCAGGCAGTGGATCCCTCACCTGTCGAATCGCCAGGTCCTTCTGTTGTCTGATCATTCGACGGTGGTTGCTTACATTCGGAATCAGGGCGGCACGCACTCTGTTCCAATGTACGAATTGGCTCGGGATCTTCTACTGCTCGCTCAGGATGTCCACACGGGGGTGGCTGTTCGTCACATTCCCGGTCGTCTGAACGTCCTAGCCGACTCCCTGTCCCGTCGGGGCAGGGTCATTTCCACCAGGTGGATGCTCCACATGGCGGGTTCCATCGCTCTCTTGCGACTCGTTGGAACCATCTGGTGGACACTTTTGTGTCCCCGTGTCCAGATGCTCTGGCTTTCGCCGTGGACGCTCTGGCCCTCCTTTGGGATGGTCTTGTCAGCTACGCCTTCCTGCCAGTTCCGATTCCGCCTCAGGTTCTCGCCCAGATATGAACCTGCAGTCGTCGAATCCTTTCGATCACACCCGTCGCCTCGGTGGGTGTGGATCAATCTGCTCCGCTCTCTGTTAGCGGCGGTTCCGGCATGTCTCCCTCTACCTCGCGACTTTCTTTGCCAAAGTCGCCCGAGGAGGTTTTACTTGACCCGACTTCATTGTGCAGGCCTGGATATTTCACGGTAACGATCGTTCCGTTTCCGTGTCGTTACCATCACAGCAAAAATGCGGAAATGATTTTTCGTTTCCCATGCATTTTATGCACACTCGGACTCCATGACTAGACCGTACATGTTCATAATTTTATAGGAATATGTTGTCCAGTTCCAATCATACTGTCAGTGTCGTCTGTCATCTCCCGGTATTTATGACTACAACCACAATGTCGACAGCCGCAAAGAAACGAAAAAAACGAATCGGTGTCTCTCAAAACGTTTAAAAAATGGTCCTTTTCAGAAGATTTCACACCTGAAGTTGATGAGGAAGGTGTAATAATTAAATTACAGTGTACGGTTTGCAGTACACACGTAACAGAAATAAGACAGGAGGCCAAGTCAAGAGGAATTAGCGGCCCGCCTTTAACTGCTATGTTAAATTATGTGGACGGAATATCCAGCGTACATAAAGGAAATGTGGAAAAACACGTTCGCAGTGGTTCGTTACATGACTGGGCAAAACGACCGTTCAATAAATCCGATGGAGATGCTCCAACTTCTGCAATTGCTGTTTCCACCCATCTACCTAAATTTGTACATGAAGCAGCCGAAAAGAACAATTTACGTTTGTTCAATACAGCATTGAATTTGTTGTTGGCTGAGAAACCCTTCACAGATTTCCCATTTACGGTTAACATGCAGCGGTGGAATGGGGTGAACATTTCACCTGGTAAAGATGATGAACGTAGCTGCGCAATTTTTGTGCAATATATAGCCCTAGCTGTCACTGAAGATATTAAAAATATTTTGTCTTCAGCCAATTTCATGTTTGGCGAAATGGATGGAAGCGAAGCGCGTAAAACACAAGACGAGAAGGAGCTCGTATTCTGTCGAGTGGTTGTGAGGGGGCAGCCTGTGGAACTCTTGTTGAAATGTCAGAAGATGTCAGACTTCAGTGGTGTAGATGCTAAAGGTGTAAAAGCAGCATTTGATGATGCATTTCTGAATGGTTATAACGTTTCTCCTGAAAAATTTGAAAAGCTTTTGGTTGGTGTATGTGCCGACGGTGCAAGTGTGAACATGGGCCGATTATCTGGGGCTTGTACCGTGATGAAAGCAACTCGTCCATGGTTGATTATTATACATTGCATTAACCACCAGTTGGAACTGGCAATAGCTGACGCATTCATTAGCAATTCGACATTTAAAATGCTAGAAGATATGATGTAAAACATTTTTTATCTTTTTCGGAACAGCGGCAAGAAAAAACGTCTGTGTATGCGAATTGCAGAAAAGCTCTCTGTTACCTGGGTATCGTTTGTCAAAGCACAAGGGACACGTTTTCAGGTTCACCACTGTAACAGCATTCGAGCAATGATAATCAATTACCTTGCATTGGTATTATTTGCAGAAAACATGATTGAGGGGGATAAAAGTCTGTGTAAATCTGAGGTGAGGGCCCTGTTGAAAGGTTATCATAATAAATGGGTCAGCTACGAGTATTTGGGTGCTATGGAATTCTATAGACAAGTTCTGAGACTCACCACGCATGTAAGTCTCACCTTTCAAAATCAGTCAGTTTTGATAATGGATGTGAGAGATGCACTAGAAGAGTGCAAAGATGGTCTCAATGAAATTGCTGCATCAGAAAAGCCGCAATTTCCATTTTTCATTGGATTTAATGAAAAAGACGAGGCCTCATTCACAGTAAAAGCCACAAATATGCCGGCATCGTATCAGTTCAAGGAGCATTCTAAAATTACTGCAAAGCAAATTTTGCGGGCTGACAGGTGTCTAACAGTAGTCAGGGAAACGTTCACTCTGAGGAAAGTAACAGAGGGTAAAAAGCAAGTTGAAAAGATTAAGCAGGTTGCTAATTCCCAAAATTGTGAAAAGTATCGAAAGTCGTTTCAGTGGGACCCTCAACGAACCAGTTATCAAAGCAATGAGGCTAGCTGACCATACCACATGGGACTGTGATGACGGCAGTTTTGGTAAATCCCATATCAAGGTCTTAGCAAAGCACTTCGCTGTACCCCTGGCTGAACATAACTTCAGTGTTGATCAAGCATTGAGGGAATTCCATGGTGTAAAAAGACTAAAAGCCATATGTTTTAAGGCTTATCAGGGTAAAATCTCGTTTTGGGAGAGAATTTTTTGTGAATACCAACAAAAATTTCCACATTTCTTGCTCATAATTGAACTTTGTTGCACCATGGTATTTTCAAGCGCTACAGTTGAGCGCGGTTTTTCTACTGTCAAGCTCCATCTCCATGACGCTCGATTGAGTTTGTCAAACAAAAGACTGAATGATCTACTTGTCATAAGGATTAATACCCCAATTTTGAGTAAACTTGATTCACAGTACGAAACAAAAATGATACGTAAAAAAGCCGTTCAGATATACATGAATTCTCCAGATCTCAAACGCGGTTGTTACAGCCGAACTATCACTAAGCACAGCAAACATCTGCATGATGATCAAACTCCATCCACAAGTTTCGCAGAGCCTGGCGATGACCTGTTTTTACCTGTTGCTGCTGCCTCTGTTATTGGCGATCGCCCGGCTGTTAATGAGATATTAAAAGACTCATTTGTGTTAGTTGATGAATCTGAAGAAGAGATATCTGGCGCCTCTGGAACTGAGACTGAGTCTGAGAGTGAATGCGATACTCATAGTGACCGAGAAGATGAACCTAGCATGGAAGCCGAGTAAATTCAATATACTGAATATTCAAGATGTGCCAAAGTTTTAGAATGGGTAATTCTACATCTTTGGTAACATCGTGAATGGTCAGTGATATGGACGTGTTAACAGTTAACATATTCCAGTGCAGTAATTCAAAAACTTGTGCGAAGTGTAATGGGACGGTGCATTTACTCATAAATATTCAACCATTAACCATTCAAAACTTAATAAATTTAATCGGTAACAAAAAGGACTCGGATCAATAGACCTAATAATTTCTGTTGATTTAACAGTGCCACTAAACATGGTTAATTTAGTTTATTTTGTGTTGTTGGGGCTAAGCACGTCATAGTATATTTGTGTTATTATAATAAAAAGTATGCTCAACAGTCAATACACTGAGTGACACCAATTTTTTCACACCCATTCTGATTCATTTATTGAGGCATAGTGATTTGCCTTAAGGCTTTCTGTCCGCAGGACTCATTTCAACCGTGGTTGCTTTATCCCTTTACCCAACATGACCGTTAAAAAAAAAATAAATGGACAGACAAATTGAAATAACCCCAATGACACCCCCCCCCCCCCCCTCCCCCCGGGCCCCAACTATCGTTGTATTCTAAAGGTCCCCATAAAATCATACAAATAATATGTGGATATCGAAGGGCTTTTAACTCAGTTCGCGGGAAATCTGAAGACTGTAGGTGACAGGGCTTTCAGGATCAGCGCGCCCCGTGTGTGGAACTCGTTACCCAAAACCTTACGAAATGCACCATCTCTTGAAAGTTTTAAAAAGGGACTAAAAACCTACTTATACCAGAGGAACTTTCCAGGCTATCCCTTCGCTGACACACAAACCGGGTGACTTTATTGATTTTATCTATCTTATTTGTGATTTCTTTTGTAAAGCGCTTAGGGCTTTTATTAGGATAGGCGCTATATAAGTGATATATATTATTATTATTATTATTATCGTTAGAACCGGCTCATTGAGCCGGTTTTAATTATAACCATGTATAATGTACCGGTTTGGTTTCTGCGGAGAATATTTTGAACTTCGTTGAGGTAAAACGTGGAATTTCTCTAATGTGCCTCGTACCAAGCAAACGCGTAGTTGCGTCCGTCCCCCCCCCCCCCCCACCCCCCCCCCCCCCCCCCCCCCCCCCCCCCCCCCCCCCCCCCCCTCACCCCCCCCCCCCCCCGCCCCCCCACAAAAAAAAAAGAAAATCTGCAAGTTCCCCCCTTGGCTTCCCCAAATTCTAAAAAGATCACCTGACACGAATGTTAATATCTTATACAAAAAATGGGACTGCCATTCGTCTTGTGGCTATCCGGCCAATAATCATCGGGACATGAATTATTTATGTCCAGATGATTATTAGCCGAGTAGCTGACCGAACGAGCGCCTGATGAATTTATCCTACTTTATGAGGAAAACAATAAACATTTTCCTTTTGAAATTTTCTGCATGTTTGAGGCCAAATGCCACCATAAGCCACCTCAGTCAGAGCATCTAAAAATCAATTTTTTCCGGGGGGGGGGGGGGGGAGGGGGGGGGCATTAACCCCCCTCTCTGTGCACGTGCGCTAGACACCTTTCGGTGTCTGTATTCAGTTTTTCCCTCCAAAAATTCTCATGCCCCCCACCCCCCACCCCCCCCCCCCCCCCCATTAAATTTTAATCCTGGCTACGCGCCTGGTACCAAGACGGATAAAAAAAATCAGCCCAGATCGCCAGTATACAGCCTACAGTTCAAATGAATAATGCATCATTCTCATCTCACGACCAACCAACTTAACAGAATGTCATTGCTGCCAAGTCCCCAGCATTAAATATTCACCCGTAACAGTGAGTGACACTGCACGCCGGTAAACTTGAGCCTAGGTGCGCCTCCACCCTGCCCCGGCCCTACAGTGTTTCATAAAGTCCTTCATCAGCCTCTCAACCAACTCTGAACCGGTGTATTGGGAAGTAATGACTGTGCGAATGAACTCAGTCACCAGAAGCATGAAAATGTCTGTAATGCAGAAAGGTAATTCCAGTCTAGTACTGTAAGGGAGGTAATCAAATTAGCTATCAAAGAACTCAGCTATTTTCGAAATTGCTGACAGGGTCTTCGCCATATGTGATGCCCATATCTCTCACCAAATTTAAACTGCATCGTTCCATGGCTGATTTTAAATAATATATTATAAGTGATCATCTCAGACTTTGATATCTTGAATCTTTTCAATTTTTTATTGACTTTTGGTCATTAAAGCCTTTAAGATCACGCTTGGCTGGTCACCATTGCAGTGTCGTTAAGCTGACAAGTCATAACAGAACAACTATTTTGCTTCAAGCGAAGTTTAAGACGCCAATATTGCAGTCTCTCTGGCGGATTGCTGGTTTGGGATTCCAGCCTTAAAACGTCCCTAGCGCCAGTCACTTAACCGTGGCAAAATTTATTCTTTTTGTTAAAACGAAAGAAATGTAATTGAAAGCACGAGTGACAAAAAGTGAGTCGCGTAGAAAATCAGGGCGGGCAAGTGCATTTTAAAGCCTATTAGTATTAGTTCTGCAGGGCGAGTGACTTTTGCTGTATTTTTACACCCCTGTCGACGGAACGGGAAAATCGTTATGGGTTGTTTCCCATGATGCAAAATGACGGAAATGAAATATGATTTCCCATGATTTTTGAAATATTGAGGCCTGTTGTGCCTTCGCACAAGTCTTTTATCGGGTCCTGTCTCCTCCGTAGTGGTTTTTCGAGACACGCAGTGGAGTTGCTTTTCTTCTAGGAGGCACTCACTCCACTGGTTTAGCCTCTGTGGCTAAGTGGAAGGTTCTTCTGTCGATGGTGTGCGATTACTCTATTGCTTCTGTCACTCCTTCGATCACACCGCTTGCAGAGTTTCTGGTATATGTTTGTTTCTGGGGGTCTCCAGCAATGGGTCCATGTCTATGCTTCAGAGACATTTTTTCATATGTGATACCGCATTGTTTCGACACTCATCCTTGCCTCTCCAAGCTTGTTCAGGGTCTCCAGCAGTGGGTCCATGTCTATGCTTCGGAGACATTTTTTCATATGTGATACCGCATTGTTTCGACACTCATCCTTGCCTCTCCAAGCTTGTTCAGCTCTTTTCCTTGAAAAGGCCTAGCACTTTGCAGTTTCCTCCAAGATGTTCACTTTCTTGGACGCTGCTCTGCTTGGGGGTGGGGGGTGTTCACGCCATTATCCTGGATGAATATGCGTTCTCTCACATGCCAGATATCTCCTGCATCCATTTCTTGATGGATTTGTCTTGCTATTCGTGCTGCTTCCACTCGTCTAGCTACTGGTAATTGTTTTACCAATTGTTTTTTTCTGCCACGAGGTGCGTGCATTGTCTTCCTCTTTTAATAACTCTGTCATGTTGTCGGATGACGGATGTTATTCTGGCAGCCTTCTGGAGAAATGCTACTTTCTCCTTTTATCTGCGACAGTTGCAGGAGCCGACAGAGAACCTTGGGGCCCTCTTACTTTGGCTCAGGCTGTTGTCTGTCCCAGCCTTTCAGCTTTTTTCAGGGTCAGTTCCAGCTTTGTGCTCTTACTGCCCTTTCTGTCTGTGCATCGCACTTCACCATACGCCTCATCTTTCATTGTCTTTTCTAATGTTTGTGATGCTATGGTTTGATAGGCCTAGGGATCTCTTACTCTGTCCACGGTCCCAGTGCTATTGAGTTATGTGTGGGTTGGTTATGTGATTCCCTCCAGCCTTTTGTCTATTCAGCCTGTAGTAAACAATTGAGGTTGGTTGATAAGAAATATAAATTTTATAGTAAATTTCCTTTCTTATTATACCTACCGAAATTTTTTACATGGAGGCCCTCCTGTCTTCTTATTCGGGTAAGAATCCTTCCTCCCCGCTGATCACATAACTCCTGTGTTGTTCGGAATCAAAAGAATGACGAATTGATGCATTGCGCACTGATTTACGGAAGTCGTGGATTTGTACTATGGAAGAGCGTCCCATATTGGGTGTGCGCCGATGGCACTCGACCCAGTTTTGGCTTATTTTTTCGTGGTGTTTTTTTTTTTACACCACTTTTCTTTCCCAAATCTTCGGTAGGTATAATAAGAAAGGAAATTTACTATAAAATTTATATTTTTCTGACATTATTTCAAGTTCATCCCAACGGGGCCAACACTCAAGTTCATAGAGTAAGATAGGAAAAGGATACATACGAAGTGTAAATGCTCTAAAGACGGAGCAGGCTGCAGAAATGAAATTTATTATGGGTAGTACAGTAGAAAAAAGATGTATCCACCCTGGAATATGAACTTCAATGATATAAGGCAATTAACAGTGCTAACGTTAATCCATGAGAATGGTGGGCCCATAATTGTGACCAATTTCCAAGGCTTGCAAGATTGGCAAGAAAAGTGCATTTTATCAGTTTCAGGAATGGTTGTGACGAAATGCCTTGTGTGCCTTGATCCCGGGACTGTCGATCAGTTGGTATTTATCAGAGAAAACTTGAAATGTTGCAGTGTTGAAATTGGTAACAGTGAATCAGTTATTGCTAAAGGTGACACGTATGGAGAAATTTGTGCGAATTCTGATGATGCAATGTGTCTCTGTGAATTGTGTACAGGTGGGGCAGAATCCTGCTTAGACACTGATGATATGAGTGATATGATTGATGACACAGCTGCACAGGTGATTGACTCAGGACTGCAAGATTAATTAAACCATGCAGTTGTGAACCACAGAACATTATCATTATCTCTCACGACTTAAGATGTTGTGCTGATTTTTTTTTTCAAGTGCTTTTAACTGGTAGAGTGCTAAATTATTATGCCCCAGACTTGGTCAGAGGAGGTATCTAGTGGAGAGCTGTGTACGTTCGTGCGGAACGCAAATGTGTCCATTCAACATATTTGCTGCTCTAGCACAGTCATTATTTGTCAGATTCAAATAATTTTTGCCATGCTTGTCCGTCAACATGGGGTAACGGATCCTACAGCAGAATTAAAACCTTCGCTTAAACATTTACAGAGTTATTTTCCCTTGTTTAACTTAGGGAATTATTATTGAAAAATAATTGAAAAATGTGTGTGTCCAACATATTTGCTGCTCTTGCTCTGTCATCATACGTTGAATTTAAATAATTCTTACCATGCTTGTTCCTCAGCATGGGGGAACGTATTCTACAGTAGAATTAATATCGTCGAATGAACATTTACAGTGCTATTTGCCCTTGTTTAACTTAGGGGATTATTGAAAAATGTGTCTGTCCAACATATTTGCTGCTCTAGCTCTGTCATCATACGTTGGATTTAAATAATTGTTGCCATGCTTGTTTATATTAGTATAGATTGCTGCAGGCACATGTCATGGTTTTGATGGCATAATGCTATCCATGGTATTGCAGGAGGAGGCCATATGCCACACTTCGCGTTGCTCTTGTTTTTGGTTGTCAAAGTTTGTTAACATGTCTTTGCCTTGTTACAATTCATGGGATAGTGCCCAGGCACTCTCCCATGAATTGTAACATGACAAATCCAAACAAGTTAAATAATTTAAATGAAAGGATAATATGAATAACCTCCACAGAATATGAAGCCTACAAATTTCAGTACCTCCTCCTCAGAATAAAGCCAAATATGGGCTTCCAGCACTCTACCAGTTAAGAGTTTGGAGTTACCGTAACTCATTATACCACCCACTTGAAAAGTGGGAGGTATATAGTGTTCACTTGGTCCGTCTGTACATCCGTCTGTCCATCTGTCCGTCCGTCCATTATGCTTTAGGGGGGTTCACATATGCTATCCGCAACTCCTCCTAAACCAGTGAACAGATTTCATTGAAACTCTCAGACGTTCTTTTACATACATTAAAGATGTGCACCTCCTATTTTCTTTTCAGATATTTTCATTTTTACAGTTTCCCATATTGAAAAATGAACTTTGTCAAATTCAATTGACATTCTGGACAGATCTGCTATCTGCTATACACATATGCTATCCGCAACTTCAGATGTGCACCATCTTGTTCTTTTCAAATATTTTCATATTTACAGTTCCCCATATTCAAAAATGTTTTTTGTCAATTCAGGTTTTAGTACGGAGGGGTATAGATCTGCTATCTGCTACTCCTCTTAAACCATTGAACAAACTACATTGAAACTCGCAGACCTTCTATTACATACATTGAAGATGTGCACCTCCTATTTTTAGTCAAGTTTTGACGAAGTCAAACTCGACTTATAGTTTGATGAAGTGGCGGGCAGGCGTAAACAATTGGTTTCCGGGCAATAACTTTAGTTCTATTTGATGCACCTTTACCAAAATTATACCAGAGGTTACCCTATAGGAAAGGAAGACACCTATCAATTTCAAAGTCTCGTGCCCCAAGGTCAAGGTCACTGTTACTATAAATAGAATGTTTTGTGACAAATTGGTTTCCGGGCAATAACTTTAGTTCTATTTGACGCACCTTTACCAAACTTATACCAGAGGTTACCCTATAGGAAGGGAAGACACCTATTGATTTCGGAGTCTGGGACCCCAAGGTCAAGGTCACTGTTACTATAAATAGAATATTTTGTGACAAATTGGTTTCCGGGCAATAACTTTAGTTCTATTCTGTGTATCTTCACCAAACTTATACCACTGGTTACCCTATAGGAAGGGAAGACCCCTATTGATTTTGGAGTCTGGGACTCCAAGGTCAAGGTCACTGTTACTATAAATAGTATATTTTGTGACAAATTGGTTTCCGGGCAATAACTTTAGTTCTGTTTGAAGCACCTTTGCCAAACTTATACCAGAGGTTACCCTATAGGAAGGGAAGACACCTATTGATTTCGGAGTCTGGGGCCCCAAGGTCAAGGTCACTGTTACTATAAATAGAATATTTTGTGACAAATTGGTTTCCGAGCAATAACTTTAGTTCTATTCCGTGTATTTTCACCAAACTTATACCACAGGTTACCCTTTAGGAAGGGAAGACACCTATCGCTTTTGGAGTCTGGGGCCCCAAGGTCAAGGTCACTGTTACTATCAATAGAATATTTTGTGACAGATTGGTTTCCAGGCAATAACTTCAGTTCTATTTGACGCACCTTTACCAAACGTACACCAGAGGTTACCCTATTGGAAAGGAAGACACCTATCGATTTCAGAGTCTCGTGCCCCAAGGTCAAGGTCACTGTTACTATAAATAGAATATTTTGTGACAAATTGGTTTCCAGACAATAGCTTTAGTTCTATTTGACGCACCTTTGCCAAACTTATACCAGAGGTTACCCTATAGGAAGGGAAGACACCTATTGATTTCGGCGTCTGGGACTCCAAGGTCAAGGTCACTGTTACTATAAATAGAATATTTTGTGACAAATTGGTTTCCGGGCAATAACTTTAGTTCTATTTCATGTATCTTTACCAAACTTACACCAGGGGTTACCCTTTAGGAAAGGAAGACACCAATCGATTTCAGAGTCTCGTACCCCAAGGTCAAGATCTCTGTTACTATAAGTAGAATATTTTGTGGCAAATTGGTTCCTGGGCAAAAACTTTAGTTCTATTTCATGTATCTTCACCAAACTTACACCAGAAGTTACCTTATAGAAAGGGAAGACACGTATCGATTTCAGAGTCATGCGCCCCAGGGTCAAGGTCACTGTTGCTACAAATAGCTTATTTCTTCAGAATTTTATGTCAAAACTCGACTTCTGGATCTGTGATCCTCTTGCTGGATTTTTCTTTCAGATATTTTCATATTTCGATGTCTATACGTCCGTCCATCCGTTACACTTTAGAGATGTACACATCTGCTATCCGCAACTCCTCTTAAACCAGTGAACGGATTTCATTGAAACTTTCAGACATTCTTTTACATATATTGCAGATGTGCACCTCCAATTTTCTTTTCAGATATTTTCATATTTACAGTTCCCCATATTCAAAAATGGTTTTTGTCAATTCAGGTTTTAGTAGGGAGGGGTATAGATTTGCTCTCCGTTACTCCTCTTAAACCATTGAACAAACTCCATTGGAACTCGCAGACCTTCTTTTACATACATTGAAGATGTGCACCTCCTATTTTTCTTTCAGATATTTTCATATTCTGACATACGTCCATCCGTCCGTCCGTCTGTCCGTCCGTCCGTCCATCCGTCCGTCCGTCCGTCCGTCCGTCCATTATGCTATAGGGGTGTTACGCTTTTTTTTTTGGGGGGGGGGGGGAGGGGAGGGTACACATCTGCTATCAGCAACTCCTCTTAAACCATTGAACAGATTTCATTGAAACTTTCAGACATTCTTTTACATATATTGAAGATGTGCACCTCCTGTTTTGTTTTCAGATATTTTCATTTTTAGGGTTTCCCATATTTAAAAATGGGCTTTGTCAATTCAAGCTTGCGTGGGGGGAGTTGTTGACATTTGCTTGATGCCTTGATCCCCCCAGTTAAGCTCCCAAGCTTTTTGGCTTGTTTTATTGAAATGTTTTTTTATAAAATGTCTTGGGAGTGTAACGTATTATACAGAAGATTATTCTGTACATCCCCATGGTTATGTCCTCACCCTTGGGGTGTTTAGGCATTTTGGTGATGCATCATACATCCGATGTATCGTTTTTTCTTCTGCTGAAGATCTTGCTTTACATCGGTTAGTTTTATTTCTGTTACTGACTTCGAACCGTGTTGCCTGGGGTTTTGTTTTTGTTTTGAAGCTGTTTACATTGACAATGCTCCAGGTAGTTTCCTATTATTTTTAGGAAAACGACGGTTGTAAGTAACAAAAAATATTTCGGTAGTGTGACAGTTAATTTTTGGGATATTATTATAATGTTGTCCATTCTTAGGCTCTTTTGGGCTCATCGTTTCCTTTGGGAATTTGGGATCTTATATAAGAAAAAATTTTCACAATTTTTTTTATTTTTTGAAGGAATTTTTCTTTTGGATGTATTTATTTCAGCGATTATATTTTAATGTTATCTTATATTTATGTAGATTTGGTGGTAGTACAATCGACCTATTTTAGATTTTAGGTAATAATATTTCTCTAACAGCAGGGCAAATAAGAGGAAGCCTTTCCTCTATTTACATGGTCTTTGTCTTGCTTATAGTCGATGTACTACCACTAATTCTTGCACCATGTGTCAGATTTTGACAACGTTGGTGACGGGTGTCATGGTTTATTGTTAGGCGAGTGGACACTAGCGGTCCTCTCACGGCGAGGGGACACTGCTGGACCTCTCGCCAAAAAGTCACTCTAGTTTTTTAGTTTCTATTTACAGAGGAACAAGAACATGGTGTGGTTTCGTGACGCCGTCAGAGAGTGTGCTTCCGTCACCGCAATATACTATTAGAGCTAGCAGAAAAAGTCCTCAGTGATATAAGACAAGGGTCTAGACCTTAGAATATTGGGTTTACGTCCTTGTCTGCAGCTAGCTTAACCGGCGGATCATTACTCAGAATATGGGTAGTGTTGACACCGGGTATGTCCGTAGTGGTCGAGAAGGGGAACAAGGGTATAGCGAGCGCTATAAAATCCGAACATGCTCACCCTACAACGATGGAAAGGAGGAAGCTGACAAGTTCTGAGGTATGCTCGTCCAGGTCTATCATGACCGCGAGCAAGAGAGAGGCCCCTCTTACAACAACATCTGGAGTCAGAGGTTGTTGGTAGGAACTTGCGTCAGTTGGAGCTTACGTCCATGCCTTCCTGTCTGGGACTCTCCTTCTAATAGGCTGCACACACGACCGCACAAAGTCCATTGTCGCCAGCTAGCTCGACCGGTGAAGCGGTTACTCAGGCCTCTGAGAACTGTGACGCTGAGTGTGTCCATTCTGGGCTCGGAGACTATATAGGGTGGAGCGAGCACTATAATATACAATCATGCTCACCCAACGACGATGGAAGGAGGAAACCGGCAAGTTCTGAGGTACGCTCGTCCAGGTCTGCCAGGACCGCGAGCAAGAGAGAGGTCTCTCTCTCTTAGAGCATCATCTGGGGCCAGATGTTGTTGGAAGGAACTTGCGTCAGTCGGAGTTTACGTCCATGCCTCCTGTCCGAGTCGTCCCGTTTAATAGGCAGCCGGGGTCGGCTAGTTTTACGGCTTCCTCTACATAGCGACTAAAGTGCTCTTAATATTGCACAGGGTTATATACCGCGGTGAGTGGTTTCAGTTCCTTGTCGCCGGTGAAGCAGTTACTCTTGAATATGAGGACCGTGTCACCGGATGTGTCTCATGTACATTGTAAATCAGAGCTAGCGGCGAAAGTGCTCAATGATATAAGACAAGTTCCTAGACCTTAGAATATAGGGTTTACGACCTTGTCTCCAGCTTGCTCAACTGGCGGATCGTTACTCAGAATATGGGTAGTGTGATGCCAGGTATGTCCGTAGCGGTGGAGAGAGAAACAAGAGTGTAGCGAGCACTATAAATCCAATCACGCTCACTCTGTGACTATGGAAAGGAAGAAGCCGGCAAGTTCTGAGGTATGCTCAGCTAGGTCTCCCAGGACCGCAAGCAAGAGGGAGACCCCTCTCTCTCTTTTAACAACATCTGGGGCCGGGTGTTGTTGGTAGGAACTTGCGTCAGTCGGAGCTTACGTACTTACCCATTGTCCGGAACGCTCAGTTTAATTCTCAGCTGGGGGCGGCTTCAGTCCGGCTTCTTCAACGTCTACTAAGCACTCATGACCACACCTTGACAAAGTGACTTAGGATATCTAGTCTGCATCGTCAAGAGATCCACTTTTTGTTAAAAAAGTCGCACCATCTAGTCGCCAAAAAGATGAGGCTTCATTCATCAGGACGTCCGCAGTAAGAGCCATCTGGGACACACTGTCCCAGGAGCAGCTGGCGAACAAGCAATACATGACCGCTGCTCCGTAACGGGCTTGCTGTCACAGATTGCACAGCTCATCGCAGTATTCCTGTTAATGCAGAAGCATTCAGCGTCAGTCTCAAAGCTTGAGCTGTTGGATGGTGCTCGGTCGGTCTAGTCATCTGTGTGTTCAGATGCCGTTGACCGTGATTCTTGACTAATTTAGACGAATGATGAAAGGGATACCGAGGAGGATTATCCTTACCTTTCGGAACAGCTCATGGAGGATATGGATGCTATCCATTATCGCTACCTTGAACTTGTTCCAGTGAATCACAATACTGTGATTGTTTGTAAGAAACTGCTAGTGTTATAAACGCTGACTTCATCCTGACAAAGAGGATGATAGGTCTGTTTCGGTTAAGTCTACACGGATGTCACAGGTCTTTGATTGTTTAGACGACGCCATATTCAACTTCCCGTGGGAAGAAGTAATACGGTTTCCTATCATCATCTTCTGTATTTTTAACCGTGTTTTTTTTTAACACATTAATTTTAAAAACGGCAGGGGAAGATGTGTTGAGAGTTTCTCGGCATTTGAATAAGCAGGTTAAGGGCTTAGTTGTGACCTTACCTTCATCATTTCGCTGTTTGCTCAGACACAATCGAGAAGATATTTTCTTACTCAGAGTGAATTTAGGCGCAACGTCTATATGGAAAGGAGTTTTGTGGATGTTTGTATCTCTTTAAAAATTCTTTCCAGACCTATTTATCACATATATCTCTGTCTTAACAGTTGCTAAGTGGGAGTTATTCTGATGTGACAAAGCCTTACGTCGTCATCTTAATATATGTCTGGGTGGAAAACTCTCCACAGGTTGCTGTGGTTTTCCAGACACTAAGTCTTCGACGACAAGCTTTCTTTTATGTAGGATTTAGATACAAGAAAGCATCGATACTCTGGTCTTTAAGTTGAGTCTAATCGACTAACAACAGCAGAAAGAGTAGGAGAGGATGTCCTGAACTCAGATCGTCTATAAGGACTCTTAGCGAAGCTATAGGTTACCCTCCTATAATTACTTTAGGGTCGACTATACAGCCTCTTGGGTAGGGGGTTTAGGTCTGTTCGAGATTACTGATCAGACACCCCTGAGCCGGTGGCCCGAGGCTCTTCTAGAGTTCGGTCCGATCGACTTTGACTGGAACTGGATAATTAGGTTATTTATGAAATCATTCAGTCGAAAAAGCGAGCGTTCGTATGATCGACCATGCAGTGAGTATAGTTCTTTAGATCACTTGAAGAATGAATTAGATAATGTCTCTTGGAATGAATGAAAGGATACACGTATTCTACAATTCATTTTCAACAAGCTGGTTCGTCTGTTGTTTCACAGAGCGAATTAGCCATTTGTTAGGCTCGCTTTTGTCTTTTATCAGATGCATTAGCAGCAAAAGATTTTATGCGTCGGATGGGGTTGTGCAGAGCGGCTATGAATGTTATTGCGATGGATCGCTTCCGCACACATCCTCTCCAGTTATTCTTAACTGGAGTTGTAAACGTTTTTCGCTCTAGCCCTGTTTTGTTTTAGCGGTTCTTTTAACATAAGGTCAAGTTTGAGCATATATTCAGTGGTTTTCTCAAATATGATGGACGTGAGTTCATATATTGGGTTACCATCCTGAGTCCGATGGTCTCTCTATGCAGGGTTCTTGAGACCCTCAGTTCTTGGAGACCACATATTCAGAAATGATGTCTTATTGTTTATGCTACATCATTGAATTTATATTATTAGCGATCATGTATTTATAGACGCATATCAGAGTTTATCAGAAGAGAAGAAACGCTTCTTTTTGTCATTAAAATCCCAATAGAAGGGACATTTAGGTTCATTCTATTGATAGATGGATTCAGTTAGCTATTTCTACTGCTTATGAAAGTTTATCTTCTAATCTGCAGTCAATGCTTAAGATTTCAGCGCATGAAGTTAGAGCGCTGACAGCATCTTGGGCTTATTCTAACAGTATTGCTATTACACGATCTTATGTAGGATCGCTTCAGGATAATTAAGTTTGCGGCGCACAGGAATAATAGTTTCCATCATTTGTGTCGCCAGTGTTGGGCATTTGAGCGACAATTGACGTTCAGCTGTATTCATAGGAATGAATGATAGGATATGCGTATCCTTCAATTCATTTGTTTCTGTAGATTACATTAAGGTTATAAACAGTCTCGATGTGATTCTTGCTAATAGCATATCAGTTTTTATGTGTACCCATACTATGTATGGTAAACATAATGCCAGCATCCGGGGTGACCATCCGTTGTTCGTCCATCCTTTGTCCATCCGTCGGTCTGTCTGTCCGTCCGGCATCCGTATCCATTTCTTTGGCATTCGATAACTTGAATAATATTGCTTGGATTGTCAAGTTACTTTATATTTGTGTTCAGGTTACTGATGTGCCGAGCTGTATAGTTTTTGGTGTAAATCGGATAATTTGATCCTGAGATATTAACCCTTTATCTTTCAAATTGAAAATTCTTCCAATCCCTTTGGCATTCGATAACTTGAAAAATATTGCTTGGATTGTCTAGTTACTTTATATTTGTGTTCAGGTTACTAATTTGCCAAGCTGTATAGTTTTTGGTGTAAATCTGATGATCTGATCCCGAGATATTAACCCTTTATCCTTCAAATTGAAAATTTCTCCAATCCCTTTGTCATTCGATAACTTGAAAAATATTGCTTGGATTGTCAAGTTACTTTATATTTGTGTTCAGGTTACTGATGTACTGAGCTGTATAGTTTTTGCTGTAAATCTGTTATTTTGATCCTGAGATATTAACCCTTTAAATTTCTCCAATCCCTTTGGCATTCGATAACTTGAAAAATATTGCTTGGATTGTCAAGTTCCTTTATATTTGTGTTCAGGTTACTGATGTGCCGAGGTGTATAGTTTTTGGTGTAAATCTAATAATTTAATCCTGAGATATTAACCCTTTATCCTTCAAATTGAAAATTCCTCCAATCCCTTTGGCATTCGATAACTTGAAAAATATTGCTTGGATTGTCTAGTTAGCTGCGACCAGCAGCTCTATAAGTGGAAATGTCGGTCTGTCTGTCGGTCGGTCGGTCGGTCGGTCTGTCTGTGACCAACGAGTTTCAAAACTCAATAACTTTTGAAATACTTGATGGAATGACTTTATATTTGGCATGTAATTGTATCTTATTGATGTCTAGCCACTGTTCAATGCATGTGTTGTTCCAAATATTTTTCTTGGAGTTATGGCCCTTGATGAACTTAGAATGTCGGTCGGTCTGTCTGTGACCGAGTTTCAAAACTCAATAACTTTTGAAATACTTGATGGAATGACTTTATATTTGGCATGTAAGTGTATCTTATTGATGTCTAGCCACTGTTCAATGCATGAGTTGTTCCAAATATTTTCTTGGAGTTATGGCCCTTGATGAACTTAGAATTTTGTGAAATTGCAGCTACAGCGTCGATGTCGCGATTTTTACTTTATATTTGTGTTCAGGTTACTGATATGCCAAGCTGTATAGTTTTTGGTATAAATTGGATAATTTGATCCTGAGATATTAACCCTTTATCTTTCAAATTGAAAATTCTTCCAATCCCTTTGGCATTCGATAACTTGAAAAATATTGCTTAGATTGTCTAGTTACTTTATATTTGTGTTCAGGTTACTGATGTGCCGAGCTGTATAGTTTTTGGTGTAAATCGGATAATTTGATCCTGAGATATTAACCCTTTATCTTTCAAATTGAAAATTCTTCCAATCCCTTTGGCATTCGATAACTTGAAAAATATTGCTTGGATTGTCTAGTTACTTTATATTTGTGTTCAGGTTACTGATTTGCCAAGCTGTATAGTTTTTGGTGTAAATCTGATGATTTGATCCCGAGATATTAACCCTTTATCCTTCAAATTAAAAATTCCTCCAATCCCTTTGGCATTCGATAACTTGAAAACTATTGCTTGGATTGTCTAGTTACTTTATATTTGTGTTCAGGTTACTGATATGCCGAGCTGTACAGTTTTTGGTGTAAATCTGTTATTTTGATCCTGAGATATTAACCCTTTATCCTTCAAATTGAAAAGTCCTCCAATCCCTTTGGCATTCGATAACTTGAAAAATATTGCTTGGATTGTCAAGTTACTTTATATTTGTGTTCAGGTTACTGATGTGCTGAGCTGTATAGTTTTTGGTGGAAATCTGATAATTTAATCCTGAGATATTAACCATTTATCCTTCAAATTCCTCCAATCCCTTTTGCATGAGATAACTCAAAAAAGATCAATCCGATTGTCATGTTTCTTTATGTATTTATTCAGGCAGGTTACTGATGTGCTGTGCTGTATAGTTTTTTATGTAAATCCGATAATTTGATCCGGAGATATTAACCCTTTATCCATCAAATTAGACACTCCTCCAATCCATTTCTATATGTACCCATACCTTGTATGGTGTACATAATGTCAGCATCCGTGGTGGCCCTCCGTCATACAGCTTTCTACTAGTTGCACATATGGGTACACATCTGACGATTTCAGCGGCCTATTTTCTCAAGTGTCTGTTATTGAACCTTTGCCAGAAGCTCCTCCATGAGAGGGCCTTCTTCTTCAGGGGAAGTTTTGTTCTTCACGTCATTCTCCGCTCTTAGTGGCATAACGGAGTATGTCAGACATGAGGGAGCCTTTGCGGTTACTATATTTTCGCTGTCTGGACCAGCAATGATTAAGTAATGTGGGTGAGGAGGTTTCGACATGAATTTGAATTCCACCTCCCCCCCCCTCCCCACACACACACTCACACTGAAATTTCTGATATACAAGCACTTATTAAATCATCATAATTGCTGCTATTTGAGTTCATAGGTGACTGCATAACCAGTTAGTGGTTTTTAGATGATTACATGCTGGATTTTAATACACATGCGCAATATTTTATTAGGCTATGACTTTGGTAGACCTTGAAATTATTATATATTTCGGGGGCAGTCCGTGTTGGACCCTGTTAATCATACCTACCTCCATTTCTAGATCCTGGTCTCTATTTTGTTGGTTCTCAAATCGCATATTCTCAGGTGCCTATAGTTGTAGATATCAGATAGTACACATTGGAGATTGTTCATTGTATCTCGTTTTAATATGTGCATGTTATATTTTATTTCACTCATTTCGTCGTACCTGTATACGCCGTCTGCAGTGCATATTTTGTGGCGGACAATATTATTTACCAAAATCGTCATTATAGCCTTGGCTTCCGAAGTGGCATTAAACACCATTTATTATTCATGAATTAATTCCTGAGTGCCTGATCGATATTTATTTTTATTGTTTCCTGGTACCGCTTATTGTTTCCAGAGCTCTCTCCTCTTTCTTTTGAAGATATGTTCAAAAAAAAGGGGGGGGGGGGTCATTTTCTCCACTTCTCTGGCTTATTGGGTATGTAACCATGAAGGAAGCTGTTTTATCCGTACTGGATTCGGCATTCAGCTGTAGTGTTATTGTATGGCCTAGGTTTATAGGCAATTTTCTCTCATTCTCAAATATGCCATCCTAATTTTTAGGGCTTAGTCCACACTAGCCTTAAAAATTGAGAATTTGTTACATCCTAATTAGCATGATTTCATGCTCAGGTTTAGGATTTACATAATTGGGATCCATATTAGGATATGTCTCCTCTATTATGGTATTAAGAGACATACATGTAAATTCTAATTATTCTAATTTTCTTCATCATGGATTGAAGGATTTGATCTATATTGATCTACTATTCTGGAAGTTCTAGGCCCTCCACCTTTTTACGATTCAGTTAAGTCTGGGCCATTGGTATACAGTATAAAAATATGAAAAAATTTGAAGTAATTTATATATTTTTTATACTTACCCATGGCTCAGACGGGAATGGCCCTCCCATGAGTGGGCAGTACTGGGCACTCATACCTCCCCGCTGAATTATATTATAATCTTTTTTTTTTACAAAGAATGATGTTGTCGCCAGTTTCAGTGACTTCCTGGCGTCTGCGAATGCGCAGAGAGTGAATTTATGGAGGGCCAGATAGGACTTCTGATTTTCGGTTTTGCATGCAAATTTGGGGGATTGGGGGGCAAAATTTGTGTTTGGCCCTAGATAATTTTGAGTTAGCACCAGCTAAGTCTGGGCCATTGGTAAGTATAAAAAATATATAAATTACTTTAATTTTTTTCTTTTCCAGATGATAATTTGACAATGGTTCCACCTACGTTCATGAAACTTCATAGGTAGTTTGGCATTGGTGCAAGAAAGAGCCCTATTTATTTCGGAATCACTAGGTCAAAGGCCAAGGTCATAGTGACCCTTCACATAGTAAATTGTAAACAATTGGTTTCCGGACGATAAGTTGATAATGATTAAACCCACTTTTGTGCTGTCACAACTTGACATTGGATCGGTGATCCTATCGGCATTTTTTCATAATCCTTTCATAAACATTGAATATTATCCTTTTCATCAAACATAACACACAGACAAGTTTAGCTACAGTGTCATTGACACTTTCATTCTGAAAGCCCTGATAGTGGCTTTTAGCACTCAACCAGTTAAACTCTTTGTCATTACATGTCAGAAACAGCATTTAGTACTGAATATGAATCCTTATATCTTTCACCAGTGAACATACAATTCATATGTAACTGATATTTTATTTAATTACATGACATTCTTGGGGAAAAGCATTTTTTTTGTTACATTTATTCTTAACCATCAATAGATTTGAAGAACCAGAATTAGAATTAAAGCTCACTCATGAGTTGATTAGTTCTCTTCGATTATTAAAGGTGAGTAATTAGAAAATCTGTTGTTTCACATTACTGTGCAATCAGTCCTCTTGCTTGCTGAATATATCAACCTCTAAGCTAACACACCTTGAAATTGTCAGTAAAGATACTCTTACAAATTGGATTGTGGTTAAATTAACTAGCTGGATCAGTAGTCCCTACAGGATAAAAAGCAAAAATAACTATTTTAAGTATTTGGAGATATCCATTTGTATTTTCCTTCAAGAGATTCGAGTTTGTTCCATTGAATGCTCTCTCATCATGGTGAATGTCGTAGAAAGTTGAAGGCAGTCAGTATTCCTTCTTGTAAATGCTTGGCACACAAAATTTATCATCTGAGAATTTCAACTTCATAATACCCTTCGTCTTGGAGAAGTTATAGTTACAACCTGACAATCATTTAATGCCTCGTAGCATTATTTATGGATGTCCCTGTTCATTGCATATTTTCTTCCAGAACCCATCTATTTTTCTTGAAATCTATGTAAGCCTTACTTACTTGTTAACAGAATATTGATCCCAGTGGAAATATCTGTTAGGGGATTTTAACATTTTGTCTCTTCCCAACAAGTCTGAACATGTGAGAAAAAAGTTTCATTTTTTTCCACATTTAAAGAATAAAAATAGGCTTCAGATTTGAAGATTTAATTATTTATTCATTACACTGTACAACCCTGCTAAATGGAAACAAATTAATTTAAAATGCTTATTAAAAGTCCTTTCTGTTTAGGCTGAGTGGTTGTAGCATTCTTAAGGTGAATATCCGGTCTATTTCATGAGTGTGGCACTGTTCCGTTGTATTAGGTCCCTCAGGGTCCGATTGTAAGACCTGTATAATGCGGTAGCGTAAATTAGATACCATGTGATGGTTTTGATTAAAGTGTATGGTGATGGGAGTGTCTGTTTGTGTTTGATATCTGCTAGATGTTCTCGTATGTGGGTGCGAAATTGACTTTTCATTTCCCTGACATACTGTTTACCACATTGATTGCAGTGTAATAGGTAAACACAATTTCTGGTCATACAATTTGTGCAGAGAAGTCCCATGTAACGTTTGGAAGTAATTTTGCTCTGGAACTAAAGCCCCTTCGGGATGCTATGGCAGATGGCGCAATCTGATTTTGTACACTTAACGCAAATAATAATTCTACCACTCACTTCAAAGAGGGGGGGGGGAGGGGGGGGTTAGTTTGGAGTGAGTAAGAATGTCTTGAAGGGGAGGTAGTAAAGGGGAGGAAGAAGAGAATAACATGTTACTTGGCTCATTGCTAGAAACAATAGGCCATAGTCGTCGTATGTGTGAGTATATGACAATGGATTCAGAATGGTAATCAGTGACAAATGGTATGTGGCTTTCTTTAGGAGAGGGATCACTGAGAACTGGTTTAATGAGTGCTTGTTTAGTTTGGAGACCTCCGCCATGGCGTTCTGGAGGGTTTTGTTGGGGTAGCTTCGATTGTGGAAATGGTTTATCAATGTGTTGGCATGATTTTGAAAGTCATCATTGTTGCTGCAGATGTGTTTAGCCCTCGGCAATTGGCTTGAATGAGTTTATTTGGGTGACATGAATCCGGTCGCAGTTAAGTGTGTGTGTCAGTTGGTTTAGGATACAGACTTGTCATCAGTGTGTTGCCAACTTTGGTAATTTTCACGTGAAGAAAATTGACAGATGTTTTGAGTATTCCGCAATGAATTGAGCTCTGTCAATTAAATCCATAAACTGGAAGTATTTAAACCAGAAAGGTCAATGGAGCAGAGAAAAATTGTGACAGGATCAGGCAGGATATGTGAATTCTGAGTTGTCAAAATATTTTATATCCACTTAAAAGGAATTTACTCAGTAATCCATAAGCAATTAAGAGGTGGAGATGGTAATTGGTTTGGTGTGTGACATCTATGTGCAGTTGGCAGGGTATTTTGATAACAAGAATCAAATTTATTTACCTCTTCTGTATTTTGTCTGACACCGGTCTTAATTTGAAGGCAAACAAATACTATGAACTAAATTTATGACCAGGAAGAAGTAGATTATTGAATTCTGTTTAACAAAATATTCCCCATTATTTGAATATTTTTGGCTAATTAATTGGCTATTGGTCATATCCATTCAAATTTGATTTTTAGCTCATCTTGACAAAGTCAAGCTGAGCTAATCTCATCGCTCTCCGTCCATCGTCGGTCTGTCCGTCGTCCGTCAACACCATGTTTTGGTCTTCTCCAAAACCACTGTGCCAATTCAAGTGAAAGTTTGTGGGAGTGATGGTCCTGAAGGGCATTGCATTTTTGTTCAGCTCAACATGCCCAACCCCATAGGGAAGGAGTGGGGGAAAATGCTCCCAAAATATTTTAAAAATCTTCTTCTCATGAACCAGTGTGTACAATGACTTGATATTTGTTATGGAGCTTCCTTTTGAGGTGTAAAATCAAGTTTGTTCAAAGGAAGTTCGTGAAGCAATATTTCAACCAAATTTGGTATGTGGTATTATTGGGTCATAAGTAGCTGACTCATGCAAAAAAAAAAAATTCCCGATTCCCCATGGGAACCCTGGGAGCTAAAAATAGAAATATTTTCAAATGCCCATATTTCCCAAACCACACGGAACAGAGAGCTGTTATTTGGTATGAAGCATCCTTAGGACCAGTAGAATTGAATGGTAAAAAAGAAATTGCCATCGGTTATGTTAGGGGGTTCTATAATGGGCATCGAAAAAATGCTGAGTCAGCATATTTGCAAAAATTTAAAAAGATCTTTTCTCCAGAACCAATCATCAGGATCTTTTGATATTTGGTATACAGCATTCATAGGGTGGGGGGGGGTGGTCCAGATACAAGTTTGATAAAATAAAGTCCATTGGTTCATATTTGGGCTCAATACAGGAGCCCAAATTTTTAACTTAGGGTAATATGGGGAATATTCTTTAAAAATCTTCTTTTTCAGAACCACCAGTCAGAATCTTTTCATGTTTGGTATGCATCATTGTTATGAGGGTCAGATTCAAGATTGTTCAAACCAAGTCCCTAGGTTAATATTTGAGCTTCCTACGGAAGCCCAAATTTTAACTTTGTTCAATGTGGGGGATAATTTTTAAAAATCTTCTTCAGATCCACCAGTCAGAATGCTTTCATATTTGGTATGCAACATCTCTAGGGGGGGTCAGATTTAAGTTTGTTCAAATCAGATCCCTAGGTACATATTTGGGCTGACTATGGTAGCGCCCTAATTTTTACTTAGTGCAATATGAGGAAATTTATTTAAAAATCTTCTTCAGATCCACCAGTTGGAATGCTTTCATATTTGGTATACAACATCTCTAGGGGAGGGGGGGGGGGAGGGGGGGGCAGGTTCAAGTGTGTTCAATTCGAGTGCCTGGGTTAATATTTGGGCTCCATATGGGAACCTGAAATTTAACTTAATACAATATGAGGGAATTTCTTCAAAAATTTTCTTCTTCAGATCCACTAGTCAGAATGCTTTCATATTTGGTATGCAACATCAGATTCAAGTTTGTTCAAATCGGATCCCTAGGTATATATTTGGGCTCGCTATGGTAGCCCAAATTGTTACTTAGTGCGTTTTTGAGGAAATTTCTTTAAAAATCTTCTTCTTCAGATCCACCAATCAGAATGCCTTTATATTTGGTATACAACATCTCTAGGGGGGTCAGATTCAAGGTTGTTCAATTCGAGTGCCTGGGTTAATATTTGAGCTCCATATGGGAACCTGAAATTTAACTTAGTACAATATGAGGCAATTTCTTCAAAAATCTTCTTCAGATCCACTATTCAGAATGCTTTCATATTTGTTAGCTCACCTGACTCAGTCAGGAGAGCTATAGTGATCACTCACCGTCCGTCGTCCGTCGTCCGTGAACATGGTGTTTGCGTCTTCTCCTCCCAAACCGCTGAACCAATTTAATTGATATTTGAGATAATAGTTTGTTATGACATCGCAATTTGATTTTGTTCAAATCAAGTTGCCCCGCCCGTGGGTAGGGCCACACCCAAAAAGTGTGCTGAAATCTTAAAAAATCTTCTTCTCATGAACCAGCAGTAGCAGAGACTTGATATTTGGTGGTGTGCAGCTTCCTTTTGAGGTGTAGACTCAGATTTGTTCAAGAGAAGTTTGTGGGGCTATACTTGGCGTCGTTATGGGAGGGGCAAAATTTCTGGCCCCGCCTGAAATTTCTATATTTTTATACTGTACCAATGACCCAGACTTAGCTGGTGCTAACTCCAACAAAACCAGGGCCAAACACAAATTTTGCCCCCCAATCCCCAAAATTTTCATCCAAAACAAAAAGAAATCATGTCCTAAAGGACCTCCATAGTACGCCTCTACTGCGCATGCGCAGTGACGCAGTCGTCCCGAAATTGGCGCCAGTTATCATTCTCTGTTTGGCCCTTCATCAGTCAACATCTCACTGATCTTTGTGCTTGTAAATCTCAGTTTAAAGGATGCCAGACACGTAATTTTTGGAGAAAATGTGATTCTAAGGAGGATATAAGGAGGAGAGGAAAAAGAAGTGGCAAAAAATAATCAGGGCTGTACTTAAAATTTTTTGATGAAATTATGTTAAGTTGCCTATTTTCGAGGCATGGGCCTCTTGTTGTCATTCTTGCTAATTGTTGCACTGCTTATTCAGTGTTTCCTCTCCCCTAGCCTTCTAAAGTCCCCCCAGGCAATTCTCCCATGCTTTTGGCATATTTTTGAGAAGTTTCATTTCTAAAATTTCCTGGGAGAGTTGCTTGGTTACAGAATGTTTTCTGTTATTTTCCCCATAGTTACGTTTTCACCCATGGGTGTATAACGTTTGTGTTCTGCATCTTCCATCTGATGTTCTACAGATTCTCCCCTGGGAGTCTCTGTTTTGCATCAGATAGAGTGTAATTGATGACTGATTCCGGGCCAGTTTTTTCAGTGCCTGGAGTCATGTTTTCTAGTGTGTTTACACTGTTTGTTTTCATTGGCAACAGCCTTTTTTGAGGGGGGCTGTTTGCCTTTGTGGTAGTTTATCTCATTATAAGATACATTTATATTATCCGAAAGTGTCTCATTAATTATTTTTTATAATTTTAAAATTTTTGACCACACTTTGCCATCGGATCCATCGGGGCTCAACGTTACTTTTCAGCAACTTGGGCTTTTCTGAAAAAATATTTTTTCAAAATTATTTTGTTTTGCAATTGTTTTTTCATTTATTAATGGATCATGTTATTATGTATCTTTGTGTCAGGGACTTTTGCGAGTAACTAGGACTTATTGTTGTTCTTTCACAATGAAGGGACATTGTTCAAATTGTAATAGGAAGAAATCTTCCTCTGACTTTCATGATCATTGTATTAATTGTAGTCAGTGTTCTCGCATTAATCCCTGTCCTATATGTGAACATTGGGATGAGAAACATTGGAAACGTGTGTCACGATATGTTGTTTCTGGAGAAAGAGCGATGCCGGCTCTTTCTCCACAAGGTCACTCTACTCTCTCAGTTTCTATTTCAGAGGAACCAGAACAGGGTGATGTTTCCATGTTATCTTCTTCAAGTGTGCGTCCGTCGTCACAAATGAATTCAGAGCTAGCGGCAAAAGTGCTCATGGAGATTAGACAAATGTCGTCCGCTAGCTCGCCCGGTGTAGCGTCCATTCTCCGAATGGTTCGGCAGCCGGGTTCGTCCGATGCGGTCCAAGAGGAAATTTTGGGTGATGCGAGCACTATAAACATAATAGATGCACACCCAGTGACGGCGGATAGTAAACGAGAACGGAGGAAGCCTTTTAGTCCGGTTCCTAGCTCGTCCAGGTCCAGCCGGGCCGCGAGCGAGAGAGGTCCCTCTCTCGTACAACAACATCTGGGACCAGATGTTGTGGTACAAAATGTGTCTTTAGCGGAGCATACGTCCGTCGCTCGGGACGCTCCGTTGTATAAGCAGTCCGCAGAGACTGTTAAGGCTTCCTCTTCTCGTCAGCGCACACGACCGCACCTTGGCTGCGTGACCGCCGATATTTTACCAGCTTCACCGATGAAGGATTCTTCGGCGACCAGGTCACACCATCCGGCAGCCAGGGATTCGAGACCGATGGACTCCGGACGTTCGCATAGGAAAAGTATGCGGGAGTCATCTGATGCGGAGCTGCCCTCGGCGAAGCAGCGAAAGACTGCGCCTCCGCAGGTCTCGACGTCGGACATTCTTGTGCAGATAGCACAGCTTATCGCAGCATCCCAGCAGCCGACAGGAACGGTGTCGGATCGAGAATTATCCGACGGCGCTGGGTCGGTACGCTCCGCCGAAGCATCGGGGGCGGACGACCGGGAACATCGGGAGGTCCGACCGGATGGTGAAAGGGATACCGATGAATTGGAGCTATCCCTTTCGGAACAACATAAAGCTGCCGTGGACTTCATCCGGCACTTTCTCCCTCAAGTTGTTCCATCGGGCCAGACTGCTGCGCTTCCGGACAAGAGAATTATAGCGTCATTGGACTCTGAATTTTTTGAGCGGTTCAGGGACATCGCTCCCGAGTTTCCGTCGCAGTCCAATAATGTTGCAAGAACATTTGAATTATTGAACGACGCTATATTTAAACTTGCTTCCAGGACGGGGAAAGCAGGTTTCTTGTCCGCTAATACTCTTAACCTGCCTTTCATTAATGCAAGGAATAAATTCGATACGGCAGGACAGGGTATACCGAGAGTTCCTCTGCGTATGGACGACGAGGCGGAAGACTTAGAGCTATCATTACCGTCGTCAGCTTCTATTCCAACCGCGGTGTTGGAAACAGCTATTGCGTCTAACAGAGCCAATTTAGATGCCTTATCTTACGCAGATCACCTTACTAAGGCGTTATCACTGCGCCTTCAAGGGGAAGAGTTTCAGGATATACAATCCTCTTTAAGACTTCTTTCAAGGGCAGTAGCTTATTCCACGTGTAACTCCGCCCTTTCAGTGGCAAATCTGGAGTTGGTTAGACGTGACGCAGCCCTAGCTACATCCACACTAGTGGATTCTAAGGTGAAGAACTCTCTTAGAGTCGCTTCGGTCTCAGGAGAACTTCTCTTTGACGGCAAGCTTTCTGCTATTTATGATAAAATTAAAAAGAAAGCTAATGATTCTCTGTTGTTCAGATCGGCTCCTAAAAAGTCGGATACAGCAGACACGAATAAGACAGGCACTTCTGGGTCTAATGCGCCCAAGAGAGGTTCCTATAGAGGTTCCGGTGCGTCCTCTTGGTCTTATTCGAGAGACCGTCAGGATAGCGACTCTCGTTCGGGACGTCCTTCAGGCCGGGACAATTGGTCGGACGCCCCGAGGTCGACGAGGCGAGGTGCGGGTCGTGGAAGTGGTTTCTCCTACCGCAGGCCTCGCAGGTCCAGGAGGTGATGGCTTAAACCTCTATCGCGTTCCGGTTGGCGGAAGGTTGTCGAGTTTTTCACAAGAGTGGGCGTCGATTACGGACGACCCTTGGGTGAGAGGAGTGACTTCGGAAGGTCTAAAGATATCCTTCAAACGAAAACCTCCATTAACTCGAAGTCCAAAGTGGACTCATCTTCCGTCAAATCCACAGAAAAGAGACGCTCTGTTATCAGAGGTGCAGTCTCTTTTAATGAAGAACATGGTAGAGGTCGTAGAAAACCAGGAATCTCTGGGATTCTACAGCCATCTGTTTCTGGTTCCGAAACCAGACGGCTCGTTCCGTCCAGTCATAGATTTGAGCTGGATAAACAAGCTGATCGTCGCTCCGAAGTTTTATATGGAGACGATTCGATCGGTCAGAGCGAGTATTCGGGTGAACGATTATGCAACGAGCATAGATCTCAAAGATGCGTACTTTCACGTCATGGTACATCTGACATTCCGAAAGTATCTACGCTTCGCAGTCCTAGGAGTGGTGTATCAATTCCGGGCGATGTGCTTCGGATTGAATCTAGCACCCTGGGCTTTCACTCGGGTAATGAACTCAGTAATGATCTACTTCCGAGCTCATTCGTCTGCGGTAACGTCGGCCTACCTGGACGACATTCTTCAGAGGTACGGCAACGAGTTAACGCTTCAGAACGATGTTCAGAATCTTCTTCTATTGCTCCGACGTCTCGGTTTCATAGTAAACGAGGAGAAGTCGGATCTGGTGCCGTCCAAGTCATTCACTCATCTGGGAATGAGCTTCGAGACGCACAACAATCTCGTTCGTCTGCCGTTAACCAGAGCGAAATTAGTCAGTTGTTACGCTCGCTATTGTCTGCACGCAGACAAAGTCACGGCGAGAGAATTTATGAGACTGATAGGTCTGTGCGGAGCCGCCGCGGATCTCATTCCGATGGGGCGGCTACGCACACGTCCTCTTCAAATTTTCCTGACTCAGAATTGGAGTGTGAAAATTCATTCGCTCGATGTAGACGTTCTCTTGTCAGATCAAGTGAAACAAGAGATTCAGACTTGGGCAAACATTCAGTGGTTAACTCAAGGAGTTCCGCTGCAGTTGCCGGATCCGAGTTTTACCGTTATGACGGATGCCAGTCAAACAGGTTGGGGTGCATCATTAATCCCAACGGATTCGAGATGCCAGGGTCTTTGGGATCCGCAATTCCTGTGCAAGCACATAAACATCAAGGAAATGATGTCAATTTGGCTTGCGTTACGTCACTGGATGGACATTATTCACGATGCTCATGTCCAAATCCTATCCGACAATACGACAGTAGTGGCGTATATACGGAATCAGGGAGGCACTCATTCAGTTCCGTTGTTCAATCTAACAGAAAGAATCCTTCTGTTTGCGTTAGAACATCACGTTCTTCTTTCGGTCCGTCACATACCGGGTCGTCTGAATGTGCTAGCAGACTCCCTTTCACGAAAGGGTCGCTTGTTGCCGTCGGAGTGGACTCTCAACAAACAAGTATTCAATCAGATTTGCTACCAATGGGAACGGCCAATGATAGACTTATTTGCGACACATCTCAACAATCAGTTGCAGACGTATGTGTCTCCGTGTCCGGATCCAAGAGCATTTGCAGTAGACGCTCTGTCGATCCCTTGGGACGGAATGATAGGATATGCGTATCCTCCAGCGCCGTTAATTCAACAAGTATTGCTAAAGATAAAACAATCTCAATGCAAGATTCTGTTGGTAGCATCTCTGTCGCCACAGAGACCGTGGATAAATCTACTCAGGTGTCTGTTGTGGGACCTACCGCGGAAGCTTCCTCCACGAGAGGATCTTCTTTCGCAGGGGAAATCGTGCCAACTCCATCACAACCCGCAAGGTCTCAACCTTCACGTTTTTCCGTTGTGCGGTCCTTCTTGCATGGCAAGCACTTTACAGGACGAGCAGTGGACGCGATTTCTAACTGTAGGAGGACCTCCTCTTCGCGAAACTATGCGGCTAAGTGGAAGGTTTTTCGTCGTTGGTGTAGGGATCATTCTGTAGATATATTTGATCCCTCTATACCAGACATTGCAAACTTTCTAGTATACTTGTTTGACGAAATCAAACTGCAGCCTGTTACTATAAAGGGTTATAGATCTATGTTATCTGATACCTATGCACATCATGATAGTTTACAAATTGGATCTAATGTCTCTTTATCGAAATTGGTTAGAAACTTTTCGATAAATAGACCCAGAACTCTTAGATTATTTCCTAAGTGGAATTTAGCTTGGGTTCTCCTTAAATTGAAGGAAAAGCCATTTGAACCTCTTGGGACAGTAGATTTCAAATTCTTATCTTATAAGACAGCTTTTCTCTTAGCTTTCTCTTCTGCCAGAAGAGTCAGTGAGCTTCATGCACTATCGGTGGATGATTCTCATTATCGTAGTGTTGGGAACACTATCACCTTCACTACTAATGTGGGTTTTTTAGCTAAGAATCAGGCTCCTAATAAATATCCGGAACCTATTGTTATTAAGGCTCTTCCGTCTTCAGACGGGCGTAGGCCTTTACTCTGTCCTGTTAGAGCACTACGTATCTATAAACAGAGATCTCAGTTTATCAGAAAGGGACGGAAACGTTTCTTTCTGTCTTTGATGCCTAATAGAAAGGACATTTCAGTCCATTCTATTGCTAGATGGATTCAGTTAACTATCCGTACTGCTTATGAAGATTTATCTTCTTCTCAGCAGTCTGTGCTTAAGATTTCTGCTCATGAAGTAAGAGCTCTTTCTACTTCCTGGGCTTATGCTAATAGTGTTGCTATTACAGATTTAATGAAGGCTGCTTATTGGTCTCAGCCATCCACATTTACGAATTTTTATCTCAGAAATATTGAGTCCATTTCTGGAGACCTGCATTGTTTAGGTCCGTTATCTGTTGCTCAGAATGTCGTCCACTAAACAGTTGCAACTATAGTTATGCAGGCTTTCTGTTCCGGCAGTGACTCCGTCCGGCTGCCCTCTTCGCTCTGGGCTATTTGACCCAGGGCAAGGGGAAGGGGGGGGGGGGGGGTGTTCCCTTAGGTCACCTGCTTTATAGTGAAAAGCAAGGGAATGCCTCCTCCAAGTCAGTATTTCTGAGTCGCTTCCGGGATGGTTTTAAAGTGTAATATTAATGTTTAAATTCATTCATGTCTTATTTTTAAAGTGTAGCTCGGTGTGAAGCATTTGTATATGTCAAGTGTCAAACGGGCTTTAATATACAATACTCGGACACTTTTAAATGATTATAAAGAGTCTCAATTCTCTGGACTACTTTATTTATTGGCTTGCTTTTAAAATAATTAGTATAAGGGTTATACTGGATGTTAATAGAGAACATGAATGTTATTGTGCTCAATTATTAAGGGTAGTGTATCTTTCTAATTTAATATTAAATAAGAAAGATACATGTAAAGCCTAATACTCCTTTTCTCCTTAAGGGGTTACCTCTTTACTATATAATTGAGCTTATTGGTTTTTCCTCTATGTCCTAGGCCCTCCAGCCTGTTTACTATTCAGCTAAGTCTGGGTCATTGGTACAGTATAAAAATGTTAAAAAATTTATAGTAATTTATATATTTTTTATACTTACCAATGACCCAGACGGGGATGGCCCTCCCTGGAGTTGGGAACTCTTGCCTCCCCGCTGAGTACATAGCGCTGACCAGGCACTGCCAGTAAGAATGATAATTGGCGCCAATTTCGGGACGACTGCGTCACTGCGCATGCGCAGTAGAGGCGTACTATGGAGGTCCTTTAGGACATGATTTCTTTTTGTTTTGGATGCAAATTTTGGGGATTGGGGGGCAAAATTTGTGTTTGGCCCTGGTTTTGTTGGAGTTAGCACCAGCTAAGTCTGGGTCATTGGTAAGTATAAAAAATATATAAATTACTATAAATTTTTTAACTTTCCAAACCGAGAGGCTGATTTGAACCAAATTTTATGTGAGGGCTTATTGGGTCATAAGTACCTAATTTATGCTGATTTTTTTTTTCCTGTAGCCCCATGGGAACCGCAGGAGCTAAAAATAGAAAAAAATTAAAACGCCCATATCTCCAAAACTGCATGGCACCGAGAATTTTTATTTGGTGTGAAACTTCCTTAGGACCAACAGAAAGAATTGGTAAAAAAAAATTGCCATCGGTTTTATCATAGGGTACAGTTTCGGGACTTTGAAAAAGTGCTGAGTCAGCACTTTTTAACACATGTAGGCAATGGGAAAAACATTAAAAAATCTTCTTCTCCAGATCCAGCAGGCAGAATCTTTTGATATTGGGTATGCAACATTGGAGGTGGATCTGATTCAAGTTTGTTCAAATCGGCCCCCTGGGTTCATATTTGGGCTCAGTATAGGAGCCCGATTTTGAACTTAGTGCATTTCAGGCAAATTTCTTAAAAAATCATCTTCTCCAGATCTAGCAGGCAGAATCTTTTGATATTTGGTATGCAACATTGTGGGGTGGATCTGATTCAAGTTTGTTCAAATCGGCCCCTTGGGTTTATATTTGGGCTCAGTATAGGAGCCCAAATTTGAACTTAGTGAATTTCAGGAAAATTTCTTTGAAAATCTTCTTCTCAAGATCCAGCAGGCAGAATCTTTTGATATTGGGTATGCAACATTGTGGGGTGGATCTGATTCCAGTTTGTTCAAATCGGCTCCCTGGGTTTATATTTGGGCGCTCCGTATAGGAGCCCAAATTTGAACTTAGTGCTTTTCAGGCAAATTTCTTAAAAAATCTTCTTCTCCAGATCCAGCAGGCAGAATCTTTTGATATTTGGTATGCAACATTGTGGGGTGGATCTGATTCTATTTTGTTCAAATCGGCTCCCTAGATTCATATTTGGGCTCACTATAGAAGCTCGAATTTGAACTTAGTGCATTTCAGGCAAATTTCTTCAAAAATCTTCTTCTCCAGATCCTGCAGGCAGAATCTTTTGATATTTGGTATGCAACATTGTGGGGTGGATCTGATTCCAGTTTGTTCAAATCGGCCAACTGGATTCATATTTGGGCTCACGATAGAAGCCCAAATTCAAAATTAGTGCATTTCAGGCAAATTTCTTTGAAAATCTTCTTCTCAAGATCCAGCAGGCAGAATCTTGTGATATTTGGTATGCAGCATCCTTAGTGGGGTGAGATTCAAGTTTGTTCAAGCCATGTCCCTAGGTCCATATTTGGGCTCACTGTGGGAGCTTGAATTGTAACTTTGTTCGAAATGAGGAATTTTCTTAAAAAATCTTCTTCTTCAGATCCAGCAATCCGAATGGTTTGATATGTGGTGAGTAGCATCCTTGGGAGGGAGGGGGGGATTCAAGTGTGTTAAAGCCAAGTCCATGGGTCCATATGTGGGCCTCCTGTGGGAGCCCAAATTATAACTTAGTCAATATGAGGAATTTTTCTAAAAATCTTCTTCTTCAGATTCAGCAGTTGGAATGTTTTGATATTTGGCATGGAGCAACCTTGGGGGGCTGAGATTCAAGTTTGTTCAAGCCAGGTCCCTTGGTTCATATTTGGGCTCACTATGGGAGCCTGAATGACAACTTAGTTCAAAATGAGGAATTTTCTTTAAAAATCTTCAGATCCAGCAGATGAATGCTTTTGATATTTTTTATGCAGCATCCTTAGGGGGGTAAGATTCAAGTTTGTTCAAGCCATGTCCCTAGGTCCATATTTGGGCTGATTGTGGGAGCTCGAATTGTAACTTGGTTCAAAATGAGGAATTTTCTTTAAAAATCTTCTTCTTCAGATCCAGCAGTCGGAATGTTTTGATATTTGGTGTGCAGAATCCTTAGGGGTGTGAGATTCAGGTTTGTTAAAGCCAAGTCCCTGGGTTCATATATGGGCTCCCTGTGGGAGCCCGAATTATGACTTAAATCAGTATGAGGAATATTCTTTAAAAATCTTTTTTTAGATCCACTGGTCAGAATATTTGGATATTTGGTTTCAGCTTTTCTTAGGAGGAGCAGATGCAACTTGTGGAAATCAATTCTCTGGGTTGATATTTAGGCTACCATGTCAGGTGTGCACCCTCAGGCCCCCTGGGGCCTCTTGTATTTGGTATACAACATCTCTAGGGGGGTCAGATCCAAAGTTGTTCAAATCAGATCCGGAGGTTAATATTTGGGCTCGCTATGGTAGCCCAAATTTTAACTTAGTGCAATATGAAGAAATTTCTTTAAAATTTCTCTTCTTCAGATCCAACAGTCAGAATGCTTTCATATTTGGTACACAACATCTCTAGTGAAGTCAGATTCAACTTTGTTCAAATCGAGAGCCTGGGTTAATATTTGGGTTCCCTATGGGAGCCGGAATTGGCCATGTTGTTGAAGAATTAAAAATTTGTATTCAGTACCTTCTAGAGGTGTGTAACTAAGATTAATCCACATAGGCTCTGTCAAGGGACTTCATAGGAGAGCTCTACATTTTACATTATGATCAACTGAAGAAAAGGCATGATGCCCAGATTTTTTTTGTCGCTCCTGAGGGACTTTAGGATTGACAGTGTATCCTTTGGAGATGGATTGCTTAATGTAGACTCATTCTTGGACTCTAGTTAGTTTATATTGTGTTCTGTTCAAGATGAGTGCTTCAGGCCCCGTGGGGCCTCTTGTTTATTATCCACGCCCCGCCAAAACGAACTATGCAGGGGATATAGAAATGGAGTTCATCCATCCGTCTGTCCATCTATTCACTTGTCCAACTTTGGACCTTCATATCTCAGTCAGTGGATGTTGGATTTAAATGGTCTTTAGTATGCTCATAGACCATCGTGGGGGAAAGGATATTCTCAAGTAACAGATTTTGTCCATTTTTTTCTAGAAACCCTTGGCGGGGGATACCGGTGGCCTTGCACCTTGTTCAGTTTTTGTCCAGAACAAAGCTTAACTGTTTGCGTGCTGCTGGCAGATATTCTTGCCTTGGGTCGAATTTCTCTTTCCACTTAAATAAGAAGAATTTGGGCACATTTAATCAAACTTTCTTCTGGAAAATTTAAAGGACCTTTTCACCAATGATTTCTAGAGTTAAATTTAGATGAATTTTTCATAAACTCTAATCATGGCTGCTTTCCAGCAGGAATGACTAGATCTGATGGAAAATATCTTGAAAATACTCCGCTAGTTAAGAGTTGAACCCTCATTGGAATGAGCTACTGAGCTTATTCCAATAAGGGGTCCAAAGCCATGTATTGAAGACAAAAAAAGACAAAAAATGAAATTTTTAAAAAACAAATTCAATAGTGACCTCATCGGAAAGTATGTTCACAAATATTTAGGGGTTATTACTTGATTAGTTTCATATTGGCCCTGATATCAGCGAAGGTTGAAGGCTGGTGTGAAGTTACCAAGGGCTGATATATCAGCCGATATGAAACTAACCAAGTTGTTAACAATGGGAAGGGCGTGGCTCACATCACTTGTTGCCACCCAGGGAAGATACAAGTCGTTGTTTGTTTGGGTTTTTTTTTTATAAAACAGGGGCATCATGTTGATTGGCAGTGGATTACCATGAAAAAAAACAATTAGACATCAACCTGAGGAATTATGGCCATGATGCGTAGTTTTCACGCCCCGATGATATGGCATATTTTGGTACAGGACTCCAACAGAAATGAAAGTAGTCAAAAATTAAAGCAGCCCTGAAAGGAGTCAACTCCTGAGCATGATGGTAGTTTTGACAAATTTATGGAAGTAATAATATGAAATATAGAAAGATTTGAATGGAGATTTTTGTTAACAGTGCCAGGTGGATTTGCCTGTTTTATTAGGAAGAAGTTTTATGTTTAAAGGCTTGTTATTTCTGACTGTGGTCAGTTTATACTACCTTACAATAGGCATCTGAACATGCAATTTTGGGGTAAACTTGCAAGGTTCATTTGAATAATGATCAACTGATTATATCATAGGCCTGTGAACCAATTTCCGATTATTCAGAGTCATAATCGGCCAATTCCGATTATTAAGTGAGTGCTCATATTTATGGCTGCCACGACTATTCGAGTCGACTAACCGTCGGAAGGTGCTATAGTCGACTATTATTTTTCATAGTCGAATATTTTTTTTAGCCATGTACATCATACAACTGAATGATGATATTGGTCCGCGAGTCGCCTTTAACATTTCACGGTACCTGTATTCATTGTTCATATCACCAAAATAGGCGTAACTTTGAATTTACGCTCGCATATTATATCTCATGAAATGGAAGCTGTCATACCTAAACCTCCTTACTAGATCAAGCTACTGTGAACAAATTGTTGATAATCCATGTTAATTGTTGCCATTTTAAATCCAATAATTTTATTATCGATGTGGAAATTATTGACACTCAAAATTTCCAAACTTGGAAGTGTTCGCATCAAGTGACACAAAACTGATTTTGTCAGTGAGGAATTCTCAGTAAACCCTAGTATATTTTTATACAACAATCAATGGCCCAGACTAGCTGGAGCTAACTCAAAAATTAATCCAGGGCCAAACACAAATTTTGCCCCCCAATCTCCAAAATTTGCATGCAAAACCAAAAAATTGATGTCCTATCTGGTCCGCCATACTTTTCAGATCTGCGCATGTGCAGTATCCAGGAAGGAACCGCAATTGGCGCAAACCATCATTCTTTGTTTGGCCCAAAAGTCAGCAACGATGAATTGACATCTGTGCTTTTAAATCTCATTTTTGAGAATGCCAGACACAAATCAGTGGTAAAATTAATGGATCCATGGACATAATTGGATGTTGGAAGTGAGCAACGGTGGTTAGGAACGTTCAGGGCTGTAACTTTATAATTTTTATCAAAATTATTTCATGTTTCCCAATTTCGGGTCATGTGCCTGACGTCATCATTCTTGCTAATGATTTATCCACTGTTTGTGAAGTGTTCCTTCTCTATCCTTCCTTGAAGCCCTCCTGTTAAACTCCCAAGCTTTTTGGCTTCTTTTTATTGAAATTTTTTATTAAATTTCTTGGGGGTTTAATGTGTTTAACAGAATGTTTATTCTGTTAATCCCCATGGTTATGTCCTCACCCTAGGGGTGTTGGGTCATTTGGGTCATGCATCTTCTATCCGATGTATCGTTTTTTCTTCATCTGAAGATCTTGCTTTACATCTGGTAGTTTTTTATTCTGTGCCTGAGGTCTTGTTTCCGTTTTTTTCCTTGACGTTGTTAACGTTGCAATGTCCTTAAATATATGTAGTATGTACTTATTATTACTGTAGGATTGTTGTAAGATACATGTTTTAATATTCCAGTAGTGTAGCAATAATTTTTGGATTTTTGTCCACACTTAGGCTCTATCGGGATACCCTTGGGCTCTTCATGTTCCTTTTGGGAACTTGTGCTTTTGACAAAATTTTTTCGAAAGATTTTTTTAAATTAATTTTTTGATTTGTATTTTGATTGTTGATTATTATGTATCTTTATCATATATTTTTTGTGGAGTTCGTGGGAGTCCGATCGACATTGTTTGATTAATTATGAAAGTTTAATGCTCAAAATGCAATGCGAGGAAGTCTTCCTCAGATTTACATGCTCGTTGCCTTGCCTGTAGTCCATGTACTCCCATGAATTCTTGTCCTACATGTGTTCATTGGGATGTAAAATGTTGGACACGGGTGTCACGGTATGTTGTTAGCAGTGAGAGGCCAATGCCGGTTCTCTCGCTGCAGAGTCATTCAGGTTTCTCAGTTACTTTTTCAGAGGAACAAGAACATGGTGATGGTTATGTGACACCCACCAAAAGTGTGCTACCGTCGTCGCACTCTGAAGAGCAAACAGAGCTAGCTGCTAAGGTGCTCCTGGATATTAGGCAAGGGATAAAGCCACTGTGCGGTGGTTTTACTCCTTTGTCAGCAGCTAGCTTGACCAGTGAAGCGGTTACTCCATCCGTGGGAGCCGTGATGCCGGGTATGTCCGTTGCGGTCGAAGGAAGTGTAGTGGGTATAGCGAGCACCTTAAAATCTAAACATGCTCACCCAGCAACGATGGAACTAGGGAAGAAGCCAGTAAATTTTGGGAAGCTTGGCGAGGTCTGAAAGGGCCGCGAGCAGGAGAGGTCTCTCTCTATCCCATCAACATCTGGGGCCAGATGCTGTTGTTGAGTACTTGCGTGGGCCGGAGCATACATCCACACCTGCCATTCGGGACGCTCCGTCTAGATTGCAGCTGGCCTCAGCTACAGTCACGGCTTCTTCCACTTCGATTATAGAGCACACACGACTGCATCCTAGCTACCCGACGTCGGATATCCAGCCTGCTGCACAAAGGAGGGACCATTCTTCGCCCGTGAAGCCGGACCATCCGGTAACTAAGGAGACGAGGCCTCGATCATCGGGACGTTTGGAGAAGAGATCCATCTCCGACATGCCGTCCCAGGAGCAGCAAGCGGCTAAGAAACAGAAGTCTGCTGTTCCTCAGGCCTCGATGACGGACTTGCTGTCGCAGATTGTGCAGCTGATCACAGCATCCCAGCAAGTGCAGGAGCAGCCTCCATCAGACTCAGAACCTGAGCTGTCGGACGGTGCTGGGTTGGTCCAGTCGTCTGTTCACGCAGATGTAATGGACCGAGATTCGCAACTGATTCTCTTGGATGGTGAAAGGGATAAGGAAGAGGATTGCCCTTCCCTTTCGGAACAGCACATTGTTGCGATAGATTTCATCCATCAATACTACCCTGAATTTGTTCCACCGAATCAGAATGCTGCGACAACAAGAGAGAAACCACTGGCATCCCTAGATGCAGACTTTATATGGAGAAAGGAAGAAGTTTTTTTCTTTTCTGGTTCAGTCTAGGCAGGTGTCACAGGCTTTCGGCCATGTAGACAACGCCATATTCAACCTGTCGAGTGTGAGGAAAAAAGGCAGTTTCTTATCTACATCTTCCATAAATATACCGTTTCTTGGACCATGTTCATTTGAAATGGTTGGAGAAGATGTTCAGAGAGCTCCTCTGCGTTTGGATGAGCAGGCCGGGGATCTAGATGTATCCTTACCTGAATCATTCACTATTCGCTCACATGTAATGGAAACGGCAATTTCATCAAATACAGCAAGTTTGAACGCTATGTCCTATGCAGATCACCTTACTAGAGCTATGGTGCAACGTCTCAACGGGAAGGAATTTGAGGATGTCCGTACCTCTCTTAGAGTTCTTTCCAGGGCAATTATGTATACCACGTATAACTCCGCTCTAACAATGGCTAATCTGGAGTTAATTAGACGTGATGCTGCCCTTGCGTCGTCATCACTTAGATGGCAAGGTGAAAAGCTCTCTCCGGGTTGCTCCGCTTTCCGGACATACTATTTTTGATGACTAGCTTTCGTTAGTCTTTGAATAGGCTACTAAGAAAGCGTCAAGTGCTCTAATTTTGAAGTCGGTGTCACAGCAACCCACTTCAGCAGACAGGAGTTAAGGAGAACATTCCTAAAACGTCAAAAGGGAACTGCTAATGAGGGTACAAGAAGCCCTCTTACAATTACTCCAGAGGTCGTCAATATAGTGACTCAGGGAAAAGGGCGTAGGTCTGATCAGGACTATCGGTCAGACGCCCCTAGGCTGATGGGACGAGGTTCTTCGTGAGGAGGATGTAGTTTCTCCTCTCGTAAGCCTCACAGGCCATACAGGTGATGTTCAAAACCTCTATTGTTGGCTAGTTGACGGAAGGTTATCAAACTTCCCGAGAAACTGGATACCAGTCACGGAAGATCAGTGGGTGAGAAAGTAGTCTCGGACGGCCTACAGGTATCATTCCGAGTGGCACCTACAATAAGATGTCTGCGTTGGACAGATCTTCCGTTGGATCCTTTCAAAAGAGAGTCTCTCCTAGCAGAGGTACAGGCTCTATATTAAGGAAGGAATAGAGGTCGCCGAGAATCAGGATTCTCAGGATTTTTTACCGTCACTTGTTCCTCGTGCCGAAGCCAGACGGCTCGTTCCAACCGGTAATAGACTTGAGCTGGATAAACAAGTTTATTGTGGCTCCAAAGCTCTATATGGAGACCATTTGGTCAGTAAGAGCGAGCATCGAGTGAACGACTATGCGGCAAGCATAGATCTAAAGGATGCATACTTTCATGTCCTGGTACATCCGGCATTCAGAAAGTACCTGCGGTTTCCCGTACAAGGGAACGTTTATCAGTTCAGAGCATTTATGTTTGGTCTGAACCTGGCTCCCTGGGCATTCACTCGAATAATGAACTGGGTAATGTCATACTTCCAAGCTCATTCGTCTGTGGTAACGTCAGCTTACTTGGACAACATTCTGCAGAGATACGGCAACAGAATTATTCTTCAGAGCGATGTGCAGAGTCTGCTTCTATTATTCCGACGTCTCGGTTTCATCGTTAACGAGAAAAAGTCGGATATCTAACTCCGTCCAAGTCGTTCACTCATTTGGGAATGAGCTTCGAAACTCACAACAATCTGGTTCGTCTGTCGTTACCCAGAGCGAAATTAGTCAGTTGTTATGCTCACTTTTGTCTCCACTCAGGTGCATTAACAGCGAGGGAATTCATCTGATTGATGGGGCTGTGCCGAGCGGCTGCGGATCTTATTCTGATGGGCCGTCTGCGGACGCATCCCCTCCAGATATTCTTTACTCAGAACTGGAGTGTGAAGACGCATTCACTCAAAACCAGTATTGTTTTAACGGACCTAGTGAAACAAAAGGTTCAGGTTTGGGCAGATATTCAGTGGTTAACTCAGGGAGTTCCGCTGAAACTGCCGGATCTGGCTTTCACGATTATGACGGATGCGAGCCAGACGGGTTGGGGCCAACCCCAAGTCCCGCATACTTGAAGTGCCAGGGTCTTTTGGACCCTTGGTTCCTAGAGAAACACATAAACATCAAAGAGATGATGTCAATATGGCTAGCTCTTCAACATTGGATTCGCATAATAGCAAACGTCCATGTTCAAATTTTGTCGGACAGTTCGACAGTAGTAGCTTACATCAGGAACCAAGGCAGTACTCATTCGATTCCATTATGCGAATTAATGGAGAGGATTCTCCTATACGTCATGAATCATCATGTTAATCTTTCTGTCCGTCATATACCGGGTCATCTGAATGTACTAGCAGACTTGCTCTCTTGGAAAGGACGCCTGTTACCATCAGAATGGACTCGGAACAAGCGAATATTCTGACAGATTTGCTTCCAGTGGGATCGTCCCATGATAGATCTGTTTGCGACACACCTGAACAGTCAGTTACCGACGTTCGTGTTGCCATGCCCAGATCATTGAGCGTATGCAGTAGACGCTCTGTCGATCTCATGGGACGGAATGATAGGATTCACGTTATCTCCAAGATTCAGCAGATTCTGTTAAAGATCAAACAGTCTAGTTGCAAATTCTGCTAGTAGCACATCTGTCGTCACAGAAACCTTGGCTCAGTCTTCTCAGGTGTCTGTTATGAGACGTTCCTCAGAAGCTTCCTCCACGAGAGGACCTTCTTTATCAGGGAAAGTCACGTGCACTGCATCACAACCCGGAAGGTCTCAACCTTCACATATTTCTGTTGTATAGACATAGAACCCTCAGATTAATTCCTAAGTGGAATTTGGCTTGGGTTCTGTTGAGCCATTGGACGTTGTAGAGTTCAAATTCTTCACCTATAAAATGGCGTTTCTCTTAGCCTTTGCATCTGCTAGAATAGTCAGTGAACTTCATGCTTTGTCTGTTGATGAATCTCACTACCTAAGTGTGGGTAATACCATTATCCTCACTACAGAAGTGGGGTTTTTGGCTGAGAATCAGATTCCAGACAAGCGGCCAGAGCCTATTATCATTAAGACTCTTCCGTCCTCGGATAACCATTGACCTTTGCTGTGTCCAGTCAGGGCTATGCCCATTTATAAACGTCGATAAGATTTATTAGAAAAGGAAGAAAACGTTTCTTTCATTGATTCCTAACAGAAAGGATATTTCTGTTTATTCTGTAGCTAGATGGTTTCAGTTGGCAATACGCGTTGCCTATGAAAATCTATCTTCGGATCAACGTTTGGTTAATAAGATATCAATGCACAAGGTTAGAGCCCTGTCCACTTCTTGGGCTTATGCTAACAGTATAGCCATTACTGATCTCATGAAGGCTTCGTACTGGACAGAGCCCTCTTCATTTACCAAGTTTTACCTGAGAAATTTAGAGTCCATCTCTGGTGACCTTAGATCTTTGGGTCCTCTTTCTGTTGCTCAGAATGTCATCCATTAATGGTTACACCTATAGGTATTTAGGCTGTCCTTTCCAGCATTGACGCTGTTCCACTGCCCTCTTCATTCTGGGGATATTTACCTCACAACAAGGGGAAGGGGGGGATGGTTTTTCCCTTGTGATCATCTGGCTTTATATTGAAAAGCAAGGGGAAGACCTCCTCCGGTGTCAGTAGTCCTGAGTCGGTGCTGAGATGGTTTTAATGTGTCGCTCGGAGTGAAGCAATAACTATGTCTCATTTATGTACTGTTTTTAAAGTGTAGCTCACTGTGAAGCATTTGTATATGTCATGTGTCAAACGAGCATTAATATACAATCCTCGGACACTTTTAAATGAGTATAAAGAGTCTCATTCTCTGAACTATCTTTATATATTGGTTTTTCTTCACCAAATTAGCATAACGGGCTATGCTGGCATTAAATAGAGAATTGTATATTATGTAATACTCAATTACATTGTTGGTGTTATGCCTTTCTCTTTTCTCATAAAGGAGAAAGACATATATAATTCCTATCTTCTCCTGTAGGAGCTATCCTTTACTGAAGTAATTAAGAGATTGGATTTTCCTTTATGCCCTAGGCCCTCCAGCCTTTTTACGATTCAGCTATTCTGGGCCATTGGTAGTTGTATAAAAATATTATAAATTTTAAGTAATTTGTATATTTTTTATACTTACCAATGGCCTAGACTGATTTGACCCTCCCATGAGTGGGCACTCATACCTCCCTGCTGTTTATAACATTTAACAGGCAATCTGTAGAAAGAATGATGGTTGGCGCCAATTTCGGTTCCTTCCTGGATACTGCTTATGAACAGATCTGAAAAGTTTGGAGGACCAGATAGGGCATCAATTTTTCTGTTTTTCATGCAGATTTTGGGCGTTGGGGGGCAAAATTTGTGTTTGGCCCTGGATTAATTTTTGAGTTAGCACCAGCTAGTCTGGGCCATTAGTAAGTATAAAAAATATACAAATTACTTAAAATTTATAACTTTTCTGAACATACCTAGACCACTGGTACTCGGCACAAGCTGAGAAATCGAAAGAAAAATGATATCTGATAGCATTTTTGAATCGCTGCTGACATGCTCCCATAATGGTATATATAAATATTATGGGGGCACAAGTACCTGTGACATAGAACAGGGGAAATAACAACATTTCACTGATCATTATGACGACATGGTGTCACTCACCTGGTGGGCAGAGCTTACTTGGATGGATGCCTTAAGTCTCCTATCTTTTTAGCTCAACTTGACAAAGTCAAGCTGAGCTATTGCCATCACTTCTCGTCCGTCGGCGTACGTACGTACGTACATACGTACATACGTTAGTACGTACGTCCACAATTTTCTTTGGCACACCTCACAGGTCGCATTTATGATCAGATTACTTTGAAACTTCTGATGCTTGTTTGGGATGACCTCTAGATGGGAGCTATCGATTTTCTTCAATTTCTGTCAGAAAATGTTGCCGCGGCCAACGTTCTTAGAACTTAGTTTAGTCAAACCACAATATTTCCCTTTGGCACACCCTACAGGGCACATTTATGATTTGATTGCTTTGAAACCTGATACGCTTATTTAGGGTGATCTCTAGATGGGAGCTATCGATTTTCTTCAATTTCCAGCAAAAAATGTTGCCACGGCCAACGTTCGTAGAACTTAGTTTAGTCAGACCTCAATATTTCCCTTTGGAACACCCTACAGGGTACATTTACGATCAGATTGCTTTGAAACCTGGTATGCTTGTTTGGGGAGACCTCTAGATGGGAGCTATCAATTTTCTTCAATTTCTGTCAAAAAATGTTGCCGCGGCCAACATTCTTAGAACTTAGTTTAGTCAGAAGACTCAATATTTCCCTTTGGCACACCCTACAGGGTATATTTATGATCGGATTGCTTTGAAACCTGGCATGCTTGTTTGGAGTGACATCTAGGTGGGAGCTATTGATTTTCTTCAATTTCCGTCAAAAAATGTTGCCGCGGCCAACATTTTTAAAACTCAGTTTAGTCAGACCACAATATTTCCCTTTGGCACACCCTACAGGGCACATTTATGATTTGATTGCTTTGAACTTAGTTCAGTCAAACCACAATATTTCCCTTTGGCACACCCTACAGGGCACATTTATGATTTGATTGCTTTGAAACCTGGTATGCTTATTTAGGGTGACCTCTAGATGGGAGCTATCGATTTTCTTCAATTTCCGGCAAAAAATGTTGCCACGGCCTACGTTCATAGAACTCAGTTCAGTCAGACCTTAATATTTCCCTTTGGCACACCCTACAGGGCCCATTTATGATCAGATTGCTTTGAAACCTGGTATGCTTGTTTGGGGAGACCTCTAGATGGGAGCTATCGATTTTCTTCAATTTCTGTCAAAAAATGTTGCCGCGGCCAACGTTCTTAGAACTTAGTTTAGTCAGAAGACTCAATATTTCCCTTTGGCACACCCTGCAGGGTATATTTATGATCGGATTGCTTTGAAACCTGGCATGCTTGTTTGGGGAGACCTCTAGATGGGAGCTATCGATTTTCTTCAATTTCCATAACAAAAATGTTGCCGCGGCCAACGTTCTTAGAACTTGGTTTAGTCAGAAGACTCGATATTTCCCTTTGGCACACCCTACAGGGCACATTTATGATCGGATTGCTTTGAAACCTTTCATGCTTGTTTGGGGTGACCTCTAGATGTGAGCTATCGATTTTCTTCAATTTCCATCAAAAAATGTTGCCGCAGCCAACATTCTTAGAACTTAGTTAGTCAGACCACAATATTTCCTTTTGGCTCACCCTACAGGGCTCATTTATGATTAGATTGCTTTGAAACCTGGTATGCTTATTTACGGTGACGTCTAGATGTGAGCTATCGATTTTCTTCCATTTCCGTCAAAAAATGTTGCCACGGCCAACGTTCTTAGAATTTAGTCTAGTCAGACCACAATATTTCCCTTTTGTACACCCTACAGGGCACATTTATGATCGGATTGCTTTGAAACATGGCATGCTTGTTTGGGGAGGCCTCTAGATGGGAGCTATCGATTTTCTTCGGTTTCTGTCAAAAAATGTTGCCACTGGCAAAAAAACTGACATTGGTCCCAATGATCTTCAATTTTGCCATTTCATTTATAACTTACCAAGTTCAAGTTTGTCAAGTTGAGCTACAGTGTCATTGACACTTTCATTTCAATTCTCCATTGAAAATTCTGATATCAATAATTTGATATTTTGATCTTCTCCCAGTCGATGCTTCTTTCATTATCTCTGATAGAGTATTAGTGTTATTTAATAATAGAATTATTATGACTAGGTGACGCTTCATCCAGACATTTGCCGGGATAGAGTTATTGGTTGTGTCAATGTTGTTTCCTTTTTTGATCACATGGCTGTGCCCTTTCACAAAACATGCATGATTTAAATTGCAGTCAGCTCTGGACATGATTCCAGTAGACCAGCATTTCATTAATTTGATGATAAATCCATCGAAACAATGGGTAGTAAATCTATCGGAGCTGTCAGTTGGTAGTATAATAGTACTCTGCTGATTTCTTGCTATCAGCAGATACTTTGCAAAATTGCCATCCGTGATTTGTGACTTGTGTTCAGAAAAAAATCACAATCAGCAAGAACCAATATTTTTCTGGTAGTGCCGATTCAATTCCGATACCCTATAATTGGCTGATTATGTCAGCTGATACAGTTAACTGTTTGATCACTACATTTGAAGTATCTTGGTAGTTGTTGTTTCTAGGAATGACTTAGAAACAACTGCAAAATCACAAGACAGAGACTGTCATAGTGTAGCAAGAATGTATTTGTTTTACTAAATATATTCAATATTTCATTTTTTGCTCCTAAAACATACCTTAGACCAGCTTATGTCATTGAAGGAGCATAACTTAATTTTTTTTAAAAACAAAAATATGTGACCATCTGAATGCTAAATATATCTGTTCTTCGTAATGTTATGTTTTTCATTTCCAAGCTCATACAAATAAAATGAGTGTGGAAACAGCTCAGTATAAGCTTTTGGCTTACTGCAGAGTCCACAATGCTTAATTTATTGAATTTTTGTACCTTATGGATATTTGAAATAAATGCTGTTGAAGCTAAATATAATGAGTCTGCCAAACAAGTCTACTTAAAATACCACATATAAATGAAGATGTTTCTATTACAGCCTGAAGGGCATCTGCTAACTGATAGATTTAAAAGTCTACAGAGAAGAAATATAATTGAACCAAGAGAAAGAACTACGTAAGTGTGCTATTTTTTAGATCAACTTGACAATGTGAGGCATGAGCTATTGGGATGGGTTATGATCCGCTGTCCATCTGTATGTCCGTCTAGATGGGAGCCATCACATATTTCTGAATATCATTGAAAAACATGTCTGCCAGTAGCCATCTTGGATTTGTCACATAAATTGTCAACAATTCAATTGGCACACCCTACAGACCACATCTCTCACCCGATCAGTTCCAAATTTATATGTGGCTTTTGGGCAATGTCAAGATGGGAGCTATTGAATTTTTCCAAATTTCGTTGAAAAGTATGGCCGTCAGTGGCCATCTTAGATTTGGCATATAAATTGTCAGCAATTCCATTGGCACACCCTACAGGCCACATCTCTCACCCGATCTTTTTCAAATTTCATATGTAGCTTTGGTCTGATGTCTAAATGGGAGTTATCAAATTTTTCTGAATTTCGTTGAAAAACATGGCCACCAGCAGCCATCTTGGATTTGGCATATAAATTGTCAACAATTCCATTAGCACACCCTACAGGAGACATTTCTTACTTGATCTTTTTCAAATTTCATATGTAGCTTTGGTGTCATATCTAGATGGGAGCTAGCGAATTATTCTGAATTTCATTGAAAAACATCGCCAACAGTGACCATCTTAGATTTGGCATATAAATTGTCAACAGTTCCACTGGCACACCCAACAGGCTGCATCTCTCACCCTATCTTTTTCAAATTTCCTATGTAGCTTTGGTGTCATATCTAGATGGGAGCTGGCAAATTTTTCTGAATTTCATTGAAAAGCATAGCCGACAGTGGCCATCTTAGATTTGACATATAAATTGTCAACAGTTCCACTGGCACACCTGACAGGCTGTATCTCTCACCCTATCTTTTTCAAATTTCATATGTAGCTTTGGTGTCATATCTAGATGGGAGCTAGCGAAATTTTCTGAATTTCATTGAAAAACATGGCCACGAGCAGCCATCTTGGATTTGGCATATAATTGTTTTGAAGTTCATATATAGCTTTGGTGTGATGTCTAGATTTGAGCTATCAAATTTTTCTGAATTTCATTCAAAAATATAGCACACCCTGCAGACCGCATCTCTCACCCAGTTGTTTTCAAAGTTCATATGTAGTTTTGGTGTGATGTCTAGATGGGAGCCATCACATAATTCTGAATATCGTTGAAAAACATGTCTGCCAGTGGCCATCTTAGATTTGGCATATAAATTGTCAACAATCCCATTAGCACACCCTACAGGCCCCATCTCTCACCCTTCATTTTTCGAAATGTCATATGTAGCTTTGGTGTCTGGTTGGGAGATATCAAATTTTACTGAATTTTGTTGAATAACATTGCTGGCAGTTGTCATCTTGGATTTGGCATATAAATTGTCAACTATTCCATTAGCAGACCCTGCAGACCGCACCTCTCACCTGAGCTTTTTCAAATTTTATATGTAACTTTGGTATGATGTCTAGATTGAAGTTGTCAAATTTTTCTGAATTCCATTGAAAATGATGGCCATCTTGGATTTGACATATACATTGTCAACAATTCCATTAGTACCCCTAACAGGCCACATCCCTCACCCGATTTTTTTCAGATTTCGTAAGTAGCTTTGATGTGATGTCTTTTCTGTGGAAAATTGAGTGAATGACTTGGCATTACTGGATCTTTCTATTTAGTTCAGTCCCTTCTTGGACAAGTTGAGTTGCAGTGTCATCGACACTTTCATTGTATATGTTATGTTGGTGTGTCCTGTTACCACCTGTATTTCAGAGTTGCTTTGACGGTTTTGTTTCAGCAATGATCAGACCTTATGTAAAATTGATTCAAGATGGCCAACTGGTGGCCATTTTTGTTGGAAATTGCGTGTAATTTGTTTTCTACTGAGAACTTCTAAACAACATTCCCGATTTCAATACTTTTGGTAAGCCTAAGAGCAGCATAAGATAAACAATTTGGTGACACCCCATCTGTGGAGGACTATTGTCTGATCGCTGGCGATCGGCGTTGCACTTGTTATTTTTTTTTTCATTTTTTGTTTCAAAAACATAGCTTATGACCCCTCATTGAAATGAGACTATTGGGCTCATTCCATTGAGGGATCATAATCTTTGTTTTTGACACAAAAATGAAAAAAATTAGTTATTCAGGAATTTTGTTTGCAGGTGTTGTCTACCTTCTGTGTTAGGTAAAGGGTTAAGAGAAAGTGTTGACAATTTCAACTTCCAAGTTTTAAATTCATTTTTCATTAGAGAAAGTGTTGACAATTTGTACTTCAAATTATAAATTCATTTTTCATTTGAGAAAGTGATGACAGTTTGAAATTCAAGCTATAAATTCATTTTTCATTGATCTCAATCTCTCATTGCTTCTCTTTCAGGATAAAAAGAAAATACAAACGAAAGACATACGAAAAGAGGAGTCATAAAGATGTTACGTAGGTATTAATTGCAAAGTACAAAATGATCACAGTTGAGTTTAATGTGAATCAGCTTTTTAACACTTCATGAAGGTATCTAAAGTTGTCCAGGGCTGTAATGATAAAGACTGTGATTCTCTTTAACCCTTTACCCAACGTAACGGCCAAAACCGGCCAGCGCTATTCTCAAAAATCACCAATTAATTTTCAAAATATTTTCATTTTTTGTCTCAAAAACATAGGTTATGACCCCTCGTTGGAACGAGCTCGTCGAGCTCGTTCCAACGAGGGGTCATAACCTATGTTTTTGAGACAAAAAATGAAAAAATTTAGTTATTCAAGAATTTTTTTTGCAAGTGTCGTCTGCTTTTCACGTTAGGTAAAGGGTTAAACATGTGGATTTTTTAATGTAGGAAACAGTTAAATTTTGTCTTAACCTTAATTTTTCTTCCTTAATGGACCAGGTTATTTATTTATTTATTTATTGGTGTTTAAGGTCACATATTTCTGCACAATGGCTAAACATGACCGTGACAGTTTTATGGGTGGAGGAAGCTGGAGTACCCGGAGAGAACCACCGAGCAACGGCGAGCAACTGTCAGCTCCCCAACATACCAACTCCACACAAGCAGGGTTAGCATTGGTTGAAGACAGGTGCACCATCGACGTTCAGTACACCTTAGTACACAGCATCACCATGCCCCCATGTGGGCAATGGGGGGGAAGTGTCTTGCCCAAGGACACAATGCCGCAGGTGGGATTCAAACCGAGGACCTCTCGGATTGCAGTCTGCACCTCTACCAACTGAGCCACTGTGCCCCCAATGGACCAGGTTAAAAAACTTTGCAATTCTAATGGTTTCCTCTTTTTAGTAACATCTCTTCTCGTAACTCATTTTGGAGTTGTATGTTATTCCACACCCAGGTAAGTTACCTATCCACAACCCTTGCTTTAACTCATTACCCAAGCAATCAGTCACATCCGCCCATGTAATTAACCATCCGCCCACATAATTAACCAATTGAATCATTGAAAATTTTTTTTTTACAAAATTAAATGTCAGCAAAAGCATATCATGTGACCCCTCATTGGAACAACCCAATGGAGGGGGTGGGTGGGTGGGGGGGGGGGGGGGGGGGGGGGGTTGGGTGGGGTTTAAGCCAAGACACTCAGGTGACAAATTTGATTAAAGATGGATTTAATTAGCTGATAATGCTAGTTAACACTTCAGTGGAATGAAGTTACGTAATTATTTATTCATTTATTTATTGTTGTCCATGTCAGATGATTTTTTCTGGTATTGAGATGCTATCACAGAAATAATGCCCAGATGTCAAGTAATACAAAACTAGGGAGCCCAATATCAACCTAGAGACTTAACTCGAACAAACTTGAATCTGACCTGATCGGTGGTTCTAGCGATGAATTTTTTTTTATTTTTTCGTTTTTTAAAATATACTGACTCCGCATTTTCTCTATCCCACCCCTGCCCTCCTTCACCCTACAGCATACTATGATACTACTGATGGAAATTGCATATTTTTATACTGTACCAATGACCCAGACATAGCTGGTGCTAACTCTTAAAATATAGGGCCAAACACAAATTTTGCCCCCCAATCCCCAAAATTTGCATCTAAAACTAAAGAAAACATGTCCTGAGAGGCCCTCCACACTTCGCCCCTACTGCGCATGCGCAGTGTCAAGGACGTTCCGAAATTGGCGCCATTTATCATTCTAAGTTTGGCCCTTCATCAGTTAACATCTGACTGATCTTTGTGCTTTTAAATCTCAGTTTAAATGATGCCAGACACATAAATATTAGTGAAATGGTGATTCTGAGGAGGATAGAAAAGGAGGAGAGGAAAAGAATGTGTGACAGAATATTATCAGGGCTGTAACTTAAAATTTTTTAATGAAATTATGTTAAGTTACCTATTTTCAAGGCAGCAGCCATTTTGTTGTCATTCTGATTATTTAGTTACACTGTTTTTTCAAGTGTTTTTCCTCTCTCCCTGTCCTTTAAGTTCCCCCTTGCTATTCTCCCATGCTTTGGCATAATTTCTGTAATTATTATTACTAAAATTTCTTGGGAGTTTTAGCTGAATAACAGAATGAATTCTGTTCTTTCCCCATGTTTACGTCTTCACCTACGGGTGGTTAGGCGTTGTGTTCTGCATCTACCATCTGATGTTCTGCAGTTTCTTCCCTGGAAGTCTCTGTTTTGCATCAGATGGTGTATTTTTGGTAACTGATTTCGGGCCTGGGTGCCTGGAGTCTTATTTTAGTGTTTTTACACTCATTGTTTACATTTACAACAGCCCTCTGTGTGAGGGGGGGATTTCTAAATAATAATATCTTTATGTTATTTTAATCATAACTAGATACATTATTATTGTTCGTAAGTGTTGAATAAATTGTTTAAAATATTTTTAAAATTTTTGTCCACACTTAGGCTTGGGATCCATTGGGGCTCAACATTACTTTTCAGAAACTTGGGCTGTTCTGAAAAAATATTTTTTCAAAATATTTTGATTTCAATTATTTTTTCTATATTAATGGATCATATTATTATTATGTATTTTGATTGCCAGGGGTTAGTGCGAGTACCAGGACTTGTTTTCTTTTCACATTGAAAGGATATTGATCAATTGTTTTAAGAGGAAGTCTTCCTCTGACCTTATTATCATTCTATATGTGGTCAGTGTACTCGCATTAACTCCTGTTCTGTATCGTATGATTTCGATGACAATATGGGAAGCGTATGTCACGGTATGTTGTTGGGGATTTGGACACTCCGGTCCTTTCCCCGCAGGGTCACTCTACTTTATCAATTTCTATTTCAGACGATCAAGATTAGGGTGATGTATCTGTGATGTCTTCCAACAGTGTGCCTCCGTCGTCACAATTAATGAAGGGCTAGCGGAAAAGTGCTCATGTAATACGCCAATTGCCTAAGAGGACCCTAGTAGGTTCGACGGCCTTTGACGTCCGCTAGCTCGCCCGGTGTAGCGTCCATTCACCGAATGGTTCGCCAGCCGGGTTCGTCCGTTGCGGTCTAGAAGGAATTTTGGGGTGATGCGAGCACTATAAAATTAACTTAATGCACACCCAGTGACGGCGGATCGGAGGGAGAACGGAGGAAGCCTTTTAGTCCGGTTCATAGCTCGTTCCGGTCCATCCGGACGGCAAGCGAGAGAGGCCCCTCTCTCGTTCAACAACATCTGGCCCCAGATGTTGTGGTACAAATGTGTCGTTAGCGGAGCATACGTCCGTCGCTCGGGACGCTCCGTTGTATAGGCAGTCTGCTGTGACTGCTAAGGCTTCCTCTTCTCGTCAGCGCACACGACTGCACCTTGGCTGCGTGACCGCCGATATATTACCAGCTTCGCCGATCAAGGATTCTTCGGCGACCAGGTCACACCATCCGGCAGCCAGGGATTCGAGACCGATGGACTCCAGACGTTCGCATAGGAAAAGTATGCGGGAGCCATCTGATGCGGAGCTGCCCTCGGCGAAGCAGCGATAGACTGCGCCTCCGCAGGTCTCGACGCCGGACATTCTTGTGCACATAGCACAGCTTATCGCAGCATCCCAGCAGCCGACAGAAACGGTGTCGGATCGAGAATTATCCGACAGCGCTGGGTCGGTAGCCGGGGACTCGAGGCCTGCAGACTCCGGACGTTCGCATAAGAAGTGTGCGGGAGTCAACGTACACGGAGCTTCCAGCGGCAATGCATCGTAAGTCCGCTACTGCACAGGCCTCGGGAACGGACGTGCTTTCCTTAATAGCACAGTTTATCGCAGCATCCCAGCATCAACTGAATCTGTCGCATATATTTTATCCGACGATGCTGGGTCGGGACGCTCCGCGGAAGCGGGTACGGACGTCCGAAAGTTTCATCCGGTCCGACGGGATACCGAAAGGGATTCGGTGGATTTCAAGCTTTTCCTTTCGGAACAACATATGCTGCGATGCCGGATAAGAAACTGATAGCGTCGGTGGACTTAGAAATTTTTGGTTCGGTTCAGGGACATCGTCCCTCAGTTCCGACATAGTCCAATAATGTCACACAAACTTTTGAATTATTGAACGACGCTATATATATTATTATTTTATGCTTGCTATCCAAGCATTTCTGGTTTCTTGTTCGAAGAGTTATGGAGATGTCTTTCAAAAGTGTGCCTCTGTCGTCATAGTTAATGAAGAGTTAGCGGCAATAAGTGCTCATGGAATATGTCTATCGCTTACGGAGTGACATTCGCTAGCTCACCCGGTGTAGCGTACATTCATCGAATGGTTCGGCTGCCGGGTTCGTCCGTTGCGGTCTAGGAAGGAGATTTGGGTGATGCGAGCACTTTAATTACTTTAGTACTCACCCAGTGACGGCAGATTGAGGACAGATCGGAGGAAGCCAACAACATAGGGGACCGCATGTTGTGGTTCAGATATTTTACATTCGGAGCATATGTCCGTTGCTCGGGACGCTCCGTTATATTGACAGTCCGAGAGACTGTCTTTAATGCTTCCTCATCCTCACAGCAGGGCACACGACCGCACATTGGCTACGTGACCTCGAGTATCCGATCAGTTTCGGCATTCAGTGATTCCACAGCGAATAGGTCGCGCCATCCGGTAGCCAAGGGACACGAGGCCTATACACTCCGTTCGCTCGCATATTGGAAGTATGCACGGGGTAACGATCTCGGAGCTTCCTGCGGCAATGCATCGTAAGACCGCTGCTCCTCAGGCCTCAGTGACGGACGTGCTATCCGAGTTAGCACAGTTGTTTCGCAGCATCCCAGCAATTGACGGTTTCTCGGTTGAATCAGGAATTATCCGACGGCGCTGGGTCGGGGCGGTCCGCGGTTGCATCAAGCTACGGACGACCGAACGCTTTATAGGGTCCGACAGGATGGCGAAAGGGATTCGAAAGATTTCGAGTTTTCCCTTTAGTTGTATCGGAAGATGCCTTTCATATCTTCTGGCATTTCTTCCAGTGATTATTTTTCGGACTTCATTGCTGCGATCTTGGATAAGAGACTTATAGCGTCATTGGACTCGGAATTTTCGATCGGTACAGGGACTTTGTCCCTGACTTACCGACGCAGTCCAATATTGTCATTACAACATGTGTTTTAATTTTCGACGCTATATATTTATTTATATACAAGCCTGCTACTAAGCATGATAGTTTAGTTTCTTGTCCGCGTGGCTCGTTTCTGCCATTTTATCTTTTTTACATATAGTTTATTTTGGCAGAGCAGGGCATACCGAGAGTTCATATGCGTCTAGACGGTGTTATTAAAGACTGCATATATTCTTTTTCGCCATTTATGTCTTTTCCAATTTCAATGTTGGGAACGACATTATGTATAGTAGACTTAACTTAGACGCTTTATTATACGTAATCCGCCTTACTGAGGCGTTATCATTACGTCTTCAAGAAAAGATTTACGGGATATTATTCTCAATGTAATTTCTTTTGAGGGCAGTAGTTTGTTCACGTATAACTCCGCCCTTCAGTGGCTGATTGGAGTTGGTTAGACGTGATGCAGCCCTAGCTACATCCACGCGTGGATAGTAGGTTAAGAACTCTCAGAGTCGCTTCGTTCTCGGAGGAGCTTCTCTTCGACGGCAACTTTCCGGCAATCCATGAATTGCTTGATTTATACATTCTCTTGTCTATCTAGTGTTACAAGAGATTCAGACTGGGGCAAACATTCGGTGGTTGACTCAGAGAGTGCCCCCGCAGTTGCCGGACCCGAGTGTGGCTGTTATGACGGTTGCCAGTCAAACAGATTGGGATATATACTGATCCCTACGGATTCGAAGTGCCAGGGTCTTTGGGTTCCGCAGTCTTTTAGCTATCAGTTTAACTTCCGCGGAATAATGTTTTTTAGGCTTGCTTTATGTCATTGCATGAACATTATTCAGAAACGCATGCCCAAATTCCTGTCCTTTAATTCGACAGTAGTGGCGTATCTCCGGAACCAGGGAGGCACTCTTTCGTTTCCGTTATTCAATTTAATGGAAAGAATCCGTCTGTTGGTTATAGTACACCAAGTTCAGTTTTGGTCCGTCATATTCCGGGTCGTCTGATTGTTTTATCGCACTCCCGTTCTCTTACGGGTCGCTTGTTGCTGTCAGAATGGACTCTCAACAAACAAGTATTCAATCAGATTTGCTATCTATGGGAGCGCCCAATGATGTTTTATTTATGACACAGCTTGCTAATCAATTGCAGACGTATGTGTTGGCTTGTCCAGATCTCTGAGCTAATACTGTTAACGCTCTATTGATCTTTAGGACGGAATGATAGGATACGCGTATCCTCCGGCGCTGTTGTTTTAGCAGGTATTGCTAAGATAAACAACCACAATACATTTCTGTTGATAGCATCTCTATCTTCACAGAGATCATGAGTAATTTACTCTCTTGTCTACTGTGGATCTTAACGTGAAATCTTCCTCTATGTGAGGATCTTTTTTCACTGGGTAAATCGTGTCATCTTTATCACAACCAGCAAGGTCGCAACCTTCATGTATTCCGTTGTGTGGTCCGTATTGCATTGTAAGCACTGTACTGGACGAGCTTTGGACGCGATTTCTTACTATAGGAGATCCTCTTCTTCGCTATTCTATGCGACTAAAGTGGAGGCTCTTCCGTCGTGGTGTAGGGATCATTATGTTCATATGGTTGATCCCTCCATACTACTCATTGCTATTTTTTAGTATACTTGTTTCACAAGATCTACTGCAGCCTGTTGTTATTTAGGTTATAGGTTTATGTTTCCTCATACCTATGCACTCTATGATAGTTTACAATTGAGTCTTTTGTCTCTTTATCTAAGTCAGTTAGTAACTTTTTGATAAATAGACTTAGAATCTTTAGATTAAATTCCTATACGGATTTTAACTTCGGTTCTTATTTAGCTAAGTAATCATTTGAACCTCTGGAAACAGTAGTTTTCAAATTCTGACCTTTTAGACAGTAATTCTGTTGGTTCTCTTTTTCTGTAGAGTCAGTGAGTTTCATGCACTATCAATGGATGATTTTCACTTTCATAGTTTCGGAATCAATACTTCCGTTACTATTTAGGTTGGATTGTTGCATAAGAGTTAGGCTCCTATTATCCGGAACCTATTATTTTAAGGTCCTTCCGTCTTCGTATGGGCATAGGCCTTTACTCTTTCCGGGTACAGTTTATAAACAGATATCTGTTTATTACAAGGGCGTAAGCTTCTTCTGTCTTTGATGTCTAGTAGAAGGACGTTACGCTCCATTTTATTGTTAATGGATTCTATTAACTAGCGTACTGCTTATGGTATATCATTGGCTTAGCAGTTGTGCTTAAGATTTCGGCTCATGAAGTAAGAGTTCTTCTACTTCTTGGGCTTACATTAATAGTGTTGCTATTATAGATTTTTGAAGGCTGCTCATTGCGCTCAGCCATCCACATTCATGAATTTTATCTCAGAAATATCGAGTCCATTTCTGGAGGCCTCTATTGTTAGGTCTATTATCTACTGCTCAGAATGTCATTCACTTAACAGTTGCTACTATAGCTAGGTAGGCTGTCTGTTTCGGCAGTGTCTCCGTTCGGCTGCCCTCTTCGCTCTGGGCTATTTGACCCAGGGCAAGAAAAAGGGGGGGGGGGGGGGAGGGTGTTCCCTTGGGTCACCTGTTTTTACTATGAAAACAAGGGGATACCTCCTCCGGAGTTAGTAATTCTGAGCTGTTATTGGGATGGTTGTTTAGTGAGAAGTTTAAGTTTATAAAATTCATTCAAGTCTTAGTTTTTAAAGTATAGCTTTTGAATATTGCATATGTCAACGGACATGATTATGCAATTCTCACACACTTTTAGGAGTATAAGAGTCTCTATTCTCTAGACTTACTTTATTATTGGCTTACTTTAAAAATTATTAGTATAAGGATTATTGGATATTAATAGAGTACATGGACGTATGAAGCTCAATTTTTGGAAGGTGTTGTATCTTTCTAATTTATCATAATAAGAAAGATACATGTAAGGCCTATTACTTCTTTCCCTACAGGGGATGACTCTATTTTATTTTATTGAGCGTATTCCATTTTGCTCTATGTCCTTGGCCCTCCAGCCTTTTTACTATTCAGCTATGTCTGGGTCATTGGTACAGTATAAAAATGTTAAAAAATTTATAGTAATTTATATATTTTTTATACTTACCAATGACCCAGACGGGGATGGCCCTCCCAGGAGTTGGGAACTCTTGCCTCCCCGCTGAGTACATAGCGCTTACCAGGCACTGGTTATTAGAATGATAAATGGCGCCAATTTCGGAACGTCCTTGACACTGCGCATGCGCAGTAGGGGCGAAGTGTGGAGGGCCTCTCAGGACATGTTTTCTTTAGTTTTAGATGCAAATTTTGGGGATTGGGGGGCAAAATTTGTGTTTGGCCCTATATTTTAAGAGTTAGCACCAGCTATGTCTGGGTCATTGGTAAGTATAAAAAATATATAAATTACTATAAATTTTTTAACTTTTACCATTTGATTCTACTGGTCCTAAGGATGTTTCATACAAAATTACAGTTCTCTATTCTGCACGGTTTGGGAAATATGGGTGTTTGAAAATATTGTATTTTTAGCTCCTGTGGTTCCTATGACAATACAGGAAAAAAATTTGGGGCATCAATTGAGTACTTATGACTCAATAATACCACATACCAAATTTGATTCAAATTAATAATATAATAACTCTTTGGCCAGCCGCTGATTTGTCGCGGTCCTCATAAGAGAAGGCCATCATTCCCCCTGCACCCCACCCCCTCTTCCCCTCCTCTCCTCCCAGCATTCAGATATAAACTGCTTAATAGTGTCCCTCACTTCCTCTTTTTCAATTTCTTCAATAAGCATTCCTACCCTCTCCCTCGTGTCCCCCTTCAGCCATCTATCCTTTGTTTCTTCACCCCACTTCTGGGGTCAAATTAGGTCATTGGTTTAGAAAAAAGAAATTTTGGTCGGACCAAAAAAAATCTTGCCTCTCCTTTTACAAAGGCAAATATTGTCTTATGAACTTCATTTGAACAAACTTTATTCTACACCTCAAAAGGAAACTCATACCAAATTTCAATTATTGTACCAGCTGGTTCATGAGAAGAAGATTTTTTTTAAATTTAGAACTACTCCCCATGTGGCAGGGCAAGTTGGTTTGAACAAAATCAAAATGCGATGTCAACAAGCAATCACCTAATTTCACCGAAAATGGTTCAGTGGTTTTGGTGAAGTCCTAAACACCATGTTTGTGGATGACGAACGTAGAGTGATCACTTTAACTCACCCTGACTTTCACACGTTACCTAACATGACTAGTAGACGACACTTGAAAAAAGTGTCTGGAATAACAAGAATATTTCTATTGTCTCTTCCAAATTTATGATCCCTCATTGGAATGAACTTGATGAGATCATTTCAATGGGGGGTTACAAGGTTTTATTTTAGAGGCAAAAATTGAAAAAATAATAAAATTTGAATGGTTACTTATGTGAACATTGCTCACCAGATATGACCATTATGTTAGGCAAAGGGTTAACTGTTTAACCCTTGTCACACTGATGTCAAATTTCTAGTAACAGATTTTTCCCAGAATGCAACTTGGAATTTAACCAATTCAGTCTTGTTTGACAGAGCTCAATGAGCTCTGTCAAACAAGATTAAATTAGTTAAATTCCTAGTTGCATTATGGAAAAAATTTGCATGTTTAAATTTTTGTATTTTGACGTCACCATGGAGGGAGTCCATGCTTTGTTGACATTCCAAACATCCTCTTTTCTATTTATGACTGTTGGAGGATTGTATACATGATTTAGTCCAGACCTGTTAACTCTCCTGGTTTCACCGTGAGTCTCCCGGTTTGAGGCACCAACTCACGCTGGCACGGTCACATCCTATTTTCTCCCGATTTGACACTTTTCAAAATAGTTGTCCTGAAATCCATCACATTTTACTGTTTACAAATTTCTGAAATCTCGGACATGCGAGATTATAAACATTTGTGTGAATGTGTTCAATGACGTCAGATTCGGCTGTGATCAACTTGGTTTCTTTAAAATTCTGCATCTTTCAATTGCGAGTCTTGTGTTCTATTTTGAAAATTAAACAAGTTGTCAAGTTGGTCACGATATATAAATTTATGATGCAGAATACTTGTTGGAAACGATAATTTATCAAAGGTACACATTGAGTTTTACCAATTCTGAGTTCCGAGAATTGTGAGCGTGAATTCTCATGTTGTTGATGGAAAAGTCATGGAAATTGCAACAATGGGGACACATTATGTGCACCAGGGTGGTCAGTTTAAATATAGTTTGTTTATTTATGAAACATACCCATGGGTTTTTATCAAATGCATTGTATGCCAGATATATTCTCATACTGTCGCGGTTACGTGAAATCAAAATTATATAAACTCGAAATATAAATTAAATAAAAACATAATCTCTCAAGTATAATTAACTTCAGCTGACCTGTTATATATAGTATTGTTATGGTTCATACCAAATTTATCCTTTTTGTGTAAAAAAAAATATAATTGAAAGTTTGTTGAAAACTGAAAAAAGTCTGTTGTGAGATATCACAAGAATTAAGTTACCTCCCCTTACTCATATACAAACAGATTCAGAACATGTTTTGTCTTCATTTTGAACCAACAGGATTATTTTGTTTGTTTTTTTCACAATGGGAGTTATGAGTACTGAGGGCACCTTCTCTAACATGAGTATTACAAAACACAATTCAAATATTTTTGTATTCCTAAAAAAACGAAATTACCACAATCACACACAACTTCATTGTACCTGCAACAACAGGTGTTTTTTTTTAAACATAACGATATGTATTGTTAGCAATGAGTAATTTTTATTGTACAATAAATCCTGTCAAAAGATAATAAGAATGAATATTTTCTCACTAAAAATGTACAGATTGAACAAAGAATTTACATGAATAAATGGCATGAACGAATGCTTGTGTTGGTTCCTAAACGTTTTGGGCCTGGGACGTTTTGGCCTAAGATGTTTCAGCCTCCATGTATTGAAGCACTGGGATGGGCTTGCATGAGCAAGGAAAAATTGCCATACTGAGTGGGGAGGGGCTCGGTGGTACAGGCAATGGCTAGATAGGCATCCACTCACACTTGTAGGTGTGTCCAGGTGTGTGGGGGGGGGGGGGGGGGGGGGGGGGACCCGGAGGCATCCATATTTGTATGCTTTTACTGACAAATACCATTAAAAGTGTTAAATTATTAAAATGAAATATAATGCATTTGGGTTGGGAGGGGGGGGGGGGGGTGCCCGGCTGGGACCATGGGAGGCACAACAAGGAAAATATTGATGCATTGGCCGTGTGCAAAAATCTCACAGACAAGCATCCAAATCTCACTGAGAGCTCATCAAAATCTCACTGACAGTCACCTTCAGAGGTTAAAAGGTCTGATTTAGTCATCAAATTTCCAGTCAATATACATTTATCGAATATTTCTAGACAAATCAACTTTTGATTAGCAGACCTGGTTCTTGTCAGATCACTGAAGTTAAGCAACATTGAGTCCAGTTAGTCCTTGGATGGGTGACCGTCTGAATGATCGCATTGTGTCCTTGGGCAAGGCACTTAACCCCGGTTGTCCACCTGGGGGCACGATGACGCCGTATACTAAGGCGTACTGCACATCAATGGTGTGCATGTCTTCAACCAATCTAACCCTGCCTGTGCTGCAGTGTGGGGTTACAATGTTGGGGAGCTGGCAGGTTGCTTGTCATTACTTGGTGGTTCTCTCTCTGGGTACTCCGACTTCCTCCACCCATAAAACTGTCACCGACACGATATGACCTTGGCTGTTAAAGTGTTGTTAAACCTTAATAAAGAAATGAATAGTAACAGACCTTCTGATGATACATGGGATCCCACTTTATTTGTTATTGTCCACTAAAGTAACCTTGTTAATTGCATATAACTTGCAAACACCAAACCATTTGCAGTACTTTAACGGGTAGAGTGCTAGATTAATTTATTGGCTAGAATTTGTTCAAATAAATTTGTTTTGTTACAATTTATTGGAGAGAGACTGGGCACTCACCAATAAATTGTAACTATGAACAAAAGAGTCTTGCCTCTAACTAAATGCAAAGCACAACCACAAGACCAGGAAGCCTTTAAGTTGTACTGGCACGTTTCAAATTTTCACTTTTCAAAAACTCAAATATGGTCTTCCAACACCCAACCAGTTAAACCTTTACGGATATAATGTCCCTATACAGCCAGTGTTATCAACAAAAATCACCATTCAAAATGTTTTTTTTTCAATTTTTATGCCCCCCGAAAAAAATTTCTGTCCGTCATGAAGATTTTCGTGTCCGCTCCATAACTCTGAGGTGCCTTGTTGGATTTTGTAGAACTTTGGCATACATGTTGCTTATGGGGAGACGATGTGTCGCATACAATTTGTTTGTTTGTTTGATGGAGAGCAAGGTCACAGATCAAGGTCATTGCCATGTCGGGGCATAGTCTCTTCCAAGTGACAATCTATTGTTCTCTCTGAATATAGGTTATGACCCATCATTTGAACAAGTCCATCAAGATTGTTCTAATTAGTGGTCATAAACTGTGTTTTGGTGGCAAAAAGTGATCATTTTAAGTGTTGTAAGACATTTCTTTTGTGAGTGTTGTTCTTAGTGTCGTTAGCTAAAAGGTTAATACAAATTTGACCTGTTTATTTGATATAGGTTATAGAGCAAAGCCCTCATAACTGAAGAACCAATATTGCAATTTAGTGAAAACTTCTACTGACAGTCACTACCTCAGATTACTTCTAATATATAGAGAGTCTGCCAGTTACTCACTGCTGCTTGGTGGTTCTCTCTGGATAGTCTTGCTTCCTCCACCACATAAAGTTGTCCAAAATAATATGATCCTGACTGTTGAATAAATGAATGTACTTTCATTTTAAGTATTTAATCTTTTATATCTCATTTGCTGGAGCTCCATAAGCTCTTATGCATATAAAAACTATGCAAATGGTCGTTTTATTTGCCCACTGTTTTCCCCAGAAGAAATAAGGCAAACAAAAAAATTTACCTTCCTGGACATTGTACAAATAATGGAAATATATAGTTGATTTACCCTTGGGGTTCATCTGTTAATTTTTCAAGTATCATGAACAACTTTATGATAATAATGACACTTAAGTGTTCTGTGATTTTGGAGATGGAGTGCAATGATGTAAAACACTGTTCGAAAGGGCTCCCCAAGCCCTTTCCAACAGTATTTTACATCACAACACCTCATCAGATCACTGAAATAGGACCCAGTCACCAATGCTTGGGGTTGAACTCCTCTAAAATGGGCAACATGGGTGTAAACAATTTGACCAAACTTGATTTTATCTCTTTGTCACAGTCACGATTAGCCATTGTGCAAAAATATATGTCCTTAAACACGAATAAGTAATAATAATAATATGCCAGGTAATATGCATTAACACTGGCAAACTTATCAGTATTACTTTGTCTTTCTTGTGCTCAAAAAATTAGAAAAGGATTATTTGAAAAAAATTAAGATAAGCCATTTTCAGGTTACCTCTGTTTATAATTTTTACAGTCCTGAGCTATGTCAAACAAGATATAATACACTAAATACTCAAATGATCATCCGAAATTGAGAATGTAAGAGACTGCTATCCATTTTGGTCAGTTAATTGGTTTATTGGATGCACCTTGTTCACTGAATTCTTCCGTTAATTGATTTTTTTTCAGTTACACATTGTCTAGGGAGCATGGTGGCTCAGTGGTTATGGCATTGTTTTCAAACCAAAAGGTCCATGGTTCAATCTCCACCAGGGGTGACTTTGTTGTGTCCTTGGGCAAGGCACTTAATCCAGATTGCCCACCTAAGGGCAAGGTGGCGTTGTGTACTTAGGCATACTGCACGTTGATTGTGCACTTGTGTTCAACCGATGATAACCCTGCTTGTGTGGAGTTAGTGCATTGGGAGTCTGGCAGTTGCTTGCCCTACCCAGTGGTTCTCTCCAGGTACTCTAATAAATAAATAAATGCACAGTGTCTATTCTAATTGCACTGTACAAGTTCAGAAAAAAAAACATTGCCAATTTATTTTAAATTAAAGTGTAAATTTGGTTGTTTTAATGTTCAAAATTTGATATAGGTCCTTGAAAGTGCTTGAATTTTTATCCTTAACCCTTTGAATGCTGGTGGTATCTTCCATGCCAGTTCAATGTCAGCAATTAGAAGAGTCCATATTCATTATTTGGGGTAGGCCAATCAATATTTTCAACGCGCAGCCTCAGGACTGCATGTTGAAAATATTGATTGGTCTACAACACATATGTAGTGAACAGCCAACTTATTTAATGAGGTTATGAGGTATCCTGTTCCTGGCTGGAAAAGCTGCCACTTGGGGTTCAAAGGGTTAAATATCTGGCTTTTGATGATAAGACTTTTGTGGAAAGGTCATGTCCCTGAAAAATCTATTTGGGTAACTGGTAGGCCTATTTTGGTCAAAATGTGTTGTATTATAAAGTGTTGTATTTGTGTGTGGATTCAATTGTATTGTTTATCACCAGAAATTACAACTACATTTGACTAATCCTTGGAAAGCTTGCTCAAAGAGCTTTCCAAGCATTTGAGTCGGTTGTAGGGTTTCATTTTTCATTGCAAGCTCTTGATCCCCAGTCTAATTCTGTAAGAAATTGGACACTGTTATGGCCTGGAACCAGTCGAGTAAAGAGGTCTTCACTTATGTTTAGATTCACTCAGCTGGAATATTTCAGGTGGTTGGAAAAGCAAACCTCTGGTGTGTCAGATATATTCCTGACAATTGAATATGAAAACTTTCATAAAGAGTCATATTTTTGTACTAAAACCAATGGCCCAGTCTTAGCTGGTGCAACCTCAATATTATTAAAGGGCAGACACAAATTTTCAACCCCTCCCCCCAATCCCCAAAATTTGCATACAGTACCGTAAATTAAAAGTCCTACATGGCCCTCCATACTTTTAGTACTTGCGCATGCACATTACCCAGGAAGAGACCCCAATATCATTTCTTGTGTTTGACCCAAAGTCAGTAACAACTGAACTAACATCTGTGCTTTAAAATCTCAATTTTTATGCTATAAACCAATGGCCCAGGCCAGCTGGTGCAAACTAACTGTTATTAAGGGCCAAACACAAATTTTGAAACCCCTAATCCCCAAAATTTGCTTGCAAAACTGAAAATTAAAGTCCTATCTGGTGATCCTCTATACTTTTACCCTTCGCACATGCACAGCCATCAGGAAGTGAACGAAACTGGCGCCAACATCATTCTTTGTTTGGCCCTTCAGTCAATAACAGCATTTTGACATCTGTGCTTTGAAAATCTAGGATGCCAGACACAATTTAATGCAAGAATTGGTGAATCCAAGGCTGTTATTGGATGATGGAAGTGAACAATGGTGGTTTTCTACGTTTAGGGCTGTAACTTTATAATAATTATAAAATTATTTCATATTTCCCAATTTCGGGACATTCGCCTGACGTCATTATTTTTACAAATGAATTATCCACTGTTTGTTGAGTATTCCTTCCCTATCCTTCCATGAACCCTTCCTGTTAAACTCCTAAGCTTTTTGGCTAATTTTTATGGAAATTTTTTATTAAATTTCTTGGGAGTTTAACATGTATTACAGAATATTTATTCTGTTTATCCCCATGGTTACGTCTTCACCTTAGGGGTGTTACGTTGTTTAGTCTTGCATCTTCTATCCGATGTATCGTTTTTATATGCCCGTTTGAAAAACGGGACGTATTATAGTATGGCATTGTCCGTCCGTCTGTCCGTCCATCCGTCCGTTTGGTTTCCGAACAATAACTTTAGTATTTGTTTTCCGAACGGCTCCAAATGTGGTATGTGGTTTAATCACAACAAAATACAGGTCAAGTTCGAATATGGGGTTGGTCCGAACATTTTTCGCCTGAATTATGGCCCCAGTTGGACTTAGAATTCGTCAAATATTTGGTTTCCGGATGATAACTTTAGTATTTGTTTTCCGATCGGCTCCAAATTTGGTATGTGGTTTAATCACAACAAAATACAGGTCAAGTTCGAATATGGGGTCGGTCTGAACAATTTTTGCCTGAATTATGGCTCCTGTTGGACTTAGAATTCGTCAAATATTTGGTTTCCGGATGATAACTTTAGTATTTGTTTTCCGATCGGCTCCAAATTTGGTATGTGGTTTAATCACAACAAAGTACAGGTCAAGTTTGAATATGGGATCAGTCCGAACATTTTTTGCCTGAATTATGGCCCCTGTTGGACTTAGAATTCGTCAAATATTTGGTTTCCGGATGATAACTTTAGTATTTGTTTTCCGATCGGCTCCAAATTTGGTATGTGGTTTAATCACAACAAAATACAGGTCAAGTTCGAATATGGGGTCAGTCTGAACAATTTTTGCCTGAATTATGGCCCCTGTTGGACTTAGAATTCGTCAAATATTTGGTTTCCGGATGATAACTTTAGTATTTGTTTTCCGATCGGCTCCAAACTTGGTATGTGGTTTAATCACAACAAAATACAGGTCAAGTTCGAATATGGGGTCGGTCTGAACAATTTTTGCCTGAATTATGGCTCCTGTTGGACTTAGAATTCTTCGTCAAATATTTGGTTTCCGGATGATAACTTTAGTATTTGTTTTTCGATTGGCTTCAAACTTGTTAGTCTTTTTCTCAAATGACTGAAAAATTTAGTCATTTCACAAAATCACTGATTTCAAAGTCTGACCGTAACATATATATATATGCCAGTATAAATTTCTCGCACTCTAAAAAAATTGCAAATGTGTTAAAATGGTACAATTTGAACAGTTCACGGACGTATGATGCAATGCCCAGCGGTGCTCTTGTTTCTTCATGTGAAGATCTAGCTTTGCATCTGGTAGCATCAAATTGGTTATTGACTTTGGGCCTTGTTGTGTGCCTGATGTCTTGTTTTTCCTGTTTTTCTTTTGATGTTGTTTACATTGACAATGTCCTCAATATGTGTAGTATTTCATGTTATATTGCTATATAATTGTTGTAAGATTCAATTATTATTATTCCGGTAATGTAGCTCAAAAAAATTGGATTTTGTCCACACTTAGGCTCTATCAGGATGCCCCTGGGCTCATAGGTTCCCTTTGGGAACTTAGGCTTTTCTTCAACATTTTTTTCAAAAAATTTTTTAGGGGGGAAAATTTAATTTTGATTTCTATTATTCATGTATCTATATATATAAAATATTAGTAAGTAACACCTTGAAGACCTATTTTAGTCATGAGCTTTCGGCTTTCAAAGCCTTCATCAGGTGACAGACGAACAACAATGAGACAAAAAAAAAAAAAAAAAAAAAAAAAAAATATATATATATATATGAGTATATATATATGAGTTGTAGTAGTGCTATCTTCTTTAGTCGATGCACTCCTGCGGATTTTTGTCCTACTTGTGTACAGTGGAACTACAATGTTGGAGACTGGTGTCGCAGTAAGTTGTTGACAGTAACGTTCCTATGTGGGGCCTCTTCCGCGATATAATATTTTTCAGTTTCCTTTTTCAGAGAAACATGAATATGGTGATGATACTGTGACATCCATCCAAGTGTGTTACCGTTGTCGCGCTCGGTTGAACTAAATAGGAAATAGAGCTAGCTGCAGGGTGCTCATATATAAGCAAGGGATCCTTGCAAGCAGCTATCTTGACTGGTGAAGCGGTTACTCCATTTGGGGAGCCGTAACCCCGGGTAAGTCTGTTGCGGTCGAAGGAAGGGTGTAGATGTGGGTAGAGCGAGCACCTTAAAATAAAGGCTCACCCAGCAACGACGGAAATAGGGAGGAATTCGACAAGTTTCTTTTAGGGAGTCTCGGCGAGGTCTAATAAGGCCGCGAGCAGGAGAGACCCCTCTCTAACTCAACAACATTTGGGGCCGAATGTTGTTTTGAGAAACTTGCACGAGCCGGAGCATACATCCACCTGTTCCTTGGGACGCTCTGTCTAGGCTGCAGCCGGGGTTAGCTTTAGTCAGGACTTCCTCCGCTACGTTACACAAGCCGGAACCAAGTTTTCTTTTCAGGAGGCTCGGCGAGGTCTGATGACACTGCAAGCGGGAGAGGTCCCTCTCTAACCCAACAACATTTGGGGCCAAATGTTGTTTTGAGAAACTTGTACGATCAGAACATATGTCCAACCACCGCTCGGGATGCTCCGTTAAGTCTACATCCGTGGTCGGCTTTAGTCACAGCTTCCTCCACTATGTTATTAAAGCACACACGACCGCAGTCTAGCTACTCGACTTCAGATATCCAGCCACTTGCGCGAAGTCAGAGCCATTCTTCGCCCATGAAGTTGGACCATTCAGTAGCTAGCGCTCCGAGGCATCGATTAAGGGGACGTTCGGAGAAGATATACCTCCGGATTTTCATCCCAGGAGCATCAAGCGGTGTATAACATGGAAGACCGCTGCTCCACAAGCTTCGTAACGGACTGGCTGTCGCACATCGCGCAGCAAAACGCAGCATATGCAAGAGCAGTTTCCCACAGACTCCGGAGGTGAGCTGTCGGACAGTGCTGGGTCGGTCCAGTCCTCTGCAGATGCAGACGCCAGGGAACAGACATCATAGCTGATCCAGTCAGATGGTGAAAGGGACTAGGAAGAGGATTACCCTTCCCTTTCGGAACAGTTTATGAAGTTATAGACTTCATTCATCAGTAATGTTTTGAATCTGTTCAAACTGATCAGCATGCTGCGACTACTATAGAGGATTAGCTACCCGACTTTGTATTGCCACAGTTGTCTGAAGACAGAGATTCTTCACCTGTGAAGTCGGACCATCCAGTAGCTGGCGATCCGAGGCATCGATCACGGGATGTTCGGATAAGACATGAGCAGGCCGGGGATGAAGATCTATCCCTACCTGCATCATTTGATATATGCTCAGAAGTACTTCCTCCGGATATTCGTCCCAGGGGCAGCGGCAAAGAACAGAAGACCGCTGCTCCTCAAGTACATGGACGTTCGGAGAAGATATGAACGGGCCGGGGATGAAGAAATGTCCCTACCTGCATCATTATATTTATGCTCTGAAGTGCTACCTCAGGATATTCGTCCCAGGGGCAGCGGCGAAGATACAGAAGACCGCTGCTCCTCAAGCCTTGGTAACGCAAATGCTGTCGCTGTACGCGCAGCTAATTGCAGCATCCCAGCAAGAGCAGCCTCTCGCAGACTCTAGAGCTGAGCTGTAGGATGGTGCTGGGTCGGTCCAGTCATCTGTACATGCAGATGCAAGGGACCGGATGTCATAGCTGATTCAGTCGAATGATGAAAGAGACGAGGAAGAGAATTACCCTTCCCTTTCGGAACAGCATAGGGTAGCGATGGACTGCATTACTATCCTGCATCTGTTACACCTGATCATCATGCTGCGTCTATTAGAAAGAAACCGATGTTGTCTCTGGAAGCAGACAAGGTGCAGAAGAAAGATGATGTTCTTTCCATTCCGACACTATCTAGACAGGTGTAGCAGGCCTTCGGCCACGTTGACAATGCCATATTCTACCTCTCTAATGCTAGGAGGAAGGCGGTTTCTTATTGACATCTTCAACAATATACCGTTCCTTGGACGTTCTTTTATAACGGTTGGAGAAGATGTACAGAGAACTCCTCTGCATTTAAATGAGCAGGCCGGGGATGGAAAAATGTTCCTACCAGCATCATTTAATGTACACTTTGAATTGATGGAATGTGTTATCTCATCAAATAAGCCAATCTGGACGTGGTGTCCTACACAGATCACCTTACCAGAGCTATGATGCAACATTTCAATGGGAAGGAATATGAGGACGTTGTTCCTCGCTAAGAGTTCTTTCCAGGGCAGTCATGTATGCCACAGTCAACTCCGCACTGACAGTGGAAAATTTGGAGTTGGTAAGACCTGATGCTGCCCTTGCATCGTCATCACTTTTAGATGACAAGGTGGAAAGCTCTCTCCGAGTCGCTCTGCTCACCAGGAATACACTATTTGACGACAAGCTTGTGCTGCTATGTAAGCAGGCTACAAGAAGGCTTCCAGAGCACTGCTATTGAAGTAGGTGTCTCGTCAACACTTCAGCAGACTGGGGTAAGCGAGGCTGTTCTGCTTCTAAGAAAGCATCAAGAGAATGTCTCGCAAGGGAGATAACCCTCTTATATTTACCCTGGAGGTTGTCATTATAGCAATTCGGAAAAGGGGCATACGTCTGATCAAGGCTATGGATCACACCCCCCTAGGCCGTGGATTAACGGAAGGTATCCATGAGAGACTGGAAGTTAATCACGGAAGTTCCTGTCAAAGAGAGTCTCTGCAAGTAAAGATAAAACTCTCTTATTGTAGGGAACTATTGAGATCGACGAGACGAGCTGCTTCGGGGGGAAAACATAGTTTCTCCTTTCATAAGCTTTGTAAGTCGTACAGGTGATGGATATAACCTCTATTGTTTATCAGTGGACGGAAGGTTATCAACTTCACAAGAACTGGATGTTAATAATAGAAGTTCCTTCAAAGAGAGTCGCTCCTAATGAAGGTTAAGGATCTCTTATTAAGGGAACAATTGAGGTCTTCGAGAATAGATTTCGGTAAATCCACTTGGCGATAGGTTATCAGCGTCGCAATAAAGTGGATAATATTGCGGAAGATCAGTGGATGAGAATAGTCTCGGCAGGCCGGTGGTTATCAACCCGAGCAAGCTCCACTTACAAGAAATACTTGTGGGACAATCTTCCAAGAAAGGCTTTTCTTCTGGAGGTCCAAGCTCCTTTGGAAGAAAAGCATTAGATGTCATCGAAATTATTCTCCGGTTTATTTTAATCACCTGTTTCTCATCCTGTATCAGGAAGGATAGTGCATAGATAGGCTGAGATATTCCTTGGCAGCAGGGCATTTATGTCATTGTGCATGCCATGGTAGCCTTATGTATGGTTACAGTGGTCTTTTGGGAATTATAGCTGTTAGGAAAATGCCTTGTCATTCCCTAATTGCGTGACGATGAATAAGTCACTAATTACACCAAGATACCGGTCTTCACGGAGAAGAAGACTTCTAGCTACGTTAGTTAGGCTCTGACCACTGTCTTTTGGGAATAAAGCCAAAAAGAAATACTGTGCTTTTCGGTTTGTTTTTTCCCAAGTGTCCTAGACTTAATTCTTATTGTTTACACCATTGTAGTCTAACTAGAATTATGAGCGAGATTTTTTCAATACTATGCAGTGACATAACTGAATTAAAAATCTCTTGAGACTTTGGTCTATAATATTGGGAATTTAGGGCTGTTTTTTCATTCCCTACCTTGTGTGATGACAGTTGTAAGTCTCCTGTCGGTGAGCCTTCAGGGTCGCCGCTTACACCAATATATCTGTCTTATCAGCTTTATTGTCTTCACATATAGGAAGACCTTTAGCTGCTTAGCTAGGCTGAGTTTGTTGTCCAATAGGACATAATACCGTTTGTTAGAGGTTATTCTCTCCCAACCAGTATGGTTTGGTGTGAGTTATTATGAAAATGCGGTGTATTTGTTATGACTAACACAAGAACGATTCAAGTAAAGCGGGTGAGGGGGGTTCAATATGAAATTTTCATCGAATCCCCCCTCCCCACCGCCAATGTGTTAAGAGGCGATTACAGGACAGGACGTAGTTTCCTTCCCGCAAGCCTTGTGTGCATTTAAGTATATACATGCCTTTCATGGCTTATCGATTGGCGGCTGGGTCGTGTTCTATGGTGACCTCATGGGCACATCCACTTTTTAGTTGATTTGTTTTCCTGTGGTTGTTCGTTATAAGTCATATACGAGCATATGATTCATTATTAATAAATTGCTAGCCTTTGTGTACCGGTTTGTCTGACAAGTCAGTTAACTGGTATTCTGATTATTACATGCGAGATTCAAGGTTCGCGTACATAATACATGTTTATTAGGCGGACGCATTATTGTATGTTATGAACCTCAGAAAAAATAATCTATTTTTGGGCAGTCTGTGACGTTTCTTTTAATCATAGCTCGATCCATTTCTAAATCCAGGTTATATAGTTTCAGAACACATTTTACATGGAAATCGTACGGAGATTTCTTTGTATTACCGGTACATGTATATTCGTACGTCTGGGATTATTATTATTGGAATTAATTGTACACCTGAACGGGGTCGCCTGTGTGTTGCCTTGGAAGCGTGTTTACTCTCCAGAGACCATTCATTGATATTCTTTTGAACAAGTGTATTTTGTATATATTTATCACCGTTTTTTTTACCTATCTACGAATGCCAACTCCGGTATTCGTTGAGAAGCGTGCAATTAATTACTGGGATTGCCGCTATAGCCTCAACTTCTGAAGTGGCGTGAAGCACCTATTTTATTAATAATAATAAATATCTGGGTGCCTGTTCGACGAATATATATTGTTAATTGGTACCGCTTTTACCGATTCCAAAGCGCTCCCCTCTTTGTTTTTGAAGAAGATTCCTTCAAAAAAAGGGGGGGGGGGATTTCATAAAATCTCCTCTGGCTTGATAGCGTGTAACTGTGAGTGAAGCTGTTTTGTCTGTAGATTATATCGAATCCGGGATACAGCTTGTTTTATTATTGTGTTTGGCGTGGTTTGTGGGGGTTAACCTCTCACTCTCGAATACGCCATCCTAATTTATGGGGCTTAGTTCGAACTAGCCTTTAAAGTTGGGAACTTGTTACACCCAATTAGCATAGTCATTCATGCTAAGAAAAAGGAATTTCTGGAATTAGACTCCTTATTTATGATATGTCTTCTCTATTATTGTATAGAGAGACATACATATAATTCCTTTTAAATTTAATTTTCCTTTCACCTTGGATTGCAGGTTTAGGAACTTTGTTGGTCTGCTAATTCTGAAGTCCTAGGCCCTCCACCTTTTTACGATTCAGCTAGTCTGGGCCATTGGTTTATAGTAGAAAAATATGAAAAATTTAAAGTAATTTGTATATTTTTTATACTTACCAATGGCCCAGACAGGGATGGCCCTCCCATGAGTGGGCACTCATACCTCCCCGCAGAGTTATTATGTAGTAAGCTCATCTACAGAGAATGATGTTGGCGCCAGTTTCGGTCACTTCCTGATGGCTGCGAATGCGCAGAGGGTAAAAGTATGGAGGACCAGATTCGGTTTTGCAAGCAAATTTTGGGGATTGGGGGGTTCAAAATTTGTGTTTGGCCCTTAATAACAGTTAGTTTGCACCAGCTAGTCTGGGCCATTGGTAAGTATAAAAAATATACAAATTACTTTAAATTTTTCATTTTTTGAAGATGCCAGACACAAATCAATGACGGTTTTCATGGAATGAACATTGTAGCAGGATGCTGGAAGTGAAATACAGTGGTTTCAGATGTTCAGAGCTGTAACTTTATAATTTTTATGTTAATTATTCATGTTTCCCAATTTCGGGATATGCTTCTGAACGTCATCATTATAATATGACTCCACTGTTGTTTTGTTAGTATTACTTCCCTTCCCTCTCCTGAACCCGCTTGTTATACTCCCAAGCTCTTTCGGCTTTTTATTGAATAATTTTTATATTAAATTCTTGGGAGTTAAACTTGTAAAATGGAATAGACATTCCGTTTATCACCTTTGTTTACGTCCTGTTCATTATTATTCAGGACGTTTTGTATTCTTGCATCTTCTACCTGATGCATTGGGTTTTTTTCATATGAAGATCTAGCTTTGCATCATGTGGCTTGTTGATCAGTTACTGACTTTGGGCATTTGTTGTGCCTGTTGTTAGTTAGTTTCCGGTTTTTCCTCTTGACTTTGTTGTCTGTTCAATAACATTTTGGATTCGTATTAATTCAGTGTTTAGTTATACCCCCCGCAAACAAAGTTTGGGGGGGTATATAGGAATCACCCTGTCTGTCCATCTGTCCATACTTGTAAGTGCGACTTCTCCTAAACCGTTTGAAGAATTTTTATGAAACTTTACACAATGGAAGAACTCCATATGCAGATGTGCATGAAGCAATATAATTCCGTTCTGACATTTCCAAGGGGAGATAATCTAACTTATACCATCTGTCCATCCTTATAAGCGCAACTCCTCCTAAACCGTTTGAAGAATTTTCATGAAACTTTACACAATGGAAGAACTCCATATGAAGATCTGCATGAAGCAATATAATTCCGTTCGGACATTTCCAAGGGGAGATAATCTAACTTATACCGTCTGTCCATCCTTGTAAGCGCAACTCCTCCTAAACCGTTTGAAGAATTTTCATGAAACTTTACACAATGGAAGAACTCCATATGAAGATGTGCATGAAGCAATATAATTCCGTTCTGACATTTCCAAGGGGAAATAATCTAACTTATACCGTCTGTCCATCCTTGTAAGCACAACTCCTCCTAAACCATTTGAAGAATTTTCATGAAACTTTACACAATGGAAGAACTCCATATGAAGATGTGCATGAAGCAATATAATTCCGTTCTGACATTTCCAAGGGGAGATAATCTAACTTATACATTTCAGGCGTGGGGGGGGGGGGGGTATCACTTTGTGAATTTGCTCACAGTACCTCTAGTTAAAAACAGTTATTGTTTTTTTAGCTCACTGAAGGGAGCTTAACTTATCACTTGTCGTCCGTCATCGTCGTCGTCCGTCTTGAACTTTACATTATCGACTTCTTCTCACAAACTACTCACCAAATTTAACCAAATTTTGTGTGCATTTCCTTATCATATGTCAATTCAAGTTTATACAAATAAACTTGCTGCACCCACTGGGGGCACCAGAAGGGGCATAACTGAAAAATTAAAAAAAATCTTCTTCTTCAGATCCACCAGTCAGAATCCTTTCATATTTGTTATACAACATCTCTAGGGGGGTCAGATTCAAGTTTGTTCAAATCGAGTCCCTGGGTTAAGATTTGGGCTCTCTGTTGGAGCCCAAAGTTTAACTTGGTGCAATTTGAGGAAATTTCTTTAAAAATCTTCTTCAGATCCACCAGTCAGAATCCTTTCATGTTTGGTATACAACATCTGTAGAGGGGTCGGATTCAAGTTTGTTCAAATCCAGTCCCTGGGTTAATAATTGGGCTCCCTGTAGGAGCCCTGGTTTTAACTTACTGAAATATGAGGAAATGTCTTTAAAAATCTTCTGCAGATCCACCGGTCAGAATGCTTTCATATTTGGTATACAACATCTCTAGGGGGGTCAGATTCAAGTTTGTTCAAATCAGGTTCCTGGGTTAGTATTTGTGCTGTCTGTTGGAGCCCAAAGTTTAACTTTGTGCAATTTGAGGAAATTTCTTTAAAAATCTTCTTCTTCAGATCGGCCACGCAAAATCATTTCATGTTTGGTATACAACATCTATAGGGGTGTCAGATTCAAGTTTCTTCAAATTGAGTCGCTGGGTTAATATTTGGGCTCCCTATGGTAGCCCAAATTTTAACTTTGTGCAATGCGTGGAATATTCTTTAAAAATCTTCTTCTTCAGATTCACAAGTCAGAATCCTTTCATGTTTGGTATACATCATCTCTTGGGGGAGCCAGATTCAAGTTTGTTCAAATCAAGTTTCTCAGTTAATATTTGGGTTCCCTATGGGAGCCTGAATATTAACTTAGTGCAATATGAGAAAATTTCTTTAAAAATCTTCTTCTTCAGATCCACCAGTCAGAATGCTTTCATATTTGGTATACAACATCTCTAGGGAGGGTCAGATTCAAGTTTGTTCAAATCCAGTCCGTGGGTTAATAATTGGGCTCCCTGTAGCTTAACTTACTGAAATATTCTAGCTAATACTAGTCTTTCAGTCTTTTTGTCAGAGGAACAAGAACATGGTGATGGTACTTTGACACCTGTCCGTTACATGCTGCCGTCATCGTACTCTGATGAGCCCTCTCTGATGAGTAAAATAGAGCTAGCTGCCAAGGTGCTCACAATATTTGCACAGGATTAAAACCATAGTAGCTTAATTCTCTGCATGTAGCTAGCTCGACTGGTGAAGCAGCACCTTATAATATAAAGCTCACCCAGCGACGATGACAAAAGGAGAAGAAGCCTAAAAGTTTCTCTACGGGATGCTCAGTGAGATCTGGGGTCAAATCGCAAACTGGAGAACCCTCTCTGTCCTCTTAGCAGTCGGGGTCGACTGTGTCCGTTGCGAGAAACGATAATGAGTCGGAACAGGTGTTAGGTTGTTCCTTCCACACTGCAGCCGGGGCAGCTGTGGTTATGGCTTCTTCTTACATGGAAGCGCATGCAAAAGGGATTAGTCTAAAAGTTTCTCAGCAGGATACTCCACGAGATCTGGGGTCAGATTGCGAGTTGGGGAGTGTTCTTCATCCCGTTAGCAGTTGGGGTCGACTGTTGTCTGTCGTGAGAAACTTCAATGAGTCAGAGCATCCATCTGAAATGTGCAAATCGGGATGCTCCTTCCACACTTCAGCCGAGGTCAGCTGTTGTTACGGCTTCCTCTTCTTCCATGAAAAAGCACTCTAAGGGGTAGAAGTCTACAAGTTTCTAAACAGAATGCTTGGGGGGATCTGGAGCCAGACTGCGAGCTGGAGAACCCTCTCAGTTCCGTCAGCAGTTGGGGTCGACTGTTTTCGATTCGAGAAACTTTAGTGCGCTGGGACGCCTGTTCACGCTTGCAGTTTGGAAGGCTCTTTCCACACTGGGGCCGGTTGCAGCTATGGCTTCTTCCTCTGCTTCATCGATGAAGCATGTTAGACCACAGACTGGCTATCCGACTTTGCATGTTCATGCTGTTGCACGGAAATGTTCCCAGTCTTCACCAACGAAGTCGGATTAACCTGTAGCTAGTCGTTCAAGGCATTTTTATACGGGACATGCGTCGAAAGATCTGGGGTCAGATCTCCGTCCCGTGAGCAGCATATGAAGTGGATAATCGCTGCTCTGTAAGTGAAGAAGTGGATAATCGCTGCTCTGCAAGCCTCGTTCACAGACCTGCTGCATCAGATTGTGCAGCATAACGCAGCATCCCAGTAGTTGCAGGTTCTGTCGTCAACAGGTTCCAGTAGTGAGCTGTCGGATGGTGCTGTGTTGGTCCATTCATCTGTACATTCGAATGGTGTTGACCATGTTTTCAGATGGAACATTCAGACGGTGAGAGGGATACAGAGGTTGATTCTCCATCCCTCACAGAACGGCACATTAAGACTATGAATTTTTTTTAATAAGCTCTTCGAATCTTGTTCCATCTGAACAAAAGTCTGTGTTTGCTAGGCAAAAAACAGCTTAAGGTACCGGGCAAAGGAAAGACGTAGATCTTTTCTTCCCTGATCTTTTGGCTCAGGTGTTGAAGACTTTTGATCCAATTAATGATGCCTCCCTTGGCTTAGCAGTAGTATAAGAAAGGTAATGATCTATTCTTTACGAATAGAAGATCAATAGCTCATAGATAGGCAGAGACAGCTGTCTTGTTGGAATAGAGCTGTTGGAAGGAGTAAGTACGTCTTTTCCTTCTCAGTGTTGTATTCCTAGGCGTCGGAGGCATTTAGTGCTATTGTGGATGCCATAGTAGCCTTATGTACTGTTAGAGCAGTCTTTTCTTATACATTAGTGGCTAACGTAAGTCTCCATTTAGTGAGCTGTCTAAGGCCGCAGGGTAACACACAGATATCTGTCTTCACTGATATATGACTTCTAGGCTGTGTTAGCTATGCTGAGACCGCTAGCTTTTTGGAATAAGGCCGTTAGAAGGAAAGATTATGTTTTCCTTCTCGGTGTAGTATTCCTAGGCATCACAGGCAATTAGTCCTATTGTTGTCGCCTTAGTTTGACTTATGTGAATTAAGAGCGGTCTGTGTTTATATATCATTAGCGGCTAACCTCATAGTGGCCTTATATATTTTACAGCAGTGTTTTTCTTATACGTTGCGGCTAATATTGTAAGTCTCCGTTTAGTGAGCTTTCCAAGGCTGTAGGTGACACAGATATTTGTCTTCAAAGCTGAGACTATTGTCTCTTTGGAATTATGGCCATTTGAAGTGTGGTCCTTTATTCCTTACCTTGAGCGAATAATGTTGCAAGTCTCCGTTTTGTGAGCTTTCAAAGCCACAAGTTTTACCAAGGTATCTGTGCTGTCTTCACGGGATGAAGACTTATTAGCTGCGCTAGCTAACCTGAAACTGCTATCTCTTTGGAATTAGGGCCGTTAAAAGGAAAGAGTTTGTTGTTTCCTTCTCGGCGTTGTATTCTTAGCCATTTGGGGCTTTCAGTCCTTTTGTTGACGCCTTATAAGAATCAAGGGTGACCTTTTGTCCCTTAACTTGAGCAACTAACATTGTGAGTCTCTGTCTTGTGAGCTTTCTAAAGTTGCAAAAATTATACCGAGATATCTGTCTTCATGGAGAGTCTGCTGCCTTTTGAGAATAGAACTGCTAAAGGAAAGAGTGCACATTTTCCTTCTCAGTGTTTTCCTTAATGTCACAGACTTTAGTCTTATTATTGACTCTATAGTAGCCTAGCTAGAATTATGAGCAGTGTTTTTTCCCTATCATTAGCGGCCAGAGTTGTAAGTCTCCTTTAGTGAGCTTCTAGGGCCGCAGTTAACAGCCATTAATTGTCTTCACGAATAGGAAGACCTTTAGCTGCTTCAGCCAGGCTGAGACCACTGACCTATTGGACAAGGTACCGTTACAAGAGAAGAGTTTGTTCTCTCCTTAACGGTATTGTTTTTGTGTTAGTTGTCTGAGGCTTTTAGCCCTATTGATGACGCCATATTAACCTAGTGTGATTATTGAGCATTTTTTCCGAATGCCTATAGTTAACTCCTTTCAGGAATATATTTCCAGCTATAATCTATATATGGTGTATTATTTGGCACAATGGCATACTGTCTTGATTTCAAGGGATATGTCAATGCTGTTTCAGCGGGTATATTCCTTGCAATAGTGCCATGTTAATCACACCCCACTCCGTCTTAATGGCATTATGGAGTTGGTCAGACATGAGGGAGCCCTACGGTTTCTATACTATTCTAGATAACTAACACTAAAGCATTACAAGTCGCACTGGGTTAGTGTGATTATGTTTGCTTTGACTAACTATAGGCCTTTTAGCTGTATTACTCTCTGTTGAGAATAGCAGCAGCAGTATAGCTTTGGGAATGTTGCGTGAAGTTTCTTTTTCATATTGTGAAAAAGGATTTTGTCACTGTTCCAAGCTTTAATATTACTGTGCCTGCCTTACTTATTTAGCAAATCAAGTAATGCAGGTGAGGGGGCTCCGATAGGATATTTTTGTCGCGCACCCCTCCCCCCCCCCCACCAACCCCCCCCCCCCCCCCCTCACCCCCTTGTGGATTGCATGCATAATATGTATATATTATTAGGCAGACGTATTATTGAATAGATTCTCTTAAATTCTTGCTCTGTTTTAGTAAAGGGCTTATGAGAATTTGGGGGCTAGTTGGCTCATTTATGGAGTTTCCAACAGGCTGTCTATGCATACGTTCTCTATTTTTGGCTTCATTATTCGGAGTGGTTTATTCTTTCTCTGAGCAGTCATTGGTTTTAACAGACCTAGGGAACAATGAATTATTTGGGAATGGTCCCTGACAGATTTTTTAATAGTATCCCGTTCCATGCTCTGAATCCAGTCTTCAACCGGAAACGGTACACAATGAAAATTCCTTTTCTCATATTGAGCGGTTACAATTTGGAGATTCATTATTGGAATTAATTGTACACCTGAACGTGGTATTGGCTCAGAAGCGTATAAGTTCTGTCAGATAACCTTTCCATTAGGATTCAATTGGACAAGTTAAAGGTTGTACATATTAATATCACCTGTTTTCAACCTATCTATGTATTCTGGATACAGCATACGTTCAGAAGCTTGCGATTTTAATAACTGTGACACGATATAGTCTTAGCTGCTGATGTAGCGTTAAGCTCCATTAAATTAATAATAATTAACAGACGGGTGCCTTTTAGGCGAATATATATATTATTCGGTACCGCTTTTTCACTGATTCCAGACCGATTCCCTCTTTGTTTTGAAGAGACTATTCCTTCAAAAAAGGGGCGGGGGGAGGAGGGGGGATTTTCTCTTTACCTCTTCTGGCCTTATAATAAGTGTGTAACTAGGAATGAACCTGTTATAGTCTGTATATTATTCTCATCTTATGTACTGCTTGTTACATTTTATATGGTGTGTGTTTGTGGGCGTTAGTCTCTCACTCTCGGACACACTTTTCCTAAGTTTAAGTGTCTTATTCTGGACTAGCCTTTACATTATGGGCTTGGTACACCCAATTAAAGTAATCAATTATGGTAAGTAATAGGGAATTACTTGGATATTGTTCCTTATTTCGGTGGTATGTCTTCCCTATTGTTGTATAGAGAGACATACAGGTAATTCCTTAAAATTTTAATCTCCTTTTCACCTTGGAAGTTCTGATGCAGGCTAAGGAGCTTATTTTGGTCTGCTATTTCTTTAAGTCCTAGGCCCTCTGCCTTTTTACGATTCAGCTAAGTCTGGGCCATTGTTTTTGTATAAAAATATAAATTTAAAGTAATTTGTATATTTTTTATACTTACCAATGGCCCAGACGGGGATGGCCCTCCCATGAGTGGGCACTCATACCTCCCTGCTGAGTTATCACTTCAGTAGGCACAACTAGGAAGAATGCTGTTAGCACCAATTCCGGTCCCTTTCTGGGTACTGCGCATGCACAAGTACTAAAAGTATGGAGGGCCAGATAGGACTTTTAATTTTTGGTATTGTATGCAAATTTTGGGGATTGGGGGGTGTTTAGACTTTGTATTTGGCCCTTAATAATATTGAGGTTGCACCAGCTGAGTCTGGGCCGTTGGTAAGTAATAAAAAATATACAAATTACTTGAATTTATCATTTTCATTGAATCAAAGCAAAAAATGTTACACAATTGAGACTTGATTTGATTGACAGTTTAATAACATTATAATCAGAAATGAAAACTCACCACAGCCATAGTGTTATGATTACATCCGATAGTTCTGGAAATTCTGCTAGTATCTTGCCATTTTCAAGGGGTATTAAATACTTATTGCTTGGAATATTAGTAAACATCAGAGAGAATCCCAATAATTTTAGCAAATATCCTGGAAAGTGTTTAAAAACTCTCTCGAAAACTCCTTGAAGTTTAATTTGCTATCATTTAGTTAAGTTATTCCCATTTGTTTTTACAGGATCTAATGGTATAGCTGAGAAGAGAAGACAATAATCATCAAATACAATGCTGCATTCTTCATATTTTTGTTTTGTATAAATAACAGTGTTATTAAAATATTGAGAAATTTGATCCCATTTGTTTCCATCTTTAAATTTTCTCATTACATCTGTTAACCCTCTAATGTTTTATGCCAACTCAGACTTTATGGCCCCAAGATTGGTCCTTTAAAATGTGAATTATAAGGTCTTCTGTTCAACTTAAAACTTAACTGGTAGAGTGCTGGACTCCAATATTTGGGCTTTATTCTGAAGTGCAGGTACAACAATTCAAAGGCTTCATACTCTGTTGGTAAGCTTCATGTTTTCTTTGAAGTGAAATTATTTCGACTGTATGGATCTGCCTTGTTGCAATTTATAGCAGTGCTCTTTGGCACTCTACCATAATGCAACATTGCAAAAACCGGTGAATAAATTTTGATGACCGGAAATAATTTAGCACTCTACCAGTTAATATTTTTATAAATTTCAAGTCCACTTTCGGTCTTGTTTCAGTCAGTTTTGCTCTTGTTTCAGCCAGCTTTAGATTGGTCTGTTCACTGTCATAGACTGGTAACAGTAACAACAGAACTTAAATACAGCATATACATGTACACCAATGTAGTTATTTGTTCAGCTAATTGTGTGTAGAGCAATTGCAAACACTTTTGAATGGAGATCGGGGTTGTCAAAAAAAAAGAACTCCAACACTCCAACCCTTTTACCTGACTCAATAATGTGTTTACACCATTTTATATCTAACAAAGTTACTTACATGTACCGTGATTTTCCAGTTTGTAGAATACAGTGGTACAATTAAAACTAGAAGTCCTGTCATAAACTGTGCACTTTTCTAGGCTTAATTATGAGTAGGGATTGTGCGCATTTGCCATATTGAATGGCATCCAAAACACAGCAGGTTCTCCTGGTTACTCATAAAAAACTCAGGCAATGTTTCTGCCAATGGACCTCCGGGTTGCCCGGAGGTCCATTGGCTGAAACATTGCTTGTGCACAGGTCATATGTACAGAATTTGATTGCCTTACTATGATCATAACATGAAGATTAACGCACAGATCAACGTTCTATTTGTGCGCATTTCATGACAGGACTTCTAGTTATACCCCCTGCAAACAAAGTTTGGGCGGGTATATAGGAATCACCCTGTCCGTCCGTCCATCTGTCTGTCCATCTGTCCATCCGTCTGTCCATTCTTATAAGTGCAACTCCTCCTAAACCATTTGAAGAATTTTCATGAAACTTTACACAATGGAAGAACTCCATATGAAGATGTGCATGAAGCAATATAATAATTCCATTCTGACTTTTCCAAGGGGAGATAATCTAACTTATACATTTCAGGCGTGCGGGGGTGGGGGGGGGGGGGGGGGGGGGAATCACTTTTTGAGCTTGCTCACAGTACCTCTAGTTTGAACTGTACCCTGTTAATTGAGTAACCACTTTGCGAATGAAAATTATTCAGTTAACAGGAGTATTCAATTAACAGGGATTGTGTCACTTTTCTGTATTCTAGAGACAAATTTAGCATTTATTCTATTACATCTTGTTTGACAAAGCTCCAAGCTCTGTCAAACAAGATATAATAGATTAAATGCCTTATTAGGCATACTGAGACCAAATAGGTCTATAAGCAAAGGAAAACTGGGGAGAGTCAGAGTAATTTCTCGACAGGTTACAGGGTTTTTTATTCTATTAACAGGAATTTACAATATGGTAAATGGTTTTGTGTTGGGTAATTGTATTCAATTAACAGGGTTATTCAGTTAAGAGATATCCAATTAAGTGGTCTCCACTGTCCTGAGAATTTTTGTAAGAACCAGTCCTTGAATCAGTATTTAGTAGAGTGTTTCAAAGTAACAACTTGATACTTTTTATGTGTACCCATACCATGTATGGTACACATAATGCCGGCATCCGGGGTGACCATCCGTCGTTCGTCCATCCTTTGTCCGTCTGTCTGTCCATCTGTCCGTCCATCCATCTGTCCGTCTGTCTGTCCATCCGGCGTCCGTATCCATTTCTTTGGCATTCGATAACTTGAAAAATATTGCTTGGATTGTCAAGTTACTTTATATTTGTGTTCAGGTTACTGATGTGCCGAGCTGTATAGTTTTTGGTGTAAATCTGATAATTTAATCCTGAGATATTAACCCTTTATCCTTCAAATTGAAAATTCCTCCAATCCCTTTGGCATTCGATAACTTGAAAAATATTGCTTGGATTGTCAAGTTACTTTACATTTGTGTTCAGGTTACTGATGTGCCGAGCAGTATAGTTTTTAGTGTAAATCGGATAATTTAATCCTGAGATATTAACCCTTTATCCTTCAAATTGAAAATTCCTCCAATCCCTTTGGCATTCGATAACATGAAAAATATTGCTTGGATTGTCAAGTTACTTTATATTTGTGTTCAGGTTACTGATGTACCAAGCTGTATAGTTTTTGGTGTAAATCTGTTATTTTAATCCTGAGATATTAACCCTTTATCCTTCAGATTGAAAATTCCTCCAATCTCTTTGGCATGATAACTTGAAAAATATTGCTTGGATTGTCAAGTTACTTTATATTTGTGTTCAGGTTACTGATGTGCTGAGCTGTATAGTTTTTGGTGTTAATCTGATAATTTGATCCCGAGATATTAACCCTTTATCCTTCAAATTGAAAATTCCTCCAATCCCTTTGGCATGAGATAACTCAAAAAATATCAATCCGATTGTCATGTTACTTACCATATTTATTCAGGTTACTGGTGTGCTGTGCTGTATAGTTTTTTATGTAAATCTGATAATTTGATCCGGAGATATTAACCCTTTATCCATCAAATTAGACACTCCTCCAATCCATTTCTATATGTACCCATACCTTGTATGGTGTACATAATGTCGGCATCTGTGGTGGCCCTCCGTCATACAGCTTTCTACTAGTTGCACGTATGGGTACACATCTGACGATTTCATCGTCCTATTTTTATACATTTTGTATTTTTAAGCACTGGCAACTCAAATTTCTAAAAATGGTGAGAATTTCCTATAGTAGAACCCACTTGATTGCATATTATTAAATTAAATAACCTCTATAATTGAATAATAAGTCTTTTATTTTAATGTAACTTCCAAATGTAAAATGATGCACTATTGCAAGTGCAAATTTGACTTGAACTGAACACAAATTATTGAAAAAACTTTTATTAGTTGAGGAGAAAAAATTCAGTGATCTTTTAAAAAATTCCTCTGTCACTATATTCCCCACATTTATAGATCAATCTGGCTTCAGGTTTAACCCTTTACCCAATGCAGACGATATCACAATTTATTATTTTAAATATCATTTTTTAAACTTTAAAAATTTCAACAAAATCATATCATGTGACCCCTCATTGGAAAGAGCTTGATGACCACATTCCAAAGAGAGGTCACATGATATAGTTTTGTTGAAATTTTTGGAAAAATAATATTTGTTCAGCTGCTGAATTTGCATATTACAAGGGCGGATGTGACCAATTCATTGGGTAAAGAGTTAACCAATCGCACTCAATGTCAAAATTTATTATTTAGGATATTATTTTCTCAAATTTATCAAAAAAATTCAACAAAACCATATCATGTGACCCCTCATTGCACAATGAGCTTGTTCCAATTGGGGGGTCACATGATATGGTTTTGTTGAAATCTTTTGAAAAATAATCTTTTTTTCAATTGCTCAATTTGTAAATTATGTGGGTAGATGCTGCCGATCCATTGGGTAAGGCCACACAAAGTAGATCTTCTGTTTCTCAGGCCATTATTTGTAAAATTACATGAGGGCGAGCGGTTTTTAGCTCAACTTGACAAAGTCAAGCTGAGCTATTGCCATCACTTCTCGTCCGTCAGCGTACGTACGTATTTTCTGGCAAAAAATGTTGCCACGGCCAACGTTCGTAGAACTTAGTTTAGTCAGACCTCAATATTTCCCTTTGGCACACCCTACAGGGCACATTTATGATCAGATTGCTTTGAAACCTGGTATGCTTGTTTGGGGAGACCTCTAGATGGGTGCTATCGATTTTCTTCAATTTCTGTCAAAAAATGTTGCCGCGGCCAACGTTCTTAGAACCTAGTTTAGTCAGAAGACTCAATATTTCCCTTTGGCACACCCTACAGGGTACATTTATGATCAGATTGCTTTGAAACCTGGCATGCTTCTTTGGGGTGACCTCTAGATGGGAGCTATCGATTTTCTTCAATTTCCGTCAAAAAATGTTGCCGCGGCCAACGTTCTTAGAACTTAGTTTAGTCAAACCACAATATTTCCCTTTGGCACACCCTACAGGGCACATTTATGATTTGATTGCTTTGAAACTTGGTATGCTTATTTAGGGTGACCTCTAGATGGGAGCTATCGATTTTCTTCAATTTCCGGCAAAAAATGTTGCCACGGCCAACGTTCGTAGAACTTAGTTTAGTCAGTCCTCAATATTTTCCTTTGGCACACCCTACAGGGCCCATTTATGATCAGATTGCTTTGAAACCTGGTATGCTTGTTTGGGGAGACCTCTAGATGGGAGCTATCGATTTTCTGCAATTTCTGTCAAAAAATGTTGCCGCGGCCAACGTTCTTAGAACTTAGTTTAGTCTGAAGACTCAATATTTACCTTTGGCACACTCTACAGGGTACATTTATGACCGGATTGCTTTGAAACCTGGCATGCTTGTTTGGGGTGATCTCTAGATGGGAGCTATCGATTTTCTTTAATTTTGGCAAAAAATGTTGCCGCGGCCAACGTTTTTAGAACTCAGTTTAGTCAGACCACAATATTTCCCTTTGGCACACCCTACAGGGCACATTTATGATTTGATTGCTTTGAAACCTGGTATGCTTGTTTGGGGAGACCTCTAGATGGGAGCTATCGATTTTCTTCAATTTCCGTCAAAAAATGTTGCCGCGGCCAACGTTCTTAGAACTTAGTTTAGTCAGAAGACTCAATATTTCCCTTTGGCACACCCTACAGGGCACATTTATGATCGGATTGCTTTGAAACCTTTCATGCTTGTTTGGGGTGACCTCTAGATGGGAGCTATCGATTTTCTTAAATTTCCTTCAAAAAATGTTGCCGCAGTCAACATTCTTAGAACTTAGTTTAGTCAGACAACAATATTTCCCTTTGGCTCACCCTACAGGGCACATTTATGATTAGATTGCTTTGAAACCTTGTATGCTTATTTATGGTGACCTCTAGGTGGGAGCTATCGATTTTCTTCCATTTCTGTCAAAAAATGTTGCCACGGCCAACGTTCTTAGAATTTAGTCTAGTCAGACCACAATATTTCCCTTTTATACACCCTACAGGGCACATTTATGATCGGCTTGCTTTGAAACCTGGCATGCTTGTTTGGGGAGGCCTCTAGATGGGAGCTATCGATTTTCTTCAGTTTCTGTCAAAAAATGTTGCCACTGGCAAAAAAAATGACATTGGTACCAATGATCTTCAATTTTGCCATTTCATTTATAACTTACCAAGTTCAAGTTTGTCAAGTTGAGCTACAGTGTCATTGACACTTTCATTTATTTTATTTTTTATTTCAGTAATTACATCTTTGCCATCAAAAGTTCATGTTCTTGGTTCAAGTTTTAGGCCTCATAATCTACCGAATAGCATGGGTGGTGGTGTATTTCATCCCTTGAGTGCAAGAAGGCTTTGGAATGCTAAAGCATTGCAAAGCCTTCTTGCACTCAAGGGACAAATTCATCAATTTTTTTATTCGCCCGGTTTGAAAAAACGGGTCGTATTATGGTATACCGCTGTCCGTCTGTCCGTCCATCCGGTCATATGTCGTATGATAACTCAAGAACGCTTTGAGAGATTTTCGGGATTTTTGGGTATGTGGTGTATATCGATGGGGGAAGCTCCCTTTCGTTTAGTGTCACCGTTCGATTAGTCATTCCAGAGTTATGGGACTTTATTACTTAGAAAATTGTTGATTTTTTACACGTCGTACGATAACTCGAGAACGCTTTGAGAGATTTTCGTGATTTTGGGGTAGGTGGTGTATATCAATGGAGGGAAGCTCCCTTTCGTTTAGTGTCCCTGTTCGATTAGTCATTCCAGAGTTATGGGACTTTATTACTTAGAAAATTGTTAATTTTTTACACGTCGTATGATAACTCGAGAACGCTTCGAGAGATTTTCACGATTTTTTGGTAGGTGGTTTATGTTGATGGAAGGAAGCTCCCTTTTGGTTGGCGTCGCCGTTTGATTAGTCATTCCAGAGTTATGGGACTTTATTTTTCACATGTCGAACCATAACTTGAAAATGCTTAGAGCAATTTTCATGATTTTTTGGTTGCAAGTATATGTTGATAGAAGGAATCTCCCTTTCGATTTGTGTCGCTGTCCGATTTGTCATTCCAGAGTTATAGGACTTTATTCATCAAAGTATAGGCAATTTTCCACATGTTGGACTTGGAGCAATTTTCACGATTTTTTGGTGGCAAGTATATGTAACCTGACAAGTACACATGTATACTCATATTGTGTGGTTCCCTCTTGTAATTAATAATGGGCGTATCATGTGCTCATGGCGCAGCTGTTTATTAACTTGGGTAAAATATCAGACATAAACCATTTAATTATTATTTTTTTAAGTTTAAATTGGTTATAAAAAGAGAGCATGCAGCAGCCAAAAGGACCATGCGGTAGGGCCTGAGAAACAGATTTTTTATTTTTTTAGGCCTAATAGAATTAATTTTCTGTTTATCACTAGAATACAAGTGAATGACCAAATTTCTGCCCACTGAATATATCTGTTAACCCTTTACCCAGTGCACACGATATCAAAATGTATTATTTTAAATATATTATCTTTTCAAATTTAAAAAAAAATTCAGCAAAGCCATACCATGTGTCCCCTCATTGGAATGATCTGGATGAGCTCATTTTCTTGAGGGCTCACATGATAAGGTTTCGTTGAATTTATTTTATTTTTTTTCTATGTCTCAATTTGCATATTACACAGGCAGATGCTACCAGTTCATTAGGTAAAGGGTTAACTTAATATTTTTCAGTAAAAAATGACTATTCAGTGATCCCTCTGAGCACTGATGTTGAAATATAAAAATTTCAAGCTGTAAATTTTCCCGAGAATGCAACTATGAATTTAACCTATTCAGTCTTAATTGACTGAGCTCTTGCACTTCGTCAAACAAAACTGAATTTGTTAGGCCAATGGAAAAAATTCTTGTTTCTCTGGCACCTCCCCACATCATTGAAAATCGGCCTTATCAATCCTTTTTTTCACCTCCAAATCTCTTTAATGATACTACCATTTACAATGAATGGATTTCATTGTAACTTGGTAGGATGACTCTGTATAATGTCTAGATGAGGACGTCCCCTTTTGGTTGCAATCAGTCAACCGTGATGGCTACACAGTCCCGAAGCCCAAAACCTTTGCACAGTCTACAGGTCATATTTATGAAGAGATTTCATTGGAACTTGATAGGATGACTCGTTTTGGAATAATTTCATTGTAACTTGGTAACTTTGGTTGACATACATTAACTGTGAGGGCCACATTAACCCACCCCTCAATTCTTTAGTACAGTTTACACCTCAAATTATTTTTATTGAAAACATAGCATACAGGGAACAGAAATGAACATATTCCCAATTATCACAATTCTTGTCATTTTTCATAATCCTTTCATAAACATTGAACATCATACTTCCATCAAACACAACACACAGTCAAGTTAAGCTACAGTGTCACTGACACTTTCATTTTTAATAGGCCTAAAATTCCTTTTTATCTTAACTTGACAAAGTCAAGATAAGCTATTGCCGTCACCCATGCAGAAGTCTGTGAGTTTGGACATCTGTTCACATTTTCTTTGGCACAGGCTACACCCTGTAGTTCTAGACTGATCATCACAAAATTTCACATGCAGGTTCGAGGCCATGTCTAGATGAGAACATCCTCTTTTGGTGAAGATCGGTCAACCATTATGGCTGCAAGAACCGGAAACCTGAAAACCTTTAGCACAGTCTACAGGTCGTATTCATGAAGGGATTTCATTGTAACTTGGTAGGATGACTCCTCTGTATAATGTGTAGATTACAACGCCCCCTTTTGGTTGCGATCTGTCAACTGTGATGGCTGCAAGAGCCTTAAAACCTTTAGCACAGTCTACAGGTCGTTGTATATATGAAGGGACTTCATTGTAACTTGGTAGGATGACTTCATATAATGTCTAGATGAAAACATCTCCTTTTGGTTGCGATCGGTCAACCATGATGCCTGCGAGAGTCCAAAATCCGAAAACCTTTAGCACAGTCTATAGGTCGTATTTATGAAGGGATTTCATTTTAACTCAGTAGGATGACTCTGTATAATGTCAAGATGGGAACGTCCCCTTTTGGGCATGATCGGTCAACCGTGATGGCTATGCAGGCCCAAAGCCCCAAAACCTTGAGCACAGTCTACAGGTCATATTTATGAAGGGTTTTATTGTAACTTGGTAGGATGACTCTGTATAATGTCTAGATGAGAACATCTTACTATGGCTGTGTGCGGTCAACCATAACAGCCGCACAGGTGTGTGACCTAGATTTGTTTAGCACAGTCTACAGTTCATATTTATGAATCAATTTCATTGTAATTTGGAAGGATAATTTGGTATGATGTCTAGATGAGACTGTTGTATTTTGGTCACGATCAGTTAGCCGTTACTGCTGCCTGGTCACTTGACCTAGATTCCTTTAGCACTGTCTACAGGTAGTTTTTATGAAGGGATTTCATAGGATAACTTGCTATGATATCTAGAAGAGACTTTCCTATTTTGGTCATAATCGGTTCCATTGTAACTTGGAAGGATGACTCATTTTGGAATTATTTTACTGTAACTTGGTAACTTTGGTTGACATGCATTAACTGTTAGGGCCACATCAACCCAGGTCTTAATTCTTTAGTACAGTCTACACGCAAATTATTCTTATTGAAAACATAGCCTACAGGGAACAGAAATTAACCTATTCTCAATTATCACAATTCTCATCTTATTTCATAATCCTTTCATAAACATTGAACATTATTTTTTTCATCAAATACTACACACAGTCAAGTAGAACTACCATGTCATTGACACTTTCATTTTTAAAACAACCTTATGGGGTCACATAGTTATAGGGATGTCACGGGGGCTTCCAGAATTTAACACTGTGTAATGGAGAAAAAATTTTTTAAACACCTTCTCAAAAAACATAGCTCCAAATGCTTCTGTCAGTGAAAGATAATATCTTTGTAAGGTTGATTTACAAGTGTGTTCGAATCCCATACACTGGTTCATTATCTTAACTTGACAAAGTCAAGATAAGCTATTGCCATCATGCATGCGAAAGTCTGTGAGTCTGTTCACATTTTCTTTAGTGCAGACTACACCCAGTAGTTCTTGTCCAATCATCACAAAATTTCACATGAAGGTTAGAGGTAATGTCTAGATGAGAATGTAAACGTTTGGTCATGATCGGTCAGCCGAGATGGCTATGTGAGCCCAAAACCCGAAAACTGTTAGCACAGACTACAGGTTGTATTTATGAAGGGATTTCATTGAAACTTGGTACAATGATTCTATATAATGTCTAGATGAGAACGTCTCGTTTTGGTCGTGATTGGTCAACTGTGATGGCTGCGTGATTTCGAAACCCAAAAGCCTTTAGCGCAGTCTACATGTCAGATTTATGAAGGGATTTCATTGTAAATCAGTAGGATGACTCTGTATAATTTCTTGATGAGAATGTCCTATTTTGGTCGGGTTCAGTCAACTGTGATGGCCACAGGGGCACATTACCTAGATTCCTTTAGCACAGTCAACAGCCTGCAACTATGAAAGGATTTCATTGTAAATTGGTAGGATGACTTAGTATAGTGTCTAGATGAGAATGTCCTATTTTGGCCGTGATCGGTCACCCGCACAAGCATGTGGCCTAGATTTGTTTAGCACAGTCTTCAGTTCATATTTTTGAAGCAATTTCATTGTAAGGATAACTCGGTATGATGTCTGGATGAGACTGTCCTATTTTGGCCATGATCAGTTAGCGGTTACCACCACCTGGTCACGTGACCTAGATTCCTTTAGCACTGACTACTACAGGTTGCTTTTATGATGGGATTTCATTGTAACTTGGTGGGATAACTTGACATGATAGCTAGATGAGACTGTCCTATTTTGGCCATGATTCGTCAGCCATTACTGCCGGGCCATCCTTCAGCAAAGTCTGCGGGTTATATTTATAAAGGGCTTTCATTGTATCTTGGTGGGATGACATATTTTGGAGTAATTTTACTGTAACTTGGTACCTTTGGCTGACAGACATTAACATTAATCCAGGCCTAAATTCTTTAGTACAGTCTGCACCTCAAATTATTCTTATTGAAAACATAGCAGACGGGGAACAGAAATTAACATCTCAATTATCACAATTCCTGTCTTAATAGTTCACCTGACTGCAAGTCAGTGTGAGCAATTGCCATCACTTGGCGTCCGTTAACTTTTGGAAACTTGTCTTCTTCTTCACAACCATTTTGCCAAATTCAAACATATATTGCACAGACCATCTATCGAGTATACCCTTTCTGTTTTGTTCAAATGAAGAGCTGCCATCTTTGGGCTCTGGTTAATGCCCCCAAAAGCCTAAAAATCTTCTTCTCATGAACCACCAGAGAGAATGCCTTGATGTTTGGTATGGAACATCCCTTGGTGTTGAAGATTAAAGTTTGTTCAAGGGAAGTTGGTAGGTCAATGTTTGGGCTCTTTGTGGGAGCATATCCATTTTGGGCTCCACCCAAAATTTGTATTTCAAGAACCGGTGGGCCGATTTGATCCAAATTTGGCATGTAGTATAAGTGGGTTCTAAGTAATTGATTGATGCCCGAAAAAAAAAAATTCACAGCCCCGTGGGAACCCCAGGGGCTAAAAATATTAAAACGCCCAAATTTTCGAAACCACACCGAACAAAGAACTGTTATTTGGTATGAAGCATCCTTAGGACCAGTAGAATGGAATCGTTAAAAAAATTGCCAGCGGTTGTGTCAGACTCTTCTGAACGGGGCATCGAACAAATGCATAGTCAGCATATTTGCAAAAATTGAAAAAACATTTTTCTTCAGAACCACTGATCAGAATCTTTTGATAATTGGTTTCCAGCATCCATCAGATACAAGTGAGTTTCAAAATTAAACCCCCTGGTTAATATTTGGGTTCAGTACAAGAGTCTGAATAATTAACTTCGGGCAATAGGGGGAATAAGCTTTAAAATTGTCTTCTTCAGATCCAACAGTCTTTTGATATTTGGTATACAACATCTCTAGGGGAGTCAGATTCAAGTGTTTTCAAATTGAGACCCTGGGTTAATATTTGAGCTCCCTGTGTGAGCTCAGCTATTAACTTAGTGCAATATGGGGAATAATATTTAAAAATCTTCTTCTTCAGACCCACCAGTCAGATTCTTTTGATATTTGTTATACTACATCTCTAGGGGGGTCAGTTTCAAGTTTGTTCAAATTGGATCCTTGGGTTGATATTTGGGATCTTTATTGGAGCCCAAATTTTTACTTGGTGCAATATGAGAAAATTTATTTTAAAATCTTCTTCCTCAAATCCACCAGTCAGAATTCTTTTATATTTGGTATACAACATCCTAGTGGGGTCAGATTCAACTTTGTTCAAATCAAATCCCTGGGTCAATATTTGGGATCCCCATGGGAGTCCAAATTTTTAACTTCGTGCAATATGGGGAATAATCTTTAAAAAATCTTCTTCTTCAGATCCACCAGTCAGATTCTTTTGATATTTGGAAAACATTTCTATGGGGGTTAGATTCAAGTATGTTCAAAGCAAGTCACTGGGTTAATATTTAGACTCCCTATGGGAGCCCAAATTGTAACATAGTACCATATGAGTAAATTTCTTTAAAAATCTTATTTTTCGTATCCACCAGTCAGAATATTTTCATATTTGGTATACAACATTTCAGGGGGGTCAGATTAAAGTTTGTTCAAATCATGCCCGTGGGTTGATATTTGGGCTCTTTATTGGGACCCATAGTTTAACTCAGTGTAATGTGAGAAAATTTCTTGAAAAATCTTCTTCGGGTCCACCAGTTAGAATCTTTTCATATTTGGTGTGTGACATCTCTAGGGGTGTCAGAATCAAGTTTGTTCAAATTGAGTCCCTGGGTTAATATTTGGGCTCCGTATGCCAGTCGTTTACTGATACACTCATCTCTTTTGACAACTTGAGCCAGGTGAGCATTTTTAGACTCACTTGAGCCTCTGGTTTCATAATCCCTTCACAAACATTGAACATTATCCTTCTCATCAAACACTACACACAGTCAAGTTAAGCTGCAGCGTCACTGACACTTTCATTTTAGGAATTTAATGGGTTCCCAGATTTCAACGCTGGGTAATTTTGGAAAATGTTGAAAAAATCTTCTCATAAACCACTGAAACAAATGCTTCCATGCTTGGTATATAGAATACGTGGAGAGTGTATTATCACTAAATCACTCGTAGAGTGGAGATTCTACCCAGGCAATAATTGCAAATTTTTTGCAAAGCATACCCAGCACAAGCAAAGTTTCAGCCAATGGACCTCCGGGTTAAACCCGGAGGTCCATTGGCTGAAACATTGCTTGTGCTTTTTGTCGATATATACAAAATTTGAAAGTTATAGCTTGGGTGATAAATCCACTCCATGGGTGATTTAGTTACAATCCACTCTCCACGTACTGTAGTATGATTACAAGGAGGATTCACAGATTTGTTCAAACCAAACCCTGTGGTCATATTTATATGCAGGTGTTTATTTATTTATTTATTTATTTATTTATTTATTTATTTATTTATTTATTTAGATTTTGACTAATATTTGCCATACAGGTCTTTTTCAATAATATCTCAAATAAGTTTGAAAACTGGCCTGGTCTGATTTTTCTTTACATAGTTATGGCCCTTAATTAGTCAATTTTTACAAATTTTGAGCTTGTTAGCGCAATAACTTGTTCTTTTTAGGGGAGAGGGGATGTTAACTGGTAGCATGCTAAATTATTTTTCATTGGAAACATTTGTTCACATGTTCTTGCCTTGTTAGAATTTATGGGAGAGTTCCATAAGCACTCGCCTATAAATAGTAACAAGGCAAATTTCATTTGAGATAATATGAAGCACATCCACAGAATATGAAGCCTTTAAGTTGCAGTACCTGCACTTACGAAAAAAAGTCCAAATTTAGACTTCCAGCCCTCAACCAATTTATAAAATAAATATGAAATGCATTTGTGTTTAGTTATATTCATGCACACATTTCGAAAAATAAATACCCTCCACATAGTTTTGAGTAATTCTCTGCAGAGTAAACAGGATATTTACAAAACAAATATATTGAATAGACACTGTATTTGAATCAGGCTTTGTGGAAAATATATGCAACTAAATATACATCAATCAAAACCGCTAAAATTCTAAAGTCTTACTACTTCATACATGTACTAATTTTGGAAGACACTGCAAGCCAATAAAAATGTTCACTGAGGTGTCTCCCATTGGTGGAAATCGGGAGCCTCCCCAGAGAAATTGTTTTAAATCTGGGGCTCTGAGAACAATTCTAGAGTTTCGGGGTGCCTCAGTTGTGACTTGTCCAGCTGCTGATTTTAGTCAATGACGTTAATATAATGTTTGACATTTCAAAATCTGAAGCGGTTTGCTTTCGATCATTTTCATTTCGATTAAAATTCAACAGTTAGTTTCCGACAGAATGTGAAAAATTCCGACAGAAATGATTATAGGCGGCAGTTCGCACCCCCCCCCCCCCCTCACGCCCATACTGCATGGGGCATGCTCTCCCAGGAAATGTTTTAAAATACGCCTGTGTATCCAAAGTCATCAGACGCGTTTTCAAGACTGTAGTCCCAACTTGGAACCAAAGTCCATAATATAATTTTTTGGTTTGCCACGTCCTGTGAGAAGAACCACGCCAAAACAAAAATTTTAATTACGGTCTTTGGTTCCAAGTTTGGTCTTATAGAGCCGTATCCCTTATATGAAGACAATACGGGTGTTTGACACTACAGAAAGGTCAATGAAGCTTGGCTCAAAACATTATGAAAACTGCCAGAAAAAATTTATTTTTCACAACATCGCAGCCCCCTCCCCCGGCCCCACGACCGTACACCTATGCATCTTATAATGTCGTTCTCTGTTTTCTATTTCTACTTTTGTCCGCCATTTGTAGTCTATCGGTATCGGGCCCGCCATCATAATGTTTTTTTAGAAGGGGGGGGGGGGGACGATAATTCATGTGTATGTGTGGGGGAGGGTGCACCCCTTGAAATTCCGCCACTTCAATTTTTAGCTTAACTTGGCAAAGTCAAGATAAGCTATTGCCATCACGCGTGCGGAAATCTGTGAGTCTGTTCACATTTTCCTTTAGCACGGGCTGCATCCCGCAGTTCTTGTCTGATCGCCCCGAAATTTCATATGCAGGTTTGGGGTCATGTCTAGATGAGAAGGTCCCCTTTTGGTCGTGATCGGTCAACCATGATGGCTGCCCGAAGCCCGAAAAACTTTAGCACAGTCTACAGGTCATATTTATGAAGGGATTTCATTGTAACTTGGTAGGTTGACTTCATATAATGTCTAGATGAGAACGTCCCCTTTTGGACACGATTGGGCAACTGTGAAGGCTACAGGGGCCCGTAGCCCGAAAACCTTTAGAACAGTCTACAGGTCATAATTATGAAGGGATTCCATTGTAACTTCGTAGGATCACTCCAGATGAGAATATCCCCATTTGGTTGCCATCATTCAACCATGATGGCTGCCCAAAGCCCGAATACCTTTAGCATAGTCTACAGGTCATATTTATGAAGGGATTTCATTGTAACTTGGTAGGTTTGACTTCATATAATGTCTAGATGAGAACGTCCCATTTTGGACACGATTGGGCAACTGTGACAGCTACAGGGGCCCGAAGCCCAAAAACCTTTAGAACAGTCTACAGGTCATAATTATGAAGGGATTTCATTGTAGCTTGGTAGGATGACTCCAAATAATGTCTAGATGAGAACGTCCCCTTTTGGTCGCGATCATTTAACCTTTATGACTGCCTGAGCCCAAAAACCTTTAGCAAAGTCTATAGGTCGTATTTATGGAAGGATTTCGTTATAACTTGTTAGGTTAACTCCATATAATGCCTAGATGATGACATCCCCTTTTGGTCGTGATTGGTCAACTGTGATGGCTACAGGTGCCCGAAGCCCGAAAATCTTGAGCACAGTCTACAGGTCATATTTATGAAGGGATTTTATCGTAACTTCGTAGGATCACTCCAGATGATGCCCAGATGAGAATGTCCCCTTTTGGTTGCGATCATTCAACTATGATGGCTGCCCGATCCCAAAGCCCGAAAACCTTTAGCACAGTCTTCAGGTCATATTTATGAAGGGATTTCATGGTAACTTGGTAGGTTGACTTCATATAATGTCTAGATGAGAACAGCCTCTTTTGGACACCATTAAGCAATTGTGACGGCTACAGGGGCCCAAAAACCTTTAGCACAGTCTACAGGTCATATTTATGAAGGGATTTCATTGTAACTTTGTAGGTTGACTTCGTATAATGTCTAGATGAGAACAGCCCCTTTTGGACACCATTTGGCAACTATGACAGCTACAGGGGCCCGAAGCCCAAAAACCTTTAGAACAGTCTGCAGGTGATATTTATGAAGGGATTTCATTGTACCTTGGTAGGATGACTCCAAATAATGTCTAGATGAGATCGTCCCCTTTTGGTCACGATCATTCAGCCCTGATGGCTGCCCGAGCCCAAAGCCCCAAAACCTTGAGCATAGTCTATAGGTCATATTTATGGAAGGATTTCATTGTAACCTGTTAGTTTGACTCCATGTAATGACTAGATGATGGCATTCCCTTTTGGTCGTGATTGGTCAACTGTGACGGCTTCAGGGGCCCGAAGCCCGAAAACCTTGAGCACAGTCTACAGGTCATATTTATGAAGGGATTTCATTGTAACTTCGTAGGATCACTCCAGATGATGCCTAGATGAGAATGTCCCCTTTTGGTTGCGATCATTCAACCATGATGGCTGCCCGAACCCAAAAACCTTTAGCACAGTCTACAGGTCATATTTGTGATGGGATTTCATTGTAACTTGGTAGGTTGACTTCATATAATGTCTAGATGAGAACGTCCCCTTTGGATGCAATTGGGTAACTGACGGCTACAGGGGTCCGAAGCCCGAAAACCTTTAGCATAGTCTACAGGCCATATTTATGAAGGGATTTCAGTGTAACTTGATAGGATGACTCGTTTTGGAATAATTTCACTGTAACTTGGTAAGTTTTATTGATATGCGTTAACTGTGAGGGTCACATACATTAACTGTGAGGTCACATTAACCCACCCCTCAGCTCTTTAGTACAGTGTACACCTCATATTATTTTTATCAAAAACATAGCATACATGGAACAGAAATGAACATATTCCCAATTATCACAATTCTTGTCTTATTTCATAATCCTTTCATAAACATTGAACATTGTCCTTTTCATCACACACAACACACAAGTTAAGCTACAGTCTCATTGACACTTTCATTTCTGTACGACAAACCACTCGATGAAATACGGAATAGCACGAAAAAACACTGGGAATATTCCTCCATACACATATCGCTAAAACGGAAAGATCAAAACGTTAACTTATTGGCGAGTGTTTCAAGTGAATACGACTAAATTTTGCAACAATAAAGTGAAGTCATTTGGAGTATAATTCATATTTTTTCTCGAATACGTAACCGTGTTACTAACTAAGTAAGCAGATTTTGCAACCACAAAGTAGCGACTCGGTTTAATCTGGCCCTGCTTTCCGCCACAGATACTTATTTCGTTAAAACGAAATATTATTTCGTTAAAACGAAATAGCTGTTTCGTTAAAACGAAATATGTCGTTATTTCGAAATAATATTTCGTTCAAACGAAATAATTATTTCGTTCTTTCGAAATATTATTTCGTTTGAACGAAATATTATTTCCTAAAAACGAAATATTATTTCGTTAAATTTTAAGCCTAAAAACGCTCACCTGGCTTAAGTTGTCAAAAGAAAATTAACACGAATGGGAGGAAGATGTTGGACCTATCAAAAGAGCTAGGTTTAAAGATCTTGAACAGGGATGCGAAATGTAAGGGTAAATGGACCTGGGAGAGGAACGATAAGAAAACAATAATTGATTATATACTCACTGACATTAGCGTATGGAGGGAGGTTATAGATGTAGAAATAGATGACGAGGGAAAAAATGACTTAGGTAGTGATCACAACCTGATAACAGTTAAGATTATGGGCAAAAAGACGAATAGAGACAGAAATACCTTCAAGGAAGTTTGGGGACTAAAACAAGGAGCCGACTGGAAGCAGTTTCGGGAAAAACTAAAACCAAGTCTTGAATGTATACCTAGGGATGCAAATGTCCAGAGTATTTCAGATGGCATAGTAAATAGCCTAACAGAGGCAGGGAAGGATTGTATAGGAAGGTTGAGGGTCCCAACGAGAGAGCTTGGATACAGGGTTAACGAGGGACTGAAAAAGGCTATAAAAGAAAGGAAGGTAAAATGCGCTGCTTACAGAAGAAGTAGGAAGCTTAAAGGGGTGGATAACAATGACACGAGACTAATGAAAGGAGAATATGAACTGGCACGGAAAAAGGTGAATGAGATAAAGAATAATAATAGGAAGGAGCGCAATTGCAGTCTTGCCAGAACAATAAAGAAAACGGGGGGTTCGAGCTCAAACGTATTTTGGAACTGGGTAAATAAACGGGGGAAAAGTAGTGTGCAGAGTATCAAAGTGGATGGGGAAAGTACAGAAGATAAAGGCCGTATCGCTTCAGAGTTAGTCAAGCACTGGGAAAAGATAAACGATAGGCGATGGGGCAGTGGGTCCCCACCAAAAAGAAATACACTGGTGGAGGAGAACCTATCCAATCGTGTATGTAGCGAAATAACGGCAGAAGAAGTGCGGAACGTGGTCTCGAAATTAAAAAATGGTAAAGCGGGAGGGACTGATGAAATTCCGAACGAATTCCTCAAAAATGGAGGGGAGGCACTTATTGAAGTCCTGACAAACCTTTTCAACCTGGCTCTGCGAAAGCAAGAGGTCCCCAGAGAGTGGAGGGAAAGTAAGGTGTCGTTCATACACAAAAAGGGGGATAAGGAAGTTCTAGATAACTATAGGGGGATATCAGTTAGTAGTAACATCGGAAAAGTATTCTGTAAGGTCATATACAGTAGACTAGAGGAAGTTATTGAAGAGAAAGGTTTTCTAGGAGAAATTCAAAATGGTTTCAGGAAAGGACGAAGAGTCACTGATCACCTATTTACACTCACCCAACTGATAGAATCAACAAAGGCTGAAAAGAAAAAGATGTTTCTGGCATTTCTAGATGTGAAAAAAGCGTACGACCGAGTGTGGAGGGAAGGTATGTGGCGAAAGCTCGAGGGCATCGGACTGGGGGGTGACTTTGTGGGAATCATGAAAGCACTGTATACAGATGTGCAAAGCCAACTCAGTCTAGGGAGTATCACTACAAAACGAGTCCCTATGGATATAGGCCTCAAGCAGGGGTGTATCTTTTCACCGATTTTGTTTGCATTGTATGTTAAAGATTTAGGGGACGAACTAATTCAGAGTGCGGAGGGGGTAAATGTTGGAGACATAAAGATACCAGGCTTATTCTTTGCGGACGACATGGTGTTAATGTCTAGAACTGAACAGGGGCTAGAGAAATTGCTGGAAATTGTTGGTAGTTATGGGAACACTTGGCGGCTCGAACTAAATGAAAATAAAAGCAAGGTAATACCCGTTGGACGTAAGGTAGATATGACGAAGAGATGGAGAGTGGGGGAGTTCTCAATCCCCGAAGGGGAAAGCAAACAAATCACTGTAGGAGAAAAGGGAGAGTATGAGTATCTAGGGGTAAGCATAAATATAACGGGAAGAGGGGTGTACAGAAATTACTCAGCCAAACTGATTCTGAAAGGGAAAAGAATCCTGAACCAACTAAAACTTTTAGGGAAAAATAGTTTCAACAAGGTCTTTGTGGGGAA